>CM027086.1:755734-1355734 GCA_015343265.1 Pao palembangensis | reverse complement strand
CTGCTTACTGAATCGTCCTTCAGCCGACGGCGGAAAATCGCAGCACTCAAATGCCCATTAGCCAATTAGCTTGTTAAGTGTAACATAAATACACGAAACTGCGAAAGGCGACCTCTGGGTATCTGCCGGCGCTGTGACGCGTCGTCGTCTTCGTTTCCTGCCTCGCTAATAAACCAACTACAGCAGCCGTTAAGCGGCCGGCTGCCCCGAGGCGTCCAGGTAAACCATCAACTACCCCTGAATTTAGGTTGCCTCCACGCATCCCGTGATCATGGTGCCATGGCAACCGTAAAAAAAAAAAAGCAGTCTTGCAATTAATCCCAGCCTGCTTATGTCCGGTCACGTGTGGAGCTGCACCTGAACGCAGCGACACCCAACATGCAGCAGGAACTCTGCATAGCAACGCGCCCGGAGCGCGGGATACGTGACCTTCCCGCCCGTCACCAGGTGGGTGCGCGATCCGTCTGGACAAAAGGGTGAATGCTCGGTGGCATTTGAGCGCGGAGCGACGGGGGCGTGGCTGCGCGATAAATCTGCTGTCACCGTGTCAGCGGGCCTAATGAGGGCACTCATCCCTGCACAATCTGCTAAGTAGATTTACTGATAGCATCAAAGCGATCTACTCTCACAAAGGTAAAAGTTGCTGCCAAGTCATTTAGGGAAGGTAGCGCTAGCCGGGAAGCTAATTCTCTGATTATCTCTGAACGGCCGTCCTCAAAATCTAACATCACTCGCGCACAAGCCGCTGCAGCGTCGTCGTAGATGTCAACGCAAACGGCGGCGGCCTTTAGCCGCTAGCGTTCCGTTTCCTGCTGATGATGGGAGGAGGGTCCTGGTTGCACAGGTGGTGGTTGTCTTTAGCGTGACCAGTAGATAATGGGCCCTCGCTAGTCGCTGCGCATTCTGCTCAGGCTGCTCCGTAAACGATAGCCGCGTGTGCCGAGCCTGGATTTCACGGCTTCACCTGCCAGCACAGAAGGACCAAGACTGGTAGCAGGTGTCGGGCGGAACATGCCAAAACAATCAACTCATTACTCGCCGAGAGCGCCACAAACCTGTTAGCTGTTGATATTATTAGCAAGATGAATTAAAAGTCAATTAGGAAAGTTGGAAGTGAAAGAACATGACAAATTGCAGAGGAATAATGTGAGGTGAGAGCAGCGAGCCGCTCAAATTGGAAAGCGATAGCGTGATGGTTGAGTGCTAGCTTCCAGATACGAGGGATTCCAGACAGGCCTGAGCTGGATCCCAGCGTGCCAGACACGGTTTTACACCGTCCCTATTAGCGGCAGACAGTGGGGGGGTGGGGGGACGCGCGACCTTCCAGCAGCTCCTTCCACTTCTGCCGTTAGCTTACGCCACACACGCATCCCATGTGCAGTTATCATCATCATGTGGTCTCACTTTCATCCAATAGTTTTACTGATAATTTGAGCAAATTGGCCCTGGAAAAGCTGCCGTGTTAACGGAATTTGCCGAACCTGCTGCGGCCGTGCAGACGGAGGGAAATCAACAATTCCCTGTGAATTACATTTTTTTTTTTTTTAATTACAAACTCATCTCAGGTCCAAACAAACACGCTAATTAGAAATTTTGTGAATTTTTAGAGATCGTCTCCGTGGTAACCAGCCTGGAAAGGGGTAGTTCAATAACTACAAAGGCATGTTGGCTAATTCTTAACCATTTGAACTGGTCGAACATTAAATTACTGCGCGCTTTGTCATGTGACCACGTTGAATTCTGGCTCCTCACGCTCCGCACCGGCGTATCATCCGCCGTGGGACGCGACTTTGCCGTGACTTAGACATTACTCACGCTGCCAGAAGGCTCAAATTTATGTCAAAAGAGCAGCTTGAACACGGCTTGCAGGTTTAATTCCCCCCCCCCGCCGGATGACGGGTTTGGCCACTTGCCTTGACCGAATCCGTCAGTTTGACACCGACTCTCCATAAACATCTAATTACTGAGGGGAGATGTTCCAGAGACGGACGAGAGAAGCAACAACGCGTCTGTCAGCAAGCGTCTTGTAGCGGCAGGTTGGAAGGCGCTTTCTTCTGTGACAAGTCTGAGAATTGGGGAGGCCACTGAGGGGGTGTAAAAGCCTCATTACAGGCGAGGAAGGAAGCCGGCTGAACGGGGAGGGAGGCGCAGAGGCGTTGACCTCTTCTCAGCTTAGCCTTTGGGACGGGGGGGGGCGATGGAGAGCGCGAGCGAGCGAGGGGGCGAGCGAGGTTTTAATAAGGTGCTGAGAGAATAGACGCGCATCTCTCCGCTGAACCGCTCAAGAGTCAAGGTGAGAGGGCGGGGAAGAGACAGATGTCAGCTACCGGAACGCCGTTGTGTTTATGAGTCATCATAAAGGGTCAGCACATCACTCCCGCCCGAGGCTAGCCTCGCTAATCTGCAAAGTGCATGTGGGAGCATGCACAAACTGCACTAATACACAGCAGCGGGTGTCCTTAGGCAAATGGAACAGACGAGTCCATTATGACCTAAACAGCACGGATATGGAATAATATTCCAGCCGCACATACAGGCTCGTTTGTTTTTAGCAGCGCCGCGGATGCGAGTACAGAGAGCCGCCACCGACAAGCGGCGGCTAATTGATCGCATTTTTTCACGAGTAAATCTTTAATCACAGCGACAAATGTGGTCAACTTCCTCATTAACCGAGTCAACAGCGCGTCTATCGATCCGCAGGACTGGCGTCTTTATTAAAAGTGGATCCCGCCGTCCAATCTCTGCGGATGACGACGATATGGAGAAGGGAGCCGTGATGTAGCCCAAAAAGAAAAGAGGCGCCGCGAGCGGAATCCAGAGAGAGGCTGTGAGTCGCGGTGGGGGTGGGGGGGTTTATGTGTCACAGTCGCCACTGTGACACATAAGATAGATGTGAGGAGGGGGGACATTTAGAGGACAAGCTGCAAGCCAAAGAGGTGGACTGAGAGGACAAAAAGGTGAATGAGGACAAAGAACATTTACGTTAGGGTCAACCCTGGTGACCACGGCTTCCCTCACGGTCCCGGTCACGTCTGCACGGAGCTCAACCAGGCTGCGACCCTGAAGTTGCCTCTGTTTGGCCGTCTTCACGCTACGTTCAAGGACACTGGCAGACGTGTCCTCACACAACAGACAAGGTGGCGTGGCAGCGTGACAGCACTTCCTGTGGCCTCGCCTGGACTTCCTCACGTTCCTGTCACGCCATGCTGATCCTTCCATTCTCCACGTGCAGCCTCGCAGCGTGTTTGACCTGCCGCTCACTTACCGAAAAACCCGCTTTTGACACCTACGCCTTCCGTTTTAGCAACGAGCTGACGAGCACCGAGGGTTAGCGACGACGGGCGTATCTTGCAACCAATAAATGATGCTAACAATTCGAGCGGAATGACACATTTTCGACATAATCCGAGACTCGTCAGGTACAACAATGCCGTTAAAGTCTGACAAACAGCCATATCGCATCGGTGGACAGACGCTCTTCCACACTGCTAAATTGTCATTTTCCACACGTGTAGCGCTGTCAGCAATCATCATCTGTTCAGCTGAACTGGATGACAGATTCGAGATATTTCTAAACGTCGGGAAACGTTGCAACCGCGCATGCTGATGAGCTGTGAGAGGGAAGAGAAACGGGCCAGTGCCCCTGAGGAATACATACTGTAGGGGACGCATTCGTACTGGACTTCCAGGTATTTGTAGGTTCCGGGACAAGGGTCGGGAAACACGTCCGGTCCGGCCACCACGGCGCACTGGGTCCGGTTGTTGCATCTGAAAAGAGATTAAAAGTGGAAAACAAGCACATTAGTCAGATGTTGAGCATGTGGTTGATGACGCTGAAGCTAATTCCGCAGAAGAGATTATGACGATTACGATGCTTCCCTGTTTATGGGAGGACTCACTCCGATTCTTCCGTTACGTTGCCAAACTGTTGGCACACTTCAAAAGGGGATTAAAACAATCAAAACATTGATGTCAGCAGTCCTCTGAAAACATTTGTTACGCCCTAATTCATGTTTATTAATGTTGTACTTCATGTTAACAGATAAAATCTCCTTGCAAAGTGTTTCCTTTAAACATAGTGGGACAGCCAAGAAAAAGAATAAAAATATCTTTCGCTGACATACTCCATCAACTGCTTTAGCTGCTAGCCAGTAAGATTCCGGGTAGGACCACTTTTAATGCCTTCACGGACCACCGAGGGGCCGAGGACCCCTGGTTGAAAACCTCAGACGTGGTATGTGTGCGGAGGTGATCAAGTCCTGCTAAGCCATCAGAAAAAATCAGTCACGGCTCAGCAACGTTGTCCATTAGAGCTCCAAATATCAGCTGTAGATGTGTTTTACTACCACATGACCTGCTACATAGGGGACGTATAAAACCACGAGTGGGGCGAGGGTTAAAGGATTGAGGTGCAGCACGTTGGATAAGCCTTTTTCAGGGTTCAGGAGGCTAAATTCATCTTGAAGTGGGTCTGGACGTGGTGGACGTACGAGCAGCCTTTACAGGTTACATAGTTATTACAGCGTGATTGATGGTGGCGGTGGCGGCGCGAAGGGGGGGGGGGGTAGACACAATCAATTGAGTGCGAAATCAGCTGCACCGCGAGAGCAGGGTCTTCATTAAAAAACTACAATTAAGGCTGCCGCCGGTGTTCACATGTGCCATTTTGTTTTTGGCTGCCATCAATCAAAGCTCCGCTTCATACGCACGGAGCGCCGCTCGCCACCCGTAATAGCGGCTCTTATCTCACGACATTAACTCTTAAATGTCTTTGACAAGAACTGAGCGCCACCGACAGCTCAAAATGAAACGTTGTCTCCGTCTCTGACGCCCGCTGCGGAGCGCGCGACCACGATTACAAGATGCTATTATCTGGCAATATATGAAAGGTATTTATCCCTGAGCCAGGATGTTCACGGCGTCCATCTTGTGAAGGTCAAGACGAGGTCTGACACAATGATTCATATACCACAATTAAAGGATTCTCTGCACCTTAATTAACATTGATCGGCTGCCAACCAATCAATCCAGGCAGCGACGGACGAGCCAACCAGGGCCCATCTCATTTCAAGACGACACGCGGTGGTCTCCAGCGTCTCCGTGGCCACTTTTACGGGTTCGCCAACCCGGGCCCCCCTCGCCGACACCACTCCCACCTGCCAATCTGACCTCCGCGGCTAGAAGAGGCTCACCCTGGGTAAATGAACCAGGGTCGATCTAATGAAAAGGGGAATCGATGAGAGGCCCACCTCTCATCTCCACACCCTCCTTCCAGCCATCGGCTCTGGCTAGTGGATCCAGACCAGAACCAGAACCAGGAGCCCAACGGACAAAAGCATTCGTACGGACAAACACGTGCTTCTGTCCACAACAACACAAATCTTTTTTTTTCTTTTATTGACTGAATCTCAGCCTTGCAGTTTGAGGACCTAATCTTGGATTATCATCATAGTTTGTAATAATTTCCTCTTGAGGGATTAAACATCATAATGTGTATTTAATGTTGGATTGCTCGCTAAATCCCAGCCTTAACGTTCATCTTGAACCCCATTTAAAATCCCTTTTATCACTGCCACACACACACACACACACACACACACACACACACACACACACACCAGTATCCTTATCGCATCTTCAAATTGGAATAAATGGTGGAGACATAACCTGAATTAAACAAATCAAGCGAAAGCCGATCGGAGGCTGATCGATGGCGGCAGAAGCGTCACCACAGCACGTGTCCTGACGGCGGCGCAATCACCAATTAGGGCCATAATTAGGAGTCAGAGGCTCCGGAGCCCTCTGAACTGACGGGGGAAAGGTGTCAAGCGTCAAGCGGTTCAAGCTAACGGGCACTTTGGGAATCTCGGCTGCACAAAACGGTTCAAAAGTCAGTTTTTCTTGCGGACTCGGCTGAAGACAAAACCTTCCAGAGACGGTCAGGGCGCCTCAGCCCCTTCTTAATCCCACCCCTGCAGCACTTTCTCTCCTGTCCCTCATCTGGCGTTTGTCAGATTAGCGATCAGGCTGCCAGCTGAGGAAGGGAGATGCGGCGCGGCGCGCCAGACCCCGTGTGAGCGCGGCCTGCGATGACTCTAAACGCCGGATCATGCCGCCGCGAGGCCCCCGCAGCCCTCCGACCACGGACGTGCGAAACTAAAGACAGAAAGCCACATAAACCTGGCGGCAGAGGAGACGTGCAGCTGCCGCGGAGGCGAGACGGAACCGTCTGAGACAAGCTTCCCAGAGGAAACCCAGACGGCTCCTTCGTCTCTTCGGCGGTATTTGACTGGAATGCGTCTGTCCGGGAAGCAGAAACCATCCGTTGACTTTCAGACAAAAACAGCACGTCCAAACACGCAGGCAAGAGAAGGAAGAGCGAGCGAGAGCGGCTTCAGGGAGCCCACGTGTGTGTGCCAGAGCAAAGTGTGTGTTAGCGCCGTCTGATTAATGTGTACACTGGTCTACAGGCTGGCTCGACTGCTGTGTGTACAAACTGGGGGGGGCGGTGACGGACAGGTCAATATCCCGTCTCTCTGCTGGGACCCATTACGCTTTAGTGATGGTCTCTGCCACCCACAGTCGACTTCATTCATTATCTTTCCCAGCTGCACTCTGGCACATCCATCTCCTCTCGTTCTGCCGCTGCAGCACGCGCACAAACCTTCGCAGCGGCTAAAGCTAAACGCCGTTTTAAAGCGTGGAGGCGACGGCGAGGAAAGAGCCGACCACATTAAAAACTGCTGATCCTCATCGCTGGGCTGCGGCTGAATCCTTCACACGATTTCATCTGTGTCAAGTCGTCAAAAGATGCGGAGCGGATCGCTAACCGGGACGACGCCACCTATAGCTAGCTTACAGGGCAAAACACGTAGTCAAGCTGGACCACACCGGTGGAGTGTTAAACATCCTGGTGTGTGGACGCAGCAGAGCATCACTGGCGCATCACGCCTGCAGGCGCCTACAACCAAGTCTTTGTTGCTCCTGAAGAGCTGAAAGGCCGAGGTCATCGCGGAGGTCATTCATCAAGGGGACGTCTCTGAACCCCCAGCTCGTACACGAAGGGCATAAATGTTTAAACAACCTACACAAAAGTGCCTCCTCTGTACCGTGCATACATGCAAAGATGCTTACACAACTGCCGCTACGCTAGGAGCTGCAGATGTGCCTCCGCAGCACCACCCAAGACACTTTTCGTGGCTTATCGAGCGAGATAAGGCGGCGCAGCAGATGTATTAAACAAATACAATGGCACCATTTTCTCCAGAGAGCTGAACATCTGCTTCGCACGCACGTAAACACACGCACGCACGCACACACACGCGCTGACCTGCGAGGACTGTCAGAGCGTCAAGCCAAACGCACACATGGCGGCTTTCCATTTGCCTGCTGGGTCGTATTCGCGATGTTCCGCAACGCAGCAGCAGCAGCAGCTGCAGCGCCGTCACAGCGTTTGTACAAACAAACTACGGGGGACAAAAACCTCCAGCGCGCCTTTTTTATGGGATTAACTATGTGGAACTCGACGAAAACACGCACTAATCCAAGCGAGGAGCGGCGAGGAGCGGCCCGTTTCGGGCTCTGTTGGGTCTGGGACGGGGTCAAACAGAGGTCAAGGCTGACGGTCCCCCCATCGACCTCCAGCGCTTACATAAACGACATTTCTCAGAATTAAAAAAAACAAACAAACAAAAAAAGTGAGCATCTTGGGCTTATTTTATTTTTCTCCTCCTGACAACATAATCCCTCTCAGCCATTCACACAGATTAGCGGCTTTCATAAGATTTTTACATCACACAGCCCCCCCACCCCCACTCCGTCTAATATTGTGTTTGGAAGATAAGCGGCGGAGCAACGGTAATCAGAGGAAAACACGGTGGGCACCGGGAACAGGCTGGCGGGAGATAATCATCCGCATTACTGGATCCTCCAGCATCCAGAGTACCTGCTGTGGACTCAGGGATGGGAGGGGCGGAGGGGGACGGTCACCGACACACGGCTTTATTCGGATGCAGCCTGATGCGGCTTGGTTTTTTTTTCCCCCCCCTCGGAGCGGTCGCTGGGGTGACGACCGGACAGATATTCCGGAACCGAGGGAGAATATTGGGCTTGTTTATGGCTCGCGGTGATGGATGAGTCCAATATAAACGACAGTCAAAACATTTTCCGTCTCCCGTTGGCTCTATTTATCCGTTTCTCCCGCTTACTTAGGCCCAGAGAAAGAAATCCCTCCGCCCGCTTCATTTTCGTTTACAGCTTGTGTTGCTTTTATTGCCACTTCCCTTTAAGAGCGAACGGTTTGTTTGGCTTTTAACTGCACTCTCAATAATATGAATTCAACGGCGAAAGGGTCAGTTGAGCAAACTAAAGTCAACAGTTTAGCTGCTGACGTAGAAACTCGCCAACGTTCAGATCTCCAAAAGCACAATGAACGCAGCGACCTTCCGTTGCCGCGGTAGCAAACAGGAATTACATGAAATGTGAAAACCTCTAAGCTAATCCGCATCGTCGGGGCGACTTTCAATTACAGCGTCTGAGAACGACTAACTTGGCCAGCCTGCGACAATTACGTAACATAAGGAGAAAACACGCTCTTTTACGAGAGAAATAGTCCCTACCTGCTCGAGAACGATGCTAACCGCTACACTGGCTGTTTCTTCAACATTCAGCCAGATCTGTCTGTCAAAGTCCATCTGGTTAATGCAGACACGCCCGCCAGGCCAAGGGTGGGACTTGTTTACTTTTTTATATCAGATGACACGTTACAAAGTCATTTCCTTTTCCTCTCAATGGCAGTTCTGACTTCAGGCCCAGAGGAAAGAAGAAGAACTCGGCTGCAAAGTTGTTATCTGGGCTGTAACTTCGTCAGGCAGCACACTGATCTGAGGTCAGGCGGGACAAAGGCGCTCGCATCAGGGAATGCGCGCCCCGCGGCGAGCGCGGCCTCTGAAGAGGAATTTATGCGCCTCCGCGCAGTCCTGCAGAGCAGCGGGTAAATCGACTGATCAGCTGCGGCAAACATTCCCCATTTTCCATTTGTGGGATTTTTTTTTTCCAGGCGGCAGCGGCGGCTCAGAAAGCCGAAATAACCCTTCCGCTCAACGCTTCAGAAATCACAAATCAGCTGATGACCGCGGCTACTTAGCTCCGCGGGACGCCCGGAAGAATGTCGGGAAATGACGCGTTCAGCTGCACAGCCGGCAGCTTTGAAATGAACGCGCCAGTTCCAGGTACGCAGCCATGCAGCGCCCCCTGAACCGGCGCGGGTGCACGGCTGATGGGACACGCCTCCGAGTGCGCTTCAGTCGAGACCTCAGCGTCCGGCGTGTCCATCGGGAGCCGTGGCAGCCGCTCGATGGCAGAGGCGCGCTCCCTTCTGCTGGGATCTGAAGCGGATGCAGAGCTAATCTGCGTTCCGCAGCGGTGGAAATACCGCGGCAGCGGAGGCGCCTTGAAACTAATATTAGCGCCACCCTCAGGCTCACACGCTCCGTACGTACAGAACGAGCTGCGTCGGAAATCCCCGTAAATTCTGCATCGTCTCCTCACCGTCCCTCCCACTTTCGCCCCGTGGATGAACTGACCGGTGCTGAAACTGTGCCCGGCTGGGAAATATTGTCCTCTTCTTCCTGTTTGGGAATGAGATATCGGCTGGCCGACGCCTTCGCAGCGAAGGCTAAAATGCAACTATCCAAACTTTGCCAAAATGTGCTGAAAAAGTTCCCGTTTTGGCAGCCATGGGGCCTCGATCCTCCGGGTGCGTAAATCAAGCGCCTCTCCAGGTGGTGGAATGAAATCCGAAACGACTCTGCATCAACGGGACGGGCGAGCGTGGATCATTCACACGGCGCCCTGATTTACGGTTGGCGGGATGATTTGGTGAAGCGCCCCGTCTCACCAGCGACGCCTGATTTATCCTCCAGGATCATGAGCTCATTCCAAGCTTTGTCTTTTACACATTCCGGGAGGAACGTGTAAAAATCTGGATTGACTCATATTTCCTTTTTATGACACACACATAAATACAAATGGGCCGACGCTCGGGAAGTCTGGCTAAAGCGACGCGGAGCACGCATGAGCCGGAGCGGAGCGGCAGTCGGAAAAGAATCCAGCCTGGAATATTCCAGTGACGGAGCCCATTGAATTTCTAACCAGGCTTGGCCTTTTGAACCAGCCCCACCGAGATTCAGATGCCATCTCAAGAGCATCCCCGCGAGTGTCGCGTTCCTCTGCCCCGCAGCCGCAGCGGCGCTGGCCGCCTGATGGACAGATAGGGAATTTAAAAAGAGGGGGGAAAAGCAGCCGTTTGGCTTTTCACGGCGCCGAGCCCCGCTTGTTGCGACGCTGTTCCAGTCAAAGGAATTGCTTTGGGGAGCAAACGGCGGCCGCCTGCGCCGCTCGCCCACGATAAAACCAGATTCTAATCCTTCGCTCGGGCCATTATTCAATCTCCGCTTCGGAAAATCGGAGGGAATTCTGTGGGTTTTGTTTGTCTGAATGCAGGAGAATAACTCAGAGCGGCGCTGACAGAGCAGCATTCAATTCACCGAATTTATAATGTACACAAATCGATACGCACACTGTATCACTGCCTCCCGAGCGTGCACGCACACACACACACACACACACACACGCAGAGCTCTGCCTTTAAGCAGAGGTTTTTCATTGCCAGTCGCTGTCACCATGGAAACGTCCACTGTCCAACTTGCGTGCGCTCCCAGCACTTTCTTCTAAGCCCCCCCCCAAGCTTGGCCGACGGCCACCCATCGAGCGGATCCAGGGAGGTGTTTGGCTGCTAACTGCTCCGGCAAACCTCTGACTGCCCACAAAAACTACAAACGTTCATTTTCCTCACCGCCAGCGACCTGGCCCAGGACACGCCCCCCAAGTGACGATCAAATATTCCCGCGTTGACCGATCGACGGGGGCCCCTCGACCTTGCGCGTTCCCTTCTCAGTAATAAAAAAAGACCAGGGTCATGGGGGGGTCAGGGGTCCATCGCACGGCGTGATCGACCCCCAGGAAGCGACCGGGTTTATTGGCGAGGTTGGCTAACTTTGGGTTTAAGATTAAAGGTTCCTCACAAAGACGTTTCCAGGCTTCTCTGCGGCTGCAGTTTCTGACGCCAGGTATCAAAGAAAACTTGAAAGAGACCTTTTTTAGTACTGCAGAAGAGGTAAATAGCACAAAAAGGTCCAGCCGGTGGCGAGGGAAGCGGCGCCGGGTCCAAAGTGGCTGTCTTTGCTAAGACAGGATTTCACACACTCCAGAGTTCAGCTACGAGCAGCGGCGCTCGCACCTTTCACACCTGGAAATTACACTTTTCTTGAAGAAAAGAAGAAGGAAAATCACTCTGGTGACAAATCCGGAGGTAATATCGAGCCTCCCCTCTAACGCTAACCGCTAACGGTCCGTAACCCACAAAAGATATTGTTGGGAAAACCAAATCGAAGTGGATCTGGATGCGTCGCGTTCATTCAAATGTTCTTTGGCTTCTGCGTGTGTGACGAATGTTTCCTTCTGCAGCGACCAAAGTTCCCCAAAGGAAACAAAGAAGTCATATCTTTTATTAAATACCAGCTTCCTCCACGACCCTCGCCACTTTTATGGGGTCCACGCCACAGCGAAGGTGTCAGACGCCAACGCGAAACGTCTCCGGAAACCCGAAATAATGAGAACGGAGCGGAAGGTCAAACAGGGAAGGGAAGCCTTTCAGTCCGGCGTGGAGCGGAGACGGCCGCTAAGGCAAGTTAGCATTCTGATCTCGTACCCAATCAGACGCTAACAGATGTTAGCGAGGAGCTTTTTAGACAACAGTATCCGTACGAGCTGCGAAGGCAGAGCGAGGACCCTCCTGCACCGTAGCCTGGACCAGTTCTCTAGATAAAGGCTGAAAAAAAAGAATCAGGTGTTGCTGCACGACCGCGGAGACAAGGTCACGATGAATTCCACCGCCGGCTCCGCGACAACAGCCTCCTTTTACGAGCGCTCACCCACGAGGAGCCCTTTAGTCTGCCTCATTTCTACACAACACGCCCAACATGTTCTCAGCAAATGGCAAGAGGGCGAAGCCACGAGCACCACTTCTCTCTGGCGGAGCGCTCCTCCGCGGCGCTTCGCTTCACACAACAACAACACGGAGAGGAGGAGAAGCACCGTCCGGCTGAGGAGGCCATTGATGGAATTACAGCTCAGGAATAAGAATGCGGCTGCGGGTGAGCCGCGGCGCTCCCGCTGCGCAGTGTTGACATTCCCCCCAGTCAGAAAGCAGCCCGGCGTAATTAGCTGTGGAAAGAGGCTCCAAGACGGACCGACGTCACCGGCAGACGGAAGAATGAGCCAGGGGAGACGCCTGAAGCCGCCGGCCTCAGTTCTCCGTCTATGCTTCCGAATCCCATCATGTTCAAATACTGGATCAACGTTTACATCAGTTAGCCTGGAATGTCTTTTCAATCCTCGTCCTGTCCGAGTTCAGCGTCCAATCAATGAAAAAGACTAAAGAACAAAGGATCAAAGGTCATTTTGTGACCACTGGTGCAAAAGTAGAAAAGTACCGAAGGAAGCACCGTGACCGACACATCACGGCCTTCGTGGAGAAAGCAACATCGACTTGTTTGAGGCAGCAACAATAAATAATAATAATAAATAAATAAATATACCAACACTTAATGGCCAATTAGCCTGATGGGGATTATCAGAACTGCTGAAAGGCCGTCCAGGACAAGCGATGGCTAATTAAATAAGCCGACTGTCACCAAACCACAACGCTTTAAAGCAGATTGATACCGTTTTTACTGCTTTTAAATCAAACTCGGAATGCATCAAACAAACATAAACATTTGGAGCCAGACAAGCTAATTCAGCCCGTGTCCGGCCTTAGCCTGTTAGCACAAAAGCACAATGTGACCGAGACAAAGAAAACAAGACGACTTTACAGACATTTAAAATATCTGCGGAGGGACAGTAAGTAAAGGAGAGGGTGGAGGAAGAGGCAGAGAGGAAGATAGGAGGATTTGGAGAGGTAGGAAGTTGCCTGTAATGCTACAGCGAGCAGCGACTGAAGGCTTTCACCCATCATTTCAGCCGACTGGAGGACCTCAGCACAGGCTAAGCTAAGCCCTCAAAAGAAGAGTCACTTCAAAGCAGCGTCGGACAAACATGAAGCTCCCAACAGCTTCAGAAACACAACCAGAACTTTAACATAACTCCTCAAACACAGAGAAGGATCCACTCAGGTTAATCCAGAATTAAACCAATGGAATAAAACACCCATACCTTCAGTAACGTCCAGTTTCCTGCCAAGGCCTTTACGATCAAGCTTCAGGAAAATACCACATCTTAGGTCTTATTTCTAATCAACCGTCCTCATTATCGTAAATTAATTTCAATTCGGGTTAAAACCAGATCCAATTAGTGAAAAATGATCAGCAAAAAATTCCCATGCGGTTCCATCGTTTGGGGAGGAGCCTGGCAGCAACTTCCTGTATTTAAAAAGTCTTACTAATGACATCACTGGAGGGGGGGGGTAAAGGAAGAAGAGGAGGGAGGGGAGGTTAAGGAGGAGGGAGGGAGGGAAAAAAGAAAAAAAGGTTTGTTTTCATTTATTTCCTTTTTTTTAACCAAAGTGCCTTTTTAAAAACGTGCTCTACATTTACGGCTGCTCCGGGTAGCTTTATGCTAATTGCAGGAGTTAACGTGAATTAACCTGCGGGCTGGTGGAAGCGGTTAATCTGGTCCAGGTGTGACTGACAGACGCTGAGCCTGCGGTTTGAGTCTGCTTCCGTTTGGTTTCCGCCGCGACTCTTCTCAGCCGCCGTCGTTCCAAAACATTAAGCTAGCCCCAGAAAAAGGGGCGCGGATGCCTCTGGATGTGGATGTGAATTCATGACTAGATGTGATTTACGCGGACGCTAATGCAGATACCGGATGGGGGCGTGGTCTCTTCCCCGCTGGTGCCTGCTGATATGCACCGAGGGCGTCCGCAAAGGCGGCTGGTGCGTTAATCACGATCGGCCCAGACAGCCGCCTTTCCGCTCTCATACATTTTAAACAGCGCAACGCAGTCAAGACTGACCAAAAAAAAAAAAAAGAAGCTTCCTGACGATCCATCGTGCTGGCTGCGTCTGGGAGTTTCCCTGTGCTAATGCTAAGCTAATGCAGCTAATGCGCTCCTGGTGCTAATCAAGCTTGAAATGTGTGATCTTGTCCGACTCCAGTCGCTGTCAAGGTCAGACAGGTCAGACACGGCGTACCCGTGCACACGCCGGCGCCGGCGCTCGTGCCAAAAACCAGGACTAGCGACAGCGGCGCTGTTAGGACGGCTGCTCAGACCAGACAGTTATGGGGATTAATCCCAAACGTAAGCGAAGCCGCCGATGAGATGAGAGCGTCGGCAGGCGGGTAGAACCGCAAATCCAATCGGAAAACACGGCCGGGAATGCTAATTACTAGCGAATGACTGTTTAGCTTTGGTGGAAAGTAGTCGTTACCGGCTGTTTCTCATCCCTTACAGGCCCACGTTTACGGTTCTTTTTCACTTCAGCGTGACCCAAAGTCAAAAGACTGCAGCTAATCTTAATTTGAAAACCATGAATCAACATAAAAGCCGTGTTTTCAGTTTTGTGGGAGGGATGAAGAGCTGGGGAGCTTATTAAAGGTCAGTCGGAGTTGTTCGGCCCCGCCGTGATGGAAAGAGAAAAAAAAAATGTATCCAGCGCTTCGGGGCAAGACATCAAATGTTGCTAGCGCTCACTCCCACCTTCCAATTAAAGGATAAGCCAAAGGAAACTCTAAAAACAACAAGGATGAAAGACAAAGGATGGCAGAAAAGGCCACGTTAGCGACGGCGAGGAGGGAGAAGTCCGGCTCTGTTCCCGCGCTCGGACCGACCACCTGCTCCCGTCTGAATTAGCTCCTTTTTCACTGCGAAACTCGCTCCGCGGCTGACAAATGGAGCGACGGCGAGCCACCAGTGTGACGGCCGTTAACTCTGACACCAGAAGAACTAAAATGACCCCGCTGGGGAGCTTCTAACAGGACGGGAGCAGAAAGGAGGCCTTTTCCTTCCACAGCTCCCAAACTTTTTAAGGATTAAGGGCAAAGTGCTGAGTTTAGAGCGGAATAACAAAGTCTACAGGGTCTTCAGGACGGAAACCATTAGGGCTCAAAGCGCTGACCGGGTCCGATGCAGCCCGCTTGTCTCTGCTCTCCGGGGCTTCCTTGTCCATGACGAACCAGGACGGGGTCTTGTAGGACCCTCAGCCAGGAATTTCTTATTATCAGACGCTCCCAGAGCAGAGTGTGAAGGAAGAAGAGGCGAAGGGCGCGCAGCGGCGTGAGAAATAAACCCCAATTATTCAAAAAGGAGAGGACAGGTGGCTCGGATTCAATTCCGAAGACATTTCAAATGTATTTGTTAGTCTGCAGCTTGGGCCTCCTCCGTGTTACCGTCTGCATATTAGCGCTAGCGGCACAACCACCCACCGTTCTCCGTTCGCCTCTTCCCGCTGTGCCTGTCGTGTGTTTTTGTTCTGTAATTGCGAGGTGCTCAACACAGAATCGTATCACGCTTGCGTTGGAAACGCAAGGAACCGACTTGCGCGTAAACAACAAAACAGCACACAGTCGCCGAGGCAACGTGTGAGCGCAACCACGATACTGGACACGCAACTCTGCCACGAGGCGCCGCGGAGCCCAAACACAAACATCCATCACTGGTGATCCTGACATGATCATTAGCGGCAGAGGTGTTAGCCGCATTAAAGAACAAAGAACAAAGACCAAAGAAACCAAGCCTCTTCGTGAGGTCGGCCCAGAGTCGTCACGGCTTCAGCTGGATGTTCTGTTAGCCGTTTCCAGCACCAATTTATTGACGGAGCAACGCTTCGTTCCTCTGTTAGCCGTGTTAGCAAGCGCTGCGTGATGAATTCAGCCACAAGCCGTCGCACTTGGCAGGAAATGAGCCTTTGACTCCATTTTATTTATGGCCCCTTCAAATTTGAAATGGTTTCCTGCTCCAAAGCGCCGAACAATCCTCGGTCATATTTTTATCGAGTTTTACGATGGTAGCCAAGCGCTCGTCTCATGTCCGCAGAGGTAATCTGCCACGTGGCTCCTCCCTGGTCGGCCTCTGACCCCGTCTGGAATGAGGAGGTCTGGATGACGATGGGATTCAGAGCCGAGAGGGATCCTCCGGCTAATCCTCTCCTCCCGCTAACGCAAACATCTCATCAAACCCTTCCACTCTGGAAGGGGGTCAGAAGCCAAGGATAATGAGAGCTGGAACGTATGGGAAGGATCATCTGCAACGGAGGAAGGATCTTCCCATCTGCTTCCCTCCTTCTTATCCCTCAATCACTCTTGCCGCTCTGTCAGCGCGTTTTCATCTGGCGGCCGAGGAGCCATTTGTCTCGCGCGCTTCAGCCCGAGTGCGGCGAAGTAAATAACGCCTCCGGATGCATTTATTTCCCGGCGTAAACATCATTAACGGGATGGTTGTCACATGTCAACCGCGCTGAGGCCGGCAGGTTTAAATCACGGGCTGCGTTAATTTAGCTTTATTGTCCTCTGGAGGCTCGTCAGCCTCAAATCCGAGCGAATATTTAGCGTCGCGCGCGGCAACAACATGTACAAAAATGTTTTAGTGCTGTAAATTAGAAAACCTGGCGGCAGAGAAAAGAGTACAATTAACGCAAATATGGCCGTGCTAGCGATGCTAGCCTGCCTCGTCGTTGCGTCGACTGGGGAAATTTGGTGACCGTCTGGCTGTGCTAGCTGCACTAGCATGACAGATCGTGATCAAAAGTGGCGTCTTGCCGTGTGTTTGGCTGTGTTGTTCCTTTCTGTGGTCTCCTTCAGAGGTCACGCGCAGCCTTGCTGCTACGCTATCAGCCCTCCCGGGGGGGGGTCTGCTGAGGTATGAGGTGATATATCGCTTTGATACTGCCTGTAATTACAGGCCGTGAAGGCTACACCGCCTTAGGGGAAAGAAGAGAAGAACATAAGAAAGAATTGGAGGAGAAAGAGACACTGGGGCTCTGATGAGGAGAGGACTACCCAACAACCAGCTCCGAAAACATCCCACAGAACAATATCCGCGATACAAATGGCCTCCAATCCACGCTAATTTGATCCACGCTAGCGCCACTACCCCCGCAGAGCTGGCTGTGGGGCGCAGCTTAAACGTGTTTACTCGGAGGTTGCTGGTTCTGCAAAGCTCTCCACAGCCGCGGCTAATGACAGCCAACCGTGTGGCTCAGCCTGTCGCAGCGTTTGGAAATGCATTAGCTCGCTCACGTGTGCTGTCAGTCAGGCTGCTGTTAGCTCTCCTTTAGGTGACGAGAAGGGGACCGAAGCCCCGGCTAAAATAGCCCAGCACACACCTCTGAGAGGTAGCATTCAGCCATCAAATGTAAACCGACAGCTCGCGAGCTGGTGACACTCTTGGGCATTAGCATGTCACGCGCGCAGACTTAGCTAGCTCGGCTCGAGGAGCGCTAACGGCCACGTTTGCCAGTCACCGCGACTGAACCGGTGCCAGCCGGAGAGGCAGGTGGCGGAACAAGCGAGGACGAAATCAGCGCGGGGCTGGAAGCCAACAAGAGGAGAACACCACCAGCACAAACACGCTAATTTTATTTAAGCTAATTCTTAGATTAGCGCGATTTGAGCGGCTTTATCAGCTAAATTGGCTTTTAAAGACGACGCCCAGAACTTTTCCACTGCGCCGTCGTGGTCGAGTAGCTGCTCCATCTCTCACCACCGAAATTTCCTCCGCCAACAAGTGTGAACGGCGCACCCAAGAGTCTCAAACTGAAAACTGCACGGTGCAACGCGTCAGTCTGTTGGAAAACACCATTAAACAATTATTCAGTCCGCCTCTGCCGTCTGGAGCACGTCCCTGCTCACATTAGCCCTGGAAACAAACCGGGAAAATCAGGTTACTGCAAAGCTCCTAATGGCTCCGACGGCGCTATTATAGTGTTTGGTTTGTTTCAGTCGGTTACAGAGCATCATCCTCACAACACGGGGGAGCCAACGTTAATTAAAGTCTGCTCGCGCCCATTCAAACACGCGCCATTAATGAGAAAAAGTTGGAGCGGGATAGAAGAAGAATAAACAATCCCCGGAAAGTGACGGGTCGCAGCCGGCCGTCATTTCAAAGCAGATCAAAGACGTGCGTCACGTGACCCCCGGTGGGGAGCTTTAGTCTCACCTCACCGACGTCACTCGGAAACAGAGGATTTAAGCGCTTGGTCGCTTGGTTTTTAACCCTAAATGAGCCGAGGGGGCGGGGTTTGTTTGCCGCGCTGCCCCCTGCCTGCTGATGCGTCTCGCCTGTCCTGCGCTCGTTCCGCCCACACCTTTTCAGCCACTCGGCACTTTCAACGCCAGGCTTTGGGGGCATTCGCCTGCGTTGCTCTGCCACAAGATGCTTCCTTTGTGTTGCTGACAGCGGCGGGACCCGTCGGCCCACCGGACCCATTTTCCCTGCGGGGAGCTGTTTTCCGAGTGGGCGGCTGGAGAACAAGGCAGCCGCAGGGTGCAGCAATTATCTGACACGGCGTTCCATCCATCGGCCGCTTCTGACACGGCGGATCGTCTGAAGTCTGGCACAAAAGAGCGAATGTTTGATAACAGCCGGCGTTCCATCACGGAGCTGCGAGGGGTCAGCGCGACACGGGCGAGACAAACGTTAATGGCCGACCGGCCCTTTCGATCGGGTGGCTCTTTTATAAGTGCAGCAATCAGTCAACAAAGGAGCCATAATGGAGTAGACGCCATTGGGCCCGGCTCGGCTCCGAACTGGGCCGTCTCCTCCTCCTGCCCTCCGCTGACCCGCAGGGGTCGAAGCAGGCCGAGAGGCCGCCTGAGCCGGGCTGAACCGGCCTCCAGGAGCTGCCTTCTGCACCGAGGCAGCAGGGTCTCATCAGGAATGATCGAAGCCACTTATGTATTCAGCCCGCTTTGAATCATCATCAATTCCAGTGATTAAGAATATAGATCAGCTGCAGGCGATGCTGCGGCTGGAGCTGAGCAGGTTAGCGCTTCCCTGGCGCTTTCCAGCGGATGAATCTGTGACCGCAAAGCGGAACCAAAACTAAGACCGCTCCGGTACCGCCCTTCCCTCCCCAGGCCAGACAGTGGTGCACAACACCACACCCTCCACCTCCAGCTGTGCAGCCAGCAGGCGTTAGCATGTAGCCTGACATGCTAACACATCGGCGTTACCTCTGAGACATGATCTTGTAGGCGTCGGGGAGGTAGCAGCGCGTGTTCTCCATCTGCGCCAGGTCGGCGTCGCAGATCTTATCGTCCGTGCGGCCGTAGTTGGCGCTCTCGATCATGATGACGTCAGTGCCGGGGCAGCGCAGCTCGATGGGGTAGCCCTCGCACGACAGTTCCCTCCTCACCACCGCCATGGGGATGGGCGCCCGACTGAAGGCTGCGGAGAGAGGAAATGTTCCTTTACTTCTGAAAAACATACAATTTAGATGCTGGCGAGGAGCTTCAGTCACATTTTACTTGTAAATTGATGGAAAAATGACTGTGAGCACCTCCCAAACAGCAGTTCTGGTGGATTTGACGGTGGATTTTCACAAGCTTTTCCCAGAAAAACATATATTTTGACCATTTACTAAGAGTAATAGCTTGAGTGGAAGATAGCAATTCAACTTTGATGTCAACGTATTGCTAAACAAGCCAGCAAAACTTTCTGTTGTGTCCTAAGATCATCAGTGAAGGGTTCCGCTTCCTCATTACTGCACTCGTCTGGGAAAAAAAACAGAAAAAAACTTCACGCCAAGTTTTTGAGAGGAGAAAAGAATCCGGAGAACGGGAGGAAAAAATAAACATCAAGAAGAGGCAGGATGACCTCCAATCAAAAGGTCTGCCACCGCCGTGCACGAGGAGAGGTTGTCTGGAGAGCGTGGGCGGACAGGATGCTCGCCGGCTGCTGGCCGTGGGAGGATGAGCAATTCCGCAGGGGCTCCTCCAGAAACCAGGCCGAGACTGACAGAGATCAAACACCAGGAAATAGGAAAGCGTTTGCATTTGGCTGGGAGAGACGGTCCTCACGTGGGCGACCGAGGGAAGAGAGAAGAGTCCTGGTGCCGCAACTCACCTCAGCTAGCGCACACACTGACGTTTACACCTCAGACACACACACAGCCCTCTGCTTCTATCATTGTGAGGACCTTTACACACATCATTTATAACCAAACACCTAACCTGACTCTAACCTGACTCTAACCTGACTCTAACCAAACACCTAACCTGACTCTAACCAAACACCTAACCTGACTCTAACCAAACACCTAACCTGACCCTAACCTGACCCCAACCTGACCCTAACCCTAACCTGACCCCAACCTGACCCTAACCTAACCCTAACCTGACCCCAACCTGACCCTAACCCTAACCTGACTCTAACCTGACCCCAACCTAACCCTAACCTGACCCCAACCTGACCCTAACCCTAACCTGACCCTAACCTGACTCTAACCTGACCCCAACCTAACCCTAACCTAACCCTAACCTGACCCTAACCCTAACCTGACCCTAACCCTAACCTGACTCTAACCTCACTCTAACCAAACACCTAACCTGACTCTAACCTGACCCTAACCTAACCCTAACCTGACCCTAACCAAACACCTAACCTGACTCTAACCAAACCCCTAACCTGACCCTAACCTGACTCTAACCTGACCCTAACCCTAACCTGACTCTAACCTGACCCCAACCTAACCCTAACCTGACCCCAACCTGACCCTAACCTTAACCTGACCCCAACCTGACCCTAACCTTAACCTGACCCTAACCTGACCCCAACCTGACCCCAACCTTAACCTGACCCTAACCTGACCCTAACCTGACCCTAACCTAACCCCAACCTGACCCTAACCTGACCCCAACCTTAACCTGACCCTAACCTGACCCTAACCTGACCCTAACCTAACCCCAACCTGACCCCAACCTGACCCCAACCTTAACCTGACCCTAACCTGACCCTAACCTGACCCTAACCTAACCCCAACCTGACCCTAACCTGACCCCAACCTTAACCTGACCCTAACCTGACCCTAACCTGACCCTAACCTAACCCCAACCTGACCCCAACCTGACCCCAACCTTAACCTGACCCTAACCTGACCCTAACCTGACCCTAACCTAACCCCAACCTGACCCTAACCTGACCCCAACCTTAACCTGACCCTAACCTGACCCTAACCTGACCCTAACCTAACCCCAACCTGACCCTAACCTTAACCTGACCCTAACCTGACCCTAACCTAACCTGACCCTAACCCAACCCTAACCTGACCCCAATCTAACCTTAACCTGACCCTAACCTCATTAAAACAGTTGTGAGGGACCAGCTAAAATGTTCTCACTTCAGTACCTCAGTGTAAACCAAGTAGAAGAACACACATGCGGGCACACACACACACACACACACACACGCACACACACACTCGTCTGCTGAGTGCTCAGGAAAAGTAAACACTGGTCCAAAGAGTGGAGGAGGACTCCAGCTGTTGTGGATTTTTATAAACACGGCTGTCAGACGAGCCAGCGAGCTCGTCGGGTAAGCGACAGAAACGGAGTGAAAGAAAGAGGACGGAGGGAAAATGAATACGTGAAAGTAGGACTGGCAGGAAAGACGACACCAAAAAGTATCGGTTTCCGCGGAGACGGCCTAAATTTAGTGCCGGGTGGTCAGCCGTCCAAAGGTTCAGTCTTGAGACGGACGAAGTCAAGCCCGGATTTCAAGGCTGAGCCGGTCCAGGGATGATCTGCAACGCTCGATTCCACACTCAGGAAACGGACCTGAAGCGTGCGCCTTCCTCCACCTTCCCCTGCCGGAACCAAGGTCGACCTTTACCAAAACCTCGCTCGCGGCTTTGATGGCGTCCGCGCCGTGTTTCCGCTCCTTCCTGTTCTCTTCACGGCCGGCTAATTACCAAACCAGCCGCAGAAGGCGCCGTAAATTCCGCACGATCCTGTTTAGAAGATTAATCAGCAGCCGGGCCGGCTGACGGCCGCCGACCCGGAGGAGGACCCAGCGGAGGGGGGAATCGGAACAGGAGAGAGCGGTTTTCCCCGTTTTTTCGGACGCCAGCAAGGTAAAACTTGAAATCTTTCCATCAGGGTGAAGCAGATAAGTGAGGTAAAACAACAAAGGAGCCAATCATTATCGTGTCACTTCCACCCGGCTCATAAATTATTCAAACCGCCACAAACAGCAGAGCGTCACTGAAACATCGCCGTTGGAAATAATTGTATTCATTCCGGTGCTGAAAGCCATCAATTATCTTCCTCTTAATAGGAAGATTTATGCCGCCCACCCTTGAAAAGCAACGCGCCAAAACTTCTGTGAAACTGCCAAACGCGGTGGGGAAAAAAAAAAAGAGGCTAGCGAGGGTTGGGGAAGGTGCGCGCGGCTAAGTGACGAAAGAGACTTTTAATAACAAGGCGTTGCTTCGGTTAGCGCCGGCTTTTTGTGCGCTTCCATCGCTGCTGTCAGCCCCTGGCGGCGAGGTCAACCAGCCCTGCAATCGAGATCCCAATTTAGGCCGGCGTCTCAAAAACACGCGCCGCGGCGGTCTGCGACGAGCTGCCGCCTCTCTACCTGTAGCATGAGTACAACTGTGACCAGAGGTGGAGATGAAGGGGGCCCCGAGGGGCCCGGCGCCCGCCCCCAACCCACCGTCTGCTCCGTATCAGAAATCGAGTCAGTCGTTTCTGCTCCGCCTGCAGACGAGCGTTTATATGCAGATGCAGCCACCTATTCCTCCTCGTCGTCTTCTTTCAGCTCCTGCTGAATATTGAAACAGGAAGAAGAAAACCGAGAAGCGGTTTGGGTCACCGTGGATACGAGCGCTGTCAAGACCGCCTACGTGAGGTTAAAAATGTCACCAAATTCATGACAAGTACATTTGAAAGTGACTTAAGCTAACGCTGTAAGCTAACAGCAATAACCTGCGAAACATGACTTGTACAGATAAATAAAGCATGTGCACGGCAAAGTCTGAGAGGGAAAAGACGTTCTTTCTTAGCTCTTTGCCCCGTTATCAGGTTCCTTTTCCAAAGAAAACATGACGGCGAAAGTCAACGCAAACGAGCCGCCGTCGCTCGGGGGGGGCGGAAAAGATGACGGAGGTCCAGGAAAGAGAGAAAAAAGACGAGCGTGCGTTCAAATGGGCTCAAACATCATTGGATTACCGTAGGATGGATGGTCGAGACGGGAGGAGGCGGCCAGTCTGGTGGTTTTTTCCCCCCGCAAAGCATCGCTGGCTCCGTCCGGCCCCCAGCGCTAGTGATGAATTAGCACATGAATCTAAATACCATTATTTGATTAGACCAACGGGGGCCTGTCACACCCACTTCCTGGACTGCAACAAATGCCATTTTTCAGCGATCGAAACGAGCGACTGCAGGGGTGGAGGGTGTGGGGGGTGTGGGGGGGGTCAGTGATGCATGAGGGATTATTTATCTTAAAGCGAGAAACGGTTCGGGCAAATTACTCTCCCAAGAAAATGAGGTTTACTTATGGCCTGAAGCGAGCCAAGTCTACGAGGCCTTTACGTGGGGGCCGCCAATAGAACGTTGGTCCGAGCAACTTAGGAAGAAGTTTCACCATTCCAGAGATCCGCAAACGCACCCCTGAAGGACTCCGTGGCTCCTGAGACGTTGACTGATGTTTCTGCCGCGCGCAATTAGCATTACTCATTAGGACAGGACCCAGATATCCGCTCTGCACGCGGAGCCATTTGTTTCGCTTCTACCCACATTTGCTGACACGCATTTGAACAAATTAATTGGCAACACTTGCAAACTCCAGCGGAAGGGTGGAGCGGTGATGGAGGGTTTTTTGGGGGTTGGAGCTGTCAGTCAAAGAGCCCCGAGGGAAAATCAGACCTTCAGTCTTAACAAACGAGCCCAGAGCAACCAAACGCTGCACGCCGGCGCTGAAGCCGCCGCTTCTGACGAGCCGTCGGGATTTTCACGGCTGTTTTAAAAACACTTCTGTATTTTTGGGTTCTGGCCCAGTTTTCCTTCCCGCAGAGGAAGCCGAGCGCCGTTCTGCTTCCTGTCAGCGATGACGGCGTTCCAGCCCGCAGGTCCAAGCCGGAGCTGCTGAGAGCGTCTGAGGCTGCTTCCTCGGCCCAACCCGCCGCACCTTGGCCCCCGGCCTCCGGGGCCGACATGAGCACAATCGCTCCCGCGCTGTTGACTCGGCTCCCAGAGCAGACCGCTCCACGCCCGCCGGAGGGGTGCCCTGACAGTAATTGAGGTCAGAGAGAAGAAACAACGGTCCGATGTTCCACCTGCGAGCGGGAATCGGTCGTTACAGCAGACTCCGTTTACCCCACATTAGCAGACAGAACCGAGGGGACGAGCGCGGCTCAGGTTGGCGTCCCGGACAGAGACAGACGGCAGAAGGTGAGGAAACAGACGGTCAGGCCTGGAGGTGCCTCTGCTTCCTCCTACCTGGCCTTCGCAGCTCGTAAAGCAACATCTCGGCTACATCGGGACTCACATCTCGCTCCTGTGGGCTCGCCTAAGACCCTCACAGTCGTCTTTTCTTGCCGCGCTTACGTCAGCGCGAGCGCGGTTGCGCGCTGGCCGACCCAGAGGGAGGTCAGGGGTCGGTGCAAGGTCACAGAGCTGGTTAGAACCAGGAAGCAGATCTTCCGCGATGCATTCCAGCTCCTCAATATACGTATCCTCAGTGTAATATCGCGTTGATTACGACCTTGAGATCAGAGCAAATACCGGCTTTTCATCTGCAGACGCAAAGAAGGTGAAGAGAAAGAAAAGAGCCAGCGCAGCAAACTGTTTGGAGTTCAACCTCGTGCTAGACATCAAAGCGCTACAATAAAAGGAAAACAGAAGTTGAATTCAGGCAGCATAAGCTAGTTAGCACGGCGTTATTAAACGTACTCCTGTACACATTCTGAATGAGTACATTCAGAAATAAACCAATTCTCTTTCCCACAGTCCTTCAACTTGAATTTTTTATTTATTTCACGCTGCGGCAGTAATATCCGAGAGGCAAAAAGCATGAATTAAAACCAATTAAAGCGCGCTGGCGCAATGTTTACTTACAAAAATGAACTGAAAATTATTTAAATGACAAAATTAAAATGTGATTTCATGCATATGAAATGTTCTCTCGGCCTAATAAAGACATGAATACATTTTCCTTTGTTTATTTGTAAAACTGGAGGCAAAGCATGTCAAGTACAGGCCGCGTGCAGCCCAGTCTCTCTCACACACACACACACACACACACACACACACGAAGCTATATGTCCTGTTATCTAAATGGAAGGAAATTGAAGGTATTCAATTAGACTGAGATCAAGCAGCTGGGCTCTGGCACATACGGCCGCAACCGAAGGGGGTTGCGATTAATGCGCTGGGTGTCGATGGCACTTCTGAGTCTCGCTCCTTGTCTCACCTCCCCTGCGGGGTCTTTTTTCACTATCGTATGTGAGCATTAAAGGTACACGCGCCCACTCGAGTGTGTCTCCGAGGAATATCAATAATGTAGCTCCATCGGAGACGCAGCCCAGGGCTTTCAAGGATTTTTAATCAGAGCTATTGTTTGCTGGGTAACACTTCCCCCTCCGTGAGCTACAACCCCCGACAAGATGTAGCAAGGCTTGTACCACGTGTCGGCTGCCTCGCAGCGCCTACAAGATGCCCTTTATGATGGCGCGATGAAAGAGAAACTTTTTTTTTTTTTTTTTTTTTTTTTTTTACAAAAAAGGTGAGAAAAAAGGCCGCAACACGGCTCAGCTTCCCGCCCAAACCGGAGCGGACGAGCTAGCTTTGAGCGGAAGCGGAGAAAACGCACATTTCGATTTTTTTATTGTATCAAAATGTCAAGAACGTCTGCATTTTCAACTCTGGCTGTCACAAAACTTGGGCAAATCTACTTATATTCCGGGACCAGGAAAGCTAAATATGTAGCATCACGCCAACCGAGAGGCTGATATGAATAAAAAAGGGAGAGTGAAGACAGTGTGTGGGGGTGATGTGGATTTGCGAACAAAGAAAGAGAGAAAAGTGAGAAAAAATGTTGCAAAGAAAATAATGTGGGCTTAAAAAAAGGGTGTTAGAGACCGAGGTGGGCTAAACGTGAAGAATTCCTCACCCTCAGAGTGCGAAGCAATCTCATTCCACGGATACACAATCAAAACAGCGCTGCCAAAATTAGCCTGGGCGGCTACGCTACCTCAGAGACGCATGTGCGATCGCTTCCTGCAATCGTCTTTTTATTGTATATCGGCGCTGACAGGCACGTTGCACCTGGCGCGTCGGTGTCGTACCAAAGCATAACGAGCGGGAAACGTGAGAGAATGTGCGATTTCGACGTCACCACAGTACCGCTAGGAGCAAGAACTGAACCCTAGAGGCAAACGCCAAATTTAATTGGCAAAGCCGAAGACACCTCAGCGGCTAGCCGTTTCAGTATTAGCGCTTGAATGTGCGAAGGAGCTAAAACGGGAAAGACGATCCGATGGTTTCAAATCATCATGCGAAGCGTGTGTGACACCACAAATTAATTGGGGCCAACAGGTGAACCTCTTGGTTACTGGGGGGGGCTTCAGCGTTGGCCCTGGACTAAATGACCACCATTGTCTGTTAGCATGTAGCCTAGGAACATCTGCAGCGGGCCTGCAGAAACGCCCGTTTGATGCCGTCGCTTGCCGCGGAATGTCAACCCTCCCTGCCGCCTATCGGGTATCAGGCGCTTCCTGAGTCCATCTCGGAGCAGAGAAAGAGGAGTATTATCAGAGCGAAAGCGGATCTCCCCCCGAACCCCTCCACCAACCCCAACCCCTCTTCCTTCTCCCACCAGATGAGGAGAGGAGGGCGCCATCACTGCAGGCGCGCAAACGTGGAGGCGAGGTGGAGCTAGCGAGGAATGTGCACCTGCAGTTTTTCCTGCGTTGTGGGGTCCGGTGTACGGGGAGGTGTCGAGATGACAAACCACAGATGACCGCTTGAGGTTGGACGAGCATCTTCTCGCCGGAGAATCAAAGCTTGGAACCGGCTGCGCGTCCATATGGAAGTCCCCAAAAGACTGGGAACAAAACAACATATGCTCTGAGGAAAACAAACGACGACTCCCGTTTATTCGGAGGAGCAGCTGGCTCTTCTGCACGTCTTCAGACGGGGGCGCCTCAGCTAACATCTGACTGGCTGGAAACGTTGACCAGAAATGGCCCCCTGTGGAGAACCCTTGTAAAAATCTAAGAGAAAGGCTAATTGTCTAGCATCGGGAGACGCCCAGGCTTGGTGCGGAGATCTTCCAGCCTGAGAGGGAGGATCCACGGCCTGGAATGACGGCTCTCCTCTGTGGAACAGCTGGGGGGGCAGGACTGGGAGCCCGGAGCGGTGATGGCCTCCATCTGCTGACAGCGTGTTCGCAGCCCTGAAGGAAGATTTCTCTCCTTGAGTGTGGGAGGGAGACGCTACTCCACCAAACACAAACGTGTACGTTTCATCAACAAGCGGGAGAAGGATTACAGATGGAAATGAGTTGAACTCTGACCCCCAGGCCATGAAGCAGAGCTAAGCCCCCCCTTTATTTTAACGAGAGCACAATTAATGAGGAAATGAAACGGCGTCCCCAAGGCCTCTGCAAAGAAAGCTTTCTTTTGTCAATGGATGTATTGAATTCCGTCGCAAGGCCGCTGTATCCAGTATCGCTGCCCCCCACCCCCACCCTGACCGCCTCCACCTCTTCCTGAAGGTCTCCCGGGCTAATCTGAGCCAGGCTATCATTTGATCCGTCTGATCTAACCTCCTCCGCTGCTTCGTTTCTGCAGATTTTACTATGCTTCCTTATCGATCCCCTGCGATGAAATCACCATTTACCGCGCAAGCTAGCTGTGCCTAACGCGGAGGGCCGAGGCGCAGAGCCTGTTGACTGTAATTGGCCATCCACGCTAGCTTCACGCTGGAGGCAAATCTGGTTTCCAGTCGAGAACAATAACGTGTTTTTCAGCTACTTCTTTTGTTGTTGAATTTAGCGTTGGGACTTTGTCGGGTCCGATGTTTAATCTTTTCATGCATCCAGCATTAACGATGACAACAATCTAAAAAGTTGGAAAAGGCTCGAGACCGTTAACAACCATTTAGAACACTCAAAACAAAGCGCCATTGTTAGCCAAACCAAGAAGCTCAACACCAAGCATGCAGGTACGCACTAGTGGACTTCTAGAGCACGTACTCGGAGGTTCGTCCTTTGCTCCTGATGTGAAGCCTGATATGATGCTAAACAGGCTAGCTTTGTCATAGATATTTCTGTCTTCGTCGTAGATGATCGAGCTGATGGGCTCTCACAAGGACGCCAGGAAAGGGCTGTTTTGGTACCCTCCCAAAACAAAAGCAGGCCTTGTCGGACCAAACCGGACTGCGCTCGGCGATAGCTAAATCGTACCACCTGACCTTCAGCCGTGTCCCAACAACCAATCACAAAGAAGGAAACCACAGCTCACCCAACCATCCAGCAGCAGAGGTGCTAAAACCCAACGTGCTGTAAACGGACCCCTCCCAGGACCGTCTCCTGCTGCGCCAACATCTTCACGTTGGGGGGGTTGATGTTGGGGGTCCAGGAGTCACTGCAAAGCGGTAGCATTTGCGTAGCGCAACGTCGGCGTCAGACCCGCAACCATCAGAATGCAAATAATTGCCGGTTTCACGTTTGTAGCTTTCCCGCGGGGGCTCAGGCAGGAAAAGCTAATTAATATCACAAATTAAGTAAACCGTAGGTCATCGCCGTGTCTCTCTGCGTGCGTCTCTTTGCCCTTTCTGCTCCTGGCGTTCCACCAACAGCCCAAATTACAGCCTAACCCCCTGCCACTGGGCAGTGTGGGAAACCCTGCGGCGCGCACGCCCACCGTGTTGGCCCTGCGCGCTGGTCTGCGGAGGTTACTTAGCGATTCTCCTTCCGCTCAGCCAGACGCCATAAACATATAAATGCCCAAGAGCGCATTATGCAGCCTAATGTAAACTAGCATCAGCTAACACTTGACCTCGCTGTCGATATCCGTCCTCATTAAACACCGCTCGGCCGGCTAAAAGTCCACTCTAAACGCCATCAGTCAGCGCTTACCAAATTATGGCCGCGTTCCTGAGCTGAATGGACGTGGAATCTGAGTCATTTATTTGGAAGATATACACAGGTCTCGCTATGGACACCTATAAAACAAGCGGCGGTATTTAACCCCACCCCCGCCATCAGTAATAGCGCTGTCATTCAGGCCTCTTTGGTTGCGAGTTCTGACAGCAATTTGGCAATGTCAAGCAAGCGGCTAGCCGTTCTTTTATTCCCCATATCACGCCGGTATCGATTTTTTACTCATTACAGAAGAACACAAAAAACGGAGGCCGGATCTGGAGCAGCTGGCCAGATCGGAGGAGGGGACCCGGGTAAAACCTGGGGTGGAACGCCGACCTGGAGCACCCAGCTGGAAAAATACCCTGTCCACATCTGGGAGAAGAAACAAATCTGTGCAATTCCATGTTTTGCGCGCGTTAGCATAGCGTGACAAGCCGATCTCTCTCTCTCTCGGCCGTGTGTTAACGTGCTCGGAACCTTCCCGCCACTGTAGCGAGCTGGGTGTTACAGCGCCACCTACAGCAGCGGAGTGTGTAGACTCCTGGGTGGAAGTTCAGACACGAACTGGATAAAAACCCATCCGCGTTTTCTCGCTCCCGCACTCGTGAGGCTAACGCGCAGTCGCCGCACTGCGCCTGTGCGCTTTTACCGCAGCGACGCATCGCCGCCGCCATCACCTCCACCGAGCGGAGACGCCGCTCAAAGTCATTCCCTTAATACGCCACTGCCACAACAGCATGCATAATTCATGGCGGTGTTGACGTACTGTATCTGTCTGCACATTGTGCCCCCACAAAATAAGTGATTGACAACCGCCGCCTCCGACGCCTGTTTACCTTCGACGCTTCGAGAGGCATCTCGCGGCACGATGGCGCACGCATGAGGGGCTCGGCAAAGAACCTCCTCCCACTTTGAAATATGAGCTCTAATAAATCATTTGTTTAATTAAGCAAATGAGGCAAAGCCGAGGACGGCGGCGCAGGCGCCCTGACGCAGGACTTCTCATTAGCGGTAGCGGGGAGGGAGGGTCACCGAGCTAGCTGTAATCTTCATGTTTACCTCTCTGGAGCTGATCTCTGGTAACCACATTGCGACGTGACGCAGAACGGAAAGAAAAATTCCCTCCGGAAGCAGTTTTGCGTGCACGGGAAGGCGTGATTAATGCGCCGCTCAGGTGCGACCGCAGCCGCTCTGGACGCAGCTTTTCTCATCGCTACTCGCTCCGACCCAAAACGACGACAAAGATGCGTCGGGCTGCTTTTTTATCGACTTGCTGACTGCGAGAGAACCTTCCATTAATCTTACGATGCACACCCGCGTGCACGAACGCGTCGTCACACTTTGAGCCGATGCAAAAAAGCGCCGTTGATGCGCCGTCCTGGCTTTTTGGGTGTTGTTTTTATGCTATCTGTGCATTTCTATGTGATATTTACCAGCGACCGTGAAAGTGATCTTCCCTCTGAGTCACCCGTGCACGTGGACGAAGGCTCATACACGTCCCAAAGTAGGCCAGCATTCCCAGGAGAACACGCTCAACGACACAGGCGGTCGCCGCTAACATCTGCCTAAGGGCGTTAGCCTTGGATCGGGCCTTAAATGCTTGTTTTTCTTGATAAGTGTCAAATTATTTTCTCTTCAAGTCCACAAACGTTCTGGTTGGAGCCTGACGTGCAGCTCTGGAGCTTCAGGAGGTCTGTCGGAACGTAAGCCTGTCTTTTGTGATAAGCCGTGCCTGACTTTCAAACCTCGCATCAGTCAAATCTGGACTGAAATGACGGTTGCTACGGCGCCTGAAAGCCTGAGAAAAGCAAACAGCCATTACGTTAAATTGTTGGTGCTCGAAGGGGAAGGAGCACAGGGTTATTTAGGTGCATCTGATGGGTGGAAAATGGGATAAAATGGGTCCCCGGTGTGTTTGTCTGCTCAAGGGCCAAATGGAATGTGGGGACGAGGGCTCGTTACGCTTCGGCATCTGACGATACAGTAAGAGGTAAAGTTGGAAGAGAGACAACAGGAAATGATGTAGTTTGGTGGACCAATCACAGCTCTGGTCCGCGGTCCCTCTCTGGTGCAGAGGGCAGGAAGGAGCAGTTAGCTAGCAAGGTGAACTAAAGAAAGCCAGATCAAACTGGATTGGTACTGGTGAGATTAAACTGTTCCAGTTGTGTAAATCGGAAGCTAACTAAGCGCAGCAACAAGCCGCTTTGTGACCTCATCTCTTCTCCTGATATGGCTCCGCTCATCCCAACTGAGCGATCGGGCCCAGATGGGCGCACCACCACATCACACGGCCTCTCAGATGGTTTCTCCAGAACCTTCCGCTAACACAGAGAAACAGAGCTGGAGCTGGCTAGCATGTAGCCGATGAGCTAAACTGGTGAATCAGTTCTCGGGAATTCGGAGACACGTTAGACGTGTTTGTGCAGCCACACCGTTCTGGCACGCTGGTAAACTCACCCAGAGCAGCTGGTGCGAAGAGGCTGGCGAGGACAAGCAGGCGTGCGCTCCACATGGCCTCCTCTTCTTACCGCCCGCTGCCGGAGGTCCCAGTCACTCAGTATTGGCAATCGCGCAATTGGGGTGCCTCCTTCCGGGCACGGTTCCTTCCACTGTGACGCTCCTCACACCAGGTCACGGGTCGGAAAACCTGTCGGGGGAAACCAGACAGTTCTTTTGTTCACAAGAGGAAGCGACCGCTTCCTCCTTGGATGCAACAGATGGGCGCACCACAGCTTTAGCATGCTCGCGCGCCGTCCGTATGGCGCCGCAGCTTTCAAGGTGTCATCTTGCGGCTGCCTGTACGCTGCTAGCCCTCCAGCCGGCGCAGACTCACGCCGGGTGTGATCAGACAAACACCAAACAAGCGCAAACTGCTAAATGTATTTTTGGAGCTTGTGTTCGTCGTTCGCTCCTTAACTTGCTAACGCCCCCAATTTACCAGCAAAACACCCCTGCGGGGTGGCACCGGCAGCGACGGAGCCTGCTGTTCTGGTGCCAGTCGACCGGCCTGATGGTACCTGACATGATAATAACGCACACGGCGGGTTCTTCCGCTTCCTGCTGGCTCGGGCGCGATTTCCCGGCGGGAGTCCGTGAACAACAACTGCATAATTAGCCTCGGCAAACCGAGTTGGTACGGAGCGTTGAGGGTGCTCTACTGGGTCTACGCTAAACTAAGCCAAGCTAGCGCGGAACACTGCGGACATCAAATGGGATCTATTGTGGGAATCGTGCGCGGATGTTTCTGCGGCTCCTCGGGAGGAACCTAATTGCTGTAATTCATTCCTAGCGATGCTGATGAGATTATCCGAGTCGGAGCCGTGTCATGTTATTAAGGTTAAGTCAGCCGGAATGACGAGCCGGTCCTCACCCCTTTATTATCCTCCATCAACCAGGACCTGCCTCACAAACAGAACCTCTGGCGAACAACTCACTCCCACTTATTAGTGGTATTAGGACGTTCCGCTGCCTTTAATATTCCTGGGAGTTCATTTCATCCAAAGGCACGACCCCGGCGAAGCATCGACATCTGGAATTCCCAACACGTTAACGAGGCTCGCCTTCTGTTATGTTCGGTGACATTTCTTCATCTGCAGCGGCGGCTCCTCATCACAGAGCTGAGGGATCCGGGTTTGAAAGGAAACAGGTCTGCAGTGAGTAAACAAGCGACTCGGGCGAGAAATTCTCTTCTTGACGGGAAGAGGACAAAAACAAAGGACTCCTCTGACACTAGCTGAAGCATCAGAGAGCTTTCAGTGCTGTTCAACGCTTGGTCGGTTTAGTTCCAGTTCCTGAAACTTCCAACTTGGTTTCTAGGACGGAGCTGATGTTATTTGTTTGCTAGCACGTTGCTCCTCCGGCTCAGAGTGCGCATTAGCATAAAATTTGCGACATTCCCAGTCATGCTTATCGAGCAATACAACCGTTCCTAACTGGCAACAATCGGGAATGTAGCGCCGCTGCTAGCGGTTAGCCGAGAAGGAGCGCTACGTTTACACGCTCCAGAGATGCGATACGTTAGCACCGTTTCACATAAAGACTGATTACATTGCCAGTAAACTACTGGAAAACAGTCGGACTTTAAACGCATCACGAGAGCAACGCGAAAGGTTGCATCTGCTGAAATATCCGAGCAAGTAAACAGCACTTTATTAGCCGCCACAACGGCTGGAGGAGAGCTAAATTAAACGTGACACCGAATCAGCGGCTGACTCCCCTGACAGACAAAAACGCATTATTCCTGGAATAATGACGCAGACGCGCCGTCCGCGCCGCAAATTGGAGCTGAAGTTTAGTGGATTGTAGGACAACATGGAAATTACTGTCAAAGACTGAGACTCAAAAGGAGACGGACGCACAACACGGAGAATCATGCGTTACACCAACTTGCGCATTTTTTTTTTTTCCTCCCCTTTTTTTGACAGGTTTACACCTAAACTGTCATGGAAGAAAACAGCAAATCACAGGAGACAAAAGCGGCTTCCGGAGCAGGAGAGCGCTGCGGTAGGCGCTACCTGGGAATTAAGGCGAGAAGAAGGCACGCCGCCTCAATTTGCTGCCCGAAAAGAGCGCGCTTAGCAGCAAAATAACGCAAAACACACATTTATGAACAAAGGCTTGGACGGGTTTCAACACACACACGAACGTGGGGAGTTGAAAGACCTGAAGGTATCCCGGCGCCGCCAGCTCCTCTCGTATTCCAGAAGGAGCGCGGTGATGCATTACGCCGCTGACGTTTCAAGGGTACGCGTTCAGAGGGGGATTTAGCGCAACTCCCTCAGATAAGCCGGCCAACATTTAACCGCGTTCTCAACCGCATCAAGGAGACTTCATCACCGCCACGCGGCGCCGCCGCAACCTTTTCCTTTCTTCCCCAACAGGTGAGGCTGTCGCTTTTGTTGCACCGGCGATGACGCGGCTGCCAGCGGCGGTCGGAAAGGTGACAAGTTTGGCGTCCGGAGCCACAAGAGAAGTCGCGTTTCCGCCATTTCCTGCTAAATTGCCCCGGCAACGCGACGGCCACCGTTAACAGTCAGCGTTCCCTTTTCCTGCCTAGCATGCTATGCTAATTGCTCTACGTGACCTTTACATGTGCTTTCCATATTAAACCTACGAGCAGCGATTTGCATACGGGTCACTTCCTCTCGCTGCTCGCCGCAGCTCTGACCTCGAGAGGAAAAGGAAACAGAAATGATTTCCACGGAACGACCACGGAACCGAATCTCACTTTCCACACTCTGCTCGGCGCTCTCTTGCATAAACAATCCTTATTCAATTTAGCTGACAATTATCTTGAAAAGTGACAGGTTTCTCCTGAAGCTCGCTGGAGGAAGTCGGATTCGGGCCACCGAAACGGCGTCTCGACAAGCGGAACGAGCCAATTATGACATTTTTGCTCAGAAATCCAGGAGAACCCACCGTGTTCTACTCCTCGGTGGCTGAGTGGAAGTTTAAAAACACTAAAAGTGTCATTACCAGCCTGCACTTTGAACCGGAACGCTAAAGGGTGAGGCGGCGGCGTTTCTTCACCCGTCACTTCCTGACCCGGGAGCTTCCGAAACAAAGCGAAACCGGATCGGCGGCGTTATCTGATGGCAGAATAATGAGGATGATGTTACAGCATGCTTCTTCATCGAGTCCGCCCACGGAACACGATGTAATGAAGTGGGATCGTGTTTCCGGGTTAAGTACCGCGTCTCAGATTTTCGTCTGTTTCATGTCCAGATGCTTATCGTAGCGGCGGCGGCGGCAGCGGCGGGGGCTCGGAGGCCTCGGTAATTTTTATGAGACAGGCAGTGTGTTCATGCAAATGAGGAAGTGCGGGGTGAATATTAACGAGCCACGCTGTCTGCATACAGTTTGACTGATGAGCGCTCACTCGGAAAGCTGCGATGATGACGGGAGGGAAAACTGTCCCGCTTCCGTCCCGACTGGCTCCCGCTTCCGGGCCGTCGGCCTCAGAACCCCAAACGCAGCAGAAACGTCAAATGGATGCTGAGGGGAGCGGAAAGAAAGGATGGCTCATCCCGGGTATCCCCAGAGCCGCCGCTCCCCCAGCTGGGACCGGGCACAGCTAGCCGTGTGACAGCCAGATAATAGTGCTAACTTTAGCCGCCGCTGACGCCGCCGTCCGGCTTGTTGAGTGTGACTGATGGTCTCTGGGTAAATAATGGGAAGGCCCCTCCCACTTTCCCTGTGCACAAAGGTGTCTCCGCCCCCCCCGACACACTTCCAACCCAACACAAACACCCTCCGCTCAGGCTAACTGCTAAAACCGATGTTTATGGCGGATGAATGAGGGAAGGCGTTTGTGGCTTTCCTGCCGTTCCCGTTGAACGCGTCTGCAGGGGGACACGCGTGCGCCCAGGTCTCGTTCCTTTGAGCACAAGGCCGAGGTAAATAATCGCAAATAAATTGCATTGGCCTTTAAAGTCGGGGCAAAGCCACCCGAGCCCATCCTCCGTTATCATGCAGCGCCGCGACGCTATCCATTTCCCATGTCGGCCTTCATTAACTCCTCCCGCCGCATATCTCGCAACACAAACGGATCGCAGCGGCAGAGCAACAAAGAGGAAGAGGCGCGGCGAAGAAGAGGAGAGGAGGGAACTCTAACTGGGAAAGGATGGAGGAACGTCGGGGAGAGAGAGGCGGGAAAATGGCTCCAAAGGGGATGAAAAGGAAGGAGGCGGATCTGAAGGTCGCCGCAGCCCTCGCCTCGGCTGCTGTTGCCATAGCGGCTCAGGTTGGAACGTTACCATGACAACCTCACCTGTTGGCCATTAATCACCTGCCTGGGAGCGACTGCCTGCTGCGCCATAAACGCCGCCAGACGCGGCGTGGCTTGATTTTCTCCCAGGCGAGCTGGGAGGCTGAGCTGCGCCAGGATCTGCAGCGTTGACCTCAGAGATAAATCCGATGCCTGCAGGTGATTTCCTGGTCGCCTGTGGCGTCGATATATCGCCAAAGTATCGCGCGGACGAGACGCAAGCCAACAGAATCGACTGGATTCGCTTCTTCTTCTTTTTTTTTTTTTTAATCAAGAGCAGCAGCTCTGCTCATTCAGTAATAACAGATACATTTTAATAAAAACTGTGTTGATTGTTGGGAAATTTGGGCCAGGCGTTCCCGCCGGCCCCTCTGGGCGCGTGTAGTCTCAGAACTCATGAAATCCTCATTAATTTCAGCCTTACTCTGAGACGGAACCCACTGGAGGAGGAACCGGAGGAGCCCGATTCATAAAAGTGATGGCGGAAAAATCAGCAGTTTTACCCACTTAGAGCGGCGAGCGCGAAGAGCGCGCGCTCTGCAAGAACCAGGAAATAAAGCCGGACGAATGATACCATGTTAAACTGAATGAAGAATCAATAGCGTTAGCGTGTTAGCGCTGAAGCTCAAACCGACGGCCTGAGTCCAAGCAGCAGTCAGAACCCGGGGGAGGCACTTTAGACGTGACCTCTGCGTCGGGGTCACGTAATCGCAGCCGTCGCTTTCTGCTCGGCGGAGCCGCGGTCGCAGGCCGCTGCTCCATACGCTTCCTCCTCATTCGCCTTCGAGTCTTTCGGGGTCCTGGCTTCCCCACAATCCCTCCGAAGGCGACTGCATAATTTTCCAATAGACTCTTAATTCCCTGCCAGATTCGGAGACGTGGCGCAGACGCGCGCACACGCGCCCAGCAATCTCAGCTCGCCGTCTGACTCGGGCGAGCCGAAGATTCCAGTGTCGATAATGCTGATCCCACATCATTATGTGACGCTAGCCGAGGGCACGCAATATAACGAAATCTTAAAACACAGAGCTGATGCGACGCACGCAAGTGCATTACGATTCCTGTTGCATGCCCCCCCCCCCCCAATTGACCGCAAATCACGACGGTATAATGGCGGCGAGCGTTAGCCACGGCTAGAAGGCGCCGCAAATGGTCTGGAAATGAGAGGCTGGGCCTTGTCGCCACGGCCGGAGGGGAATCAAATGGGTTCCACCTGGACTCTACTTATAGCCCCATTAAAGGGGAAGAGAGGAGGAGGAGGAGGAGGAGGAGGCACAGAGATCAAGGGGAGATCTGAAAATTCAAGCTAATACACCCAGATACATGTTTTTACCGCGTATAACAAGGTTAGCAAGGTTAGCTCTGGTGTAAACGACCACAGAGGTGCTAAAAAGTGGCTCCCGGATTATAAATGTTAGCGTTGGTTGTCTCGTCAGTCGGCTGTTTTTCGCACCACCAACAGTAACAAGTGCGTTCAAACGTCATTAGCTTTAGTGGGTCAAAGCCGTCTCCTGGTCCAAAACCAGCGTTTCCAAAAAACAAAAAGTAATAACGCGGTTCAGCGTCTGATCTCCCGCTCCACTTCCACGCGGAGGTCTTTTTATTGAGCCTTTATCGGTTGACATTTCATCCCAAACAGCCTTTGTTCCAGCGCGCTCCGCCTGTGATTGTGTACAAACGTCCCGCTGCGAGTAATCGTCCCGGCTTATCAATATGAAAGTGTGAGCAAATAATGGCGGCTCTAATAATACGTGGCGTTTTGTCATTGATTCGGTGAGACCGGCGCTGAAAGGTTCTTTTGTGATTGTTTCCTTGTGGAGCTTTTCGCAGGAAAACTGGCCTCTGATACTGAAAGCACGTCGGACTAAAATGAATAAATGGGAGTCATGAATAATTCTGATTTTGTAGCAGCGGCTGTCTTTTACCAGAAGAAGAAGGGGAGGAAAACCTTTATTCCAGCAATGAAAAGTTAGCAAAAGCTACCACAGACGGAAGTTTAGCTCCTTTTTCCTGCTCAATTCTGGATCATTTTTCTGTATGGAATAATTATTTATGAAAGATTTGTTTAGCTAGCAACATTTCCTCCAGTAGCATTAATATAACAACCCTGCCTTCCGAAGGACGCGGCGAAACCTGCGGGCAAACACGCTACTCCTTATTTCCTTCTTGGGCTGCTCCTTTGTCTGCTCCGCGTTTTTAAGTGGATAATCATCCAACGCTAGTTGACGCAGGGGTCAGAGGTCACTGCGGCGAACCGCCTGGAGTCGCCGGGCGGCTTTTTAGAAAACGCCGGCTGGAATGCGACAGACTGACTCGTGTCGGGACCCCGCTGACCCGACAGCGGAGGGATCGAGTTGCAAACGAGACCAAACCTGCCTGACTGGACTCTCCAGGGACAAAGAGGGAAAATAATTGAGGATCCGGAACGTCTTTTTTTCCTTATATGTTATTTTTTTATCTCTTTTCTTCTTTTGCTAAACAATTCCAGGGTGACCCAGGTTGGGGGGCCGAGGACACAACCCAGCGCAGAGCTCAGAAGGGCAGCCAAAGACCTGGATCTGACCTGGATCCCGGATCGTTCTGGTCCAGGTCGCTCCTCGAGCCCTCTCAGTTCTCCTTCCAGAGTCTAACTTTTTGTGGAACAGCCCGAGATAATCATCTGAAATTGGGTACTCTGTTTTTCCGAGCCACGGGGAAGAGGTGCTGGCAAGGAAAGAATGGAAGTGCAGACAGCTCATGGGCTGAAGGGTCCCTGGGTCCTCGCTCCGGCTCGCCGGGAACCGACTCTGATGCAAGTCTGATTGGTCTGGGCAAGCATCCTCGTGGGGGACGTCTCTGGACAGGGGCGGCGATACTCTCCTCTCTCGTCAGGGCGAGTGTTCTAAGGTCTGACAAACCATGGCCGGCCTCCAGGTGCCATGGCTTACCGCGACTCCTAGAACATGATGAGACACGGGAGGCCCCGGGGGTTATACCAACCTCCATCTAAATGCAGCCCTATTCTTCCTTTTCTTGGAGGTAGTTTCATCCTCCAGCGTCCCGAATGCGCTACGTCGAACCGCGGCTGCACCCGACGGACGCAATCAAGACAGAAAGAAGCCGTTCAGGAAGTACGGTTCAGTTTCGGTAGTCGCGTCTAATTCAAATTAAGTCGGTAAAGATTTGAGGAAGAAATGTGCTCTCGAGGGATTTAACCACGCAGGATGGCGGACGCAGAGCAAGTGCATGGACAGCGTGGTGGTGCTATCGATAACGGTTCAATGTGAGAGAGTCTGTTAGAGGTCAATAAAGAAGGAAAACAAGGACGTGGTTCCCTCAGAGGGAGGCTGGCTGACCTGAGTGGGTGTCGGGGCTTCCTATAGGCTCTGGGACGAATGAATGAGTGCCTACAACCGAGGAACCGCCTGCAAAGCACCAGATGGCATGAAAGTAGAGACAGATTTGGCCCGTGGTTGGAGGATTCTGGCCTGACTGCCGGGGAAGAATGATAGCAGGTAAAAAAGGGGTAAATCCTGGGTCACACACTGTGCAGGCAGGCAGCGCTGTTGTGTTCTCCCCCTCTCGCTGTGACTACTGACCTGGGTCCAGTCCTGACTGAACCCTGGCGTTATCGCATGCATCCACTCGCAGCGGCCACCAACACCAATCTGCCCTCGCAACAGAGCGGATAAAAACTCGCAAGCCGGTAATTGCTTCCGACTCGCCGGACTGCCGCTTCGCAATTAAGAGGGACTTTGGCCCAGTTCTGTTTTTAATAAGCTCGCCTCCTCTTGGCGCAGACAGGGCAACACCAGAGTCTGCGCCGATCAATACCGAGCCCGTCAGCGCTGAGAGGTCTCCGGGTGGGTGGAGCACGATCCGGCCACCTCCGGAGAGGAGCGAGAACGGCCCGCCGGGTTTTCGATGAGAGTCATCCAGGATATCTTTCTTGGGGGATGATTTGTAACCCAGCTTGTTAGCGTCCACGACGGTGATGGCTAACTGGACGGGCCCTGTGGCTCTGAACCCTTTAACCACTCCGAGCCTTTTCGGGCAGGTCTGGGAATTTCCCTCCTCCCCTCTTTTTCCGTCATCCTCACTTTATTCCGGGTTCAGCCGCTAGGCTCTCTTTGGATAAATCAAGGCGGGGTCTCCATCCGGGTGGTTTGAGCAGGGGTGGATGGGTTTGGGGGGTGGAGGGCTTCACTCTGACAGACATCCAATATACACAGCTGATGCCTCCGACTGGCAATTCTAATATCATCATCTGTGCTGGCAGATCTCATATTTATTATCCAATATGTCTGACGGGAGGAGGAGGAAGAGGGAAATATCAACACAGCCGCCAACATGGCTCGGGTCAAGAGTTTCACAACAGATATATTTGTGGAACTCGCGGGAACACTCAGAGACGAAGGACCAAAACGGCTCAGAGCATTAATTATTGAGTTTGTCTGTTTAAGTCCCACAAGTCCCAGAAAAGAGGCTGCGTTCGCTGGAAAAACCTGTCAGCATCTTTAGCTTTGAGAGGTGTTGTCAAAATTAAGCGGCCGCATCAGGAGCGGGGCTGAGAAATTACCGCTCTGACGCAGCCGACGGGGAGACTTAACGCCGTCCCGACACGACTGGCATCAATTTTACATTAAACGGAATAGCTTCTCTGAGAGCCGGGACCGCCGCGGCGCTCGTCTCCTCACAAGCTCTCCTTCAAATTTCACTGCAAAAAAGGCTTTATTGAAAAATTTAAAGCTGGAGTGCAGAACTTTAAATGAGCGTAAATGAGCATCTGTTACTTCGGAACTCTGGCCAAACTTGTTAAGCGGAGGTAAACCTCCTGGCGCTTTGCGGCGAAGCTAGCATTCCCACAGAAGGAGGGTCTACGTGAACAGGAGGCACCTGCGGTATTAACCGAGGGGGGAGGGGTTGGAAGCAACCCTTCCTGGAGGCGGAGTTAACCCGGCAAACTGCCTCAGGTGGATGGAAAAGACGGAAAATCCAAACAGCAGGTGGAAGCGATGAGCTGTTTTATTAGCGCAACTGTAGCTAAAAGATCTGCCTGCTAACGTTGCTGACTGGCATTAAAATCTAAGGTGCTGCGACCTTCATCCCTCTAGCGCGTAAACATCATCAGTCCTCTGTGAGAGGAACCACTTGACAGTGTTCACATGAAACTGACTCCTTCTCATCCCTCTGACACGCCCTTGGATCTCCAAGGCGGGCTGACGAGGCTAGCTTGCGCGGTGCCGCTCTGTTTGGCTTTATCTGCATAAAATGGCGCCTCTCCACCCCCACCCCCCACGCTTTGTGAACATAGCTGCGCATGTGACAAAGCTTCCGTCTGAATCATCAGCAAATTTAGGTCAGGGAACCGAATGAGATTCCGTAAAAGGATGAAGATGGCTCGACTACATTCAAACTGAAATCAGATGAGGCGGATTTAAGGCGCTGGGACGATGAACGGCGAGGAAAAGATGGCGGGAAGAACCCGATTAAGACGGCAGTGGCGCTGGAGTTTATTTAAAACATTTATTTCATTGATGGGTGAGAAGAATCCGCTGCTTCCTTTTCATCCCAGCTTAAATGTCGCTTCTTCGCAAGATATTTGCACGTTTCCCTCCCGCCAGCCAGGCTCGCCGCCGGGACGGGAAAGGGCGCGTTAAGTGGAGTGACGCAGAGAAATGTCGTCTTGTTCATTCCGACTCTGCAAATCATTACTCAGATGGGAGCACAGCTCGGTGAGCCCGGCCTCCGTGCACGCACCGATGCTCGCCGCAAATGGCAGCGATAAGTCAGCGCATCCGGCCCGTTTCCCAGCACATCCTGTAACGATTCCTAAAAAAATTAAAACGACACGCGTGAAGGAGGAACGCGTGCGCGAGCGGGGGAGTGAGGCCAGATGACGACAGCTAGCAAGGGGCGGCGGAAGCATCCACGACAGCCGTCAGCATGTATGTGAACGATCGATGCTACGTATGTGATGTTTACGAGCTAAAGGTTTAAGATTTAGCAGCACTGAAACCTGAGCAAAAGCCCCCCACCCCCGTCAAAAGTTAACGCAGAGGCTACGCTATGATAACAAACGAGGCTACAAAGACGTCAATTAGCATAAAAACAACTCACGAGGAAATAAAAGCATGTTTTTAGGAGTGAGCTCACAAACTAGCAAGGAAGCTAAACTGTAGCTTTAGCTACACTTCCACTGAAATGGTGTTTATTTAGCTGTTTTGTGCTTTTTATTTTCTATGATTTATCATTTCCGAAACTGAGAGTCTTTCATCTCATGTCTGGAGGTTTGCAGAGTGTTTTTTTTTTTTGAATAATTAATTTTCTCAACTCAGATGATATTATTCCCTCCGGCCCGAAGGAGGAGCCCAGCGGCCGACTGGGAGCTCCCCAGTCCATTTGCGCTTTGTGCGGCAGGAATTATTCCTCACAGCAACCACGGCTATGATGGAATGAAGTTCTGGAATGGTGAGTTCTGGTCCCCGTAGTCGCATTTAATCAAAATAGAGGTATTTTTTCTTCCTTGCTCTTTTTTTCCTTACATGTTTATTAAATCGGCACAAGATTCCACATTAGAACGTCAGAGTAGCTGTAAATCAAGACGGAATGCTTGTAAGACGTCACGTCTTGGGAGTTATTCTTTTCTAGTGGAAAGAAAAATCTTCCTTTCTTACAAATCTTTTGATTTTATGGACTTTTAGGGCCCAGCAGTCCGTCTCTGGGTCACCTGGAGTGCCGAGTTTTTCTTTCTGCTGCTATGTTCCGAACATACAGTCGGAAACTCCTGAGCTTCCCAGTCGGGAACGACCTTCACATTCGGTTTGGGGTGTGAACGAACGTCACAGAAAGTCAAAGCCGACCTTTTCCACACCAACCCGGGAGCTGCCTGTCTCAGAGTCGCTCTCATTCCGGATGGAAATATAAACCAGATGAGGAATAATGAGCTGCATATTTCTGTTGCCGTGACAACAGAAGGTGTTTGCGTGTGTTTTATGAACGTATGTACGACACGCCGTCAGCTGGCCCTGGTCCCCGCCGCGCTGCCAATATTCTAAAGCGTTAATTGCCTTTTTCCTTCTTCACCTCGGAATGTGAATCTGCGTCCCGCTCGTCCTGCCAACGCCGCACAGCTGCAATCACAGCACGCAAGGTGTGCATGCCAAAGTGGAAGTCTGGCTTCATTCACATGGGGCACGTGCACCTCACGCCACACTGACGGCGTGACCTGCACATTAAACACCGGAGCGCCGTCGTTAGGCCGCGCTCCCAAACTCGGCTCACGTTTCACGCTAAATTAAGCGTGGGTGGCGTGAACGCACATCTGCGCTCCTGCCGAGAGTGCACGTGACGCAAAACAACTGTCAGGCACAGCCCAGTCAGGAAACATCCAAATATTCGCTGAGATGGCGTTATAGCGCCCCTGCAGGCGTTTCTCGGCACTGCAGCTCTCAACAACGTATCCGCAACAGCCGCACGTTTCCACGGCGATGCCATCCAGCGTCGGGAGCCGTCACAATTGGCCGGCGCGCGTCCGAAGGAGGTCGGGACCGTCGAGCTCTGGTGCGTCTCAGCGACATCGTCACCTCCCCTCCCGAGCTCAGACGCTCCGAGACCGTTCTGGTTCCTCCAGACGAGCCGCCATAATAAACGGTGCCGCTCGACTCGGATAGTTGAGACAAGAGGAAATTATTCTTGGTTAATATTTATGGATTCGGACTGCGGGTTTTAAAGTGAGACGCGTCTGATGCGTTTGTGGAGCTCCCAGAAAGGTTGGCCGAGATCCCGCCGCTGCAGCTCCTCGTCACTGCCGGGTTATGCGTCCCGCGGGTCTCGTAACCGAGCCAAGCGCATTGATCTGTTTTCCTTCGGAAAAAGGAGAGAAATATTAGGTGAGGAAGCCTGACAGAGAGCTGGGAAAGGAAAAAAAAGCACTTCTGCGGCTGTTGCCCCGGGTCAAACGCTCATTACGCACAGCCGGGTTCACTGGTTTTTGCCCAGTTTGTTCATCACCAAACACATCTTCTGAAGGTCAAAGGGCAGCTTTATTTCCTGGAAACCTTCTCCGTCACCGAGAAGGCGCGTTCACGTGATCGGCAACACAAACTGCCGCCGCGCACGCAAATCCAGCCGTTGCAAATGGATTAAATTAGTCAGATTTGATGGGAATTAATGATCCCAGAGAAAGCTGCTTCATCCGACTTAACCAAGAATCGGTTTGAAAAAAAGAGCCAAACGCGTTTAAAATGTGTCGATACTGGAAAAATGTAATCACTTTGGGAGATTAAAAGTCTAAGTACCTGAGCTTCTCCTGTAGCAGATTTATTAAAAGGCTTTTTTTTGTTCCTTTAAAAGAACAAAAGAAGCCAAAAAAAGGAAGCTTGATTCAATTTAGCGTTTAGCCGCTCCAGATGACGATTTCTGCTGCGGCACACGTGCAGATGAAAGCAAACGTTCCCACTCGCTGCCTTTGAACATCAAAGCAAAGTCTTTGCAGTGTGTCCAGGAGTGGACCAGCAGGATGAGGGAAGAGAAGAAGAGGAGGGCCAGGATGAAGAGACGCTGTTCCTTCCCGGGGTACGGAACCACGCCGTCAGCCTCGGAGGCCCAGAAATAACCGGCCAGCCGGGAGCCCTCGGGGGCCCAATCTGAGGCTGCGCGACGCAACAAAGACGGGCGGTAGGAAAGGTTTAGGGACGATCAAAGTTTGCTGTCAGTTTTGTTAAAGCGCCGCCGAGACAGGCCATTTTTCAAACGGGACCGTGCTTAAATTATGCAAACTGTCCCTGCGCCAAACGGAGCGTCCAGTGAATAACAATTACGGGTGGGAGCGGCGGACGGAGGGACGCCCGGGTATCTGTGTCCGGATCAGGAACACGAGGACAGACGTGACAGCGCGGATTCGTTTCCCTGCTTTTCCCCTCACAAGCTAACGTCGCCGTCGCTGCCGTTAGCGCCGCGGTCGCTCGCCTGGACTCACCGGTAAAATACTCAACCGGAGGGTTGGGACCACGGCGCAGATGTTTACTGCTTTACGGGTCCAGAGACGGGAACCTGCTGAGAGGCGCCAAATAAAGACGGATGCGGCATCGCCGCGGTAACGGGCGCCGCAGTGCTGAATCTGCCAATCAAGACGTCTCGCTCGGTTCTAGCTCCGTCAAATTAGGTCGTTAAAAACATCCGAATGTCTCCCATCAGCCGCTGCAGCGGCCACCGAAGGAACCCGGAGAACGCGCCGGAACGCGCGTTTGGAGCGTTCTTCTTCTCCCCTTTGTCTGACGCTGCCGCCCTTCCGCAGGGCTGGCGACGGGGGAAACGCTTGATTGATTTATGGAGATTCTTTCTGAGCGTGTGACATTTATGAGTCTGGTGTATCAATAATCATCCAGACAGCGACAACGGGCGCGGCGGCGGCGTCCCTGGTGGGTCCCCGAAGCCGCCTCATCCAGGATGGAATTATGGAAACAAGACCATCCAAGAATTCTCATCTTATAGCTGTTAAAACAAAAAGAATGCAATTCGAAAAGAGTGTGTGTGCGTGCACGCACGCACGCACGCCTGCACACATCTGCTCGTCAGCAGGCCTGTTGGAACCTGTCACATGCCTGGCAGGTTGTGCAACTTGGGCAGATGGTGCAGCACAATTAATTCCAGCGAATCTCTCAATCAATCTGCCAGACGAAGCGTCCGCCGCCGTTAGACCGGCGCCGTTTGTCCACTCGCGACGCGGCGCTCAGGTGCCAAATGGCTGCCGAAGCTCTGATGTGGATCTACGGCGGCAGATCTGGAGCCTAACCTGACCCCGCCCGGCGCAGCGCTGCACCCTTCAGTCTTGGCTTGTCGTTGGCGCCGTTGGCTCAAGCGCCAGATTATTCTGGAGACAACAGACAAGCGCAAGTGTTTCATTCACACCCAATTACTGTACGAGGGAATTTTCTGGCCCGAGAGTACAATGAGAGCGCCGGCGAGCAACAAGATATCCGCCGTTTCCCCCATTCTGCCCCATGTTCCTCACACAAAGGAGGAGAAAAGTGATCCTCTGCTCTCAAACACGAGGCGAGGGCCATTAGCGAGGGCTTGTTAGCATCACCCGAGGCGCTAACAGAGAGGGGCAGCATCTGCTGCTATCGCAGGGCCTCCGATTGGCCCCGAGGACTCCGCCTCCGATTGCAGGCCCTCGCAACACCGCCTTCCCAGGCCGGGCTACAGTCTCCCCTCACGTCGTCAGATGTTTGAGGTATCTGCACATTTAGGAGCGTTTAATCACACTGAAAGAGGCGCTTTTTCACCTGCTGCCTGTAATTAAAGAAATAAATCCACAGTTTCCTGCAGGAACCAGCCAAACGGCTCCCCACCCCCCCATCTTGGAACGTTCTCCGAGTGCAGGAAAAAATAAAGCTACAGTCGCTAAAAATATTCCACTTAGTCTGAGCCGCATCTCTGGATTACACAAGGGGTCACGTGACCATGGCAACCTTCAACTTGGCACATATTAGGAAGAGTTTCAGCCAGTTAAACAGGGAGAAACGCTGCGCCTGTAATTATAAAAGCGACACGAGTTCAGACGCCTTAATGGAATCAGCGCTGCCCGCAGACCGCTCTTTCCTCCGCAGCTCTCGGTCCTCGTCATTTCCAGGTGTTCATTATTCCAGCGGCGGAGAACGGGCCCGAGGGTCACGCCGTGTTCTAATAACTAATTACCTGTCCGGAACGGAGGTGGCGGTGGGCGGCGACCTCGGAGCGCTAAGTTTCAGCGCTTCTGCTGAGTCATGGAAGAACTGGGGCACGAAGAGGGGCTCTCTCCTTGTTTCTCTAGACTAGAGGTGGGCAAACTGAGGCCCGGGGGCCACATGTGGCCCGATTAACTAATTAATCCGGCCCGCAGAGCCTTCACAATCATTTCTCCAAAAGCCAAATGAAGAGGGTCGTCAGCTTGATTGGTTAGAAACAGGTTCAGACCCCCCTTCAGCTAGCATGCTAACATGTCCTCTCAAGAAGGCGGGGCCAAACATCATTTGGAGATTCTTCATCCATCACTAGTTGGACCAGTTTACAGGGTCTTTTGAATATTTTCTCAGTCAGTAGCCCATCAAGCAGGGTTTTTAGCTAACCTCTGACCCTCATCTGGGGGGTTAGCCTCCTGCACCACCTGGCCGGCCCCCTTCACCAAGATCTACAACCCAACGTGGCCCTTCAGGCTCAATAATTGCCCAGCCCTGCTCCAGACGCTCTCCAAAGTGGAGTCACCGAGAGATTCCAGGTAACTGTTGCTGGAAATTCCAGGAAGATCCCGTTTGTTCTGCTGATGTCAGCTGGGATTAAAAACTTGGGGGCAAACACAGCAAACGAGAGAATCTCGAATGCTTCGCTAATCTGGGCGAGGGCTGCATAGCCAGCGCTAGTATGTTCTGCCGCCATCTCGGCTTTAGTCATTGGTGCGCAGGCATTCGGGAATTCACCGTCACCGGTTGGGAACACAAAAGCAGCAGGTGACTAAAATGTCTGTGTTTGCTTTGGAGAGAGCGGGCGCGGCCTCCGCCACACAACGGGGACGGAATTAGAGGATTGTGATGAATGAGCAAGACAGACATGAGCAACCCAGACCAACGTAGCTTATCTGGGAGCTTAGGTTGCACAAAGGAGGCAGATAAGCTCAGACATGCCATGAAGGGACGGAGGAATGAGTGGAAATGAAGATCGGGAGCGTGGGGGGGAGGAAACGTCCCCGGGCCAAGATCCACAGCGGTGCAGTCAGTTGCGACAGAGCCTGGGCCCTTTGAATCACCGGAGAACAGTTAACCATTGACTAGAGGGGACTAGTCAAGCTACGCGGAGCAGGATCCATGTCAGTCACGCTCGCTCCATCCCAGATACCGCGGAGAGAAAGAATGAGGTCGTTATTAGGGCCCCCGGCTGCCCTGGGCGGCGACTGCAGCGCCAATCAATGGAAAACAAGTATTGTGCTTGTTCTGCGAGGGCAGCTGATAGCGTTGAGCATTAGCCTAGCCTGCATGTGTCCACTTCAGATAAGAGCGGCCTGTTTATGAGCCAGGCCTGGGAGGTAGGTGGGCCAGAGGAAAATCCCAGCGTGGGGGGATTCCGGCTGAGCAAACCCAGAAAAACATCCAACCCTTTGGGCCACTGGTGGACGGACTCCAGGCACAGGGTCCGCGGGCGCGGTGCCAGATCATCCTGGCTCAACCTCTATCAGCACGTCTGACCCCCAACCGCTGACTGGCCCCCACGTCCGAGCTCTTCACAGGAACCCGCAAGTGACAAAATGAAACTTTCAAGTGCCGTCCATTCCATCCCTGGTGTACACTCCGCCATCATCCACGGCGCCAGGAAACAAATCCCATCGACTTGCTTCCTATTTAATTATTCCTCTTGAAAATCCTCGCAGCGCTCTCTTCTCCCCGAGCCCAGGAGGAGAGAGAGGAAAAAAACTAATTGCTTAACCCATTTAAAAGATCTCTACCTATTGGACAATTGCATTTGCTTCCAGCGAGCGACGCTGCATTGAGGGGAAGCCACCTCCGACGGTTATTTCATTTAAAGCTGAACAAACGTGGCACTCCACACAATGGAGCTTTTGCTGAGCTAAAGTCATTCCCTAAATGCGGCGTGACAGGTGAGCTCGATTCATCCTGCGGAAAGTGCTGCCTGTCGAGGGGGGAAAGTGTTGAGTGAGGAGCGAGGGGCGGAAAAATGGGGACGGAGCGGCCGAAGCGAGGGGCAGGAGGGGCCGGCGAGGCTAGCGCGCGCGTCGCCGGTAGCGACGTTCATCATCGGAGTCGTCTGCGTATTGATTGGACCATCCATCACTTAAACTCTACAAGACATTATTTCTAATTAAAAAGTGAGCCATAAATCCCCGGCTTTACTGCCAGGCCGTAAATAAACTCGGAGGGACGGCGGAAACCGATCGGCGTCCCCATTCGGTCGCTTCCCGTCAAAATGGCGTGAGGTCGCCACGCGCAGGCGGTCCTGGCGGCTGGAGGCTGCTGGAGCTCCTCGGGCCAGCCTCGCACGCTCTCCGAGCAGAGGACACGCTGCGTTTGACAGCTCCTGATTGCCTCGGCGCTGTTTCGCCACCGCTCCCCTGACAGCCGGCGGCAAAGTGTTGACGGACACGGAGGGATGTCTGAGCAGGTGGAGGGGAGGAGGAGGAGGAGGGGAGGAAGAAACAAAAACTCACATCACGGCTCCAGAGTCTCTGCTGACAACCAAACAAAGCGCGCAGTCGTTATTCATGCGACTCTTCTTTCCTGCTCTCTCTCCGGAGCTGCCCCACACACACACACACACACACACACACACACACACACACACACACAGCCATCCTCGGTCACACATGCACTTCCTGACCCCCGAAAGGCTCAGGAGACGCGCACCGATTGGCCGATAACCAGGAAGTTTGCTGGTAAATGAGTCCTGGTAAAAGACTAAAAAGAAGAGAGAATCCTCTTCTGGGAGCCGCAGGAACTAATGAGGAAGCTAAAACAGATGAGATGGAGTGATGCTCTATAAAAAGACGAGCAATAATCTTCCTCTCCACCCTCCTCTCCTCCTGGTGTCCTAAGAGATCTTGGCTCCACAGCAAAGCCTGCTGCCTCCGCACATCAAACAGGGCTGATTAGAGCCGCACACCTTTGCAGGAGCTCCGGCTCTGGATGAGGTGCAGAGCTCCGGTTCAAAGAAGGACTTTAAAAATACAAACGCAAAAAAAAAAAAAAAGCCTCTTCTAGTCAGGAAACCTTCAGATGTTTTCTGCTCTGCTGTGGAACCAGATGATGAGAGCGAGGCCCCGGTGGAGCGCGCTAGCCTTGGAGCTAACTCCCATCAACAGATCCCACTGTTCATTTACATCAGCATAAATGGCCACAGTGTGGAGGCAGATGGGGGAGGGGGGTCAGGAAGCTGCTGTGTGGTCTCTCTGTTGTTTGATTAAAGCAGGAAGGGGGGGTGGGGGGAGGAAGGGCAGGTATCAGGTCAGCAGGCCGCCCACGTGAAGACACCCTGGTGTCAGGCATCCTTATCGGACCAAAATAGCATCGACCACATTCACCGGTCATTTACCGCCCTCCTTTCCTGGTGGTGGTGGTGGTGGGGGGGTTGGACTGGGTCAATGTGAAGACGCCGCCGCTACCGATCAAGGCTAGTGAGGCGTAGCTCCCACACTGACAGGATAGACGGCGGCGGATGATAACATTGTGGGTGTGAGCGTGGGAGTCACGGATGATTGGCAGCTGTCCTGATAGCGCTGCTCTAAGGCCGCTTTCCTGGCGGCGCACGCCGACGTGAACACAGATTTGCTGATAACACATATTCTGTTGCATTTACCGCTGAAGCAGACCCAACAGGCGAAGGTGGCGCACGCAAGCATCACAGCTAATGCTAGCATTCACGCATCATTTTAGACCTTTGCTATCGAGGAGCGGGAACAGAGCAGTAACGTTAGCTAGGACGCAGCTAATGGTAGTCGTTCCATCCATCCATGAGCAAATCTGCCCCAGATTTTATGGTTGCCATCTTCTGCTGCCAGATTATCTTGGCAGTGATGACAAGTTTGGAGCCTTTCCCACACAGAGTGCAACTTTGGGACAAAATGGCTGCTGCGTGAAGGCTAAATACTAAAATTAGAGCAGCTTCTCTGGGCTGTATTTACTCTGCTTTACAAAATTAGCCATTTACAACATATTTATCATGTAAACATCAGCTCTGGTGCATTGTGAAAGCAGCTCGAAGACGCAGAGAGATTAGCTCGTTGCTGTTGCTGAGCATCAAACAGAGGCTAACTCATCCCGAGGACATTTCTAGTTACCTCAGAAAAAAGGATGTTGTTTGCTGAAAAACACTCCTCAGATTCTAAATTAAAAGCAGGTGAAATTGATTTTTACAGCGACGTGGACGCTCGTAGATTTGTACAATTTCGAAACTAGCATGAACGCACACGGGAAGGCAATCGAGCGTCTGTTGAGGAGACGCAATAGAGCCCGAACGGGAGAAGACGGAAGGTTCGGACAATTCAATCAAACACCACATTAAATGGGAATAAATGTTCCCCTCCCGCTGAAGACACACACACACGCGTGCTAATCGAGCAGGAACGGCAAAACAAACATCCCGTCGAGTTTGGCAACAGCGGTTGTTTTGGACACACACACACACACACACACACACACACACACACACACACAGAAGATGCTGGGCTGAGACGAGTTGATGGACGAGGTTCTTTCCGAGTGTCCTCACATGAACCCCGAGCCTCTTTGGCCCAAATGACCACAAACACGTTGATTATTTCAAAAGAAGATCACCGTTGTCATGGCAGCGGCAATTTGCTGAAGGTCAACAAATTTGTCATCATCGGCCATTCACCGCGTGGAGCCGCACGTGTCTCGGAAATAATTTGGTCATTTAGAGGGTTTGGCCGTTCTGCCCGTTACCACGACGCTGACCGAGGTTGCCCGGGCAACAGGCCCGAGGACGGGGGATGGTGGTGGGACACCAGTTCAGCAGCAGCGCTGACGCCGGACCGGAGGACTTCACTCCTTTCCCATTCAAACGATCTGCTTTGCATGGCTGCCACGAGCCCGGCCAGGACAACAAGCGGCGTGGCGCTAAGATAACAGAACCAAAGCCCGACGGGGGCCCGTGTCATCACAGGCCATTATGGTCAGAGCCACGTAGGGGCCGGTGCTATGGGCAACCGTCCCGGGTATGCAAAGCACCCTGGGTGATTTGCAGATGTTTATAAAGCCTTTCAGAATCAAAGCTCGCGCCCGAGTCTCTGCTCTTTGATGCTCAGATCCAGGATTCCAGGACACGTGCGCTGAAAGACGGAGACATTCTCCAAGTCTCCCCGAGACCGCCGCGCTCAGTGTTATTTAAATGACGGCCCCGTTCCATTTTCACCTTGCGACTAATGCGATCGTTCCCCGGCGTCAGCAACATTTCCTGCCCTTCCTTTGTGCTGAATATGCAAGTGAGCCGGCAAATTAATCCTAAAAATGGGATTATCTCGGACTAGGTGCGAGTGTACTTGCTGGAATTGAGTTCAAATGTGCTTCCTAATTATTCCTCCCGCCGCATCGGCCATCGGGAAGCAGCCGTGAGGAGAATCCGCATCCGAGGGCTTATCGAAAAGGTGAAATGACGCATTCTTTAACGACGCCAGTCCTCGCGGCCTAATCTCCTCGAGTGTGACGGCGTCGCATCAACAGGGGCATCGGGAGCAACACATCATGGCTGGGGGCAGTCGTTCAAGCCGACAGAGAGACAGTTCTAGGCGGGCGGCTGAGCGCGAGACAGGAGGCGGGGAGCGGGAAGCCCAGCGGTAAACGCCAGAGGGCAAACCATCTCCCTAATTGAATTCAATCCGGGCTGAGGGAGGAGGCACCGAGGCCGGGGGAGGCGGAGGAGACGGTGGAGAGAAGAGTATCGATGGACGGGTTAAAGGGGGGGTTGCTGAGGAGAGGCGGACGAGTGCCGGAGTGGAGAGCAAACACGCAGCAGCGACAGACGGCCGGAGGAGAGCGGGCTCGCCGTACCAGAGCTTCCATGGTTACTGGCGGATGCGGAAGCCAGCTGGGCAATTTGCATGATTAGAGTCAAAACTCTATTTGCTACAGCGAATTGAACCCAAACACGCTTGTGATCCCCAAAAAGAAAGGAAAGCTGGAGCTGGGCAACGGATTTACGCGCGCAGAGACAGCGCTCTGGCTCGCGGTTACCGAGGAAGACGAGCGATTGAGTTAACCTTCGAGCTCAGTCCCGACGTCTTAATACCGACGCAAACTGACGCGGGATCATGCCTTCAACTCCGAGCTGCGGTGCCCCCGGGGGACGCTCTTGTTAACACAGTCCCACCCGTTTCCTGCGCACTCACCACGTCTCCTTGTCTCCGTTTGGTTTTGAGCAACGCGATACGTCCGAGTCGGGTGTGCTCCTCGCCGAGCCAGCGTATCACATTCCAGGTCAGGAAACGCCGCTGTGCCCTGGAAGGAGACAGAAAGAGGAAGCAGGTTAAGGACAAACAGGGGACGAGGGACTCGAAACAATTACAGCTGTTTAAAACGGGCGAGAGAAGATGTGAAGAATCCCCCTTCAGAGCTGCAGGATGGCAGATTAGCTCGGTATCAGAGCCTCTTCCGGCTCAGGCCTGGCGAAGAGGCATCTTCATAAATTTCCAGCTCGTTGTCCGGGCGCTGCTCTCGGTTGTACCGACTGTTATTCAGGTCACATGAGCCTTTAATGGCTGATTTATTAGGGTCCTGAAGGGGCTCCGTGATGTGCTGGGGGACAAAGAGGCTGTTTTCAGACTGCGCGAACACATCTGCAGTAAATATCCCAGCGCGCATTAGCATTTTGATGAACGCTCCACCTCTTCCCCCCCCCCAGCCTTTCCGACGAGCCACCGCCTGTTTGTCAGCCTTACGTCAGGCTGCCCGTGCTATTGTTTTGGCGTCGCACACGACAGAAACCTTCAGCGGCGCCGCCGCCGCTCCCAGAAAGGTGGAGCGGCTGCCTTTAATTAAGGCTGAATTAATGAGCGGCGCTCACGCATCCGCGCAGGTGAACGAATTTGTATTCATCGAAACTCAAAAAGCTCCTTTTTTTTTCCACTCTGAACAAACGGAAACACGCTGCCTCGCACCTCTCGCTGCCAAACTCTGATTTTTAATTAAATCTCACCTGCATTTACACAACGCCACAAACCCCGCGTGTTTGTTAGCGAGAGAAATTCACGACGGGAAGGTAAAACGCTGCCGTGGCCGTTACTGATCGCGGACCAAGAACACCCACCCAACTGTGCAGAAAAGGGGAGATATTACGGCAGCAGACGCTACGGGTCAAACCATCTCCATCTCCACCGGGGGGGGGGGGGGCGGCTCGGTCGCTCGGCGCGCCCGAGGAGTGTTTGGAAAGCAGGGCGGCCGCGCCACATCGCGATAATCCGGGCCAGACGAGTTCCAGACAGTCAAAGGAAGCTTCAACAGCGAGAAGCGAAGCACGAGGAAGCCTTGACCTCTGGCGGCTCTCTGACAAGATGGCTGCTTATTATCCCAGGATAACACCGACACACCTCTGCTGGGTCGCTGCTACAGGCAGGGAGTCATTACCAAACCGTCCCGGTTTAGCGTGTCGTTTATTCAGCCCTGCAGGAAGGATGGAAACTAGAACCCGAGCTAGTGCCGATGGCTCGGTTACTGTAGCAGCCATCCAAGCCCCAGACCAAGGCGTGTTCCAGGGTGCGCCGCCAAACCAAAGCAGCCAGGTCAGCTCACATTTACAGGCTGTTTGAATCCCTGCGTCCATCAGAGGGGCTACACGAGCGTGAAGGAGCGAAAGATTACAGCGGCAACAGATCTGAGAACAGCCTTTGAACTCCGTTAGGACCCTGTCGCCTCCTGGCTGTTGTCTAAATTACAAAGTGACGAAACGTGACCCCGACCGTCCAACCTTCATCAGCGCGAGTCGGGAAAAAACACCCAGATTTAGTTTCACACCCTGAAAACGACCAGCGGAGCACAGCTGACGTGTAAAAACAGGTTTAACAGGACGTAAAGGTGAAGGGAAGCAACCCCGACAGCAGAACCAGGCTGTGTTAGCCTAGCAGCTGTTGGCCATTGCGCCCTCTCGGGCGTCACGCTGTTGGGCTTGACGGCTAAACGTGAGGAACAGCGCAAGGTCACGAACTGACGGGGCAACGTCAACAATGCTCTGCTGCAGCCTCCGTAAAACGTATTAGCATCCTTATCGCTAACTCATAACCGTTTGTCACGACGAAAGAAAAAAAATCTGCCATTATCGTAACAGGAAATAAAACCTGCAAGGAAGCAGCGGTTGCACGTCGGCGCCGTCTGACTGGTCCGAAAGCTCATCAAAGAGCGGCTTATTCTATCAGCCGAGTGGAAAATGTGCTGAGAAAGAGAGAGAGAGAGGCGATAGCGAGGAAGTCAGCGAGAGTAACGAAGCTATTGTGCCAGGCGCTGACCAAACACCCACGTTGCCGCAGCCGCGGCTGCTCGCAACAAAAGCCTTAATCGACAGGCCGCAGCTCTAAATTAAATATCCGCTCTCTCACCACGCCACCGCTGACAAGTCTGCGCGCCGAGGTCAAACAAGATACGGCTAATGAAGAAAAATGACAGCGTTGGTGCGAGCGCGGACGCGTTCACCAGCCTGGACTGACCTCCATTCATCCATGCGCGGCGTGTGCACGGCTGGTCCTCACTTGAATAGAAATGTCCCAGATTGTGCAGCCGTTCACAGATGCAAACAGGCTCGGTGAAGCTAACGTCTGCTTCCCCCTCAGGTGAGACAGCTCCTCCGCTAGCGCTGGGATCCTGACCGGACCCCCACCAGTGTGCACCCCCAACGCCCCCCCCCCCCAGAGCTGTAGTTACGCACTGCAGCGTCGCATTTATTACAGCATAACACAGATTACCTCGAGGGCTGGGCTAAATTACAGCATGAAAACTAGCCAGGAAGCGATCCGAGCCAGGCTGGGAGTCGTTCTCAAGGCAGGAAAAGCACCCCCCCCCCCCCCCCATCAAGTCAAGGCGCAGCATTTCTAATGCCCGGCGCCCCCCAGGGTCGCATTAAACTCAGGAAAGCTGATAACAATTGACTGAGGGCGCTGGCAAGCGCAGGGACTCGATGTGTCCGCACGCGTCCGCCGCTCCATTCTTGGCTGATTCCTCCGAGTCCTCTCCTCGATCACAGGAGAGCCCTCACACTTCCTGTTCCGCGTGGCGTGACCGGCCTTAATTGGAGAGGGATAAACCGGGATCCGAGTCTGCGGGCGGATGTTGCAGGTGAAGCCGTGTTTGCAGACAAAAGACGGATGCGATGGACATCGGCAGTCTCGGGGGTAATGCATTCCGCCAGCGTGGAACTCGGGAACTTGTTTTATTTTTTTTGACTCTGTGGGCGTATGCGCGCTCATGGCTTTGAATATTTATGTAAATATCGTGTTCTTGCAGCCCTCAGGCCTGAGATTGCCTCTTAAGCCAAAAGGAGATTTATGTTATGACGGCATCTCCGCCAGGCTGCGTTCAGAGACAACACTTTAAAGGCTTTGTGTCCACGGCTGCCTGTGCAGAATGCACAGAATGCATCATGAAAAACAAGCTGTCAAAGCTGCCACACGTCCACGCCGACATTTTTCCCCCTCTCCCGGGAGCCGGCGCGCTGTTTACGTTAGCCGTGGAACGCCATTACAGTGATGGCGCTTGTCATGCATGCATATTCCTGCCTCAATGAGCAACCTTGCAGCAGAACATAAAAGTCAATAGACGGGAAAATTGTGTAGGCGACACTTGTGGGACTCGACACTGTTGGTCCTTCAAGAGGTTGTCCGCTCTCGGCTGTTGAGCATTTCGCTGGGATGCTAACAGCGCGTCATAATTGCACCTCAAGCAGCTGCTGTCTCTCAAATTTCTGGAAAGAAAAAAAAAATCTTCTGACCCTTTCACAAGAAAATGATTTAATTAGTCAGCCTGTTTCAGATCATTTCGTTGTTGATATAAGACAAAAATGGAGCCCGCCCCCCCCTCAACTGGATCCCAGACAACCTGCAAGCGATTGTGGCGGCGGATCAGGTTACAAGTAGTTTACCTCCGAGTGGCGTTTCCATGTGCGAGCGCGCCCGGCGTGTGCGCCCTCGCCCTCCCCACCCTGACAAATGTGCAACTTGACCCCCTGGATCCCGACCTGCTCCCTGAAGGTAACCTTTAGCGTGAGCCGAGCGAGTGTTTCCAATAAAACCCTCCGGCCTGCGAGCTGCAATTGTGGTCGTGTGTTTCTGTGTTTTCCCACAGGCTCCGGAGGTTTGTCCACATTCGCCGCGACTCGGTGCCCGCCACGTAAGAGTTCAATGACCATGTGTGCGGCGGGGGAGGGGGGGGGTGCGCTCTGGAGTGTCTCAGCGCCCGAGGCGCCAAGGACACGGCCTGACAGGTGTGCGCGGAGGACCTAGTGGCCTGCAGAGCGGCGGTGGGGCTGCAGCACAATGTGTCCATTCAGGCCTGGAAGGAGACAGGCGAGATATGGCAGGACTCCTGCGAGGGGGCGGAGGAGGAGGAGGAGGAGGAGGAGGGCTGGGGAGGGTTGCTCATCTGGGGGCGAGTCAACCTTTCACTGGGACTACAAACAAAGACGTAACCGACGCAGTAATGAGCTGCGTGAGGCTACGCCGACGGCCTTGGGGTCTCCGCCGTCTCTGTCGTAGACAGACGCCGCGCTGGGCCGAGTATCGGTGCGAACCCGTAGCTGCTGGTCCGTACGGTGCAGCGGTGGGAGGACGTCATCCTCGCATCTGCTCGCTACTGGCCGTCGTAGCGCCGAGTCAAGGCCGAACCTGCGGCGTGTCACATGACCCCAGGACTACGTGTTCCTTACCCTGAAATTAGCAAAGGCTATCATCTCACCGGATGACACGCCTCATGTCTGCATCGTTACCAAGGCAACCACGCTGGTTGTTTATGTCTGCACGTCAGATTTGTTTACTTGTCATTAATTGCGCCTGCTGGGCGGCGATAGCCCCGCGCCAGGTTCCCTGTAATTTACACCCAACCTGCTGGACGTGGAGCCGATAAAGACCGGCAGCGCGCCTGCTAAATGATTCAGTTTCTTGGGGATCCCGCGCGGAACCCGATGTGTTTATTTCCAGAATTCTGGCCGAGTGGATCGAAACGCGCTCCACGCCGCACGCGTGTACCCGCTGAAAGCATTAAAGGCCCAGAAAAGGGCGGGAAGTGATGCGGAAAAAGTGAGCTGCAGGAGGAATTACTCCTGTGGAAGCAGCATCTTTAACGCACATCTGACGAGAGCTTTTAGGCACACACACACACACACACACACACACGCCACCAGCGCCACTATCCATGCAGAAAATGGGACAGCCATCCTTCAGCACCGCCATAAATCTGTGGGATGGCAACACGCATCAGAGAGCAATATCGTACAGAACGAATCTCGGCTGAAACCACAAATAATTGAATCGAGGACGAATATCGGCAGGGCGGGATGAGAGCTGAAGGAAAACGCGTCGCAGGAATCTGACGCTCGCCTTCAGGAAATATGCTCGAGATGACAAATTACCAACAAAGAAAGAAAGCGCCGGGTGAAGCCACAGGCGCCAAATCCCCAAACGGAGCGCCGCTATCCGCTTTCACAACACATCCGAGAGGAAGAAGATAACCTTCACCCACATGCGCTTCTGCGCCGCGGCGGCGACCTCTGCGTCCCGAGGCTATCTCCCTCCTAAATCACATTTGTAGGGTCGTATTAAACATCTGGCCCCGAGGGGGGCCAAACTCCGGCAGAGCGTGATGGGCATCATTCCATCACCGCGTTGCTTCACGCAGGTTTTCCATGTCACCGCCTGATTTAGCGCCGCGGCTAGCATGTTCGGTTAGCCTTGGTGCGGCGAGGGCTCGCTGACGCGTCAACGCGGTGATGGAAAATATGGAAATGAGGAGGTGAAGAGCCGACAGTACGTGCAGCATAAGGTACGCAGGGGCTTTACGGCACACTCTGAACGCACCGCCCACCCCCACCTCGCAAATCCCTCCTCCAACGTCAGGCTGTCATCGGATCTTTCATTTAGTCGTCCGACCAGGGACGTGATACACATGCAAAGGAACGGAGGCGGGACAGCGACGGAGGAGACGGCCAGAAATAATCACCAGAGCGAGCAGCCGCGTGCTGGGTGAACAATTCTCAACGCTCAACTGGAAAAAAAAGCAGCCAGCGACGTGCTAATGGCGGCCCTGCTCTCTGATGCTGCTAGCATACTCTCGACACCGTCCCACCGGTACCGTTTAATTAGGCGGCGGCGCACACATGTGTCTAGCATAGTGCAATTTCTGAGGAATTACGACTGTATTAGACAAGCGCATCCCTCTTGATTTACATCCGGTTCGCTCCAACGCCGGGCTCAGAATCGCACCAGATAGGAAAATCAGGTCAGAGTCACTTCCAGCAGATATTTTCCTCTGTAACCACATGCAAGCGCACGCTTCAGGAGACAACTGCACATCACACAATGCAGGATTTTATGGAGATTAAAGAGCCGGAAGCTGAAAAAAAAAACGTCGCCTCGCACAAGCTAACGTTAAAGATAGCACATGACAAAGCTAGCATTCTTAGCCACCAGCTGCAAACGGACAGAAAAGAAACAAAGTTGGAGCAGTTAAATCCAGCCAGGCAGATTCTGACCTCTCTGCTTTTATCGCCGTCCGTTTTGGTGTGTTTTTGCCAAGTCGCCGCGGTATCACGGAGGAGGAGGCGGTCATGACTCATGCAAGGCGGAGACCCAAACACTGACCTCAGGTCTGAGACGGTTACTCTCGGGATTTTCCGCTGAGGTTCAGGGGTCGCCAGATGCGCCGGTCGCAGTCCACGGTGCACGGGTGCGAAAGCAAGCTATCACAACAGGGAAAACAAAGGCAACAGGACAGACGGCTGCCTCAGCGGCGTTTCACACGCGTGACGGACGGTCGCCTCGGCTGGGGTGACTCTGCAGAGCGTCCAGTCGGGGAACAGCAAGGATGTGAGAAGCGGCGGAAGGCAGGAGCCCGTCTTTTTATAGCCTCCACGGTGGCGCGCGGCCCCGAAGGCCACCGAGGCGGCAGTCACTTCACCGATACCCAGGTGTGGTGACATTCCGCCAAAACAAAGGCCTGCGCGTACAGGAAGATGCAGCAGGAATGACAGTCACCTCCCCAGGGAAGAGCGAGGAAGGAGCCAAAAAGATCAAGCGCAAATAATGCGGAAGGGAGCGACTGCGCCGACGAGGAGGCCGCGTCGCCGTCCTGGCCAAAGTAAAGCTGAAATAAAAGGTTACGCCTGTTTGCCTGCAGCACCGCGATAGCAGGGGCCACATGTCCCCCCCCACCCCCCCGCCCAGCATGCGCGCAGATGCAGAGAAAAATCAATGCACAAAAGCACTTCATTGCTGCTCAATTTCATCCTTTAGCACCGCTATAATTAAAGGTGGCTCCGACGGACTCTCCCCTCCAAATTCCCCCGCCAGCTCGCAGCCGCTCAAAGTCATCCAAGGTAAATTTGCCTGGAAACGCGTCTCACGGGGGTGTTTTTTTTTTTTTTTTTTTTTTTGGAGACGGTACGGAAGGTCGGGTTATTGACGACCCATCTGTGGCAATGCGCCGGGTGAGCTTCTGCTCTCCACCGCCGGACGCCAGGTCTGATTAAATCCTGAGAAACGCAGAGCCCAAGAATCGGCAGAAACATCAAACTAAAGTTTAAGTTGTCCGGTGAATTATTTACACGCGCGCTCTCTAAAAAGCGCAGCTCCGTGCGCTAATAAGACCACCTGAGAGGGAGAAATTAGCAAATTAGCTTCACGTCACGGCTGCATCCAAGCTGCCGGGCCAATTAAGGCGGCTCTGCCGCGACGCTAACGGCCTCTGCAGTTGTGCCAGACGCAAAACTGACCAACAACAGCAACTAGATCACAGACGGCTCAACTCTCCGGGTCCTGGGGGGGGCGTCCGACGGCGACGCTGAGGCCTTAACGCCGCCGGACTTCAGGGCTTTCTTGTCCTAGTTTCGGACCAAAAACCGTCCGGTATCTGCCCAGGCCAGGCTACGCCGATAACGGCGAGCGGAACAAAGCCGTCCCTGTCCGCACGGATCAATAACGGCCGCCTCGTTAGCGCGCAAAACCACCAACAGAAGGGAACAATGGATTAAGGAAGGAGAACGGCGGCGAAGGCGCGACGAAACTGGATTACAGCATTCCACGGATGACTTCGGAGGCGATAAGTACACCTGCCCGATTAATCATTATAGGCAGAAATTCCATAAAGGGTAACCTGCGCTGACCCCGCTGAGCTCACCGCCTCTGTGGCGTTCCAGAGGCTCCACGTGGAAGGAGGCGGCGCGCTCCTGTGTGAGCTGTTTTCCAGCCTGACTTTTAGCTCCATTTATTATGTATGAGAGGGTAAACCAGGTCCGGGAGAAGATTATAAAAGCTTAACATTTTGATGAGATTAATCTGCCTATGAATCTGCGCATCCCTACAGGAGAGAACCAATTAGAACGTGGCAGCCGGACTAATTTATAGCTCCGCGCCCGCACCTCGGCGGATCCTAGGAAAAACGTTGAAAGTGGAAGCAGAAATATTCCGCGAGGAATTTAGGAGGATAGCAGGAGGGGAGCAGCTGACGTCTCCCACCGTCTGTCCGCCCGTCCTCGCCGGGACGGGATGTATGGATGACGCTCGGCAGGACCGTCAATATTAACACGCTGGAGGGAGTGCGATGGGCGGGGACGAATGGGGCTGGGGCGGAGCTTTTTGCGGTTCGTATCTTCGCTTAGCCGCCGTTAGCATCTGTGCTAGCGTGTTACATGAAGGGACGCGTTGCCTCAAGCAGACAACAGTCGTGTTGACATCATTAAATCTCCTATTTACGCATTTCGACAAACACAAAACTGCTGCAGGCTCCTCATTTAAGCTTTTAAGCGTAAATTGCATAAAACGGCGGCGCAGTGGTGCTTTGTGACACATTAAAACATTTCAAAACAGGGTAAGGGCAAAAAACTCATTTCCTCAGTGGCAGTAATCTAATGATGATTTCAGTCTCCAAGAGCAATAAACATTAAGGGTAATTCTGGTCCTTGTTAGCATTCTTTTAGCTCCCGGTTGTTAGCGGCCGCTAACATGGGGGAAGGTGCTCCCACCTGAACGCGGGGGTCTGTCATCTGCTGCTTCTTATTTAGCTGAACGAGCTACGTGGGGGGCTCCTGGGGCTAGCATCTGAGAGCCCACAGTTGCCGCCGCGCAGCATCAAAGCTATCTCCGGGGCGGAGGCGGCGCTGACGCTAGCTGTGACTGACAGCGACGCTGCCACCTGGGTCATCCGCAGGCACACGGTGTACGCCAGCAGTAGAAGCAGAACGGCGGTGTGTCCTCACAGATATGGATATCAAGCTCGTTAGAAGCGTCTTTCGGCAGAAGCACCGTTACCTACAGAAACAAGCCAGGGAGTACGCTTCCAAGACCCCCCCACCCCCGCCCCCAGTACTCCCACTCGCCTATATCCAATCCCGCGCCATTGATCGGGAAAAATCAATGGGGTCTAAGCCACGAGCCCGCCGCTTCCAACCGCTGGAACGCTGCAATCCATCCGAGGGTGGAATGTGATCAGCTGCAGATATGCTCCGGTTTGCTGCGCATAAACATCCCTCCTTTAATTAGGAAAACACACGTGAGAGACATAAAACTGGGAAAAGTCCTCGTCGGGGTGAAATGACTTTCATTACCTGCCTCCAACACCGCTTCAGCTCTAAATTATGTCAGAAAATGTGGAAACGGAGCGGAAAAAGCCGGTTTCCTGTTCCTGTGTCCTTTAAGTCCCGCCCAAAAAGGCAACTTTAATTGCTAAAATGAGCCAAGATGCACCTTTTAAGTCATCAGAGAGGCAGAAATCCAAAAGATTCTCTTCTCCGGTAACGTTGAGGCACAGATCTTCCTCCCTGACCTTCCTGGAAAGTGCTGGTTTCTGCACCGCCAACATTCCTTTTCTGCAGATAAAAACCCCAGAAGAAGAAAAGACATATTCATTTCTCTCTTAGCTGCCCAATTACTTGGCGGATCAGGAGGTGCCGCCGGTTGAGGGACGTGTAAACACCAACCGCCGTCTCCGTTCATTTGTATGCAGCTGCAGGTGCGCTGGCTCGTTATGCATTCAGGCCCAAACCTGCCTCCCAAACAGACCATAAATTAACTTCTCTTAGAGCCCTGGCCTCACAGAAACGGTGCATCTTTCTTCAAATCTTCTGCGCTGCCCCACAATTAGGGGGGAAAAAAAAATATACAGTACGTCCCCACAAAGAAAAGCCGTCAATTACGCTGCAAAAACGTCGGAATGCAAAGTGGACAAATGCATCAGATTTTACGCAGCTGTAAAGGTGCAGACGTACCGCCGAGCTGAAAGGTTCTGGCGGTTTCATGACCTTTAGGCGTCTTTTAATACCACCAACAGGCCTGTAAGAGTGGCTCGGACTGCTTTAAATGCTAAGTTGACATTTTTGGGTCTGTGTCTGCAGCCCAGATGAAAATGTGGCGTTTATTTTACGGGTATTTTGCTTTGGCCAGAGCTGCGTTACACAGACCTTCGGAGCCGTAAAGAGCTCGAAAACACAGCAAAATCACAGTGTAAAAAATAGCTGAAATAGTGTCTAAAATAAGTCTTTAAAAGTTTCGAAAGTCATTTAGCATGCTAGCTGGACACAGCATGAAGATGGACACTTTTTTAAAGCCACATCTAGAGCTGGAATAGCGGTGTTAGCAAATTAGCATCACTGATTCACTACCCAGAAATATACGCCACAGTTACTCGGGTACGTTAAGATTCTGCCCGCTAGCTGTTGATTGATACACGTCAGCGCTAATTTTTAGCACCAGATTGTATCGTTGTCGTATCAAGATGGCTTCTGCCGTTTCATTCATAAAATAACAGCGAATCTGCTCATACCCTCGCGGTAACACTTTGTTTCTCCGCCTGCACGCCTTTGTGGCTGCTAACCTAGCGACGGCTAAGTGTTTTGACCGCCCGAGGTTCGACTTAGCTGAATGCTAAGGGCGGAGCAACTCGCAGCTGAATGGAAATAATAAATAATAAAAGCCTAACACGCACTCGACAATGAAGCGGGCCCGCAGGCGTGCGTCAAACCCATTCATTAAAGATGGCGCCACCAGAAAGCACAGCTGACGCTGGATGCGCTAACGGAGGGAACGCCTCCGTGGCCTCATCCCAGACGCGCAACACGCCAGACGCTGGCAGGACTCGGATCAAATCCCTGCAAATCGGTTAGCGATTGAGAGAAGCTCATCGATGCCCCGCCCCCCAACCCGGCCGCTCCCCCGCATCGGAAAGCGGCCGTGGAGAAAAGGCCTGGCATTAATTTGGTAATCCCGCCATCAGGCCGCCGCCAGTCCGCTGGTGGAAACAATACTCTGGTTTATCACAGAGGGAGCTGAACGGAGCATTTTTGACTTTTTAATCTCACATTTGTGCCGGCACACAAAAGCCTTCCACAGAAATATTAATGTTTCCTCTTTGTTATCCCAGTTTAATGGAGAATTAACAAATCTGCAGTCTTAAAAGATTCGTTTAATCTTTGCTTTCTAGCTGAGGGCTTCCTATGACACCCGTATTTGTCTGAGAACAGATGAAAACTCGATTTAAATTCTGATATGTTGCTTCATTTTCACTCTGATATAATAACCTGATTGCAGGAAAACTCAGACTTTGATCCAAGAATCCACATTACACATGGTTCATTTCAAGGTAACATGCATGAAATGGTGGATTCTGCCCCAAATAAACAATTAAATGATTTAAGTGCGCTCTGGGTGACTCATGGGCTCATATTTTTGTCAAGAAAACTGCTTTTTAGCAACGTGCGACCTTAAAAAGATCAGGGTTTCGTAAAGCGAGAGGAAGTGAATTCTTTCCAGAACTAAAATCCAGTTCCACACATTGAAAGCAAAGTCTCAGAGCACAAACAAGCCGGTTTCCAGCTTTCAGGCCCTGAATGCGGCAGAATCGGGGTCGCCGCTGTCAGGCGGCCCGGCGCTCGTCCGTCTCGTCCATCAAGCCTCCGCCGGGTCGCTAAAACCTCCATTTCCTGCAGCGTTCTGTGAAAGCTGGTGTCAAAGCCTTTGTGTGCGAGCGCTTTACGAGGCCGGACAGCTACGGCGTTGAGAGGCGAGGACCTGAGGACCTTTTCCGCAGGCGCATGCGTCCCCCCCCCCAACTCACAGCTTTTGCTCTGCTTCTTTCCTGACGGCGCTGGAAGCGGCCCGACCCGTCTCGCTCCCAACAGCATGGCCGCCGCGGCCTCTGGGACCTTAGAGAAACGGAGGGGCCTCGTCGCAGCGGCGGGCGAGACTCAGCCCGCAGGAAAGTCAGCGCAGGATAACGACCTGCGCGCCTGGCGCGTTTCTCCGCCGCCGCCTTGAGGAGGAGGAGAAACTGCGAGAAGATGGCAGGAAAGGCGTGAGGGGAAGGTGGGGGGGGGTGGATGACTGATCCGTTCCCTCGCTCGCCAGCGGGCGCAGGCCGATCTGTGGGGGACGCTTCTCCACGCCGACGCAGCACGCCGTAGGAGCCGAGGCCCCGGCGTCAGCTAAGCTAACCAAGACAAACCAACGCCATTGCCCCCCCCACCCCCAAAAATAAAATCCCATCAATGGAAGTGCCAGTGAAACAGAAGAACAGCAGAGAACCAGGCAGCAAACACAAACAGCCGTGCACGCCAGGAGGAAATATGTGCAGGGGAAATATGACCCCCCGCACCCCCACCCAAAAGCTTCCAGTTTCAGCAGCAACGTTTCTGAGCAAAGATGGAGACGCAGCAGCAGCGCGGAGACAGAAGGACAACAACAACGTCCACGGCCCGTTAGGGTCGCGGTACCTGGGGGGGGATTGGGGGGGGGCACTCAGCTGCTGGGAAGGACGGGAATCAGGGTGCAGTGCGGTTGAGGGTCTGAAGGGGGGTAAAGTCCCGGCGATGAGCCGGGTTCAAGCACAGACTTTAAATTTCGACGCGTTTCAGAGATGCTGATGGGCGCCCGCGCGCGCGCGCACACACACACACACACACACACACACACACACACACACACACACACGGTCATTACCGCGCTCTGCAACCAGATCTCATCAAATGAGTCTTTTATTCATCCACCAAGTGGCTCATTTCAGGTCCAGCACAAGCGCACCTTTCACGCGTGACGCGCTGCCGCGCGCGCGGGCCTGGCTGCGTGTCTGCGTGTCTGCGGCCAGGCTCACCATCTCAGCTCTGATTCACATCAGCCGCTCACGTTGGCGCAATGAAAGCCCCCAGACTGGCCCAAACACAAACTTGCTCCGCGGACGCGCGTCCGACTTCCGCGGAGGAGCCGCTTCCGCCTCTTCGTTCACTGGCAATACTGGTCACGAGCCGCGCGCACCTGAAAGCTGGAGTTTAATTAAGCCGCGGGGGTCTCATCCAGCGGGGATGTGCCAACGCGTGTCCGCAGAAAAGACACACTCACCGTCGGAGAGGAGCCGCCGCCGCTCGCGTCCTTCCCGTCCGCTAATCTCTCCGGGCCGTCGGGCACCGTCCGACCGCACCGCGTTCGAGGCGCAGAGTCGGTCAGAGAGGGAGGCGTGCGGGTCCAAACTGTTGTTCCCAGCCTCTCCGGTCAAATATCCGCGTCAAGGCAACAAAAACACACGCGCACAGCCGCGAATCGAGCGTCCCCGTGGCCAGTCCCGCTGACGCTTCTGCCGCTTTCCGGGCGTTGAAGCTCCGCGGCCACCTTACATCCCTTTATGGCACCAGGCGTCCTTGTGTGCGGGGGCTACATCACGTCTTGGAGGCTCAAAAGGCGAACGCAGCCCTCGCCATTCACGCACACGCACAAAAAAAAAAAAAAAGAGTATCCAGAAGAATTCAACACGGAGAGGAGCTCCAAGAGCGTGCGTCGGGAGGTGGGGGGGACAGGAGAGTCAAAGTTGTTCAGGTCCCCCAAAAATGCTGGGCTCTCTGCGACTGTGACCGTGCGCGCTGGCTGGGAGTAGTTGCGAGGGAGGGAGGGAGGGAGGGGGGAGCCAGTGAAGGTGAGGAAAAGCTGCCGCTATCGCGGTATACTCGGGCTCCACCTAGCGGCCAGCAGGGGAAGTGAGCCCAGTGGGCCCAGTAGCTCCAGTCCGTGTGGCCCCGGGCTTGCTGGGACTTCTGCTCGATATTACATTCCGTCTGTGCTGCTCTGGCTGCAATATTTATGTCAAATCCCCCCCTCAACTAAGAATAAATCCTGAAAACAGCACTGACAGCTCAATCAATGAAATGCAGATTTTTAGTTAATGGATGAAAATGCAAATATTTCCTCTGGGGGGAGGGGGCACTGGCGAGTTTCCTGACAGATCCAACTTTATTTTTCAATTTATCCTAAAATAAAATCATTGGTTTGGGGGAATGTGCCAGGAGCTGTTTGAAGCTTGATGTTTTATTTCTTTTTTCTATCTTCGCGCATGAACTCTGACCCAGATATTCCCTGGACTCCCTCTGTGGCTGTGGAGGGAAACACTGCAGAGAATGGGGAAAAAGCTCTTATTGTGAAGAAAAGCACCTTTAAGGGCACTATTCTAGAGTAAAAAACTGCCACGTACCCTCTATCTCATCCGTCTTGTCAGGTAATTATAAACTAGTGCCCCCACGGGAGTTCTTAGCACACAGACACGCTAAAGTTGCTTTTATGCTGCCACTCGTCTAAATAAAACATGACAGTGTCTTCCGATGTCTTTCAAAATTAACAAAGTGCCCATTGCAGTGTGAAAAAACGTGATCCGAGGCTCGCAGCGTTAGTTTTCCAGTCGATAAAACGCGTGAAGCGTCCTCTAGGATTCCTAGAAGTGACCTTTACATGGACAAAACATGATAAATGGCCCGCTAGAGTGCCCTTCATAAAGCAGGAGGAGAAGGTCTGCCAAAGAAAATGCAATTAGGTGCCCTCCCAGTGTGAAATTAAATAAATAAAAGCGTGTTAACTGCAGTCGGTTAGCAACGAATTGATCAAACAATAATTTAATCTGTTCCTGCACCAGCGAGGCGGAGACCGTAGTTCCCTTCAAACACCTCCTGTTTGAAAACAAACAGAGCCAAACTCACCACCAGCAGGAGGTCATGGCTCTTCACACCTCCCATGCCAATGGGGCTCTTCTCGGGTCGAGTCGCCAGCCACCGCCCCCGTGCTGCACCCGCCCGCAGACCAAAGGAATACGAGGCAGACTGGCATCGCCTCCCTTTTATCTGTGCAATAACACACTCCTCGCGATTAAAGTATAAACAGCTCCGTCGGCCTCCGCCGAGATGGAAGAGCGGGGAAACGATTTCGAGAAGAGTTTGAGCACAAAAACAGGGAAGTCATGAAAGTCAAGGCAGACCGGAGGAATATACATCCGTTTCTGTTGTGTGAAAAAGTGCAGAAGAGCTGCCGCTACAAGCTAATCAGAGCATTCCAGAGCGATCAGGGCTTCAGAAATGCGCTTTATATCCATTAAATCCAGTCTATCGTTCACAGGAAGTGGACCGTCGCAGGGATTTCTTCACGCTAGAGGAGATTTCTTTAACTTAATAAGAAGTCAAGAGAGCTCAGACAGAGACAGCTTTATTCCTGTCAGGAGGAAGAAGAAGAAAAAATGATCTGAACTGAGGTTTGGATATGAGCAAATATGACATTATATTGTAAAAATTCTGTAAATATAAACAGGCTGGCTGTGGAGCACGCAGTCACTGACACGAGTCTCTGCAACGACTGCGCACGTCATCACTTCTGCGTCTTTTAGCTCCTGATCCACGCTGACAAGGGAGGAGAGAAGGGAGAATATAGTCCCTTTGACATTCTGTGCACCCAAGAAAATAAATCACAGGCAAAGCAGTGATGTCCAAAAGGCTCGGAAGACTTAAACTTGACAAAACGTCGACAAACCGACGCTAGCAAATAAAAAACAGAGCGCTAGCAAGCAGAAACAAGCAAAGAGTGACTCAAACACGGTCCACTTCTATCAGGCTAGGACGCCAGATTAGTGCTTGTTTATGTTTTCTAATCCGAATTAGCTTGTGACTCATCCCTTGGGCCAAACGACTTTTCCACCAGCAAATCTCCACTTTCTCCACGTAAACATCGCCAGTTCGGCTTCGCCGCACTTTGTATAATTGTCAGCATTACGAGCTAATGCTAAGTTTCCAGCTGCCAACAATGGATTGGAACACCGAGCGCCTGAAACGTCACAGTAACGGAACGCGCTAACGTGATGCACGGCGCCATAAAACCCCAGTCACGGTCTCGCCAGGCTGTTGCAGGGATCTCCCGCCAACTATAAAGCCCTTCATGAAAATTAAGGCTCATGGCAACAGTTGTTGTGCAAATTGTATCCAATAATGTGGGAGACATTTCCCGTGTTCATCCGTGCTACTGAGCCCAGAAACAAGCACAGCGGCCCTGACATTTACATATGCCGCAGCCAAAACTCGCTTCTCGGGGAAGCTTAGCGGGGAACCGGGCGGGCTCGCAGTCGGGTTGGGGAGCAAGCCTGCTGGAAATGTTGACGGCAGCGGGATTAACCAAGTTCTGTCGCACGACAACATTCACCAGTGTGGCTTCATTAGTTTGACTGGCTGATTTTGTAGTGTTTATGTGTGGATAATCCCAAATTTCCACAGGACAAGCAGCCGCTGGAGCTAATCCGGGAGAAGTCATTTCTTATAGTGTGCTAAAAAAAAAAATTAACAATCACTCCTCAATCAAAAACTAATGCGTCAAGAGGAAATTTGAGATAAAATATTTCAAAAGTCGTTCTTCTTTGGTCCACAAGAGGCGCTGTTTGGCAACAACAAATACATTTACGAGGTTTTCTTTTCCAAAACAGACAAAGTTTGACAATTAAAATCTTATTTCAGCAGCCATTTTTACTCTCAGATGAGGGCCACATCTTGAAGCAAATATTAATAATAGTTAATCTTAACTAATAACAGTTTTAATCGTCCCTTTTTCTCCAGAATCCTACTGGATTAAACCTGAAGCCTGACGTGGGTTCTTGAAAGTTTGGAACCTTTAATGCAAGATGGTACAAGTCAGTGGGCACAACACGCCTGCCCACATCCAGAATTACATCATCGACAACTCCTCCGAACTCCCAGCAGCGCCTACAGTTAGCTCAGACTCAGGGCAGCAGCACCATAAATCAATGATTTAGCAACAGTTGACGTACAACCAATCAGTTAAAGGTGTGCAAGCGGGCCGGACAGTCACGAGTCAGCCGGTCGTGATGGCGTGTGGGTGTGTGAGCGTGAGCGAGCACAGGCTAGCTTCTTTCTGGATCGAGGTGAAGCAGAATCGTATCCATGCGATTACTCAAGGAACCTAATTTAAAAGATGATTCATTTAGCGTCGTGTTAGCTGCACATAGCTACTTGTTGAATCGACACAATTGGATTATTCTGTGCTAGCACTTGCTAAATATAGCCAAGTCGCATAACAATGGGAGTTCTGGTATTGATCACATACACAAACACAGTCTTTGTGAGGATCCGAGCCGCCGCAGGATGGAAAAAAGCACAGAAACACATATAGACGCAACAAAAAGGGAAAGACCGAGGCTTTTTATGCTAAAAAGAGACATCCTGAGCCCACATGGAGGCGCTTCAGGATGGTTCCTGCTCAGATATGCACATCCTCCTGGAACAGTTGCACATGTTTGAAAAGCAAAGTTTATTTCATCGCCACAACCTCCGAGAGTTATTTAAAGGTATGGGTAATTTGGGTATGAAGTTTCCATCTACAGACAGAAGTACCAGACGTCCCGGTTCCGCTTCTCCTATTTCAGAGTTCTCCACGGCTGGTTGGATAAGCAACTTTGTCGGAAAAGTTAGGGCATACGCAAATCGTGCTATCATCTCGTTAATAATCAAGCTGTCGAGCATCTTGGCTGTGAGCATTAGCAACGAGTCACTTTTTAAAGTGGACCATTTACATTTTAGACCAAAGTTAGCTAGCAGCAGCAGTTAGCATTTCAATGATTTAACTATTTCGGCAAACGTGTGTTTTCTTTCAGTGGAACCAAGGGAATAAAGTCTTTTAGCTAGGAAGCAAGCTTGCGGAAGCTAGCATTTAGCTCTTTTCTACTTATCTAACGTTCTTGCAGGAACAAATCGGTAAAAACGGAATTCTCCTTCACTCGCAGACTCTTTATCAGGAACTTGCAGCGAGTTTACTTTAGCACGCTGGTGCATCTCATTTTTAATTTATTCTATTATCAAAGTTTCATTAACCTGGCTGTCAGGAAACGCGGGTTGCGACAGTGTTAAAGTATCCATGTGTGTCAAAACATGGGAAATCAATCAACAAGTCGGCGGTTTTGGCAGAGGCTCTTGGCGACGCTTATTTCCACCCCGTCGCCCCTCCGGCACGTCTCTTACTTCCAGAACCGTCCTCACAAACAAGGCTGCATTATTTATCATCACATCATTTTTCTGCAGTGTTTTCCTTCCTATTTTTTTTGCCGCGAAAGTGTCGACCAAAAAAAAAAAAAAAGAGTCGCATAATTGCAAATTTTCCAGAAGCACTATGACGTTAGCACGTTAGCAGGACAGTTTAGCCCGGTCAAATCTTCCGAAACGCTATTTCCCAGTAATGAATTGCTGAAAACCTTGGATGCTAACTCACGGGGCCGAGGTCGCCGGGTCGATGAACAGCCTTTAGAGCTCCTCAACGTGAAACAGGTTGTAATTTCCAAAGAGTGCAACGTCCACTTGAGATGAAGATGGCGGCAATAAATTGTCCGAAATAAGCCCCTGTGCCAGGCCATCAATCAGCAGCGTATAGCGAGCAATCACGCGGCTGCCAACTCCAACACGTCGACAGCAGTTGACCCTACGTGCATTTAATCGAAGCGCGCCGCATATCCGTCACGCAGTAAAAGTCCGGGATGTTCTTTCCTCTGGCTTTCACTGATCAATGTTTCTTTAAATGGTTACCGCGCTAATGAATTAGTCCACGTCTGGAGGAGGAGTCAGTGCAGAGTTTGGCTAACAACCGTCAGAACCGTCAGACCACCTGCATGGTGGAGAGTCGCCATGTCAATGACAGTAGCGCCGCCTGTCGCCACGGTGATCTGGGATTGTACGTTAATGGATCCGTGTTTGTCTGGGGCTATAAAAACTCCCGCTAAACTCGTCAGCTTCCAGTTTCGCCTCTTAAACGATCGATCTGGAAGTGGCGAGAGCCCCCTAATGACATCCTCTGCCCAGCGGCCGCTGGGGCGTCTCAGGGCCGTGATTGGCCGGTGCTAAAACACAGACTGCTGACTCTCTCTCTCTCCCCGAGCTACGATGCTTCATCTTTCTGATCTGCGTCTTTGTGGCTGAGTGAAACATCACAAGTATCTCACGGTCAGAGCCAGAGTGGAGTTATTAAGCAGCTAACGGGGATGTAGGAGTGAAGATATAAATGGCGAGGGGATTTAGCTGTTATCGGCTCCCTGAAATCCACTTTTTCTTTTCCCTTTGTTGAAGCGACGTGTCGCAGAGTGACCCTGCGCCTTCCTTCGCTCCCTCTGAGGCCTTAATAACCCAAAGTCCTATTAGCCGCAAGGAACCAGCCCCTCCAGGTCTGTCCCCGGACCAGCGACGATGCTCGTAAAAGGGCATTTTGCAGCCGTCTGATCTGAAGCGCGAGTTAACGGGCCAAAGCTTTCATCCCGCCGGACTTTTTTTTTGATGCATTTCATTTCCAGGAAAGAGCTCGTCAAAGTTGATAGGCCTGCTGCATCGCCGCTTGAAACAGAATGCATAATCCCACAAACAGGACGGGCAGAGCATCCAGCTTTGATCAGCCGCGCTCACTTTTATCCAGCACCTGAAACAGAAGACGGAAAAATCCGCAACATTCCAATCAAAATGAGATTCCAGCAAGTCATCTGACATAGCAGGAGAGTTTCAGAGCAGCAAAGCAATAAAGAGGAGCCCCGGGGCACTTTGCCACCTTTGACACCAGAAATGCACCTTATGGGTGCAAGAGTGGGCACTTTACTACACTGGCCCCAGGATGAGGACACTGTAGAGGGCTCTTTGTTTCATTTCTTCCACTTGTAACGGTGGAAAAGCAGCTAAGAGGGCACTTTAGCATAGTTCATTACAATAGATTGATAGCCAGGGACACTTTAGTCAGTTTCATCCATCCTGCTTCCAATCAGACGGCGCGTTTGTCCAGCAGCAGACACGTCCCACTGAAGGCCTGCGCCAACCACCTTGACCTTCTAACCCTCATCTAATGCAGCGTGACCTTGTGCCGCTAGCTGCGTTTGTTTTTCACCAGCAGTGAACCGGAGACGCCTCCACTGGCTCGTGCATGATTTTCCGAAAGCGATTTATTGTAAAAAAGCAGAAGAGGCGCGATCAGATAGCGGCGTGATGGAATATGAAATGCAACACAATTCCATGTTGATTCTGCCACGACTGGATGCCCTCCAGCAACGTTTGTATCGGGCCGACATTAAGGATTCAGCTCTGCTGTTGACTAATTTGCTGGAGAAGTCTCCTCAGTACTTTAAAAGGAATCACAGCTGCCTTATTCTCCCTTTACAGGACATGGTAGGAGCTGGCTAATTTGCTCAAGGGCACATAAACAACAAGCACCTGTGTGCTCGTCTCTCCCCTCGCAGAAGGAAGAAATGAGGAGTGCATCAATCAAGGTCATCGCGTTTCGTCCTCTGAAAACTTTCCTTTGGGGTCATCAGTTGTTGCGCAACAAGTGAGGAGTTAAAACAACACGGAGCTCGTAAAAAGATTTCTGGCCGCGCTTCTGTTGCTCTTTGTGTTCTCCGAACGTCACCTCTGAATACTCAACTGCACCCAGACAAAGGCAAGACGACTGCAGGAGGCGCTCTTCTGAATGCTAATTAGTCTTTAATGCTATTTCAGAATCGTACAAAGTTGATATTTTGGGCTCCGCGTGGCTCAAGTTTTTGGGTTTCAAACACGACCTTTTGTGGATGCTGTAATTTAATGGTGCTCTTGGGAAACATCCAGTGGAGCTTGATGATGTTTTATGATTAGAATTCACGTTTTGCGCTTATTTGCACTGATGCCTTAGTTTAAGGGGATTTTACTTTTATTTTATAAGCTGCAAACGTCTCTCAGTGCCAAATGTGAATGGATTGTTTTTCCAGATTTCTAGTAAAAAAAAAAAAAAACAAAAAAAACTCCACAGTCACAATTCTACAGAAAATGCCTGTATAATTAAATTTATAATAAATTGAGAAATAATCACCCAAATTGGAGTTGCTACAGAATTTTAGCTAACACTGTTAATTTATTGTTAATTACATCTTTATTTCATGTTTAAATGGTGACTATAACTGACTTTCAAGCTCGTGGGGGGTTTGGGGGGACTTGGCGGGGGGGACTTGAGTCCGAGAAGCCCTTAAAAATGTTAAAGCCGGCCCTGTCTGCTGGTACGTTTGCGTAATTTTACGCACAGTGAATTCAATTTTTATTTTTTTTAATTCCCCCTTTTGTCTACACCGTTCATGGTCTGGCCCCAGCCAGGCTCAGGGCCAGCCAGTAAGGGGCGCTTCAGCCCCAGCGCGGTCCTCCATGTCCCTGGAAGTGTCCACCGAGGATCGGGTTACGCTACGCCCCGTCCTTAAGCCCCAGTCGGAGCGCCCGTTAGCCGCAGGACAGCAGGGCAGAGGGACGGACCGCGGAGCTTCCAGCGCTCATGTAAGTGGGCACTTTTCTGACTAAATCGCCGCGGTGAGGTTTGAGAATCGGAGGGAAAAAAAGAAACAAACTTATTTTAGTGATAAATCGCCACCTTCGTCCGCTGGTTGCTGCTACCAGCGACAACGTTCACGGACGCGGCGCCGCATCGCCGGAAACACGGCAGCGATCCTGTAAAGCGGCTCTTTTCCACCTTCGGCTCTTTTAGTTCCACTTTGGAACAGTTATTTCCGCCTGCGGCAGCGTCCGGGGCCGCCGTTAGGTCCTCCGGCCGCGGCCGCAGCCTGTTGCTTCCCCGCTCGGCGCAGACGAGGCGGGAGGAGGAGCCGACAAAAGAAAAGCGGATTGTCGCGGCTGCCGTGGCGACGTTACTACGGCCAAACACGGCAACTTTTACGCATAGAGCGACATTAAAACGGGGCTAAATTCTCAAAAGGAGGCGCGTTTGGCCTTTGGCTGGCGTGAATCCTGATGTTTGTCGGATCTTGTCGCGGTTGCTCACGTGACCCCAGCGGCTGAGACATTGCCCTGGGTGCAACATACAGCTGCTGAGCCGCTCGGGCCTCCGGTGGGTCATTACGGGACCCCGGACATGTGCAGCCTCGCAGAAACACCAGCAGCACATCATAGCTGCAACTGCTGGCCTCAAAGAGGAAGCCAGGCTCACACTTCCGCCGCTCGCTGACTGTTTTTACTGACTGTTCCCGATCCACAGTTGGTCCGGAAGGGTTCGGAACGCTACGCCTACCATCTGTCTGGCTTTTCCACGGCTGCATCGCTGATGGCGACCAACCGCGGCGCCGTGGCGCGACCTTTGCCCGGAAGGGCACGGAAAAGCCAGGCAGCACGGGGCAGTCCTCTTCCACCCTTCCAACGTCTGAACTGAACTCAACATAAAGTTGTGTCACAGCTCAGCCAAAGACGGGTTTCAAACCCTAACTGTTAGAAATCCCCACGCGCGACGCGCAGCAACGTAAACGATCCTCCTCGGTGTTTATCCCGGGGCCACGTGTGCCGCAGCTTCCCTGAGAGTCTATAGAGGCTTTAATTACCCGACCAATCTCCTTTAATCGTGTTTTATCCCCGAGTTCGCGTCATGCTAGTGACAAAACACCTCGTGAGGTCAATTATGACATTCCTGAGGTGGGCGCTGACGCCAGCGGGGCCAGGAACACAGCGACTGTGGCTTAAAAGGGAGAGAAATAGCTGCATTTGCCCTTTAATCAGCCACAAATCAATCAGCAAGCTCCGAGTTTTTGGAGACCGTCACTCCTGAAGGCAACAAAGCTCCGTTAGCCTAATCAGAGCCCTGATAAGTGCTCCTCTAGCACTGACGTAACAGAATGTTTGTTCTTTGCAGGCCTTGAGAGGAGCCCACAAGTGCTGTTCATGGGGAGAAAGCGGACTGGTTTCCAGTTACAGACATGATAGAGACTATGGGTAAGCGCCGTTTGGACGTCTGTGGTTGTTATACAGCAGTTATAGGAGCCAGCTAAAAGTGCTAATTGCTAACAAAGCGACACGAGGCTCCAAAGTGCTGAATCAACAAATCTCCTAAGTGCACAAGGAGCTTTTGGACCTTCGCGCACGCTCCATTAGGCCTTCGTCACACTTGGCGGGCTCCGGAAATTGCTTTATTTTTGTCCAGACCGAGTCGGCCTGGTGCGTCTTTGCTAACAAGCCGCTCTGGTTCGTGGGCTTTATGCAGGGCTGCAGAGAGCCGGCCTGGGCTGTCTGGCGCTCCTGATACCCTTGACTGCTCCTGTGCATCCCAGCGTTGGCCTGAAAGGCCGCCAGGGCAGACGGCAGCAGCGGAATAGCCTTACTTCAGTCTTCTGCTGATTGAGTTTGGGTTGTTTTAAGTCATGAAGTGAACCAAGCGGCCAGACTCTGGGTCCTGAAGTCATGGTGAAACAAGGTTGTTTTCAACAGCCTGTCTTCCTGTGGGTGTCCATATGCTGATAAAGCCTCTGTCCTCATCACCTCTATCTCCTCCCGCGTCCACTCCATCACCCTGGCCGGGCGCCGTCACTGAAATATGCGATGACTTGCAGATACGCAGCGTGCCTTGCAGGCAGTGGAGCGTCTCCAGGCCAGACTGAAGGAGCGGGGGGAGGTGCCCACCGAGGAGAAGCTCAGCCTGCTCCGATCTGTGCTCCAGAGCCCCCTCTTCCACCAGATCCTGGCCCTGCAGAAGTCGGTGCAGCACCTCAGAGACCAGGTAAACGCGCCATCCTTGGCCAGCTCCAGAGCTCCTCCCACCGATTAGCCTCCCGCGTTAGCCGCCGACGTGCAGCGTGTTGTTGCTGGGCAACTTACCGCAAGGGGAGAAATAAGACAGACGGGGTGGGGTGAGCAGGGGGTCGTTTGCTCGGAGTCATCTCAAGTGGATTCTTTTCACCGCTGAAGATATGAGACGAAAGAGAGGAAAAAAAGAGAGAGAAGCAGAGCTGGAAATATGTCAGCTATGCAGTGGGAGGCAGGGGTGCTAAAGCATCTCAGCACCGGGGAATTCGGCTCATAAAACCCCCCGCCCCCCCCCCACAGACGTGCATTCCTGCCCCGGTTTGTGTTTGTTTTCGGAAGCTCGCTTTAATCAAGCAGCCATTTGGGGCTGTGCTGCTTTCAGATGTTCCCAAACTGCGCTGCTCAAACTGCAGCGCAGCTGGAGCTGCTCCCCAAAACAACCGACATGTAAACAGGCAGCGCCCGCCCTCGCGCTGCGTTGCCATGGCGACACGGGCCATTCTCTCCAATGAGAACGAGGCCGCGCGTGAAGTGGGGCAGAAACAATTTCTTTAATGTGCAGGAACCAAACTGGAACTTTAATCCTCTTAGCCAGGCCCCAGCTAACAAAGCTCATTCATAGCAGCATGCTACGCTAACCCGGGCTCTGTCGGTGGTGGCAGGTTTCTAATGCCGGTTTCTAACGCCACCGGCGTGCTTTACAGCGCAGCGTGTCTTTCCCCCAGCTGGGAAAGTTTTCCTTTCCTAAACCCACAAGTTCAAAAGGACAGCTTTAGCCTGGCTACACCATATGCTAAATGTAGCGTTCCTCAAACGCTACGGCACATTACGTCTGTCCTTATGACGCCTGCTCAGATGGGCCGCGACCATTACGCCCTTTGGCGACTGAAACCGTAAAAGAAAGCCTGTAATGTAGCTGGCAGTCTGCTGTAATTCATCTGTCCCGCCAGTAAAGTCACTCCCGTCATTAAATAGCGAGCGTATTAACGCGTCCAGATGGCCGGCGATGTTTTTGACATAGTACGCTGGAAATATGGCGTTTGGAGCCGAGTCATTGTTGGAACCTCAGCCGAGAGCCATTATCTCCTGAAGGATTAAGCCTCTATAGATCCAGCTAATCGCGGAGGGATAACAAACTATTTGGCAACCCGGCGGTTCCGGGCTGCCAGACTCCGCCGTGCTGGTGTCGCTCCGAGCGCGGGCTGGGTTTAGCGCCAGCTAATATCACTTTTTGGGGCTCTCAAACTGGTGCGAACTGGAAACCTAATTAACGCAAACCTCGGCGGCGCTCTTTAATTAAGACGTAACGACGGAAGGGAGAAAATAAATCAGAGGTTTGCCTTTCAGGCTTCTCGCGGGACTGATCTGGGCGATCATGTGGCAGCAGTCAAGCCCAACGGCGGCCGCGCCCCCTCCTGCTCCGACGCGGCGGCTGTTAATGGAAAGGCGCCACCTGGAGGATTTGAGCACGCCATCCAGTCCATGGCGCAGGTGAGCGCCTGCGACTGGCCTGCTGTTTGCTTGGGATTGAAATTCTGTGTGTTCCTCAGCTCAGGTAGCCTACCTTCAACCTTCAGAGTTCCAGAGTTAGTCAGGCTCGCGCTGCCTTCTTCTCTCCCGGGGCACTTCAAAGAGACTTGGAAAGGCTGCCTCTAGCTTTGATGCTACACTGAGCCGCCGTGTGTTCCAGGGGCGCTACGTGACGCACGTGGAGCTGGAGAAGCCCGAGTCGGGAGGTCTGGGCTTCAGCGTGGTCGGCCTGAAGAGCGAGAACCACGGGGAGCTGGGCATCTTCATCCAGGAGATCCAGCCAGGAAGCGTGGCTCACTGGTAGGCGAGCGCCGCCAGACGCCTGACCTGTTTCCCCCCCCCACCCCCCAGTCGCTCTGGAACTCTGTGTCCTTCTGCAGCGACGGCAAGCTCCGGGAGGCCGACCAGATCCTGGCCATCAACGGCCAGCCTCTGGACAGGAAGGTGACCCACCAGCAGGCCATCAGCATCCTGCAGAAGGCTTCAGACAGGGTGGGGCTGACGGTGGCCAGAGGACCCATACCTCAGCTGTCCAGCCCGGTGGTGTCCCGGACCCCCTCTGCTGCCAGCACCCTGTCAGCCGCCTCCGGCGCGGTAAGCAGCCGGCAGAACCGGCTCGGTTGCCAGCCCAAAGCTGCGTGAATGCTGATGGCTGACTGTTGACTGTGACAGCTGCTGCACCTGGAGACCATCGAGCTGGTCAACGACGGCACCGGCCTGGGCTTCGGGATCGTGGGAGGGAAGACCTCCGGGGTCATCGTGAAGACCATCCTGCCAGGAGGCATCGCTGACCAGGTAAGGCTGCTCCCCAGCACAGCGACGGGAAAGGGGAAAAAAAAAAAAAAAGGAATCGGGACTCGATGCTGCCTCTAGCCGGACGCCGTGGTACTGCGGGGAGCAGCGCGTCGTACTCGCAGACTTTTGGGGTGGTGGTGGTGATGATGGGGGCTCAGTGCTGCTCTTGTTAAATCAGGATGGCCGTCTGCGCAGCGGGGACCACATCCTGAGGATCGGAGACACCGACCTGCTCGGCATGGGCAGCGAGCAGGTGGCGCAGGTCCTCAGGCAGTGTGGCAACAGAGTGAAGCTGGTGGTGACCAGGGGCCCGGCGGACGAGGGCTCATCCGGCTCCGCCGTCATGCCCGTGGTGCTCCCCACCGTCAGCGAACAGCAGGTGACGCACCGGAGCGTTCTCTCATTGGTTACCGCTCCTGCCGGCGCTGACTCGTCTTCGTCACAGGGCTACGAGGAAGAGGAGGCGGACGCCTTCGACGTGAGCCTGACCAAGAACGCCCAAGGGCTGGGAATCACCATCGCCGGATACGTGGGAGACAAACACTCAGGTGGTGATCCTGGTCGGGTAGACGAAGGCCCGGAATCGCTGACTCTTTTCCCTTCTCCTCAGAGTCCTCGGGCATTTTTGTTAAGAGCGTGACGAAAGACAGCGCCGTGGACCACGACGGACGCATCCACGTCGGAGACCAGATAATAGCTGTGAGCGCTCTGACCGTGCTGTTCTGTTAAAGTCTGTGGAACCATCCAGTCTTAATCCATCGTTTCCACAGTAGCAGCGCAGCACGCAGGTGGTTTTGGCCCTTTTTTAACCCCCCACCTGTGAACGGTCGCCCCCTGCAGGTCGATGGGGTGAACATCCAGGGGTACACCAATCAGCAGGCAGTGGAGGTGCTGAGACACACGGGCCAGACGGTCCACCTGAAACTCATCAGACGGGGCTTCGGGCCCGAGGAGATCCCTCCCGCTGTCGCCCCCAGCGTGGCCATCCTGCCCCCTTACGCCACCATCCCCACCTCCGCCGCTGTAATCAGAGAGCTGGAGCAGGACAGGAAGAAGGCCGAGGATCCCGCTATCGGTAGGCGGGGCTGGGAGACGCAGTGGACACTCGCTCCTCTCTGATAAAGTCTAAATGGGATTTGAAATACAGATGCAGTCGAGAATGTTGCTCCTTCCCGACCTGTTTTTCCCCGTTTCGACGCTCCGACGCAGCTCAGCTCTGCGCACGCGATGCGCTTCACATCCTCGGACATATATTTTTTAAAATTACACTGCATATTAAATGATCCGGCATCGAACAAGAAGAGTTGTGGCTCCCAGCTGCTCCTGACAGCACCTCCGGGCTGTTGCAGAAACCAGAAAAGCAACGTGTACATGTTGTCAAACGTGATAGAAGGAATTTCTACCTGATTTCATTTGGAATGTGCCGGGAATCCAGACGAGATTACCCAAGTCAACAGTTTGGAGGTTTAGCTAATGCTAGCTTTGTGCTGGATCTTTAAAACGGTGGCTTGTAAATTACTGGGTCACCGATTTAGGGCCCTGTGGAACCCCGGGGAATGCAGATCTGTTATATTCTGGACCATGCTGCGTCAGAGCTAGCATTGCACGTTTTTAAATAATATTTCAGCTAATAGAAGTTGAACGTTGGTGATCTGACGCTGCTGAATGTTAGTTTTGTTGAGTCGGTGCACCTGAGACAGTGTTGCCGGATCTTCCTTTTTCTCCCGTCACGCTCGGATGCCGTCGCCGGCTTCTGTCCTCCTCACAGCGTCTCTCTCTCTCTCTCTCTCTCTCTCTCTCGCTCTGTGTTTACCTTCGCCGCAGATGAAAAGCTGCGCCAGGCAAAGAGCGAAGGATCTGATGTCAGCCCGGCCACGGATCAGCTAACCCAAGACAAACACGGTAGGAGGCTGGGGGTTGTGTCGGAGTACATCAGCGCAGCCACTGGGCACACGTCTGAAAGATACGGGTCACTGTTGTCAGGAGCACGCTGACCAAACACACTCTGACGGCTTAATGAGCAAGTCGGGCGACTCGCCGCAGTTTCTGCTGCACGCTCGCTGTCGGCCGTTATCACAAGTGTCTTTTTTTTTGTTTGTTTTTTAACTCTACAGACGCGTGTTCTGCTGTCACAGGGGTGAAGCTAACAGGCTTAGCAGAGGAAGAATTAATGAAAAAGTGGCAAGAGATCCTCGGGCCGAGCAACGAAGTCATCGTCAGTTGCTTTTGTGGGATTTATCTGGCTGAAAAGGAGGCCTTTTGTGCGCTGACTGAGGCTCTTTTCCGCAGGCGGCTCAGGTGGAGAAGTTCAGCGAGAGCAGCGGCCTGGGCATCAGCCTGGAAGCCAGCAGTGGCCACCATTACATCCGCTCTGTCCTCCCAGAGGGACCGGTGGGCCGCTGTGGGAAGCTGTTCAGTGGGGACGAGCTGTTGGAGGTGAGTCGCAGGACGCTGGCGTCTTCACAGTCGCCGTCCTGCTCCAGCCGGCGGTTAGCTAACGGACCGCGCACAGAATCCCAACGGATCTCGGCTTCCTGTCACAGGTCAACGGTGTCTCTCTGATTGGTGAGACCCATAAAGAAGTGGTGAGGATCCTGAAGGAGCTTCCTGTCTGTGTGTACATGACCTGCTGTAGGCCCGCCCCTCGCACGCAGGCCGCCACGGCGCCTGTGCAGCCGCAGCCCGAGGCCCCCGTCTCCAAGGTAAACCTCAGCCCTGACGATCAGGCGGTTTAAAGTCTGCGGCGGCGCTAAAGCCCTTTAGCTGCGAGCAGACACCTGAGCCACCGGGTGGCAGCCTTTGGGCTGGGAGGAACAGCGGCGAAGGATATGGTTCCCCACAGACGTTTCGTTTTCCCTCTGCAGAAACAAACGGAGGCTGCCGAGGAGCCGGCGGCTCAGGATAACGTGGCAGAAGAAGCCATGGGATCTCCTTTGGCCATGTGGGAGTCGGAGGTCCAGAATATAGAGCTTGAAAAAGGAGAAGGGGGGCTGGGCTTCAGCATCCTGGACTACCAGGTGAGAAGGCGGCTCCAACGACAGCCGCCAGCATCGGAACCTTCGCTAACCCCGTCCTTTCTGGGCCGCCGCAGGACCCGATGGATCCGGCGAAGACGGTGATCGTGATCCGTTCCCTGGTTCCCGGCGGCGTGGCCGAGCGGGACGGCAGGCTGTTGCCGGGAGACCGACTCGTGTACGTCAACAGCACCGACCTGGAGGGCGCCAGCCTGGAGGACGCCGTCCAGGCCCTGAAGGGGGCCAAGCTGGGCGGGGTCCAGATCGGAGTGGCCAAACCGCTGCCTGTATGTAGCGACAGAGCGCTGTTCCTCTTCCTTTCCTGGAGGCAGAATGTGACTCATGTAATGGGATTAGAGGACTTTTGTCGGAGCTGCTAAGCACGTTACACATATTGCTTTAATAACTCGCTGAGCACGTCCGGGATTTGTGAGTCACGTCGGCTCGGTACGGCGCGACTCCGTATCCAGTCACGAGGGCTCATTTTACCAGCGACGAGCCGAGGTTTCAGCCGGACGGCCACCCTGAAATGAGCCACGCCCACCGGAGGCCTCGGCTCGCTCTGGTCTCGTATCGCATCTGCTGTCGGATTACGCAGCGAGACCTCGGGGCTGCCGAGGTTAGCGAGATTCTGGAGCCGCAGGAAGCGCAGCGGAGCTGTGCAGCGCTCCGGCAGGAGCAGGAATGCACCCCTGGGGCCCTGGGGGGCTTTGCTGTGTTGCTTCACAAAATTGAGCCTGACAAGCGTAATCCACCAATATGCCTCTCTTGCTTTTTCTTATACCTGTTCGGCCTGCTGCTGCTACCCAAAATCAATACGGGGGCTGAAGAATACGTGGGAAGCGGTCCAGAACTTATCTGCTAGTTTAAAGGAAGTGGGGAATCTCTCGGAGTCAGTGCTTTTGCACCGGGATTAAGCTTTAATTCCTTCATTAACATCTTTTTTTTCCCCTTCTACACTCTGTGTCCTTATCTGTGCTTGGTTTGGTGGCAACGACACAAATCTCTAATTCCGCACATAAAGCTGGAGGTACTGAAAGAATTTCTCCACTTTCCTAGGGGATATGTGGATATTCCCACTCTCCACACCCATGTGGTGAGCAGGAAATTACTTCACCATCCACCGTCCGTTCATTTGACTTCAACCATATTTGGGTTGAAGAGGGAGAGGAAGGAGGACGGACAGAGGGCGTCGTTTACCGGGCTGAGCCGGCATTGGTCAGTTAGCTTTTGGCGGGAAAAAGAAAACCAAAATCAACCAGAATCTCCTAAAAAAAAAACCACATGGATGTTTGATTTGGAGTGATTTTAAATGACCTCAGAGTGAAAATCATCAACACTGAAACCTCATCCTGACACCAGCGCAGCATGGCAAAGACTTTGCTCTGTTGGAATTTGAAATTTCTTACGTCAGACACAAGGAGACACCAAAGACTTTCCGGCTAAGCTAGCCGGATCTTATTCCCGCCTTTTTCCCAGATTCAAAATCCCCCCCCCCCACCACCCAAAAAAAATGGAGTTTCAGTGTTGTGTGAATCACCACGGCCTGTCTGTCTGTACATTTGTCACAAAACTCCCACCTTTGATGCTACTTCCTGTCCTCCGCCGCAGATCGACACCAGTGAAACGGAGCTCTCGGAGGAGAAGGCGACGGAGCGCAGTTACTCCCAGATGGATGACGACACTTTCCAGGCCTCCGTGACCGCGCTACACGGGAGCGTGTGCGGCGCTGACCTGGATTACTTGAGCTCATCCACACCCAAGGTACCGATTGGCAGAACACAGTGCCCCCTAGTGGCAAAACCTGGTTGAGACTGCATTGAGAAGAAGAAGAAGAAAATTTAAGTGTCAGGCTTATCTGTTGTTATGCTAACTGTAGGTTACTCGCCTGGACTTGGTGCACGAGCATCCCCGTTTGGTGGCGCTGTCCGGCCTCACGGAGAACGCTGCCCCCTTCTCTCTGGAGACGAGCGACTCCTTCGCTCCCCCCAGTCTGAGCGGTCCGGCCCAAAGTTTTACCGCAGCGCTGAGCGGTCCTGATCAGTTCCCGCCACAGGAAGTGAGCGCGGAGGAATCGGGAGCGGTCCTAACGAGCAGAGCGGACGTCCCGGACAAACCCGCAGAGCCTCTCGGCTACCACAAGGAGACACCAAAGACTTTTGGGGACATAAAGATGGCGACGAAGGTGATGAAAGCTAGACGTGACGTTGCGTTCCGAGCCAGGTCCCGTTTGGGAAGCGGGTTTCCGTTCCTAATGCAAATATGTGCGTTGACTTATCTCCCTCAAGGGCACGGAGATGAGCGCGAAAGAAGCGGCTGACGACAGCGATAAAGAGGCGCCGACCTCCGGCAGCAGCTTCGAGAGGACCATCACTGTCGTCAAGGGCAACTCCAGCCTGGGTTTGTGCTCATCCCTTCCCGTTCTTTCGTTCCATTTTTCCGTTTTATATTACCGTCTCGCCTCCGCGCGAGTGCGACTGAACGCCGCGGCGGCCTTTACTCTGGTGCCCCGTTTTTGTGAAGCGAAAAGCTGGATCCCGTTTTCCTTTTTTCCCCCTCTGCATTTCAAAGCCAGCCCATGGGAGCACAGCTGAGCCACAACGCCAACGTGAAACTCCTGAATCCAGTCATAAAGCTGCTTTTATGCCCTGCGCCTCGTCGAAAACGCCGCCTTTGTTCCCCCTGATTGAAGCCTCGTGTTTCATGTGCGATTTTTGTTCCTTTTGCCCCAGAATCCCTCTCATGTCGCGCTAACATGCAGATTTGAGGCTTCGGATGTGGCGTCTGCAGCAGCGCGCAGTGGCTGCGGAGGGGGAAACTCCGGGGGGAGGGGGGAAAAGTGGCGCGTGCTCCGAGTTCTGATCCCGCGTCCTCCCCGCGCAGGGATGACCGTCAGCACCGTCAAGGATGGTTTGGGGATGCTGATCCGCAGCGTCATCCAGGGCGGCTCCATCAGCCGCGACGGACGCTTGGGCGTCGGCGACCTCATCCTGGCCATCAACGGGGAGCCCACCGCCAACCTGAGCAACGCGCAGGCTCGCGCCATGCTCCGGAGACACTCTCTGGTCGGGCCCGACATGGGGTGAGAGGCCTCAACCTTTAACCTTTGACCTCCACTCAGATGTTGACAGCAAACACGTATTTATCCGGTGTGGAACGTTTGTGCTGTTGTCGCCGAGCGCGTGTTGCGTTCAGGGACTTGTTCCTCTCGCCGCTCAAGGGAATCAGATGTGAAGTTTGACTTGCCGAACTAAACTGGGCAGCTTCGGTGCATAAAAGCCAAACTCTCTCACACGTTCTAGATCTGCTTGTGCGCCCGAGGACGATCTGTGCCCCTTTTATGTGTGAGTATGACTAACATCCACGCCGGCGGGGGTTTCCTGGAGCCGCCTCTTTGGGGTTTTCCTCTCCTTTGTCTCATTCTCAGCGCGTGAGAGAGTTTCATCCAGACAAGGTGAAGACGACGCGATCGATCTGCCGCTAGAAACGTGGCAAAGATGCTAATAAACCAGCGCTTGTGTGCTGTGAAGTGTCCTAAAGGGGAAATCTGGATGAATCTCACGCTCGCGTCTCTTCCACGCTGAGGCCGACTCACTCACTCACTCACATTAATCATCGCTGTTTAAGCGCCGCTTCGTCTCTGCTTCTCTTGCACGTTGTGATGTCTTTGATGAAGTCTTCTGTTTTCCGCCTGGGCCCTGGAAAAGCGAGCCGTTCGTTCCGAGCGTCTTGGTAAGCTGCTGATGATTTCCAAAGGCGGCTCGCAGCCCGCGGCTCTGTTTTCCCTCCCCGTCACGCAGGCTGTGATGGCAGACGCGCAGACATCTGACTTGAGCGGTTTAGCGGGAGGATTCATCACGTCTCACCCCGGCAGAGCCCACAGGTTCCACAAGGGGCCCGGCGAGATGTTTGTGTGCCGTGGACGGATGGATTTCTTCTCCGCGTGGCTCACCTTGTGTCCTCTGCTTGTGTTCAGCATCACGTATGTTCCAGCAGAGTATCTGGAGGAGTACAAGGCCAGCGCAGAGCAGACCGCCCCGGACGTCTTCTCTGAGGCAGCTCCGCCTCCCAGGTAGGTCCTTCACCTTGACTTCTGCGACCTTTGACAGGAGGAAGCCTCCGAAGGTCTGGGGAGGGATTCTCAAGGCGTGTTTCTTTTCCCAATATTCCCTGGGCAGAGATGTTCCCGTCCTGCCTGAGCGGGAGGACGGAGAGGGGGAGGAGAGCGCCTCCTACAGCAACTGGAACCAACCCAGGAAGTGAGTCCGGAGGTCATGGAGGGTTTGAGATGTTCCCCGTCTGTCAGCGTGCAGACCAGGGCTGGGCCGTTATTCTGCCTGAAGGGGCCGGCCAGGTGGTGCGGGAAGCTAACCCCCAGTTGAGGATCAGAGCCTGAAAATAGCCTGTAAACTGGTCCAACTAGAGATGGATGATGAAGCTCCAAATGATGTTTGGTTCCACCTTCTCGAGAGGACATGTTAGCATGCTAGGTGAAGGGGGGTCTAACCAATCAAGCTGACAACCCTCTTCATTTGGCCTTTGGAGGAATGAGTGTGAAAGCTCAGCGGGCCGGATTAAATAGGTCATCGGGCCACATGTGGCCCCTGGGCCTCAGTTTGTCCACCTCTGGTGTAAACTGTGGTTCATCCCTTCAGGGTGGAGCTCTTCCGAGAGCCCGGAAGGTCTCTGGGCATCAGCATCGTCGGGGGCCGCGGGATGGGCAGCAGGCTGAACAACGGCGAGGTGATGAGGGGCATCTTCATCAAGCACATCCTGGAGGACAGTCCCGCCGGGCAGAACGGGACCCTGAAGACCGGAGACCGCATTGTAGAGGTGAGTGTGCAGCCAGGTTTCCCTCACCGAGAACCTGCCCTGGACTTGCTGGTGTTTCTCTGACAGGTGGGCGGCGTGGACCTCAGGGACGCCAGCCACGAGGAGGCGGTGGAGGCCATCCGGAAAGCTGGCAACCCCGTTTCCTTCTTGGTCCAGAGTATTATCCACAGGCCCAGAGTAAGTCTGGAATCATCAGAGCAGATCAGAAGGTCACTCGTTCGCCATCTTTTCACCTCCGCCGTTCCCACGCCATCCACCTACAACCTCTACCTTTGACGATAGCCATCCCAGCCAGCTCACCTGCTGGCTTCACGCCTCGGTGGTCCATCACTCTTCACGCGTAGTTGGGCGGCGAGAACGCTCGTCAGTGGTGGCTAACGGCACGCTAGCTCACGATTTACCATAAAAATGACGAGTTCCCTCATATCTCTGTCCGCTCTGCTAGCCGGAGTCACTATATAGCTCAGCGCCGTCATCTGCTCGTGAGAAGCACGCCGCCTCTTTAGCATGCACGCCGCAGCGCACGTGTCAGGTAATCCGTCTTTCTGTCTGTCTTATTTCTGTTGCAGCAACTACCAGCGCTAAACTCACCGTTAGCCTCCGCACCTGTGACGGTTACGTGACAAGCTGGAGTCGGAGACGGCCTGAGGGGGCGGGGTCTATTTTCTGGGGCGCTGTTAGCTGATGCGGCGTGTTTAACGAGGAGGGACAGGAAGAGGTTAAATCAATTTCAGTTGCAGCGCTAATATTTAAGAAATGGCCTCGGGCGGCGGCGTTCGGGCTCTGTCTTTTTAATTAACCGCCGAGGTTAATGAAATGTCAGCGCTCCGTCGCATCATGCGCTCGTGGGCGGCTCCGACACGCCTCAGAGGGCTTCTGAGCGGAACCGTTTGGGCCGATCTGGGGGGGTTGTTGCTTCACGCCTCTGTTCTCCGCCTCTCAGACCGTCTCCCGCTCGGTTTTGGCGCCTCTAGCCTGCTGGTGCTGTCTGCGTGCTGCTCCTAGCGGCCGCCGCTGCCCTTCCTGCGGAGCCCCCGCAGCTCTAATGGCAGCACCCCCTCCCAGCGTAGACAAGTCTGCCTCCTTGGTGCTTTTTGAAGCCTACCTGTACGACCCTCTCAGTCTTTGTGCTGCCTCCTCCTCTTCCTCGCTCTTTATTTATCTCCTCTCTGCTGCTGAAAAAGAAGCCAAATCGCCGCCGAGGCTTTTACTCTAAGTGCATCCCGCTTCCTGTCTCCATTCTTCCCCCAATTATCCCGCAAATGTCGGCCCCCAACGCCTCGCCGGCGGTCCAGACAAACAACTTGATGGCAGCGTCTGACGAAGGACGACATCTGTGTTTGTTTGCGTCCGAACCTGGCGGATAAACGCAGATAAACGCTCCACGCTTGTCGGCCTTGGATAAAAGCTTTGCTTTGTCTTCCTGTGTGGACGTTGTGGCTGCTGGAGTGTCGAGACGATGGTCAAATACGGACGAGGTCCTTGAAAAGGGACGAGGTCCTTGAAAAGGGCGGCCTCTCCTGGAGCCTTGTCGGCTCAGGTGTCAGGTTCCGACGCTGTTCTGTCTGTTTGTGTGTGAAAGCAGTCGTGCCCGTCAGAGCCCAGCGAGGACGGAGCCGCAGCCAGGACCGGGGACGGGGACAGGGACAGGGACAAGGTGGGTTTGGCCCCCCTGCCAGGCTGCTTCGGTGTCCTGGGGTAGGCTCAGCTGACCTGTTGTCCTTGATGTCGTCTCTGTAGGAGGGGGACAGTCCCAGTAGACTTTACCTCCGCCTCTCCCCAACTAACCCTTTCAGCCCTACTCCGTTTAAGGTTTGTGGGTCTCTGCCTCCTGTCCCTGCGTCTGTCTCCTTTCTGTGTCCTAACGCCGACGCCGTACCTACTCCGATAGTTTACTGTGAGGCTCATTTTCACGCTAGCTAAACTGTTCCTTATCTGGGACCAGGACTGTTCCTCAGCCTGAAACTAGCAACGCTGCTGTAAAAGACAACAAGCCTGACTCTTCCTCACCTTTGCTCTCTCCCCTGAGCTTGATTCCCTCTCTCAGCTTCCTCTAATCCTCTAATCGCTCTGTTCCCAAACCCGGGCGCGGCAGGCGGCGAACCGTGAAGCGGCCAGGGCCTTTCCCAGCAGCGCCGGCCTCCTCCTGCCTGTGGTGCCCCATGTGGGAGAGACTGACACGGACACGCTCACCGAGATTCCTGGCAGATCCGCTGAGGCAGAGGAGGAGGAAGAGGAGGAGGAAGATGAGTTCGGATACAGCTGGAGTGAGTTTACTTTCTGTCTGTGAAGGTTATTCAGCCCCAACAGGAGCAGGAAGGACGTCGGCACGCTTGAAGCAGATTTGTGCTCCTTGCTGTTCGGGCTTTCTGCCTCTAGAGGGCGCCAAAGCTGCATGTGTGAGCAGGTCACGCGTCTGAGGCGTCCCTGCCTGGTCTGAGGGGTCCAGCGTCCAGCTGTCGGCATCCCGCAGACGTCAGATAGAGGAGAACAGATTCAGCAGAAGGGCTGATGGGTAACGGGTCCCGGAGCGATGGAAAGGTGGAGATTAGCTCAGCGGTGGCAGGAAGCCCCGTAACGCAGGGCGACAGAAGCTCGTTGTTTTGAACATCGGCTCTCTGGCGGAGAGGGAGAGCTAAATAAAGGGGGGGGGGGGATGGAGCAGAGAGAGCAGGGCTGGCGGCAAAAGAGGAGAGGTTCGAGTGAGAGATGGAGGGCGAGAACAGCAGCCGAGGGCCCGTTTGGCTAAACTCTGACCCGGAACGCGCCCGGCGCGGTTCCACGCCGCCGTCAGCTGACACGTCTGTCCTCACTTTCACCCCTCTCTCTCTCCCAGGGAGCGTGGTTGGTCGCTACGGCAACCTCCCGGGCGTCCTGCACATGATGGAGCTGGAGAAAGGCGAGACGGGCCTGGGCCTCAGCCTGGCGGGGAACAGGGACCGCTCGCGCATGAGCGTGTTCGTGGTGGGAATCGACCCCGGCGGGGCGGCAGGCAGGGACGGACGGATGACGGTGGGAGACGAACTGCTGGAGGTGAGACCACGACCGGCGGCGCTCGGAGGGAAAGCGTCCCCTCGCTCATGTTTGCGTTTGCGTTTTAGATCAACGGGCAGATCCTGTACGGCCACAGTCACCAGAACGCCTCCGCCATCATCAAGAGCTCCGTCTCCAAGGTCAAGATCATCTTCATCAGGTGGGTAAACATCTGTCCCCCTCAGGAGGAGACGGGAGGACCCAGCCGAGGAGGTTCAAGGATGCTGCAGTGCGCCTGCTCGGCCAGCAGAGGGCGCTGCTGTAGTTGAAAACTGCAGGAAAGAGCAGTTTTTAAGCTGAACCTCTGACCAGTTCAGGTTAACCAGCTTCTGAAGCGACCTACAGGCACCTCAGTGATAAAGACGGAGAGCGTGATCACGCTGCGGCGTGGAGATGTCCACACCCACATTTACACCCTAACCCTGTTCTGCTGGAGCAGGAACACAGAGGCGCTGAAGCAGATGGCTGTGGGCCCCGTAAGAGAGGACGAGGGCCACACGGAGGAGCCCCACGCAGAGGTACGACCACCCACGCACCACTCACACACACACACACACACACACACACACTCAGGAATGCACCGAAATAAAGGCAACACAATGGAGAGGGAGGGGTGCACAAAAGCAGCCAGCGGGGTGTGACGGAAGGAGAGCAGGAGCAGACGAGTGAAACAGGAAGAGCAGGAGCAGATGAGTGAGGAAGGAGAGCAGGAGCAGACGAGTAACAGGAAGAGCAGGAGCAGATGAGTGAGGAAGGAGAGCAGGAGCAGACGAGTGTGAGGAAGGAGAGGAGGAGCAGACGAGTGTGAGGAAGGAGAGGAGGAGCAGACGAGTGAAACAGGAAGAGCAGGAGCAGACGAGTGAGGAAGGAGAGGAGGAGCAGACGAGTGTGAGGAAGGAGAGGAGGAGCAGATGAGTGTAACAGGAAGGAGGAAGACATCAGATGAAGGCGTGAATAAGCCGAAGGAGTGGAAGGCCTGTGGAGGCTGGTGTGTGTCGCACAGACAGCCGGGGCTGTTGCCCTTCCTGTGCCACAGGTGTGATTAACCTGTACCGTCTGGATTGGGCAGCAGGAAGCCAGCGTGGCGTCCGAGGAGGCGCGCAGCGGCGTGGAGAGGCAGAGCACACCTGAGGCGGAGGGGCACGCGGAACGGGTGGGTGGGCGGCGTTCTCCTCCCCGTCGGCTGCTTCTTTGTTCCTGATCCAACTCTGCTCCGCCCAGGAGGAGGAGGAGCCGCCGCTGTTGGCGGGCGAGGAGGCGGAGCTCGTCCTAGCCGCCGTCCCCGGCATGCCCAGCGCCACCGTCATCACCCCGACCCCCCCGGAGGCGGAGGCGGAGGCGGGCCTGTGCGACTCTGGCGCGTCCTCATCCCAGAGCCGCTCGTCCACGCCGTCCGGCCTGACCTACGACCCCGCCACCTGTCCCATCATCCCCGGCTGCCAGACCACCATAGACATCTGCAAGGGCCGCACGGGGCTGGGCCTGAGCATCGTGGGAGGCTGCGACACCCTGCTGGTAGGAGCCGGAATGACCACGGCAAGGATGAGCTCGCACCACCCTCCGCACCCTCCTCTGCTCCGTTTGTTCCCCCTGGGGGGGGAGGAGGAGGAGGAGGAGGAGGAGGAGTGGCCTTTGAACCTTTGAAATACGGTCACACACACACACACACACACACACACACTGATATTACATTTCCTGCCGCACTGACTCTCTCTCTCTCTCTCTCTCCCCCCAGGGGGCCATCATCATCCACGAGGTGTACGAGGAAGGGGCGGCGTCTAAGGACGGTCGGCTGTGGGCCGGAGACCAGATCCTGGAGGTACGGCGGCGAGAGCACCCTGACACCGACCTGCCCTCCCGTCGACCTCACGCTCGCTCAGGGAGGGAGGGGCGGAGGGGGCGTGGCCGAGGAGTTTGCCTTCGCTCGGCCCGTCAGCTGGCCCCAACACACACACACACACACACACACACACACACACACTCGCCCCCCCCCACCCTTATGGCTTTAGTGGCCTTTTTTGGTTTCTGTTCCTGGGCCAGGAGTGTGGGTGGGGTTGGGTGGTGGTGGTGGAGGGGGGGGTGTTAGCTGGGAAAATGCGCTGCTGCATTTGCCACCCACCCCCCCTTTGATGTGGCCGCTGTGGGAACCCGGCTCCACCCGCCCCCTCGAAGGGCGAGGTCATGGGGTCAGCGGGCGAGGTGGGGTTTCCAGGGAGCCTCGGCTGCGGGCCGCTCTGACGCCTTTTTGTCCGCCGCAGGTGAACGCCATCGACCTGCGCGAGGCCAGCCACGACGAGGCCATCAACGTGCTGCGCCAGACGCCGCAGCGGGTCCGCCTGCTGGTCTACCGGGACCAGGCCCAGTACCGGGAGGAGGAGCTGTGGGACTCCTTCAGCGTGGAGCTGCAGCGGCGGCCCGGCCAGGGCCTGGGCCTGAGCATCGTGGGCAGAAGGTGGGAGGGCGCCTCTGGCACGCTGGCGTCCGCGCTCCTTCCGGACGTAACCGCCTCCCTCTTCTCTTTAACGCAGGTCTCGGGATCAGAGGTAATTACGCGGACGTAGCGCGAGCGCTAATCTCCCAGGAGCACTTTCGGCTAAAAGCAGGCGGCAGGAAAGTTTTCCAGAGCAGCTGAGTTCAGGAGGTTCTTCTGAGGGGGCAAACGCCAGCAGAGCCTCCGAAAACAAGCCGGGAGGATGGAATTTCCCCCTGAGAGGGCGTCCGGGAACAGCTAGTTTGAGCCGCGAAGCTTCGGCGGTCGGAAAACCCGACTGTGCCGCTCAGACCGGTGGAAAAGACGCACCGAAGCCTCGCCGGCTAAAGCCAGCTAGCGCTTAGCGGTTAGCGGCTGTGCCTGGCAGAGGTTTTCGGTGGGATCCGCTCGGCTGAGCTTCCACCTGAACCTGACGGGATCTTCTTCCCGCCTTCAGGAACGACACCGGAGTCTTCGTCTCCGACGTGGTGAAAGGAGGGCCGGCGGACGCCGACGGGCGGCTGACGCAGGGCGACCAGATCCTGTCGGTGAACGGCGAGGACGTGAGGTCGGCCACTCAGGAGGCCGCGGCGGCGCTCCTCAAGGTAGGACGCGCAGAACCATTCCGGGACTTTTCCAGCGCCGATGTTTCAAACCGGCGGCTTGTGTCGCAGCGCTGCGTGGGCCCCGTCAGGCTGGAGGTGGGCCGCTTCAAGGCGGGACCCTTCCACTCGGAGAGAAGACTTTCCGAGAGCAGCCAGGTACGGAACGCCCCCCGGAGGGGAGGGGAGGAGCAGGCGCTCTCTTCCAGGAAACCTCAGGGTTTTTTCTGGTTTTCCAGAGTGAATCCGGCAGCTGCAAGGCCGCCTCCCAGTCCTGCTCCGATCCCGGACAGCTTCCCGACGACCCCGACGGAAGGAGTCCGGAGCGTAAGTCCCGCCGTCCTCTCGGGAAGTCACGTTCGGTCCCGGACTCTAACGTCTCCTCTCAGCTCCAGAGAGTCCGGACGTCCGAACGGTGGAGTTCACCAAAGAGCCTCACCATTCTCTGGGCGTTAGCATAGCCGGCGGCGTGGGCAGCCCCCTGGGCGACATCCCCATCTTCATCGCCATGATGAACCCGGTCGGCATCGCTGCTCAGACGCAGAGGCTGAAGGTACGACCACAACGCTGAGGAGCAGCTAGCTAGCTAGCGAGCTAGCTATCCCGCTACCAGCGTAGGCGGACTATAGAACCACTGTAGGAGTGAGGGCTCGCATCATTCTTCACATCTGCGTCATGACCTCCCACTGCAGCCTGCCCTGGCGTGACCTCCGCTGTCCCGCCACAATCGGCGCTCTGTTCCGCCCAGCCGGTTTGGGACAATAGCCGCCGTCGCTAGCGCGGCTCGTAAATCTCCCACCGCCGCATTCAGACGAGCAGATTGTCTCTTTCCTCCAGATCGGAGACCGCATCGTCAGCATCTGCGGGAGCTCCACCGAGGGCATGACCCACGCGCAGGCCGTCGCTCTGCTCAAGAACGCCACGGGGACGGTGCAGCTGCAGGTCAGAGCCCGTCGGCCTCCCCCGCCGCAGCGGCGCCGCATTTGTGACAAAGCGTAACGCTGGTTTCCTGTCGCCGTAGGTTGTGGCGGGGGGGGACAGCACGGTGAGCGGGGATCAGGATCAGGCCGCCGGCGCCCTCCCGGGAAGCTGCATCTTCCAGGACGAGCTCAGGTAACGTCCCGTCGCCGCAGCCGCAACATCCGCCGCCTTCGGGCGCTCGCTAACGTGTGCGTTTCAGCCCCCCCCAGTACAAGAGCATCACCCTCGGGAGGGGCCCGGACGGGCTGGGCTTCAGCATCGTGGGCGGGTACGGCAGCCCCCACGGAGACCTGCCCATCTACGTCAAGACCGTGTTCGGAAAGGTGGGCGCTGAAAAACGCCGCCTTTGCTAAAGCGCAAACATTTTAACGGCTTTCTGCGCTCAGGGCGCCGCCGCCGAGGACGGGCGGCTGAAGAGGGGCGACCAGATCATGGCGGTGAACGGGCAGAGCCTGGACGGCGTCACGCACGAGGAGGCCGTGGGCATTTTGAAGAGGACCAAAGGAACCGTCACGCTCACCGTGCTGTCGTAGACGGACGCCTTCCTTAGCAGCCGCGGCTAATCCATGTTTAACTCATGCTAACTACTCACTTAGCTTTTGTACACTGTGACCTCAGATGTAAATTAGTTTAGCTTTAGAAGTGATCACCGGAGACCGCGCCGCAATATTTAATAGAAGGAGGAACCACAACTTTTTAGCATGGCTGAATGCTAATGGCTACATTACTAAGCAGTATTTATAAGAAGTACTGTATTGATGCTTTCTGCCACACTGCTGTGTACCCGGTTTAGCAAAATGCTAAAGCCTGTGGAGTCGATAACTAGCCTTTAGCAAAACGCTAAAGGCTAGCTACTGAAGCCTGACCTCTCATGAAGTTTTGTGACACGTGCACGCTCGACTGGAGGGGAATTGTGTGTGTTTGTGTGTAGTAGTGCTGCCAAAGCCAGTAAAAGGTAGGCTACGCTAGAGTATTTCTTTTTTTTCATTATCGTTTACTCGACCGGATACGTCGTTGAGGAAGTCATTTCATCTAGTGTGTCGTTTCTGAAGTGAAGCCTCATCGCTCTGATGTCTTACCGCCGTCAGCAGCTGTCTGGATTTAATAAACTTGACCTTCGCAGCCAGTCGCATCCTCTGTTTTGGTGCATTTTTGCTGCTAGCATCTCCGAAGCTAACACTGCTTGTTAATGTCAGTTCCTGGAACAAAGATTAAACGCCGATTCAGCGTGTCCTTTCCTGACAGTTGCACAAACAACAGTAGCTAAAGGCTAACGAAGCTAATAGCGAAGATAAAGCTTTGCTAGCTTTGTCGTCTTTAAATCTGTACTCGACTCTGTTTCGTGAGGTCTTTCATCCAAGATCTAACCCGCACCTGCTGCTAGCAGAAAACCCGCGGTAGCTAGCGCCTGCGCCGAGCACCTGTTGTCTCAGTAACAGCGTGTCGGCACAGGCCCGCTCGGATGCGAGCTCAGACGTTGCCACAGCGTCTCGCTCGGCTTGAATGTAGGCAAACGGTGTAAGGTTACCGTGACGACGGCCTTAAATAACTACGGAGCTTCTGATTTTCACAGTTTTCATCACTGCTGAGAGTTACAACAAAGACTTTGCGTCCATAGCTAACATGCGTTTAGATACGGCCCGCGAAGAGAGCTCGGCACCTCCTGTTCAAACACGGTGACTCACGTTAGCGCCCCGCGCTGCCGAAAGGTTACGCAAACAGAATCTGCAGTCCTCCGAAGCTGACCTCATGCCGCTTTGCGCTAAAAGGACAAACTTCCTGACGACAAGGACGAGGGGAAACAAGAACGGGCGAGACATTAAAGCAGAAGATCAAAGACATCTGGGAAATCTGGCTACAAAGGTGCAGGCTAAACAGTTAGCATCAGACCTCTGAATTGTGGTTCGATGTTAGACCAGTATTTTCCCAGAAGTTTGCACCAGCACAACAAACCAGTGAAGCTGCAGCTAAGCTAGGAGACAAGTCGCTACCTGTTGAACAAGCTAACTCTGCTTTGACAGCAGCTGCTTTTTGTTTTTTTCATTTTTGATAATCCTAATCTGGCTCTGGGAACAAGTAGGCGGAGCCACGCCAGTCCAGTCAATGTCCACTAACCCATGTTTTGACCTTGACGGAACCGGGACCCCGTTGTCGAACGACCTGGGCGGCCGCTGTTGGCGGCAACACAAACACTTTGGACGCCGAGAGAGCGTTTAATGAGACGTACTGCAAAAAGAAGCAAAGCGCCCGAGGGCAGCGGCTGCTGCGCAGGCTTGTTCTTACGCGCTGATTGCTTTCTGTGATTGATAGCCGCCTCCGATAAAATCTGCTAACGTTTGTTTTTTGCCAAACGAAACACTGACGCCACTTTCAGGCTTCAACCCTGGGAAAAACAAGTTTGCCCATCTGAAATCATCCACACCGGAACCCCGCCACAAAAATGGGGCGGGGTCAGTCTGGATTAGCCCCACCCCCTCCTGAGAACACATGCAACACAAGCATGCTCTATAAAGTATGCTAAACGCTAAGCTAAAGCGCCAGCTGGCTCAAACTTCTTGTAGCCGCGCTTCACCTCGTGGTTGCCGTGACGATGGCGTCAAACAACCAGTTTCCCTGCAGTCGTGCTGCCTTGATTTAGTTGTCTACGTTTAGCTTCGTCTTATTCCCTAAAAAACACGACATGACTCATCCAAGCGGTGCTAATTGCAGCTTTTGTTTTGAAAGATGTCAACAAACATGCAATTTCCTTCCCGTTTTAAACCCGAAATTAAGCCAGAGTGGGTCCTCTGTAAACAGGAAGTTGTCGTGATTTACGGTGGTGTTTTCCTGGTGGCTAAAGCTAACCTCAGTCTGGGGTTTTAACCGGGCCTGTTGCGGTACGGACCACGGAGCGCTCACGCTAACGCTAACGCTGGCCTTAAACACACCTGGCGTGTTTGCATTTGAGCTGCAGCTTCAGATGACATCACCGCTGCGGCGCTCTGATAAGGCAGCGCGTGTAATCTCGCTTTATGAGCCGCATTTAAAGTAGCGCGGTGACGGAGCCGCTGGGAAATGTTTGCACTGGGGGGGTCACATGTCTGACCTTGTGGAAGAACATGGCTGCAGGCCGCGTTGATACTTTGTACCAGATTTCATGCGATCATTAGCTCGATGAGCTAACGATCTACAGGCGTGCAGAAAGGCGCTCGCAGCTACGTCTGCGTGTTATCACAGGCTTGGCGTTATCTTGACATCTGAGCAGCAGTTACACAAATGAAAATGTGCTTCCTGTAGCTGCGGTCGCATGATAACCACGCTAACGAAACGTCTCGATGCGGAGGTCAAGCGTCTCAGTGTTTTGTAATTTTATAAACTTTATTTAAAAATAAAAGAGATCATTCTCGATTGGTTAACCTGATCAGGGTCGAACAATAAAGTAGCACTCGTAGCCAAGAAGCTAGCTTGTTTGGTTGCTAGGGGGTAAACAGAGCCAGAATTCTCTGAGGTCACGAGGTCACGAGGTCGCTGTGATCGTGCACGCCATCAGTGCCTATGGCTAACAGAACCACATAGCGCTAACATGCAGGAACTAGCGCCGCTCTTCGTTTGCTATTGATCTGCCCTGACTGTCGCCTCTCGTGGAAAAAAGAGGACAAGCTATCGACCGCAACGATAGCGCTCGTTTCCGTGAAGCCTATTTTGCGCTATAGCCTGAGCGGCTACATCAAAACCGACGTGAAATGAAACAACGGGCCGTAAATCTGGCCTGTGACACTGGCGAAACGCACGTTGCAAAGACCCCGTTGTCGCGTTACGGCTCAGACTTTAACCTGCGTTTAAACGCGCCTGGCAACTGTTGCCGATGGAGGCGTGTCCACCTCTCAGAGACGACAAATTTAATTGCCGCGGAGGGGCGCCCGCATCGGTTCTGTCACTTCCTGGTGCTTCTGCTCCCAATTGTTAGCTAGCGTGTTTGAGACACCTGCGGAAGCCAGGTGGAGAGTTGGGCTGGAGGGAAAAGTTGCCTCAGGCTTGTGTTGACCTGTTGCTCGCTAGCGCATCAGCTGACGCGGCGCCGCTATTTATCATCGTTTGGTTGCCTTAACTGCTGCCGTTCTGCTCTGAGGAAATTAATGGCTTGAATGACAAACAAAGGCAACAGTCGCGCCAACGCTGCTGTTGTGAAAGTTTAACATTAGCAACTATAATTAGTTTGACTGCCCTAAAAATGCTGTACAACATATATATATATACACATGCTAATTAACGGCGTCTAAATCACACATAAAGGCAGAGTTATGCTTCTGTTGTCGCTATGACAGCTTTACGAGGTGGGCGGGGCCTATACACGAACCTCCGTGGCGTGCCCCTCCCCAGAAATGTAAAGCATTTCTCTTTTCTGCAACTTTCACATTGTCAACGCAGCGGTATCCGCTGTAGCTAATGCTAACTGTGGAGGCTACAGCGAGCGGCTCGGTTCGGATGTGGACGGCTAAAAGTTCCAGTTGACGTCCTCGATAAACCAATTCTGTGCACACGTGCTCGCTGTCTTCGTGGTAGCTACTGTCTTTTGGCTTAGTGGCCACCGTTTGTCTCCATTAGCCTCTCCGTCACCGCGCCGCGCACCGCTGCCTCCCGCGATGCAGCGAGCGTTAGCCAACGTTCAGGCCGCCTGAACGCTGATGAGTCGGGTCTCCGTCGCAGCAGCCGCCAGCCGCGCCGGAGCTGCGGTGCGTTAACCCCTTCCTGACAGGAGCCTGTGAACAGCTGGCTAAGAGGCTTAGCCCCCCACCACCGGCCCCCTGCACAAAGATCCGTCTGTTGGCCCAGGGAGGTGTCTCAGCGGCCAGGGACAGGTGGCTACCCCCACAGGGTGTACGGGGGTAGTCAGAGACAAGTCGAGACAAAAGCTCGGTGTTGTTGCAGCCCTGTGGGTTCAGCGCTAGCTGCTGAGGAACCGAGATAGCACGTCACCAGGACGAGGTCCTCCCTCCCACCTGGAATCACGGTCACGGCGGGGAAGGATCTTTCCTCACTCGACAGGAAGCTGGGACCCTGTTCAGGTCCCCGTTCCCAAGAGGAACCCTTCGGTTCCCAGGAAGTGTGAGAGCGCCGACAGAGACGTCGGTCAAATGAGCTAACTCGACGACAGGAAGCGAGCGCTTGACTTGAACACGGCCGTATCTAATCGACCCCAAACTTGCGCGATCGATCCTTCCTGACCCCCCTCGGGGTCGATCAATCCCTTCCTGTTGACCCTGATCTGCGAGCCGGGAATTGCAAAGCATTTCCAGCGTGTTTGCTAACCACGTAGCGGCTCGTTTAACTGTTGCCTGGAAACGTCTCTTTCATGACGCAACGACCGCAAGTTCAAAAGCCCAGACGGGGTCAGAGCCTTTGGGGGGAATAAAGGGGGGATCAAAGGCGGAGAGGCTGGGTTTGTTCTCCTCTGTCTGGCAAAGGCGGCGGAGCCTGGGGGGCGTGGCCAGGAGAAAGGTGACTTTTAGGAATGAACCCTGAATTTTTAACAAGGTTATGGATTCCCTTTGATCTGCTTTGATGTCTTTCGGCATCAGAGCTGAAGCTTGTTTGGCTAAAAACGACCTGATGCTAACCGCACCTCCCGGTGCTAAAGCACGCTAACGTGCTAATGGCGTGATTAAAATAAAGACGAGCTGGAAATCTATGAATGGAATTTGCGGTTCAGACGGACGTGCGCTCTCTCCGGGGGGATTTACGACTAGCGGCGCCTTTCTGCGGCTGTTAAATGAGTTTCTCAGGAGCACAAAAGAGCCTCAGAGCTCTTCGGGACCGGAGAGGAGGAGACCCCACCCCCTCACAGGGACGCTCCGCTTCTGTTCCCCTGCGGGACGAGCGGCGCGTGGAGGATTCTTCCCGGGTGAAACCAGATAGCGGAGGCCGCGTTCGTTTTTCCGCGTCGGGAAGAGCGAAGCCCGATCCAGGAAACGCAACCGCGCTGACACGTCAGCGCTAAGACGGAGCCTGACGGAGCTCTTGACCCGGCAGAACCCAGAACCAGAGGAACGTGCACGTGCATATTCAGATGTCCTGCCTCAGGGGTCCTTCTGTCTGCTTTAAAACCCCCTACACACACACGCGCGTGCGCGTGCGCCAGTGTCCTGTATCCTCATTTAGCCGTGCGGTGACAGTTTCGCAGACACCGGCCGGTTTTGGGTTTCCAACCCGAGAGGCTAATTAGCCTAGCGGCTGCTGCCCAGGCAGCCAGTTCGGAGAGGAACCGCCAGGAACTTTCTGTTTAACGTTCCGTGTAGTCCTGAGGAATTTTGAGTCCCGCGGCACCCGCCCCGGCTGTCCGACGGCGCTTTAGCCTGGAGGCTAGCTTAGCTGCTCCGGGAGCTTACAGCAAAGCTTCTGGGGGGGGGGTCAGGATGAGGAATCCCAGATAAATCTGCTTTACACTTGGAACGAGACAGTCACAGGTGCCCTGGATCAGGAGATTTATCCGTCTGGGACTAATTTAACACCAACCGTTGCCAGATGCTAGCTAAGAACTGCGCGGAGATTCCAAGGCGGGGGAAGTAATTGAAGAGTAACCCAGAGCCCTGATGTCAGGTCCTCGTCCCGGAGCGACTGATCTACCGTTCCCTGCGACCGCTGGCTCGTTAGCAAACCAGAGAGGCTCTCGTCGGTCCCGTCGTGGTTTTCCCTGAACGTTCCATCTGGAACGTTAATCACCACGGGAAAGATAAGAATCTGGAGAGACCAAAAACATCCCAGAGTTTCAATCATCTCCAGTTTTCATCTGTGTCCATTTCAGTTCAGCTCTTTTAGCTTCTGGCAGCAGTACAGCTCCGGAATGTCGCTAAAAATAACAAACTTTCCGCAGCAAACGCTTTGGAAGGTGCAGATTTAGCACCACAGCCCTGCTCTTTCTTTATTAAGGGTATAAAGTGGCTAACAATGCTAATTTTCCATGCTACATTACACCAGAAACACCATTATTAGCTGATTATTTACGGGCTCGAGGACGTCGTGGTTCCGTTCCTTTTAGACTCGCGTCCTTGGCGAAACGTTGCTGCGCGAGACAAAAACAAAAAAACCACTAAGTGAGAGGAAAGTTGCGATATATTATTTAATTGTCGCAAATCAACGTGACAAAGTGGTGTTAAAATGGAAATGTTGACACAGAAACACGCGACGACGGAGGGTTTAAAGGCAAACACGCGTCCGCTGGCGGCAACCAGTCTCGCTTTGGCTTTTAGCCGCAGAGCTAAGCGTCTCTGCGGCGTCTTCAAGTTGTTGGGCCACCGTCGGAAATTTGGCATGGGTCAAAATTGCACTTGATGCTGCCCTTCAGCCTGCGGGTGGCGCCAGCGTTGCTGATTAAGACGTCGATTTCGCTGGGAGAGGCGATTCAAGACGCTACGCTAACAGGCCAACCACAGCGGTGGTTAGCCTAGCATCATCCGAAGCAGTAGTACTCGTCCGATTCAGCTTTAGTTTGTTTGAGCGGAGACTTGTTGAAAGCGTCCACGTCCGTCTTATCGGCGAAACAGTCCAGCTCTGTGGGGGAGGCGTCCCCCAGCAGGTCCTCCGCTAGCGTGTCAAGGTAACTGCCCACCGACAGCCCGTCCAGATCGTCGCTGTTGCACTCGTTCAAGCTGTTGAGGCTGCCCCTCGTGGAGGAGCCCTCCTGGCTGTCTGTCAGGCTGTACAGGCTGCCCGCCAGGCTGCCCTCGGGGCTGGCCACGCCCCCTTTGTCTTCCATCATCCAGCGGATCGACTCGATGCCCTCGTTGATGGACATGAGCTGCTGCATGAGCTTGCCGTCGATGGCTCGCAGGAGCGCCTGAAAGAGGAGAAATGCAACACAAAGTTCGTTAGATTGTCCTGATCTTGGAAGTGCTCCCCCGGTGGCCAGGTCCCGTAACTAAGCGTCTCAGCTGCATTTCCTGGATTTAGCTACAATATCAAAGGCAACAGTTGCTAGCATTCCTCTGTCCAGACCATAGACACAACACCGCGCGCTAGTTTAGACCATCGACGTCTCGGCGCCGCATCTCCGGACAAGACAGAAAAGAGCGAACGCTAAACCCCACAAACGTGGCGCTGGGCGAGGGTGCGAAGACAGGAAGGGGGGGTTGTGGTGTCAGCGGGAGTGACCGTTCCTGACCGGATTTTTCACTGTTTGTTTCAGTGACGCCCACACCTGCTTGATACACAAAGGACAGGTGGACGCCGACGCTTCCTCAAGCTGACGAGATCCACCGGCAGTCGGAAACGCAATCATTGCACCGATTAGCGTGAACAGCGGTCGGCAGGGCCGACGCTAACGGAGAGGGGTCCGAGGTTGTCGCCGCAGACTCGGATCAGTCGCGGCTCTGCTGTCATCTGGAAAACTAGCTCGGAGACACCATCTGCTAAGGGTGGCTAATACCACTGGGCTATACCAGACGGAGGGGACGAAACTCCTCCGTGTTGTCATTTAAATGAAGTTAGCAGCGAAAGGCAGGATCTAGGGAGGGGGTGGTGAATAACAAAGAATAGGAGGGTGGGGGGGGGGGTCTGTCAGCTGATTAAAGGTGTAAACGTCCATCACCTGCTTTTGTTAAGGTGATGACGCCAACGACCCACGACGACGCAGTAAACAAAAGCAGCATTAGCATGTAGCGAGTAGCACTAGCAGTGGATAGCTGAAACCAGGCATGTTAACTGGATTATTTTAATTGCAAAACAATTTTCCCATCAGCCTCAACTTTTGCCTTTTCGGTGTCTTAAATTAGATTATGCAGCAACAATTCATTTTATTCCAGTCGGATTAAAGAGATTTATAAAAAAAAATCTCAACCACTACTGAGAAAAAGAAGAGCTTAAATAAATATTGTGCGTTTTGGTTTCGTGAGTCACCGTTGCTCTGGTCTTTACGTGGCTAACTTCTGCTTAAATGGTGACTAAGAGCGAATCAGAAACACTTTATTACTAGTTAAAAGTAATTTTTTAGTACTTGTTGCTGGAAATTTGAAATGAGTTTGTAGCAAATCCAGACCAAAAAAAGATTATCGCGATATTTTATGCACAATAGTACAAAAATGAAGCTTACTTTTGCGTCTTTAATAATTGATACGTTTTCTGTGCACCTGAAATACGCGGTTATTCCCTCGTTATTACAACGGTTATTACAGGAGGGCTCCTCACCATTTCTTGTTTCAGGAACAATATTTTGCTCTCCAGTCGCTCCACATCGGCAGACTTGTTGCGACGTTTGCAGATCGACGAAATCGCTGACTTCTGGCGCTCCTCGTGACGTTTTCCCGCGACCAGCGAGCGCACGAGACTCTCCGGAACTTTGCGACCCATTTTGGTCTCGAGGTCCTTTAAATCCGGGAGGACGCGGTTGTCCTCGGCCATCGCGAGGGTCCAGAAGTGTATATAATGGAAATAATGTACGCTCAAACCGGGCACGAGCTGCAGGGGCGAGTTCGGGGCGACGCGGCAGCGCGTGGACCTGTCTGTGCCGGCGCGCGGACTGAAGCGCTGGTTTCCAAACATTAGTTTTACACTAAAGGGCCCCGCGTCAGCCAATGACGTGACCGTCTCCTTACAGACACGCCCACAAGGGAACCACCTCCGGAAGTAGCCGGACAGGTGAGGGGTGACCTGGGAGGAAAGATGACGTCATTCCAAATCTACGCGAAGAGGTTAATAATCTACACGTGAGTCATGTGAATAAAGGTTATAGTAATTAAATATTACCAATAACAAGAATAATAACAATAATCATGGCTAGTTATAAAGCTGTCAGGCAAATCTAAAAATATGGCTCAAATGCTCAAGTTTGCTATTTATTTTAGCATAAAATTCATCAATTTGAAGGTTTTTGGCTTCCACAAATCTAAACGTTAATTTCAAGATGTAAAAGAGAGAAAGAAAATTACAATAAAGCTGAAGCTTTTATGAAAAATGGTTAACAAAACACTTCTCCTTTCTTAAACACATTTAGCATCATGTAGCTAACGTCTTAAAAGTGTATTTTGGTCTACTACTGATGAAGTGAGTTTAAATTAAAAAAAAAAGTGTAATAGTAACTGTCTGTAAATACAAACATGGATGTAAAAATGCCGATCTTTGGCTAATACACAGCATGCAAAATTAGCGTAAATACGTATATCACACAGGAAAATGAAGCTTTGAAGTTATTCCGCTAAAATATGTTGTGTTAGATATTAACATATTGTATATGTCTGTCAGCATGTTAAAGAGGATTTTAATAAAGTTTTATTCATACGAAGTTAGTAAATGGCTACCACCCAGAATCAGGCCTGCAACAGATTTCATCGCACGCAGCAACAAAAGTTAAGTATAAACGTAGAAACGACATCCGTGACAAATTTAGCAGTAAGAGAGAGAAAGAGAAAAAAACAAAGCACCAAAGAAAACCTGTCCTCGGCCCAAAAAGGTTGAGAGTTTGTTGGATTTTCTTCCAAACCTCAGACAGAAGGAGCCTTTCATAAGGTGAACTTTTGCGCCCCCTGGTGGGCACCGCGTCGAATTACACGCTCTGATTACGTCAGCGCGCAGCTGACAGGACACAGGCAAAACACACACTCTAACGTACAAACACCCCAGAGGTTTTAATTGAAATGTGCCAGACGTTTACAGAAAAGCCTGAACGTCCACCTGAAGCTACCATCTTTACACCTGACCCCCACTGCTGCCTCACTACGCCGATTTGGCTCCACCTGCTGGTCAACGCCGCAGTTTTGCACCTTTAAACACTTGATTTGACAGGATTTTTGTGATTTTGAGCTCTTGGAAGCTCCCCTACTCATATTATAGCTATTTTAGGAGATAAACAAACTCGAGACAAACAGATTTAGCGAACGATCAGTGACCACCTCACACCACGGACTGGCTCTTGTCGTCGCCGTAGCGCTGGTACTGGTCGATGAGCAGAGGCTGGTGGCCCTCCGACTGGCGGGACTTGGCACGCACCGCGCAGGTGGTGGCGGCGAAAATGACGGCGACCACCACCAGGGCGGCGACCACAGCCATGGTGATGATCTCCGACAGGGTGAAAGGTTGCCCTGGGGGGACGGAACGCGGTTAGCTCAAAGTCCAGTCAGCTGACAAATCATGGAGGCGGGCCCTCGTTACCTGGCCATTCGGCCTCGTAGGAGTAGCCCAGGTTGTTGGGGGCGGGCACAAACATCTCGGCGTTGGTCACCGGCGGCCAGAATGGCACCATGTTGTAGCCTCGGTTGTGGCCGATGGGGGCGTTTTCTTCCGGATACACAACAGTTCCTGTTGATGAGACGCTAAGATTAGCTTCAAAGCTTAGCGCTTCGTGGTTGCTGTTACAGGAAACGCCGGTTTTGCTGCTCAACCACCTGGGTTGTGTCTCCTCAGCCATTCGTCGAATATGGCGTCGGTGTAGGTGTGCAGCAGGACAAAGATGGGGTCGTTGGGGGAGAGGTGGGTCTGTCCTCCCGTCCCGTTCAGGAACAGATGCGCCAGGTTGTGGAGGCTCCTCACTATGGGGTCGTAGTTGCCTTTGGGGGCGCTGTAGCCTGGAGAAACAGGACGTCCGTCATCAGGGGACGCAGGAGCGTCACACGGGACAGACGGAAGAGGAACTTTCACCTTCAATGGTGTTTCTGAAGCTCTCGGAGGAGGTGGAGTAGAAGGGCGGCGTGTCGAACGTGTTCACCTGCAGGCAGTCGGCGATGTCCTGGGGCTCCGGCAGGCGTTGGACCATCGGCCTGTTGACGTTGCCCGCTGGGTTCCTCCTAATGGGGGAGGTCTCGGTACCTGAGGAGGCAAAGCAGAGTGAAAGAGCGTTCCTCACCACAAGCACCAGTCGGGAAGCCCCGTCTCACTGTTGCAGATGGTCCCCAGCGTGTCGTAGTCCTCCACGCTCTCGCACACCACCCGCCACTGCGAGAAGATGGAGTTGGCGCTGATGGCGCTGATGTCGAAGGCGCTCCTGGCGCCCATCAGGTCGTCTGTGCAGATGTCGCACGTGCTTCCGCCGATGGCAAAGTTCCAGTAGGGCAGAGCGAAGGACGGGTCCCGGAGCATGTCCTGGTTCCAGACGGAGATCGGGCTAACGTTAGCTCGGAGCCGCAAAGCTCCCCGCCAGCGGTCTGACCTCTCTGACGGCTCGCCGTGGCTAAACGTGCGTAAAACTGACAAGCAAACAGAGATCCTGGGAACAGGAACCTCCTTTCATCGGTGAATTACGCGCCCAAATGCAGATTTAGCGCGTTAGCTAAAACAAACAGCTCGGGGCTGAAAGGTTCCGGGAGGAACCGCCAGTTTCCCGCTGCTCGCAGAACGTGTGGCGCACATGACCCTCGTCCACTCACCTGCATGTCGCGCTCCAGCTGCAGCAGGTGGTAGCGGTGCCAGGTGACGAAGCCGGGCCCCTCGTGGGAGAAGTCCACGCCGCCGAAGCTGCCCTGCCCCGCCCCCAGGAAGGTCTTGCTGACCGAGAAGTAGTGCGACCACACAAAGTAGTTGTAGACGGTGATGTTCTCGAACTGCGCCGTGTTCCCGTCCGGCCCGAAGATCTCGGCGTAGCGCCGCGTGGCGATCACCAGGTCCGGGTGCACCGTGCGCTTGGCCTGGTCCAGCGCGCTCACGAACGCACGCTTCTCCTCGGCGCTGAGCTGCATCACGTTCCTCCTAACTGGGGGATTATGGGAGGGGAGAAAAAAAGGGGGGGGATTAGCTGGTGCAGTCACGCGTTCACTCAGGAGAAAGAGAGAAATGGTGTTGTTAAGGCCTGAAACACTGACCAACACAAGCTCTCGCGTAAACTCTCAAAGCAAAACATCTTCCTGCCTGGAGCCTGTTCTGACCTCTGACCCCGACACTCACCGACGCTGACGCGTTGGTCGCAGTTGGCTCCCGTCCACCCGTGTCGGCAGCGGCCGCAGTCGAAGCCGCTGAAGTTGCCGCTGCACTGGCAGCTGCGGTTGAAGAAGCGCGCGGGCCAGCGCTCGCGGTCGTCCCGCCCGTCGTGCGGGTACTGCGGGCCGTGCGGCCGCGCGTCCACCGTGAGGGAAACGCACTGCCCGCGGCCCGCTCTGGCGCCGCACGGGTCATTGCCGAAGCCGGGGGGCGACGGGCAGCACTGTCCGCTCCTGAGACCCTCCGGAGTCACGCACTGTCTCGGGAACTGAGCGCGCACGACCGCCGCGCCCACCAGCAGGAAAACGCAGCGCGCAAACATGATCCAAACGGAGGTCCGGGTAACCTTTACGCACGAACGGGGCTGCAAGTTCGGCTGCAAACTACTGATGAAGGTTTATCCGGGAGGAAGAGCAGTCTGGTCCGAAGAGCGTCTCCTGCTGCCGCTCCCGTGCGTTTGCGCCGTAAATGCACCCAGAATCGTCAGGCGTCGCCCTTAAATAGCAGATTAGCGCATGACTGCCCGGATTTTCTGACTCCCGCGTGACGCCCTCACATTCGCTACTGGAGTGGAAGTAAAAGAAGGTTATCTGCTCCGGACCCAAGCAGCCCGGCGTGGAAACACGCCGAAATGGCGCTAATTAGAGGCGCAAACCTAAAGCCCGACACGGACATGGGTCAAAACTCACACTTTGACGCACGTAATGTGCCTGAAATTGGTCTCACGGCGGTGTATGATAGCGCTCTCACTTCAGAGTCTAACAAAGAAATCATTCACGGGTTGCGCTTCCCGGTCACGTGACTCTTCTCCGGCTCCGCTCCGGGGCTTCGGCTGTCCGGAGCGTGTGAGACGCACATGCACGGAGCACAAGTCTCTTCCCTGTGTGCTAAATGTCGAGGGAATATTTGCAGCGCCATAAATCCAGACACAGATTTGAGTCGGCAGTGAAATAGTTGGAAAATTCGTTTTTTTTTTTTTTTTTTTTGTGGAAATAAACGGCACTTTTTGGAACGTCGGGCTTCCACAGTTTTTTTTTTTTATTGCTTTTGTGGAGAAGGCTGCTGGTTGGCAGGCCCTGGCCACGCCCACACAGGTTTACTGTTGCCAAAACATCCCAAATTCCTGCTCAACCTTTTTTTAAACCTCTTCAGAAGAATCTCAGGGAACGGGAATCCTGAAGCAGCAGTTCTCCCAGCAGGAACTGGGAACCGCGCTTCAAAACCAGAAGAAGCTAAAGAAGATGTGATAGCCACGCCCCCCACCGGTCCAAATGTCGCCTCTCACCGGAGGAACCGTGCGTGATCTCCGCCGCCGACGGGCAGAAAAAGAACCTGAACCGAGTCACATGCGCTCCACGATGGCGACCGTAATTCCAGCCCGCCTGCGCGCTTTCATATCGAGGTCGGGCCGGTAAGGGATTAGGCCAAGCTAGCGCTAAGCTAGCATTCTCTCCAAGCAGGAACTTTCTGCGCGTTTGGCCACGATCTCGTCGCGGTTTGATGCGCGAGTTTGATCTAGTTCACCAGTAAATCAAAGAAAATAAATCCTAATTAACGATGAAACACGTAGCAATGCTACGTGGCTACGCTGCTAAGCTACACTGTGGCGCGTACAGTTACCCCGTGACGGCTGCTCGGCTGACCTCTCGTCCGGCCCCTCCCTGGGCCGCTACCGTACATTGGCGTGTGCACGTAGATGCGTGCGCGTGAGAAAAACCTTGTGCAGGGATCATGTGAGATGATGTGACCGAGGCTTACTGTTAATCCTCCGCTGCGTCCAAAAAAATGAAAAGGAGGCTCAGTGGGAGCCACTGGGAGCCCAGGAGCGATGGGAGCCGCTCATATGACCCTTCTCTGCGCAGGCCGCCGCTCCGCCGCTCTTTCACCGCCATTACCCAGTCATTCCGCTCCTTTTCCTCTGCTTCTTTTTGGTGAAACAAGTGAAACTCGTCTGTTTAAACGCGGTGGTTTGTGGCTACAAGTCAACGCGGCTAATTTAGCCTCCAAACGCCTGAATTTTTTTAATTTAAACAAGCTAACAATTGGCTTTTCAGACTTTAGAAGCTTTATCTATTATTTTTTTGACTAACAAAACACATTCTTTGGTCCCTGCTTACAAAATTCTGTCTACTTTCTACATTTTTCACAGCAGTTGGTCCATAAAGGATCACAAATGTGAGTAAAGGCCACAATCAAGGACGGTCTCTCGCTTTAAGAGCTAAACAGGACCTGAAATATTTACCGTCTGTTTACAGACGGAACCAAAACTGTTCTGTGCAGTTTTACCAAACTAAACATGTAAAAAGTTTCATGCATGGTTCCTGCTGCCTGACCCAGGATCGGAGTTGTGTGTGTGTGTGTGTGTGTGTGTGTGTGTGTGTGTGTGTCTGCTGATGGGATGAAGCAGCCTCGTGATTGAACCTCTGGAGGGGTTAGAGAGGCTGTGTGTGTGTGGGTGTGTGTGTGTGCTCTGATGTCCCACATCAACAACAGTCGTAGAGTATTTTCAGAGCAGGTTATTAAAAAATCTCAGGTTATTAAAATTCTGCTCAGGTTGGGTCAAAAACATCGATTTAAGCTGCAGGTGTAATTCACCATATCCGCCAGCAGATGGCAGCAACGCCACGCGCAAAAACCTCCACCTGAGGATGATGGTCTGGATTCACAATCTTACCTTTCTAACTTCTGCATTTTCTTTTCTGTTTTCCATCCATCCATCGCTCTTTCAGCTCTCACATCTTCCTCTTCAGGGTTTTTTTTTTGGGGGGGGGGGTTCTGGAGTCTCCCTCGGCAGAGACGGGTCAGCAGTCCATCCCTGGAAACACACAACGTTCACGCACTTTTCAGTCTCTGTCGTGCACGTTTTGGACTGTGCAGACGCACGGAGAACGTGCAACTGTACCAACAGCGTCCTCAAGCGTTCCACAGCTTCTCCACAGGTTCTTTCCAGCTGCTGCTGGACAAGTTTCTGTCAGCGGAGGTCTCAGCGGAGGACAGAGGCTTCAGCCTCAGACCGACAAGCCTGAGGAATAGCTGGAATTATCGCGGTGAATGAAGGCCTCCACCGCTATCGGGATCCTGTCTGCTTAGCGAAGGACCTGGGCTCCTAAATCTGCTGCTTTTCCAATACTGAAGCACTTCAGCTGATTTAAAGAGCAATCGTTTAAGGAGCAGAGGTGGCCACAGCGCAGGAAGCAGGAAGCCCGCGCTGCTAGCATCATGCTACAGTGAGGAGGAGGATGAGAGGAAGGCGAAGGCGCTTCCAGCTCAGGTTCTTCTGTTAAAGCTGGGGAGAGACGTGCTTCACATCACCTCGTTTGCCACCTTTTCAACTGAATAAAACATCTCCGGTCCTCACAGAGACAGGAAGTGTGAGCAAACGCCGCCGCTGGTCCGGAAGGGAAGCGGCGAGGACGGATCACACGGCGGCCTTGACAGTCCAGAAGTGTTCTGGTTCTGTGGCAGAACCCGTTCCAGAGCAGCAGGAAACTTTCCTCCTCCGTGGAGACACGTTCACGTGCCGTCAGCATAAGTGGCAGTTTCCATGACAACCACCTGCATATTTTTGCCTCGGCTCCTTTGTGAAGGGAACTGCTGGTGTCATCACAGCTGATTTGGGCTCGGATCCAGAAAGTGTTGTTGTTTTTTAAATAATTAGCATCTCTGGGGGGACACACTTGGAACAACCGTTCCAAATCCAGAGAGCCGCGCACGGGAGACGGGCGACTTTCCCAGCTCCCGCGGAAATTCCCCTTTAATTAATCCGAGGCAGGAATTGGCAACTCGGGCATCGCGACACTTCATCGCGGCTCCCTGAAGTGGATCCAATTTTCTGTCTCAATAGGCATTAAATTAGCAAGAACATTTCCACTTTTGTCAGCCCGGCACGCATAACAAATGAAATACATTTGTTACATGACATAATGGAGGGCTAATAAATGACTAGCGGGGTGTCGAGAGGCGAGTCGGACGCCTCCGCCTGGAACCCACGCGTGGTCTTCTCTTTAAATACCTTGAACAAAAGAAAACAATCCCTGTGTGGGTGTGGCTCAGGGACGGGAAAAAGCTAACAAGCTAGCCCGCACCTAGCACTGGGAATCAGGACTTCCCGTTGTGGTTCCGAGGGCGAGGCTGGAAATGACTTTATTTCTTCATTTCGAACTGTGTCTTCTCTTCATTCCACGCGTGGCAGCAGACAATCGGGTGGCGTTTGAGGGAGCTCGACCTGGGCGTTGACACGACACTTCTGAGACCGCGGCGGCGGGTTAGCGACAGCGAAACAAAGCGGAAAGTTTCGCTCTTCCCGCAGTGGAGGCGAAAAAAAAGACTGGTGTCAGCTTTGACAGCTGCTGTTAAGCTTTGTATATTTTGATAGCGCGGCGCTGAACGCCTCAGCCCCGCGGAGCAGGTGTGCTAATTTACACAACAGTGAGGTTTAGTCGCTAAATCCTCTGATTCTGGCTTCTGTGGGTTTGCGCTGTCAGACGTCGTCGCTCAAACTGCTCCCCGAGACAAATATAGACTTTACCAGGAGCCTCGACGGCGTGCGCGAACATCTGGAGTGTGTTCACAGAATCTGTTGCGGCTCCGCTGCGCCCCTGGAATGCCAGGACTGGGTTGCGATGCTAGCTCAAACCTGGAGCGCCCAGGTGTGACGGCTGGAGGTGGGCGTGGCGTTGACTGACGGAGGGGCCGACCGTGGCCGCTGAGGTTGATGTGCTCATGTAGCCCAGAGAGACTTGTGGTCAGTAGTCGTGTAGCATGCGGTTAGCCCAGTCGTGCAGGATTAGGAGTGGAAGCACCCTTGCGGTTGCACAGAGGACGGAGATACGGTGATTAAACACCTCTGTTAGCACCTCTGAGCTGTCTGCTGAGGACGCGGGATGCTGTTTAGGGGGGTTCTTCGGCTCCACGTTGTTAGCGGTGTGACAGAACGTAGCTACCAAGTAATTCAAAGAAGAAGAAACGCCTTTCCTGGCATATTTAGCATTAGCTCGTCACCTGCACCGCTGGACCGTACCATCAGCGGACAGCCGGCAGCTAGCTTGGGCGTCCTGGGTGGCGTTGATGGTGGCACGCTCCACCTGCACCAGGGGTCTCTTCAAAAACGCGCCTCGGTGAACCCTGATCCGGACCGGTTGCGCCGGCGAGATCATCAAAGTTTCATGGCGCCTGGGCACAAAGAGCGGCCGCATGCATTTTTCATCGCCGCTCATCCATCATTCATGGTAATCACGTGACGTCAGGACGCCCTTTCGCTCCTCAAACATGAATCCGGGCAGTCTGGGAACGCTCCTCCATCACGTCCCATTGATCGCCGCGGCAACCCATTACCGGGAGATGCCCCGAGGCTTAATTAAATATTAAACCTTTTATTTGCTCCCACAAAGGTATTTGTAAATACATTTTATGCCAGGGAAAGCATCAAAGATTGCATATTCCCCCTGTGACAAAGGTGCGGTTGCCGCCCCCCCAACCTGAGCTACTCCGGCCAAACCACTTAAGTGCATTTAGGATGATGAAGGAGGGAGGAGATTGCCGAGGATGGCTTCCAGGGGAGCGGACAGTATATACGTCTCAGTTTATCTCAGAGAAATGATGCAGCCGGACCTATACGAGCTTATGAAACAGGCCCGGCTGTTTATAGGCAGCCATTCCTCATAACCGGATCAAGCGTTTAGTTGTTGCTGCGGCAGAAAGTGGATGCAGCTTCACCCCGGATGGAAGATCTTCTGGGTTCTCCGGTATCCATGTACGGCGCCGGCTCCTGCAGCCGCGTGTGACCCTGATTAGCAGGAAGTTACCAGGAAGCAAGCGCGTCCATCCTCGGCATTAATGACTACATCTGCGACTCGAGTGGATGGACAGGAACCAGCAGTCGGTGCACTTTCCAGATACCCATAATAACCGGATAAGCGTAATTCACCGGGTAAATCAAGCGCCCGTCGGGGCTGCCTGCAGTTCCCCCAGGCGAGCAGCAGATGGAGCCCTTCGCATTGAGTCATCAGAAACATGACATCAGTGTTTCTGCTTTTCCCTCCAGCTCCACCGTCACGAGTTCTCTGTCGTTGACATCCGTGTGTGTGTGTGTGTGTGTGTGTGTGTGTGTGTGTGTGTGTAGGCTCCAGTGGGACCCACAAAATAACACAAGGCTGCCGTAGAAAATCAGAGAGGCTACTTTTACACAAACCTAACAGCTGATCGGAGGCGGTGGATGAATGTAGGTCAGACGGTGCTGCGCGTCTGCTAGCTGGATTTGTCAGCGCTGTGTTATAAATGCATATTAGCTCCCCTCGGGGGGGACTTTGACTGCGGACCCTGTTTACGTGACGCTGTTTCCTGCGTCTCTGCGCGTTGTTATGATTCTCGACCGCTGGCGGATTACATAACCCTGTTTTGCTAACGCGGACGCGATCCGGACTCGCGCTGCCTTAGAAGCCCCCCCGCTTCATTCAGGGGTCAACTGGCACCGTTTCTAACACGACCCGGACCGAAATCCACCCAAATGCGGTTTCAACTTTCTCATTCCCAATTTAATTCCGAGTTTGGAGCGAGGCTTCGCCGCGTCCCTTCACAAGTCAGCTCTCGGCGCATCCGTCTTTTATCAGGGAGTAATCCGAACCCCCGCCGTGATGAGCCGGGATCGATCCGCCCCGCCGCCGCAATGATGACAAAGCGGTGCAGCTTTGGTGTTTGGTAGCCTGAGGAGGACCGAGGACCCGGAACGTGATGGGAGATGACATTTCAGGAGGAGAAGAAAAGCGTTCAAAGCTGTCTAACTTGTACTTGAGGCACGGGCGGCGTTCCTCGCCTGCTGATTACTGCCACGGCTGAGGAATCCGTGGGCGTTGATGGGGAAGCTGGCACTCTCAGCCGTTCCTGAACAAAGCCTGGATGGAGTGGGCTCCCAGCTTGTCACTTGCTCAGGAATCCAAACAACAGGGACACGACGGGTGCTGCTGCTGCCGCCGGCGCGCGAGCGTGGCCGCTGCACGCCCGCCACTCCGCGTCCTTACTCACCGCTGCAGAGGACGTTTGGCTCGCTGTCACGCGCTCGCACCCACACGGAACCCGGGCCAGATTACTGCGGCTGGAGATACGTGTCGGAATCATCAATCACCGGCGGCTCCCTGCAGCCCAATCTGGTTTGTCCTAACGTGCAGCGAACGCTCCCCGGCCGAGGCGGGCCCGGCCGGCCGGCCGGAGGGCATGCCGGCCGCGCCCGGGATTGTCGCTGCACCTGGGGGGATATCAATCACGCCGGGCGGCGACGATTCCGACAAGATTCCTCGGTTCTCCTGCAGCGAAAGGAGAAACAGCTGGAGGGAGAAGGAGAGGGAGCACATCTAGTCCTCCGCAGGAGGCCGCTCTTCGGGCTCGCGTAGTAGTTCCTTTTTCCACAATTGCATCCGCAAGTTTTCCCAGTCGGAAGGTTTGATCTGTACTGTGGCGCCCTAGAACTTTTCCTCATTTCAATCGGCAGCTGTTCGTATGTGAGCCTCGACCAGCCGCGCAGGCCCCTGAAGCGGAGAAACACTTGGGCTTCCCACCGTGGTAAGACGCTCCGTCGCCGTTCCCACGTTACCGACTCCGCTGAGGTCAACCGTTTCACCGGCGGGGAGAGGAACCCAGGCAGCCACGGAGCAGCGGGAGACGGAGCCATAAAGCTGAAGAGTCTCCTGGCATCTTCACGCCGGCGCCATTAACATTCCTTTGAAGTGTTCCAGCCACGTTTAGCCAAAAGAACAAAGACGCAACGGATAATGACGATCAGAAATGTGAGTTTCCACCAGCTTTTGACAGAAAAAGGCGTTCCGGCGTCTCGGACTTTGATGTTAGCTGATGGAGGTGCTAATTCCCTTTAAGGTGCGGTTATCTCCAAAAGCCAGACGGCGCTGAAAGGAAAAGCGTAGATTTAGGGCGGGAGAGAGCGACTTGAATACTCGGGCCGCGTCAAGCGAGGACAGACGGGCTTTAATGTCAGACGTCGGCGAGCGGCGGTTAGCGTCTAAACACGCGCCAACCGGTCCTGGTTGAGAGCGGACCGCAGCGGCGGCCGCAGGACACGCTCCATCATTTATTTAAGGGCGGCGTTCTCGCTGAAAAGAGGCAGCCGAGAGGCCGGTTCAGGCGCTGTGGCCACAATGCTCGTGTTTCCTGTGGTAAAAAGTGGCGTGGAATCGTTCCGCCGCTGCTCCGACGAGGCCCAGGTCGCTGTTCGCTGAGCGGGGCCGGGGCTGGGGTCCACACGGGGGAAACAAAACCCGCTGGTTTTCCCAGACGTGCAGCTCTAGCTCGCTTCCTCCCCGGTTATTAAATATCACCTTGCATCTCTGGGGGTGTCGGCGGCCTATCAAAGCGGCGGCGAGCAGCGTTGCGGCCCTGAGCGTCCTGAACGGATCAGCGCGTCTGTCCCGGACACAAACGCGGGCTCTGCTCGCTCGTCTCCCGGCAGCTGAAACCACACACGCCATATTGCAGGAGCGCAAACATTGGGCGGTAAAAATAGCCCTTGATTGTTTGAGGCTTTCAAATTCAAACACGACCGGGATGCGTCTTCTTCTGGGCCCCATTTCTGTTTGAGTCAGCGCGTTACGCAACGGCGTTTGCTTCAAAATAAAATATTAGCAGGGATTCCAAAAAAGGCCTTTAATGCACCGGTGACGTCAGCGCGCACTCGCTGTAACAATGGATGAAAGAATCTGGCGGCGATCTCCAGAGTGACTCAGCGGCAGAGACAGGAAGGATCAATCATCTCCTCCCTCGTCCCCCATTTGGGTCCGAACCGCTGACAGGGACCCGGTTCAGGTGGAGCCCTGATTAAACGGCTCTCGCCTCCTTTCCAAACACTCCCAGCCAGATCAAGGCGGGAAAAGGAGGCTGACGACTCTTTGAGGCTGATCCAGTTCAAGCCGGTTCTGTTTTCATCGCTCTGGCGGCACCTCCCCGGGAGCTGGCGGCCTCTTCCCCCGCCTGCATATTCAAACGGAGCCGAGAATGAAAAGGGTAAACAAGCGAACGGGCAATCTGGGCTGGAATGGATGCGAATCCGCAAACATCAGCGCGCACGCTGCCTTCCCGCGGAGGAGGGAGGAGCTCACGCTGGGATCGGCGCGCTCGCGGCGGGCCGTCTGTCCTTCAGAGCTCGTTAAGAACAAGAGTTAATAGAGGATGTGTTGATTTGAAGGATCTTCCTCACGTGCTAGCCGGCTAGACTGAACTCGATCTGCTCCACCCTATCAGTGCAACGTGCTCCTGGCTGCAGGTCGTTAGCTTCGCCGCCGCGTCTGAGCTTTCAAAGTCTCTTTTTCCTGTTGTTCTTTGTTGCTCAAAGGGGCCTCGGTGCCTCCAGCGGCGTTAGCGTGTGTTTGCAGAGTGGCGCTAACATCTGTACGGCTCGGTTCTGCGTCTGCGGTGATATTTTTAAACGTCGCTCCTGATCCGCAGGGGTCTCCGTTTCCCTGGAATCAATTAATCGGATTTCCGCGCGTCAACACGTTAATTAAGCAGCCCGGCTGCGGTAATCAACACCTGCGTGACCTGCTGCGCGTCCAGTCAGCCGCTGCGCGAATGTGCGAAAGACGATGACTAAGCTGGTCGTGATGAAGGCGGAGGCGTTTCTGCCTGTCTGAGATTAAGCTAATAGCTCAAATACAAACAAATCAGGATGAAGACGGAGGAAAATATCGGAAAATGATCATCTGAGGAGGATGGATGCCTTTCACTTTCTCCACCTCTAGGTGGCGGTAAGCCATTTAGCTCTTTAGCACTGATTCAGCGGACCAAAGAGCGGACAGACAGGTTAGCTAGCGTCAGACATCTTTCCAAACCTCAGATTAGCTCGTTAAGCATCTCTCTCAGAGATTAGCGTTCACGTTGCTCTTTAACAGTCCGATTTCCGTCGCTCTGGCCTAAATCGCTGCTGCGCTGCTAGCGTTCGCGCTCAGGGACGACTGTCACACCAGCCGAGATCGCGTCAGACCCTCTTGAATATTGGATGAGGTCAATATTTAGCTTTTTGTTTCACGCTCAATAAAGCATCAAAATATCAAACGCAACTTTAGTCTAATCCACTCTGGAGCCGGAGCGCTGTCAGTTCCCTGGGAGCTTTTATGGAGGAGATCAAAAACACCGTCGGCTTTCTGTTTTGGCCCGACTGCATGAAAGATCAAAGCGCGCGATGACGGCAACCTGAGAGGTGATAGTTCAGCTGATCAAAGGCCTGGCTGGGAAACTTTTGATTCTTCTGAGATTCATCAAATCTATGATTAATTATAGATTCTCATCTCCGCCCCCGATTGGATAAAGCCGGAAAACTTCACAACACGGTGTTCCGGGTAAGGCGGGTCAAATTCCAGCCAGGAGTTCCGGACAGTTTAGCGTGGAGACGTTCCGTGCGCGGACTGTTTGATATCCGCCCGCATCAGCTGAGCCGGCTCATAAATTATCCACTGGGATCTCCATCCGACGTTCCGATCCTTCCTTTTAATGTCCGGACTCCCACTGCTTCATCCGAGGGCTGGAAGATTGAAACGGCAGGGTCAAAGGTCACGCTAGATCTCAGCTAACTTACGGATCCGTCTTAATGCATCTCCTGGGGCGGCGAGGGGGGTTTGGGGGTTGAACAGCTCCGTCTTCCTGCCTTTTGATCTTATTTCCCTTTTCCTTTATCCGAGGCGATAAGGTGTGGGCTTTCGTACGGCTCAAGATGGTGTTAGCACGAGTTAGCATGCTAGCCGACAGAACAAAGCTGTGTGCTGCTGCCCTTTCCTGGGGTTCACGTTACCTTGAGCTGAGAACACGTGAGCCGTCTCTCCCTCCCTCTCTCTCTCTCTCTCTCTCTCCGCATGGCCACGGAGGTAAAGAAGTCGAACGAGGCAAAGCATACTTACATTTGTTTGTGGTTATTATCATTGAGCGGGAAGAAAGGGCACCGTAGTTAGCCAGGCGCCACGCAGGGATGTAATTCCAGGGGATTGTCAATACCGCGCATCGCGGAGAGGATCTATTGGTCGCTCTGTCCGTCACGCCGCACTGACGGGCTGAACTTGGCGGGGGGAACATTAGCGCCTCATTTTCAGGTAACCCCTTGCCGCAGGGCGCCGGGATTGTTTTCCAGGAGAGCACGTGCGCCGCTTCCACGTGTCGGAGCTGCTGCCGGAGCATCGGAAAAGTGTCGGGTTTGGCTACTGACCTCAGACGTGCCTCCATCAAAACCGTCCAAGGTTAAACGATTAGCGTAACCACGGCGGAGGGGTGGGGCACAGAAGGCCGTGGGTGATTCAGGGAATGATGAAAATCATTCAGGTTGATTAAAAACCACGCACCGGGAGCGAGAAGAGGACAGGAGCGAGCGTTGAGCGACCGCTGTCGCGGTCACAGCGCCTCCTCTGGCTTTCCGGCAGAATGCACCCGCCTTTGGCTGCGAGCTCGGCAGGGCGGAAGCGGGAGAAGGTGGCAGCAGCCAGCAGTTTCGGCTTCAGCACTTCATTAGCACCGATCCGGAGCACCTTGGCGGCCGAGGCAACAGTTTATTCTTAGATCTGTGAACTCGTCTTGCACGCCGGAGGTGTCATTCACAGTCCTACCTCACCCTTTGAAGTTTGGAGGAAGAATCCACAAAACTGCTTGTCTGGGCCCAGTTTGCTGCCGGTAAACACCGAGAAGAGCTTCTGTTCATGTTTCTACGGTCACCGTTATTTTCCCGCCAGAATCCAGGATTTTGCCATCCGCCGGTGCTTTGGCGCCGTAGCTCCTCCTTCCCCGTCAGTCGCTCGGGTGGAATTCACAGTTTGAGCTTCGGCTTCGGTGTCGAGCGGCTCCTCCGGTCGAACCGTCACTGCAAAATCAAAGAAGAATGAATAAATCATCAAGCGAACACGCAGGCTGCAGTCAGTGAAGCGCACGTGCTCCGAGGACCAACGCTGTAGCCTAGCATAAAGGTCGTGTCCTGATGGTTTGGCACATCTATGCTAGCGTGTCTTACCTAGACGCTAATACCAACTAGCTTCCCACGACAACGGTTTTCCGAGCAGACGCTGAAGGGTTAGCTCAACATCCTCCAGACGCTCCATTTCCTGCTTTTCCAGCGAGCTTCAACTTCGCCGCCACGGCCGGAAGGCTGAACGCCACCGCAGCGCCGGTCGCATTTGTTACCAGCCCAGCCACCCGTGGGCCAACCGGCGGCGCTTAGCTTTTCCACCCGTGCGGAGCGTTGAGTTTATTATCTGCCATCTTGTCCGGCTGCGTACGTGTCCACCACGACCACTCGTCCCCTCCTTCCGCGAGGCCAGTCCGGGGACATTTTTCTTCCCCTGATCTCTGTCTGATAAGTGTGTTTGCTCTCTCGTGTCGGAGCCGCTCTTAATCAAGAGGAGGTGGAACAACTGGGGGGAAGAAAAAGGAAATCGGACAGTCTCCTGATAAAAAAAAAGTCCACTTTTATCCAACGAGCCTCCAACCGAAGGTAATTTGTCTGAAAACTGCAGCCGTAATGAGGAAAATAACAGATGTGTTTGCAGCTATTTTTGTTCGCATTCTAGTCGCTGATGAGATTATTAATACCGCTAAGTTCCCTAGCCTCTATCGCGCTATCGGGCGGCATCGCTGCGCACTTTTCTGAGCAAATAATCACATCCGGGATGGGCTCGCCTCGCGTTACGAACACATCAAACAGGACGTACGCTTGATACGCCGCTAAAATGACGCTAATGATCCTGAGTGAAGCGCAGAGCAGACAATAACTAGCATTTCAAAGCCTCTCCGCGCTGACGTTACACCTATAATCGCCTCGCTGGCAACTACAAAAACACGCTGTATTTTTAGCCTTTTGCATTCTGCCGTCCCCGCTGGCGACTTCCCCGGGGAAATATCCGTTCCCGGCGTTGACATCCACGCTGCGTTCTCTATAGATCAAATGGAAGCTGGACCCGGATTGCCAAGGCCCGTGGGGCCGCGGTGCCAGACAGATGAAGCGCCTTTGCTAATGCCTGCTGGAAACCATCAGCGATACCTGAAGAGCTTTTACTTCCACCTCAGGACGTGACGCCTTCTCCCAACACTGGATGAAGTTCTGGGTTCTCTCTCGGCTCCTTCCTGCCCACTTAAAAGCTCCAATTAAAGAGAAAAGTATGTACGGCGCTTCTAAAACTAAAAAAAAAAAAAAAAAAATCATGCGAGATCAGACTTGGCAGAGGGGAAAAGCTCTGGCCCGGATTCTGTGGAAAAAGTTTGTTCCACTTTTTTCTCCACTTTTTCGCGGCGCGTTGTTGTTGTGTCTGATGCTTCCCAAATCAGAGATCAGCACATTTTTGTTTAATGCGGAAATTAACTTTCATCCTGTCACACTAAATTTAATACGGCGCAAAGCGGCCCTTTTGTCTCTGCCCCTCTGAGTGGAGGCAAAAAAAAACAGGATTATTCTTCCTGTCACCCAGAAGCTGAAGCTGGGCTACCTGCAGGGATGAGAGGAATAAAATTATCATTTGTGGGAAACGGTTGCACGAAAAAAAAAAAAAGGTGAATTTGTTTTGGTGCTTGATTGCGTTTCTGCCAGCAGGGGGTGCTAACAGGTCCCAATAAATACGCAAATACGCCCAGTGGCGCCACCAAATGGTTGATTATGCTTTTTCCGGTATTCTGGGTGGGCGTCAAAGGGGGCGGCGGCATGACGGTAACGTTTACACGTGCGTGGACGTTTTGAGGAATTAAATGATGCGGAGGGCACCGGCGATGACATTTCACATCACGCTGCAATACTGTCACTGGCGCAGAGAAACAACGCAGGAATAAAGCTCCCCGAATCAATATTCCCTGTCACAAATTGCCAACGCGCCCTTAATAAATATGATAACATGCTGTGTTTGTGTGAGTACACCTTTATTATTCATACGCCTCGTTTTGAAGAGGCCTCCTCATTAATCTAATTACTGCCCCAACACTTTGCTAGCTTGGATGGCGGAAACATGCTTTGGAAAGAGAAACAAACTAAAAAAACCCAAGTAGAGCGAGTCAATAACAGCAGCATGTCCCAGATAACAGACACGTGCACGCGCTCCAGCTAAAAGCTAATATATGTCATTATTTGACTGTTTTGTAATTGTGTTTTTTTTCCGTGTTTTCAGCAGCACGACTACAACAACTAAGTACGGCGGGGCATAACCTAGCATAACTCAACAATAATTAAGCTAGCTCAACACGACAAGCTTGGAAAATAACGTGAAACTCTAAAATGTATCTTGTTTCTCGGCTAAATCCTGACTCGCGTGGATGATATTTCCTCTAACGAGGAAAAAAATGAAAGCTCCCGTTGAGCTACTGGCGCTGTGAAAGCAAGTCAGGGAAGGAAATCAGGCTGTTTGTGCATTAACTGTTGATACTTGTGTGTTATTGCACAGTAGCACACATCATTAGCTCCCAAAACGACATGTGTTATGTACTGGTTCGACTGGACTTGCAGGTCCACGCCTGTGTGAAAGTTCTCACCCCAGAAAGTCACGCCGGCGTGTGAATTTGCGGCTCGTAAACAGGCTGTCTGCTTTCATTTCCATAGGGCCGGGTTTTATTATTCTGGCTCTGCAGTATGACACTTCTGGGTTGCGTCCCAGCGGAGGAGCTCCAGGAAACTGGGTCGAATGTTAAATCGGCGGTTGAATCAGGAACAGAGGGGGAAAACCTTAGGAAGCTCTGACGTTCCAGAAAATAGGTAGGATGGCGAGCATTTCGTCCGACATTTCACCATCAAGTGAACCGGATGGTGATATTCAAATGCATGTTTCGGGCCGCTCGGCGTGCGTCGCTCCCCCGCCCCCGGATGTTGCGCCTTCGAGGTTCCATCTTGACGGTGTCACCGTGTAAATTGGTCCCCGATGAGGAGCCTCCATCGGCTGCTGGTGCACATATGCTGCGCTCTCCAGCTCGCTGTTGAACCATTCCGGCCACGGCGCTGTCATGGCGTCGCGTGAAAAGGATTTCAGAGCTTTTTTTTTCCAGCTAGGGGGCGTGGTTTCCACCGTAGGAACAGTTGTTCCGCTGGCTTGAGGCGGCTAGTCGTCAGGTGACCGCTGACCCGAGTGAAGGATCGGACATCAAAGATGGCAGATAACACTTCAGCGGTGCTAACGCGGACGACTTGATTGGTCTTTGTCATCCGTGGGCTTAGCGCTAAGCTAGTCCAGGTAGCAGCTTCAGGGTCGTTCCGGCTTTGTTGAGAACATCAGATAATGTAGAGAACAAACTGGCGGGTTAAGAATGAGAAGAATTCCTTTTAATCAACATCCAACTGTGGGAAAGATATAATTAACAGCGTGAGTTTTAAGAATAAAGACCACATCAAAGCACGCTTTGATCTGCATTCTTTCTCCAAGAGAAGATAACAAGATGCGAATCGAAACCCTCGCGCGAGCTTTTTAATGAATTCAGATAAAAGACGGGTTGATGTCGGTGAGGATGCGGCCCTGGTCGTTAATAACGCGGGGAACGACGCTGGGCGCCGTCCAGAAGAGGATCCGGAGAAATAGGACTTTCAGGAAGTGTCACCACAGATGCAAGATCCAAGCAGGGAACGTTTGTTTGGAGCGCTGCCTCATACATGTGGGAAGCATAAATTACCGTCTCTCCCAAGCGGAACAAAGAAGCCGTAACGATCGGGAGTCTAATTAGCTGCTATTCCAACGCGCCCAAAAAACCTCCCGATTCACGGCTGACGAGCGGCGTCCTCCGGTCTCGGAGGCGTCCTCCATTTTGTAGCGGTCTGACAACGAGCGCGACTCCTCAAAAGGGCAGCAATTAGGGCCGGCCCCTGGCGCCTCAGGAGCAATCACAACGGGGAGGAGCCGCCTCAACGCTGACTTCCAGAGCCGAGCGATCCTGACACCTGCCGCCTATAAGCAGCTGGGGGCAAAAAAAGAAAACTAGCTTTCTCTGAGGCGGATTCTCACTTAAGGAAAACACGTCTGCGCTTGTCGGGCGTCTCTGTGAGCCGTCCCACGGGGCTGCGGACACAATCCATCTGACAGGCGCTAGGCTTTCAGAGACCGCTACTTCCTGCCTCTCGGGCGCCCCGCCTCCGTCAGGTGGCCTGGGAATCTGGGCGGAAGCAGAGCGAGCAGGCCGCCACCTCCGAACCGCCAGCAGGGAGACAGATGGACGAGCAGCATCAGGCGTACCAGGATCCTGCAAACGTGGCGTCGCTCCGCCTCCTCGTGTGAACGTCGTCCCGTCTTCCCTCTGTCTCCTGAAGTCGGCAGAGTTTGCTGCGGCTGAGTAAAAGAGGCGGAGTGAGAACCCCCCCCAAAAACCCATCCAGAGTGGGATTATCTTGGAAAAGGCCACCAGCTGTTGTCGCCTGCCTTTAACAATTCATCAGCCTGATGGCGCCGTCCGAGGGCTCCATTTCCAAAACGCGCAGGCAGACTATTTGATATTTATCGTGGAATTGGCAAGTGCCATTAGCTTCTGTTCCGGAGCTGACCGGCGGCCAAGACCCGGCATTAGTCACACCCCCACAGTCTGGTCCGGCCCGGCCGATTAATTTGATTCCAGGATATGAGTAATGGCGCTGCCATTCTGCGTGAGACCACAGGGGCATTTGCATTTGATTCCTTCGTCATGTAGAAAGTTGGAACGACGGAGGCCCGCGCTAACTTTTCCCGCGGTAAGTTACGGGCAATTTGGCGCCATTATCTCCGCTCTGGCTGCATTTTAGCCACCACACAAAGCGATTCAAGAGGAAGAAGCGGCGGATGAATTTGAATTTGGACAAGGTGGATGTTGCCGGGAGGTCCTCAGCTCTGACCGGCTGAGTTCCTCCTGATGGCGGTAGCCTGTTTCATCTTCAGGAGATTCCGAGGCTCTTCCCTCTCTCTCCCTCTGCCACAGCAGAAGCCAGAAAATGATCAATAAGCTGTTTAAGCTGAGGCTGATGGAGCGGTAACGCTGACGGTTAATGGCCCCACGACACGAGGTAAAGCTGAGGAGGAGGAGGAGGAAGGAGCTCCCTGCTGATTGGCACTTGCTCCTCCTCCTCCTCATTGACTGGGAGGTTGCCTCTGCTCCCAGCCGCCGGTGCGGAGCGCTGAGACGGCCGGACGCAGGCCGGACTCGTGCCTTCGGCTCTCTTCTCCGTCTCTCACTGGTGACAAACAGGAGCGAACAAACCCGACTGCTTCGTTCGGTGCACCCAGCTGAAGTAACTTTGCACCAGCTAAAGGCGCGACCGTGCTGGACTGAGCGTCCGTCCGGTCCTGGCGACATTCGGAAGAAAACAAAGATCTCGTCTCGTCTGCAGTTTTGCTTGCAGAAGCTAATTTGTGCTTCAGAATCCTCAACCGTGGCAGCTTCACCGACCGTTGAGCCTCCGCGAATAAATGAACAAAAAAGAGGAGAAAGTGCGTACGGGAGCAGAAGGAAAAAGTCAATAGCTGTAATGAGAAGCCACTGGGAGATCTCGGAGATGATTAATAACGGCTAGACTTTCCCCGCCGGCCGCTACCTCGCGTGACGTTTGACGGACTGTTTTTCCGCGTGGAGGGAAGTCAAACAGGGAAAGCTTTCAAAGACTTCTCCTGCCTCCTTATGTCGTTAGCAAGCGGGCCCTTCAGAACCCACCGTGGTCTTCAGAGGCGTGGAGAAGCCCTTCAAAGCTTCTGATTGTCCTAATCTACCTGAAGACCGCGGTAACGCCGAGAGGCGTCCAAAGCACAGCCTCATTAATGACAAATAAAAGCTGCCTGGCGCACCTTGGCAGAGGTTAGCCGGAGCCGTCCCGGCCCAGAGCGCGCCTCAAAGGCGGGAACGGAAAAGCAGGTGTGTCAGCAAGAAAAGGTCCAATTCCAGCGAGTCCAGGTGGGAGTGATGCGGAGGTGGGGGCAGGTGCTGGAAACTGTTAATGAACAGCTACTGGAAGCTCGGGGCAGACGCTGCGTCGGAATGCTTACTCGTCCGTGATTAATGACTAGCAGGCTGCTGTAATAGGTACCGCTGGGACCCGAAGACGCCGCCACCTTTTTATAGAACGGACCCAGAAGACAGCGAGAAAATGATGAAGTCCCCAGAACGGTGTTGGTGTAAGGGATAAAAAAAGAGAAGACCCAGAGGTGTGTGTGGCCCAGGGAGCCACTCAGGCGCCAGCATTTCCTGGAATCACTCCCAAAAATGAACCGCAGGCAAACTTTTTCATGGCTCAGCGGCTCAAACCTGCTCAGCTGTGTTCGGCGATGATGATTGATGACTTTCAGTTCCGGGTCGGAGTTCAGACGTCTTGGGTCGACCCACGCCCCCTGCTGGACAAGGTGGCGCGCTGCATGGGCACGTACAGCTAGCGGCAAACTCCACTTTTAAGGGTAACCTTTGACCTCGGCCCGTTTGTCCAAATAAGCATTCATCTTTGGGCGGCGAAAGCTGCGGAATACATAAACCGACAAAATTAATCTTCCGCTGCCGCGCGTGTGTTTGGCCACAGTAATTCAGAAAGGAATTAATCACCTCGCACAGCTGCCTTGCTCGCATTCTTCAAGGTTATACTCCGACGCCAGGAAAACAAGTTTGCCTGCGGAGAGGCGCCGCGACGCAGCATCGCTAGCTAATGAGCAGGCCTGCTTGTTTGCTACGGATACACTGCTCCGTTTTCAGGGCTGTTTTCACTTTTTACTCCGTCAATAAAGATTCCATTCGGTTCCGCTTCGTTTCACCTCCGCGGTGCCGCAGGGGTTGTAAATGCCGCGTTGCTCTGCCATGATTACCTTCTGAACCAGGACGTCGACAAATTGGGCCCTTATTGGCGGTTAAAGGCCGCGTGCGGCGGACGCGGCGCAGGCTAAGAGAAGGAACGCAAATTCTGAAATGTCAGAGGCGGGGATCCACCGCAGCTCTGCGCGGCTAAAAAAGCAGCTCCGGTGCTCTCCGGAAACTTCTGCAGCTGCAACTTTTGCTCCCTTGGCCGACCGCCACAGCACTGCTTCACTGGGACGTAATCAGGCTAACCGGCTACATCCCACTTTCCCCAGGTTCGCTCTTCGCCACATAAAGGCTCTTTGTTCCCTTTCAGCCCCGAAGGCCAACCTGTTTGCTGGCTGCTTTGAAAACGCCCCCGTTCGTGCCGTCGGTACAAGGGAGCATTAAAAGATTCTTCTTTGTAAGAAATGAGATCGGGGCGCCGTGATTGTCCCGGACCTTAGCCAGATAATGGCCTCGCGGCGGCGGGGATCCCTCCAGCGGCGCCCCTATGCCTCAAACAATAGAAGAAGAAAAAGCTGGTGGTGGTCGGGGCTGATGCTGAACCCGCCCGGCGCAGATTGCTACTATTGTGCCACGCCGGCAATCTTAATTAGATTTGACGTGGCCGTCCGGGCCGCTTGCACCGGTTCTGAGGTCGATCGCTCCAGATCGCAATCCGCGATAAGAACTCGGAGGTCGGGGTGTTTCGGACGGTGACCGGGGAGACGGCGCCGGGAATCCCACCGGAGCACCGAACCAGTTCCGTCGTTTCAGGATTTGGATTTGAACGACTTCAGAAGGAGATTTCAAGGTGGCTGTGAATGAAATGGAGGCAGGAAGTCGGGGCTGCGCGCTGCCTGCCCCTCCCCCGCGGCCCTGTCACACATCCTAACTCGGCTCGGGACCCGCAGGAGAGGGAGGAGACGAATCCATCACCGGAGACAGGCACAGGTCGGACGATGAAGGCCCGAGCGGGACGCGGTGAAGGAGCAGCATCAGCAAGCAGTTAGCGTCTGTCGCCGTCCTGACGGAGAAGCAATCAGCCCGTCTGACGGGCGGTGATTCCACCTCAGGCGGAGCGGCAATGACGGCTCTGTCAGAGCGGGCCGGAAACAAGCCGGCGCCAATTCAGCCGTCTCCTCCGGCGCAATTTCAACGTCCGCTTTACCACCATCCGTTCGCTGACTACAGATCCGCCGCCGCAGCCCGGCCAGTGGCGGCCGTGCGCTAATGTGGCTCCCTGAGTCAGCAAAAGCAGCCGAGTTTGTGGCTCGTCCTGTCTGAGTGCTGCCCTGCAATAACTCAATAACGACTCCTCATTTAGGGAAATATCGGAGCCGGATTTTGGCTCCCGGAGAACTTTTCTTAGATTATTAACTTTAGCCACGTAGCTGTTAGCCGTTAGCCGGGGCGGTCGTTTCTGCTGAGTGACTCTGATCTGAAAATGTACCACTATACCGCAGTTCATGATCAAGAGTTTCATTTTCTATTATTCACCCACCCACGCACGCACGCACACACACACACACACACACACACACACACACACACACAGATGCATCTGAAGCAACTTCAGCTCGGTGGGCTCATTAATCAGCGACCCACAAACAGAGCTCCTGTGGTCTCTGCCCCATCTGTGCATGTACACACGTGCACACTTGTGGTATGTAAATGCGCACAGATGCTATTGCGTAACATTTGACATGTGACCCTCCGGCTGACCTTTGAGGCCGCGGCGCTGACCCCTGACAATCACGGCGGCGGGTTCAACAGGAAGCTCCTCACGGTCCCCACAAGTCAGCTGAGCGCTGGTTTCTATTAACAGCAGCACCTGCAGGCGCCCGAGCGCTCGGAGCCGCCGGCGCCCTTGAGCGGTTTTTCCTCCTGGTGTCAGCCAGGAGACGACTGCTGCTTCAGCTCTCCGCGCTTCCTTGTTGAAAGACAATATTTGCTCTTCCTGGTTTCCATGTGCGGATAAACCGATTAGCCGCGCTCAGATAACGCCGTTGTTATCGATCGCCCTCATGTTTATGCTAATTGCAACGCCATAAGTCTTTACAAGCAGATTCAGCTGCTGATGGAACGAAGCGGAAGCTGTTCCTCTGGCTTCCTCTGGTTGGCTGACATCTTTATGGATTTTCGGCCCGTTCGTGATGGATTTCGGCGGCGGCGTTTGCCAAATGCCCAAAAGTTTTTTTTCTCTCCTCGTGGAACTAAGTTGAACGTATCCATTTTTCATCACTGCCGACGCCCTGCCGTTGTCTCTGCGTGTAGGGAAAAAAGGGGGGGTTTGCATTATTAAATCACGCAGCAGCTAAATATAAACATATTAAATTTTGAATGTTTGTCAACGCTGATCCACGGAGAGAGCCGCCAGCCCAACAACCCGGTTCTTCGGCGTCTCCGGTGCAGCGCGTCATCTCGTTACACAATCGAAGTGAGTCGGAGCGGCGAAGTCGCTCAATAACTTCCTGAAATCGTCCGCGCGTCCTTTCGGCCTCTCGCTTTAGAAAGGCTAGCGGTTAGCTTTAGCTAGCCTCCATCCCGTACAACTCTGACCGGCCGTGTCGGGGTCTACGCGGAGCCGACATGCATCCATAAATCAACCGTTCCGCCACTGTCTTTTTCTTCACAAGTACACCCTCTTTAGCTGGTTGTTATAGCAACGTGGAGAAAAAAAAAAAACTGGGTCACAGAAGTCAGTTTATCTTTCTGTTTCACTTAACAAATTTAACGGAGCCAACAGGAAAACTAGCTTCCGTAAACACCATGGCAGGATGGGGTTTTTTTTTAAAAAAAGGAGGAGGAAGAGCAAACCGGTCTCCAAACCTCAGGGGGCGACACCTGATCTGTGGTTGAGAAATCAAATATTACACCTCTCCTCCGCAGCAGGAATGGATTTCTTCCCCCGGTCGCGCCGCCTGTTCCCCGGTGACCTTGGCGTGGAGCTGCTGCCCCGGAGCGTTAGCGTTGCGCCGTCTTGATTGGCCGACGGGATGGCTATCGTGGACCGGGGGTGTCGGTCTGGGCTCTCTTCACCTCCGCTCTTCCCTCTCCTTCCCGTTGCGCTGCTCTTCTATTTATTCCTCCACTATTTAGAGAAGCGGAGGAGAGAAAAGTATCTTTTTCTGTGTTCTCTGATGGCGTTTCCATGGCACCGTGTTGTAGTGTTTGCGTGCACGTACTCGGAATAATCTGACGGTCCCACTTTGGATCTGCTGCTTCTGGCCGGTTCAGATGTTGCTTCCGAGGTCCCTGAGGAACGCCTCAACACGGTGACGACACCCCAAAGTCCCGGAGGAGAAGCTGGAGAACGCTAACGGCAGCACGAGCCCGACGGCGGATTTGCAGACGATCACGTCTCAACGGCCATTTCGGGTCCTGATGTGAACAAAACCGGCGATAATGACGGCTTATAAATGCGTGCGTCCGCGGCGGCTGCGGCTTTTATGTGTTTCTGACGATTTAATGTCTTCTTGAGAGACGCAAGCGGCAAAACTCACCGTTGGTGATGCTAGAAACCGCCGTCACGATAAACTGTCGCTGCAAATGTCACCAATCAAACCAACTTCCTTCACATCAGCGGCGCCGGTTAGGAAAATAGGCCCGCTTTTTTTTTTTGGCGGAAGTAAACGGCAGTTAAGGGCGGCGCGCGGCCCCTGGTCTCCGCTTCCTGGGCTGTAAATCCCAAACGGGGCCGCATTTGTCCAGCGCTGCTCTGCAGGAGGCTGATGACCTGACACGCAGGAGAGCAGGCTGGAGACAAATGAGACGAGGGTGGACGCTGGCTCGTCCCCGTCTCGCCGGATGAGCCCATTCTCCCTGCGTTAAAGGCAGAATCGCTCCTTTTACGCAGCCGTTTAAGTTGTTAAAACATGCCGTTACATCCACATAGATAATCCAGAGCCTGAGGTGTTCGCGCCGAGTAATACTGGCTCGACAATTAGTCATGCCAAATGATTAGCTACCTTTCCCCCCCCCCCATTTTGCTTTGGGGGAGCAGCCTATTATTGAATTAGCTCTGTTTGAACATGCTTAATTCCGCCTGTCTGCAGCATTTAAGATGACAGCCAGAGTCATACCCAGAAGTCCTCCTGTCCTCCAGCGAGGCGCATTCTGTTCCCGACAACACACGTGCTAGCAAACGCGTCTGCCGATAACGACTTTTACAAGCCGCGGTAACAATACCGCTCGTCACACGTGTCGCGGGCTCGGCTACGCTTACGTGGGAGGGAGCTGAAATATGAAAATGCTGCAGCAAAGTGGAAGAAACGAGTTTTTGTGGTGTGATTCAAGGTCTCAGCAATCCGTCATCCTCATGTTAACAAACAGACTTGATGCCCGATGAGAGGCTAAAATGAGCTAATGCTAAGCTAATGTTAGCGCCTGTCTCCAAAGCCTTTTATGTTGACCAGGATGGAACAGGCCAACAGGAAAAATGCTGTTTTTACGTCTAACCATCGTCTGTTTTAGCGCTAGCTGCTAGGCTGGAGGGAGGTCATGTGGTTCCTGCGCCGACGGAGGTGTGCTGGACAACTTAAAAAAACGAGGAGACGGGACGTTCAGCATCAGGGACGGCACGTTTGAGCTTCTTTTCATCCTTCGGACGCGGCGGAGCGACACCAGGCAGAATCCGTCTTGATGATCCGCCGTCTGCGGCGGACCGACTGGGCGCGCTCGTGCGTCATGACGGATGGATGGCAGCTTCCGCGCCGCCCTGTTTCAGACGGGTCTGAGCTCAGGGGGACGGCCTTGGACGTGCACGTGTGTGCACACCCGAGGGGACAGCAGGGTCGCCCTATTTGGACTCTTTCAACGGAGACCAATGCGGCGGTTCCGGCTCGTTGTTTACGACGTTGTTTACGCTCGGCTCGTCCGGCGGATCAGGAGGGTTGGGCTCTTAATTACGGTCCGGCGCCATGATGAGCTCGTTAATCACCTACGCGAGGACGTGCTCGCCGGCTGAGAGCGGAGAAAACGAGGAAGCGCGGCCGCCAAGGTCAACGCCGGGAAACTGCGCCGGCGGCCTTCACTCATCGGCGCCCTCAGAAATCGCCACGTACCCGTCTGCACGCAACAGCGACGGCGAAATCAATAACCTGTTTTTAAAGACCTTGAGAGGCGACGGCGGCGAAGGCCGGCGGTTCGCACGCTTCAGCAGCGGCAGATCTGCCGTTGCTCGCGTGCTCATCGATCCACGTCCCTCCTCACCTCATCACGCCATCGTCCTGACGCCGACTCGTCCTCTGTCGCCGCCAAACATCGGAATCCAGGATCAACTCTGAGCGTCCGCAAAGATCAAAGCATCAAAGGAGCTGGAAAAGTCTTTCTTCTTATTCAAAACAACACAGTTTTGCTGTTTCTTGGATACTGGCTGGATAAACATAATTACCGTCCTCCGCTACACAAAGACAGGAAGTGAGCCCCCCCCCCCGGGTGCCTCAGCAGGGTGCACGGCCCAGCAGGAGCTGCCGCGTGCACTCCAGTTCCGCCCGCGTCGCCGTTGGACGGAGGCAGACGGCGGCATTTACAGTTTCTCAAGGTTGGAGAGGCGGATTTCGAGACCCCGACGTTAGCGGCGTGGGGGAAGAAGAGAGGAAGTGCGGCGCTACGCTGATCTGAGAGGGCGCCACAGAGGCGCCTGTCATGTTGACGCGTCTCCGTCTGCAAAGTCTGACAACAAAAAGTCAAACTCCTCAGACAGGCGCCTCCCGCCTGTGTTGGCGCGTGCGCGTGCGTGCGGGAGCGTGCGTAGGTGTGCGTCTGCTCTTTGTTGCGCGTCTCTTTTAATTTGAAAATATCCAGAGAAGGTTCCGCCTGCAGCACAGCGAAGGGTTCAAAGGGAACTCAACCCAATTAGGAAGCAAAAGTGTATCCTCGTTTGGAACCCACGAGTACGACTACAGACGCCGCTTCAGAATAACATGAAAGATGATTATTCCCGTCGTCCTCAACAAGACAGAAATCTGAATTATACTTCATTTGTTCCCGCTGAAAAAAGGTCCCCGACGCAGGACAACGCATCCGCGATTCTGGCCCGTGATTGGCCGGAGAACCCAGGGGAGGAGGTAACGCCTCAAAACTAGTGTCTCCACAGGCTAGCATTAGCTGGTTGCTACGCTAACCAACAGGACGTTCCCCCCAGCAGGGACCCTGGGGTCAGATCTGTAGCGACGTGACCAGCTGCATTTTCTGTTAAACTTGCTGTGGTAGCTTTTATGCTAACAAAGTTGAGACTGGCGTTGGCGCCACCATCGCCTTCGCTATGCCTCACAGCTAGCGTTGCCATTCCCCGTCACTCACCAGCCATTTGCGGTGTGACGCAGCACTTCCTGGCCCCGGCCGATCTCGCCAGTGTCGCTCGATCGATAAGCGCGCCGACGAACGATGGGCCGCTGGTTAGCACGCTTATCCTCGTAGCTAAAGTCGGGAGACGATGGTTAAAGGTGAGACTGGGACAGGGGACGTGTGGACTGGCCGTACTGGGACGGAAGGATAACTACGACACTTGTACCGTCCTCCTGCTCAAGTTCTCCACCTGCAAACTCTTCACAGCAGGAGGCAAAGTCGCTAATGACGAGTGTGTTATTTTAAATTTCTGACTCATCCGTGTTCCGCCTGGCGACAGACGCGGCGCTAAAGCCTTTTTAAAGTTTTAATCGTGTACTCGTGTATTCTTCTTACGCGCTTCATCCCTGTAGTGACTAAAAGTGGAGCAGCTCCTGATGCATTTTTAACAGAACGACAGCGTCAGCGAGAGGAGGATCGACAGTCGGAGGATCCTGCGCGTGTCGCCGGCGCCGCTTCGCTCTCATCTGCGATAATAAAGCTGGAAATAAACAAAAACGGCAATTATCTAAAGGTGAGAGTTGAAGTCCGAGCGGGCGGCTCTTCCGGGAGTCGCAGCTCAGCGGAGCGGCGTTAGCCGCGATGCTAAAAGCGAGCAGGTGAAGGTGTCAGGGCGAAAAAATGGGAAATAAATGCGTCCTTGTTTTGTCCCCGCGTCTGTACGTCCTCTCCGTGCTTCCACACAGTTAGCGCTAACCTAAGAGCGACAGATGACGATGGCGAAAGCAAGGAACACGGAAAAGTCGGCACCTCGGCCAGAAGGGCTCCTGAACGCCGCGCACGCTCTCTGGAGCAAAGACCCCGAACGACTTCCTGTCGCATGCTCATCTGCAGCTGTTTACGGGCCCCGCGGTCATGTCACGCAGCCGTGTGAGCGTCGCAGCGGAGAGGAAAATGAGGAGGAGGAGGAAATGTCAGCGCGGCATAAACGAGGAAGAGCAACAAAAGAAGACAGCGCTAAACGGCGGCGTTGACAAAGAAAATCACAAACACGCCAGGGCGTTTCTGCAGCAACGGGAACGGGCGCAAGAGCGGCGCTACGCCGCCACGGAAACAGCGAAAACACTGACATCAGATTGACGCAACAATTACAGGAGCCGTGTAAGAAGCTCGGTAATACCGCCAGACTTTACGCTAGAGCAGGAGAATGATGCAGGATCAATACAGAAAAGCTTGGAGTGTGTGTGTGTGTGTGTGTGTGTGTGAGGGACGTCCCTACAGGATACCAGCATGGTAGCCATCATGACCTTCTGAGCTGGAACTAATTGGTGCGAGATTAACTATCCAGTGGGGGCTAACGACCCCCGAGCGTGACCGCACACGTCCTGGTCCGGACACGGTCGGGGTGATTATTTGGTTCTGGCCGCTGGCCCGGTCCCGGGGGAGGAGGGGAGGAAAGAAAGAGGAAGGTGGAAAGTCAGGGACACCGCAGGCGGAAGGCTGAGACATCGCGCAGCTTAGCTAAAGTTAGCACCTCACGGTTTGTGGTTCAACCGTAAAAACCTGCAAAAGTATTTTTAGCGGCGCTAACGTTTGTTTGCCTCCCTCTTTTTCCTGCCACTCGATCCCGACGACCTGAGGCTAGCGCCGGTCGATTTCCGGTCGACGCGCAGGAGGCGGGCTCGCTCCTGACGTGCTGACCTCTGACAGCATCGATCCGCCCTCGCTTCGATTAGCGCTCGAGCTGCAATCCCGCTCGGCCGCTAGCCGGTCCGGCTAAGACTCGGACCTTCGCTCAAAAATAACGTTTGCTACCTCGAAAGCAGGAAGTCAACCTTCCAGGGTTCACTTCTCCTCCGTCGTCTGACGTCTCAATCTTTTTTTTTTACGTTCTTTTCCTCCGAACCCTGGCGACTCCGCCCGTAATCGGCGCTTTGATGGGATGACCGACAGCGGGGAAGGGAGCTCGTTCAGAAGAAAGGAGCCATCTCCTGCTCGCCGGTTATCACAGTAAACCTGACAAGGCGCAGCCGCCGCAGCCCATTTCCCCCGTCAGAACCTCCAGGGGCGACGGCGGGTGAGTGGCACGCAATAGCGGCAGCCGCTCTGCGCCGTCACCAGACTATTTGCGGGTCGCGTCCCCTTTCAGGGCCGGCGGAGGTGGATGGTGACACGCCGCCGGCTCCGTGATTTTGCCGAAATTGTCGCCTCGCGCTGAAATCTCGGAAAGTGCAGTCTGCTCTCTCACACACACACACACACACACACACACACACACACACACAGATGGAACCTTTGACTGGGCGTTTGATTTTCAGTAGGAGAAAAAGATAAAAAACTTTATTTTCTTAAAATTAAAAACTCGTTTGCCCCCGTAACCGAACTTTTTTTGTTTTTTTTTTTTTTTGCCGTTTCCCCCGGTGTGTTTATGTAGGACACGCAGGATGTTGTTGTTTTTGTGCATTAATGAGCGTGCACACGGCTCTCCCGGGGAAAAACTAGTTTTTATATATATATATTTATAACGCGGGCCACGCGCTGCAGACCCTAACTGTGTCATTTGCACCGCGAGGCCAACGCCGTCGTACGACGCTCTAATGAATTTACACCTAATTGAACAGAAATCCAACGTTTCTGCAGGTTTAGGAGGAGCAACCGAGTCAGGTAGTACAAGCGGCTACTAAAGGCTAAAGGCTAAAGCTAATAAAGCCCGGGGCATTAATGACGTTCGTGTTTGAACGACATTCATTTATAAAGTATCGTCATAATTCCATCTTGCTAACTAACGCTCGTTTGTTCATCGTAGCTAACCAGCGTGTTTCGGTCCTGACAGCGCCATCCGCAGGCTAACTCGTCATTCAGACACACACGTTTGAGCATGAGAAGAAGAAGAATTGCTAACTGTGCAAACTGATGATGGTGCTAAGGCTAATTTCCAAGGCTAATACCCGTCCGCGTCACGCCTTTGGCATCAATTCTTTGATGCCGCGCTGTGACACTGCAGTACACCCGTTAGCATCATGCGACGATCGCCCGTCTGAACGCCGTCGGAGAGAAACGTGTTTCACAAACTTGCCAGGAAAAAGTTTCCTGACCTTACTGAGACGAAACGAAGAGTCCGCCAGCCAGAAAACACGTCTCGACAGCGCGGGAAGACGACGGTGTCTGTGCCGTGTCGTGCCAGCCCTGATTAGCCCAAACAGGAGCGGTTTTAATTTTTATGAGCGCTGATTTCGTCAGGGGGTTAGCGCGGCGGTGATGAATCTTTCACAGCCAGAAAAAAAACAAACCAAAAAAAAACAGATTTTCGCCTGCGAGACTCATTTAACGGAAGTGGAGTCCGGTTTGTTCCCGTCGGTGGTCGGAAAATAAACCATTAACGTAATGAACTCAACCGTGTCCCCGACGCAAACGATAAATTCTAATATTAGGTGTAATTATTTTCCCAAGAGCGCGACGTGACTCACGCGGCAGGCAGAGGTCAGAACAGGGCTGGGGACCAGGCTCGGTCAGGGGTTCCGTCCTTCCCGTCTACCCGACGCGCGTCCGGCACGTCCGATGTTTTTAATGCAAACACGTTTAGACTACAGAACCTGCAGCGATACGCGACAATTCCCCATGTTAGCGTTAGCTTTAGCCAATCCTCTCATCTCACAGGGGAAGGAAGCTTTTCCAGGCTTATTCTGCGTTTCTGGAAGGTTTTCCTTCGATCTAAATCTCAGAATCGCCGGTGAAATAACAAAGAAGCGTGAGACCCAAATGCATCCCTGCTCAAAGGAAGCTAGAGGGGGAGGGGCTTAAATCCACAGAACCCGACTGGTGAAGATAAACTCAATCCCTTTAACTTCTCTGTGACCTGGTGGGCGGTAACGTGGTTTGCAGCTACAGTCGGGGTGGAAATGTTGGCTGAATCCAGATGCGTTCGGGGGCGCTAAAGGCTCTGGGAACTCTGGGGAAGCTCGGGGACCGGAAAACGCTAAGGAAGGCGAGACGTCTGTCGTAGACTCAAGTCTGCAAAGGAAAAGGTCACGTTGGAACTTTTCGGGGGGCGCAGGTTTGAATATCGAAGATAAGAAGTGAAGAAAAGAATCGTTAATTTAGCAGCTCAGATATTTGCTCCTCTGGCGGCAACATGTTACCATGGCGACCAACCTGTCTACATTAAGAAAGTACAAGAATGAATATGTTTGAAGAGTGTCCGCGCTGATGCGAGTGAGATCTGACCAATTCCAGCTGCCCTCAGCTTAGCGGCTAACATTTCCAGGTTCTCCTAAGTGTCGGAACGAGGGAGTGGGGTTAGCAAAGCAAAATGGTGAAGCCGTCAGAGACGTCGTCGCAGCTCGCTGCTCCGGGGTCAGGGCTTCGCTCTGCGAGTACGCGCCTCATCAACCTCTGGTTCTCACTCCCACTCCTTCGCCGGCCGTTCTCCACCTCCCACCTCTGACTCGCAGGGACGTCCACCCGAGCACACGTGCTCTCCTCTCCTTTTACGAGGGCCAATCGCGGCCTGACATTTTGTCTCCCAGTTCAGCGCGTGCTATTCCCGGAGGGATCTATTAAGACGTGCGATTCAGTGAGCTTCCCAAGAAACAGAGCTGTGCTTCGCAGTGGATTACTTAATCAATAATACCGGGAAGCAGTAAAATCAACCCATTCACGCGCCAGAGGTGGAGGCGTCTGACTTTGATGTTTCCGCCATCACGGCAAAGGTTCTTCCTCAGCTGAGCAACAAACGTTTAGCTGCAGCAAGAAAAAAAAAAAGACGCTAACAATGTTGCAGAAGCGAGCAGGGACGGTGACCCTGAGCGCTCCTGTTTTTGTCTCCATGCGAGTTTATTTCTATAATTCCCAGAGGAGGCAAAAAAAAACCTCATTATCATGCAACTTTGTTGCGTAACGGCGCCGCCGAACGCCTTTTACCTTGTCGACTTAGCGCGCTAACCCGGTTACTGCTTAAGCTGCAGTTAAGACAAGTCCAGATGCACCAGTTTGAAGGCTGTCTTTACCAGTGACACTCTCCCACTGTAACCAGTTCACCTGTCCTCTCTGTTACAGTATCACCGGCCTAATTACCTCCCAAACAAAGCTGATTAGCATGTCGGAATAGCTCCAGAGAATTCATCAAGGCCATTGTCTGGCGTTAGCAGTTTAGTAGCGGCATCACTCGCTGCAGCGCAACTTATGTAATGACTGCAAATGAGCCGGAGAGCAACTTTTACAGCACCTGCAAATTGGCGAAAAGCCACTTTTATCTAATTTATGCTAATACCCACGCGGGCAAATTCTTCCTCGGGGAGCATTAGCCGCATAATCTTGTGCTTAAGAAAGTGACTATTTGGTTTATTACAAATGCATCAAAACCTGCAGATGTTCCTGTTAAACCGGGTCAGAAATGACGAGGACAGCGGCGCGCTAGGCCAGATGCTAACAGAGCCAGGAGCTAGCTTGTCACTCACGGAAGCCAGAGCTTCCTGCCTTTCCCGGCTGAAGCTGGAGGAAACTTTCAGTCTGGACGAACCGCAAACAACTTGGGCAAGGCATCAATAACTGATGAGCCGGGGTGAGAAGTGGCCGCAGAGTTCCTCGCCGCTCGCTGCAAGCTAATGTTGTCCACCGCGCCTACTCCCGAACGTGCTAGCGCACCTAAAAATACACCTCCGCGAAGGAATAACCGAGATACTTTCCTCCACCGACGGACACGCGAATTCTCCGACGTGCTGTCTGGTGGGATCTGATCCTCCCACACCGCTCCTCTGACTGGAAATACTGGACGCTGCACCTGCACCGATGCGGCGCAGGACATCGTAGGAGGCAGGAAGTGGACGTCAGAAGCCGAGGATCCGAGGAACTATTTACGTCGGCTAAAGAGCCGAGGCTTTCTTGGACATCGGGCCCTGCCGGTGATTAGGTAAGACGATAGCTGGAGCTAACGCGCACGTTCTTAGACGGTAGGAGGAAAGTAGAGAAGATGGAGGAAACCCACACAGGCACTGAGAGCCAGAATCAGATGACTTCCTGTGAACAAGCGCCGGCGTGATTTAATTAAAATATTTACCAATGCAGCGCATTCAGAAGTGAGTGCAGAGCGCTCTCTCGTTAGACGCCACTCACGGACGCATCTGGATGCTTTCGCGCTTTCTTCTACTTGTCATTTCTCTCACTTCTCCCTCTTTCTTCCCTCTCTCCCGTCTCCTCCCGAAGCTCCTCGGAACCATAATTATGCACAACCAGCCATATCATCTACAAATATTAGCATGCTAATGCATGTTTTCATACACTGCTCTAATTAAGGCCGGTACTGTGGCGCCGGTTCGCTAACAACCCATGGAAGCGGCTTTGAAAAGGCAAATAACGGAGCCAAGCAGCCTGCAAACGGCGAGGAAACCTTCTCCCCGAAGGCCTCCGGCTTGTGTAAAACAAAGACCTGCCTGATTGGCTGCCTTAAGCTGACCTCCCCCGGGGAGAGCCGCTAAGGCCATTATTCACGCCTCAGCGCCGACGCGGCCTGGACTTTGTCTCCGGTTGGACGCCGCTCCGGTGAAAGCTGTCGGGAGCGGTTCTTACCGGCGTCCTAGTATATGTATTTTATGTGCGCTAGCTTATTTTTGGACCGCGCCTGGAGACTAAAGACTAAAACTTCGTTTCTGTCAGAAATTCCCTTCATTTACCGGCTCAAGTAGTGCGATCTTCTGCCGGGCCCCGGAGCTATTGTTTTTATTTACTTTCTGGTTTGTGATAAAATATCCATGCTATTCACCGACGGCCCGCCGGCCTCCAGTGGAGACGAAATTAGAAATCTATAATTCAGTTCACACATCAGAACGCCGGCCCGGCAGAGTAAATGTTTGGAAGGCGACAAACGGCGGATGGAGCGAAACGCCTCGACTCTTCCCAACAACTTCAAAAACGGGAGTAATCTCAGAGTGAATATTTACGCGGAATATTAGCATGGCGTCAGACGTTTTTACGCCGCGCTAGCTGTGTTTATTTAATCTGCGTTTATAGTCGGGTTTGGGATTCGGGGAGCATCAGCGGCGCCATCAACAGAAGAGAACAAAGAGACTGTTTTTAAAAAGGCGGAAGATTATCGAGGTTTTCAGCGCTAGCGGACAATTAGCTGGCTAACCGGAACGTGAACTGGCGGAGAAAAGACGCGTCGTGTTATCAAGTTCACTTGCTGGCGAGCGGCGGGAAGTCGATACCTCATCCAGGAGCTGGTTAGCGGTGGCTGCTTTTCACAGCGCTTCGCCCGTCTGCCTCCAGCTGTTCTCCCGAACCGTCCCCGGGTAATAACCGCAACCCGGCTAATATCCGCCACGTGTAATTGCTGCTGCCTCTGGGCGCTTTCATAAGAAGAAAACGTGAGAAAGAGATTTCGTTGGTTTTCCGTCTGCCCAGCTGGCTCGAGGAAGGAGCCTCAACACCGGGTCAAAGTTTCCGTTTTTGCTCAGCCTGAACCGGCCGGAGGAAACGGCGGCGTCAAACCTGCCTCGGATATCAACCTGCCTTCAATCTCAATTCGCATCTTCCTCTGAGAACTTCCTCTAATCTGAACCTTTCAGGAAACAAACTTTCCGCCTTCGCCGGCGGTTGTGCGCTTGTGCGATTGTCTGCTGGGCCGACCACACATTAAAAAACCAGCCGGTAAATGCAGCAACCTCGGGCTTCCCTCCCCTTCCTTCCAGGAATAATAAAGCGTATTACGAAAAGCAATAAGCTTCTTTTATTAAAGCGAATCCCCCGCACCACCTTAAAGCCAGAGACGGCGCGTCAATCAAAGTTGTCCGACACTGGCGCCGCTCGTTTGTACCACGCGCTCTCGCTTCTTGGCGGAACGATGGCGCCGCTTCTCTGACCTTTACAGGTCCAAGGAAGAAATTCCAAGATTCCCGGAGGTGAACCGGTCAGAAAGGAACCTGGAGGCAATGACGCTAACCAGCCTCACAGCTCCGGATTTACTGGACAGTCAGACGTGTGACTGTAGCCCCGGAAGCTAACGCTCCTCCGCTTGTTTCTCTCCTGAATTATTTAGCCTCCAAACTGGTTTTATTGATACACAAATTCAGCTCTGGATCGTGTTTCGCTCTCTTTCCTTCTGAATCGATCCGGCCTCCCCGACGGGCATTATCAGCATATTGTATCAGTATTTCACCGGACCTGATGCTACCTCCCGTCGACAGGGTGCTGGGAAGCACCGAGCTGGAAATAGATCGTAGATATTTCCTTCATCCCTCAACAGAAGGCAGAGTTTTGGACGGGCCATACTTTCCACAACCGCAAGCAGACACTTTTACTCTGAAGGAGGTGGAAAGAGGCACCCAAGCGGTGGGAAAAGGAGTTTACGGACCATCTGCCACCACCGCACGAGAGGACCGCGACCGACAGGCGATTAATAAGACCGCCTCCAGCCGGGGCGGGCCACCTCTGCGGCATACGCCGCTCCAACGGCGCTAATTTGTCATCTACGCATCCCCAACAATGGCAGCCACGTTGGCGGTTTACAGCTGGCCGTTACGGCGTTGCGCTGGTAAGGGCGGCGCTAATCATAACGAGGCCTTTTAGCTTGAGTGACGGTTGGCGTCTGCAGCTCAGGGCTAACTGGCAACCCGAATTCCGAAAAGCTACCGACGAAAAACAAACACCAGATGACAACATCAACGGTATTTACCGGCTGACGAATCCATTCCTTGCCGACTGCTCCTTGAACAGCTGCTGTTTGAGACGGAGGCCTGATCTGGGATTCTGCAGGTTTCCGCCTGCAGATTGAATCCAGGCTCATTGAGAAACAGATGAAGAACATCGGCAGCGGCTGGGGCGGAGCTGCAGCGCCGAGCTCGCATCCTTTAAATCTCTTTGAAAGCTCCACTTAGACACGTTTCTCTATTTCTCCTCCGTCATTCACCTTCTTCTGTTTTTGCAAAATAACTTGGATCGGCGGCGCCGCATGGGCGGAGCTACACACGACAGTCACGCTAAATTCCACATTTGAGATCAAAGCTTTTCTTCCTCGCCGCTGCTGATCTGATGAGAGTCATCGTCAGGTTTCCTTCATCAGCTTCTGCATCTCAGAAAATAACCGGAGACCTTTTTCCTCTTTTTTTTCCTTCTCTGTCACAACCAAACGATGAGCTCATCCGAGCCGCGCTCGCCGAGGAGCCTTAATGACGACGGGAAGCGGCCTCGGAGATAAACCGCCACCGTGTGACAGCAACAAAGACGGCGGGTTGTTAATTGGGGAACGTTTGTGCAGGCTTCCGCCGAAACTTTGTTTCACTTTCCGTCTCATTTCCAAGTTACAGGGGTCGGTTCGGGATTTCAGAGCGGTCTCTCTGGAACACAAACCCCGTTTAGCTTGGAACGCTAACCTGATATTAGCTGTCAAAGCCCCCAACAATCTGCAGGACGTTCTCAGTCCAAGGCCAAGCTGATCGAAGCCTTTGTGTCATCCTAGCTACCGAACGCAGTGTTAGCAATCGGCGCTAGCTTCCCAAACAGGTGCGTCCAGGAACCTTGAAAACCTGCTGCTTCCCACCGCTGTTTTCCGTCACGTTGACTCCGACGCCCGGGGGAAACCGTCATGTTGGGTGGGGGGGCGGGGCTCAGATGTAATCGTTTGTGACAAGCGAGCTGACATCGGTGCTCATCCCCCTGAACCCAGCCGTCCTCCTTTCTGTCGGAATAAACATGTTTTTCTTTCCGTAAAAGGGGAAAAACACGGAGGCTTTTCTGCTGTTGTTGCCAATCGATCGCCTGCCTTTCCCACCTGAGGCAACGCCGGCGTGAGCTCATACCGGGAGCTTTGAAGATGAGAAGCTTCGCAGCTATGCGGCCGCTGTATTTCCCACAGAGCTCGTCGCTAAGTGGCGTATTAAAAATGGTCCGATTCCCGAGACAAAGGAAATATGCAAATCTCCTTTATCCCATAATCCAGCAGCAATCACAAGAGGCACTAAAGAGCCGTTCACCTCTCACGACGGGCCGGAGCGCCGCCGTGGAGTCATTCCAACATCCCAGAATAATCCTCTGACTCATAAATATCAGCCGGCTTTGGAATATCAGATATAAAGAGCCGAACGCGCCCACTCAATTTTATTTATGTTGATATCCTTGGGAGGACGCCAGCTGTATATTCTTGCTGGAACTCACGGGCTTGTTTGCTGGAGCAGCAAACAAGCCCGATTCGCTCGTCCTCGGCGGGTCGCGCGGATATTGGACTCGTGACTACGGCGGCGCTTTTGGACCGTGCTCGCGGCTAAGGCAGAACCCAGATCGATAAAAGGAGACCTGAAAGTCGGTCACGGGAAAGACCGGGAAGCTAACGAAATGCACGCGACACGGCAGCAAAAGGTCAAGAGCACGCTCGCGGCTGCGGGGTTAGCGTTAGCGTGCCCGTACGCGGCGAGCGCTCCGTAAGCCGCCGACTCTGAATCGTTAACGCGCTTCTGGAAGACGGAAATCTTCCTCGGCGCTCGTCTTCTGAGCCGGCTTCCGTCTCCGGCAGAGGCCGGGAACGTGCGAGCGCTTAATGAGTCGCACAGGAACCGTTTCGCAAGACCCTCGGTTGATAAATGAGGGCCCCCGTCTTCTGCCAAACCGCAAAGGCGCCGGAGAGCCCGGAGGCTTCCTGGGATTCCGATCCGGTGGAGTCTGACGGGAAGTGCCAGAGCCGTGGATGGAATTTGCGTGTGGAGCACATGGTTCTGATCTCCTGACTGAACCTTGTTTACAGCCAACCTGCGTCCTCTCCAGACACAACAAATCCATTTCAGAGCCGCAGGAAGGGGCCAAACGGGGACAGAATGATGTCATTCTCCTGCTCTTTGGAAGCCGGCGAGCTGCTGAAACCGGCCCTCCGCTCCCTCACGCATACCTCAGCTAGCTTACAGGGCTCGGTAGCGCCACTGCTTCAGCTGGCTCCTCGTACGCCCGGCTCAGAGCGTTCCGGTTTTCGGGCTGCTGGCCTGTCCTTTGTGCCTGGGAGCAGGTAGATCTTTCAGCAGCTGACGTAAGAAAAGCAGTTTGGAGCAGCCGCGAGTTAAAATCCCACCTGAGAGGAAGGAAAAGGCCTTCAAATTCAAGAAAAGCAGCCACCGGCTTCTTCGAGAGGAGGCCAAAGGATAAAATCTCTTCAATGAGGCCAAGTTAGACGAGCGAAGAGAGGAGCCGGTTGTGGAGCCAAGCAGCTGCCCGTTCACCGGTTCATCCGCTCAGCCCGTCCTGCCATTCCGGGGAACCTTCCGGGCCGGACAAGCAAGCAAACTCTGCTGTCAACGTGACCTTTTCCCATCAGCCGCATCCATCCGGCTCCCTTGTGGTTGTCCGGACGACCTCAGCCAAACTCGCCAAAACAGGAACCGATCCCGGGAAATCCCGGTCGCTCCGTCCCGCCGTCTCGCACCCTGGATCAGCTCTAACGAGCCCTGATGAAATATTCATGCAGCGCAATTACTTCAACCGGCCGTTATGATTAATACATGAACAATAAATCATCCGCAGGAACAACACAGCGCACGTTACTGCCTGCTTTCACAGACGGACCAGTGGGGGGTGGGGGGCCAGGGCGGTTATTCCGATGAGGAAGTTCGACGTCCAAACCCAGAACTACGGTCGGCGTCCGACAGTTTGACCCCCTTGTTTCCTGTTTTCCTGCCTTCCTGCCTGTTTCTGATCCCATCAGCAGCCTGTAAACACTGCTCTGCCCCCCCCCCAGACTCTCTCTCTCTTTCCTCCTTTTCCCTGCCGGACTAGCCGCTAACGCAGAGTCGCTAGCAAGTCGTTCGTCAGCCTGGAAGCCGATCGACCACTTCGGCGGAAATGAATTAGTGGTGTGAAACCTCCGTCATTTACCCCCACAGACTGGCACGTAATCTGGGATTACTGCTGCAATTTAAAGGAACCGCTTTCCAGCTGCGATTGATCTCGCGTGATGACGCACATTCATCAAATTCTTTTTGATCTCTGAGATCAGGAGCAGTCAATAATCTGTCAGATTAAACCTGTTTCTGAGTTGTTGTTCAATCAGATCTGGAATATTTAAAGCAGAAAGACCACAGTTATTAAATAAACAGAACAATACCCCCAAATCAATCGCGGTAATCTCATTATTTCAGGCTAATCTGGGAAGATTCTGAATTAAACGGCTGCGCACCGCTCTCTGGTCCGGCCGCCAAGCGGCCGGAGCGCGAACTGCAGCCCGGAGCGCAGCATCCCTGCCTCTTCCTCTCTCCTCCTCCGTGCGTGTGCGTGCGTCCGCGTCCTGCTACAGCCTGACAGCAGTGCCGAGGCTGCGTTTTCTCAGGAAAAAAAAGCTGCGCTCTCTCAGTTTGGTGCCGCTCTCGGTGTCTTTGGCGCCAGTGGCGAAGAGAGCAGGTAGCGTCCGTCTCACTCTTCCTCCCACTTTCAGATGCGCCTTTTTCTCGCCTCTTTTCTGCGCGCTGATCTTATTTCAGCACTTTTTTTCCATTTTCGGTTGGCGCTGGAGGTTCTACGGGGGACCCGCGGTTCTAATGGAATTTCTTGTGGCTGTCTTCTCTCTTTCAGTTGGAGCTGGGGCCTGTTTTTGGAATAAAAGAAGCGTCGCTGTTTTCTGACTTGGAGGGAAGGAAGAAGGGACTCCTCTGGAATTTCCTAAGGATTTTATCCCGACCGCTCCGGTAAGTGGACATCCCGATAAGTGGATCCTTTTCGCGCACAAAGCCGATTGTTTGTGCGGATGAAAGGCTTGCTCTGACTGTCAATTCCTCTATTTTGATTGCAGTTACTGGGCTTTTTTGCGCTCCGCCGCCTGCGCTCATAGTAAGTAGACTTTTCTTTCCCTTCGCTGCGTCTGCTGTGTGGGAAAAAAATAAAAAAAACGCTTTTCCTGGCGTTTGCTCCAAGTTGCGCGGTCGTGCCAGGGCGTGAGTCGGTGCCCGCGGTTGTGGGCGCGTGTTTTTGCACGTCCGAGGAGCCGCGCGGTGGGAGAGAAGCGGCGCGTTGCTTGACGCGTGCGGGATGTTGTTTTAACCGTCATCCGTGGTTCGGACCCGGCTGCGCTGCCCCCGAACACCCCACCCAGACCTCCAGACGGCGGTCTGACCCTGTCGCTGAAACCCCCACCGAGGCGCGGTCACGCACAGGTTCCACGCGGCGCGTCAGCTGCGGGACGTGCGGGGGAAAGTTTGGACCGAATGCTAGCTGTTGGCGCGCGCACGCGCGCGCCTGACTCAGGTGATGGGACGTCAGGTGGGATGTGACTCATCGTGCAGCTGCTGTTTGCTGACAGGCTTTGATGGCTGATGTGACTGCTGATTGACGCTCCCCCAACACACACACACGCACACACACACACACACACACACACACACACACACACACACACACACACACAGGATTTATTCCACCCTTTACGTTTGTCAGGCTGACAAGTGACTCAGGCGTCGCCAATTAGCGGCGGCGTTGTGCGCAGGCGAGCAGATGAAGTGACCTATGACCTCCGGGCTTGTGCACGTGCGTGCAGCCAGGCCGCGGACCTGCGCTGGGTGAGCAGTTTCCACCTGGACCAGAGTTTGGAGCATGACAAGTCCTCCTGGATTAACACGGGTTTGCTAATCCAGGTGAGATTAAAGGTCAATCTCTGGCTTCCAGCTCAACCTGCAGCATCAACCGGCGCCGTGCGCGCCCACGCCAGCTCTGCGTGGTGTCTGGCTCACTGACCCGTCAGCTGGAAGCGTTTAAGGCATCAGGTGCAGGTGGGAGCCGCCCCCGGCCGCTCGCCAGGCCCGATCAATCACCACCAGATGGGAATTAGGCAGGAAGTGGTGGGAGGACCTGCACGGCGACCCGCGGCGGCCCGGGCAGCTGTGAACACGGGTCCAGAGCAAAGGTGGGGGCGGGCCGCTCTGCTGCTCTGTGACGTAACCGGGCGGGACGCTGCCGCGCACGCTTGTCCTCCTGCTGTGCGTCTGTGGGACGTGGCTAACGGAATTCTGCAGGATTAGCGGAGAGAAAACTCCGTCCCGGCTGTCAGCAGCCGAGACTCCGGCGGAGGCCGGCCGAGGCGAGCCGCCGGCTCCCTGGGGTCGTTCTCTAACGATGACGCGCTGTCAGATAATTAGATCCACCTGACGCAGGTTCTTTTCCCTCCTCGGGAAAATGCATTCATCCCAAAATAAAACGTCTCCGCCTGCCAACGTGAAAGCGGGAAAATAAATAAAGAAAGAAATAAAAAGCCTGCTGTCACTTTGGCTCTGCTCTCGTGGTGGCAATGTTTTATTTATTTATCCACATCTTAATGCTCTTTGCTGAGGCCGCCTTCATTTCCTGCAGCCTGATGCATTTGCAGCCAAAGTTTTCATCTTTTCCTCTCAGCAGCCGCACGAAAACACCATCTCATTCCGGGAAGGGCGCAGCTTCGGGCCGCAGATAAAATCAATCACCCGTGTGTGTGTGTGTGTGTGTGTGTGTGTGGTGGGGGGGGTTACAGGTACATTTACACACACGTGTACACACGCCTGGAACGAGGGCCGAGGCTGCAGGCCCCTTGGGTTGGCGGCGTTTGTCTCCCGGTGGCGGAGGGGGCGGGGCTTCTGCCGGTGGAGCGAATGTCGGCGTGTCTGCCGTCCGTCCCAGTTCTGACGGAACCACCGGGCCAGATTCTGCAGCGTCGAGGACGCTGGCGTGACATTTGAGTCAAATCTGCCGCTGAACCAAGCCCCGCCTCCTAGTGTCACATGACCCAAAGCGGCAGGACTGACCAGGCTGCGTCCGGGCCCGTCCCCGGGACGACCGACACATGATGATGGACGTGGGCGGGGTCCAGGGCAGGAAGCAGCCGCTGGAACGCTGCGTTGGAGGCTTACAGTCCGTGTTTACGTGCAGGCTCAGACTCCGCCTCCTGGCGGCGCCTCTTCCTTCCACTTCCTCTTCCTGCTTCTTCATGTTGGACCAAAGTCTATCAGGACGCTGAGGGACTGACTGGACGTGTCCCAGCTGCTGCAGCAGCGCCGGTTTGCAGCGGGGGACCAAATCCGCAGCCGGATCCGCCGACCTTCTCCCGGGCCGCTCGGAGCCGATCCGGTCAGGTCCGGCCCGGCTTTTCCGACACAGGCGTGTGGAGCTTTGGCTGGGACGGAGGACGGGAGGAGCGCTCCTCTCTGCTCCGCCAACAAGAGAAAGACTTCCACCGCGGCGGAGGAATCAGAGAGACAAAGGAGGAGAGCGGCGAGCTGGAGCGCTGCGCTCTGTCGGGTCAATCCGCCTCTTCAGCAGCGATGGAGAGAACCTGGAAACCGGGTCCTTTAAAGGCGCTTGCGATGGTTGAGGGTTCAGATCGGGTCGTTCCCAGCAAACAGATGCGTCTCGTATCCCCCCATCATTTATTCATCATGTTTCATCAGACATTCGAGCGCCGACGTTCGCTTCCTCTGACGCTTCCAAGAATATCCTGAAACCTTTAATGGGGATTTTTCTGGATTGCCTAAAATGTTGGGAGATAATCTAAGGAGATTACTCCGCTGCGTGCCCAGAGGCCTCGCTGTCATCGATCAGAGCGAAAGGCGACACGTTTTGATCGCCACTTGGAATGAATAAATCAAAGCCCAGACAGGCACCGAGGCTCCGCGGCAGGGAGACTGGAGCCAGCGCCCTCTGGTCCGCCCCCAAGCCTCCCTCGCCCCTCCGTTCCCACGAGGCTCCAGAGTTTTTAACTACCGATCAACAACGAGGAGCCTGAGTGAGGAGCAGAGAGGACAGACTGGCTTTTAAACCAAGCCGGCGTTCGCCGACGGAGCGTACGTGTAAACACCCACCCGTCTCCCGCCCAGCCTTGTGCCGCGCTAACTTTGGCTGCGGGCGCGCTGCAGATCCCTCGGCATCATGGGAGAATATCAATGAGGGTTTTGGGAGGGATCAGCTCCCAGCACAGAGCCGAACTGGGGAGGTTTCAAGCGTGACTGGCAGGGAGGGGCGAGTGGCACATCCCTCCGCGTTACCCCATCTTTGAACAGAAACGAATGCGAATGCGCCACCTCGCTTTGGAGGTGGCGCATTCGTCCACCGATCGGGACTCTCGCTGTTTACGCGCACGCTGACGTGTTTTCACACTGTTGCAGCGCCGTCGCCCACTTTGAAGCTCACCGCAGCCTCTCATCCTCCTCTTCCTCTCTTTGTTTTTCGCTTCAGTACGTTCCAACAAAAGACAGCTGAGATCTGTCAAAACCTATTCTCTCCTCCGTCTGCCTTGTCATTTCTGTCTTTCCTTCCTCCCGGCTGCCAGTAAAATCCACTCAAGCCTGACGCCACGCTGGTTTTTACGACACTAAACCAGATAGAGGGTGAGAAAGGGGCGAGACTGCGGGTCGTTAATTACAACAGCGGCCAATTAGCCCGCCGACGTAAAACAGGCGAGGCCGTAAAACGGAATGAAAAATCCCAACCGTCGCTGCAAACCCGATCAGCGCCGCCTCTGAAAGTAAAGCTAGCGGTAATTCAAATCCTGCGTGTTAGCGTCAGCACGGTGCTAGCTCCAACGCTAGCTTCACGCTGGCTGAGGTAGCTAACAAGCAGAGTTCCTCACAGGTACCACCGGCAGCCATCTCCAATTCAACCGCGAGCACAACCACACCGTTTAAATCAAGGTCAACCGCGTTAGAAGCACACGGAAAAACGGGGGAAAAAAAACCAGTACAGTTTTGGGGCTCAGATGTGCGTTTTCATGAAAAATTCAGGGTATTTGTGCGGAGTTTGGCGCTCGCCGAGCGGCTCTCTGTAAACGAGGTCGTTCAGAATTCTCTTTCAGGCTCCCCTGGACGTCGATCTGCACCCAGGAAGTGAGAAACAGCAACTGCAAAACCGGACAAACGGCTCCGAGCGGCCACGTGTGCACGGAGCGCAGGCGCGGAGGCGGCGTTCGCCGCGCTGATTCAGAAGGTGGCGGATTTACAGAACCAGGGGGAAGGAGGGGAAGTAAACATGAAAGAGGAGCCGCCGTCGTTTGCTCCCTCTTGACGGGCAGCGGTGCGAGGCCACCGACGGGGCTCCTCCTCGGAGACGGGGGCCGCGGGAGATCGATGGCAGGTGAAAATGAAATCTGGCCCAAGCAGCCTTTCGAGGAAGTGCAATCTGGAAACACATCTTTTCTTCTCCCCGTCGGGCAGGAGATGGACGGCAAACCCAAACCGCCACGGAAAAAAGAGGCGGAGCCGCTACGGGAGAAGGGGAAACACCTCGTCTTGCTCCTAACGCGGGGCCGTCTAATCTGGTTAGGGCCCCGTGTCTGTTATCGGATCATAGCAAAGGTCAGAGGCGTCCTGCAGACCGATCAATCTCCCCGTCTGAGGCGGAGGAGCGACGGAGAGCCGATCCATCCAGAGGCCCCGGGACAGAGGAGGAGGAGGAGAATTAGAGGCGGAGGAGGGGGCAGGAGAGTAACGGCATCTGCTGCTGGGAGAGAAGTGGGCGAGGAAGCAGAGATTGAACTGTTGGCTCGGGGAATGTGAGACGCCGGCAGAGAGGACTTTACATTATTGCCTGCCAGATAAGAGCAAACGGAACATTACGGCTAGCCGCGCCGCCGATAACTGACGGGCCCTAAAAGACTCCCTAAAAGATGCTCCTGGTGCTCCCGCCCGTCCGGTGATCGCCTCCGCCTGACCTTTAACGCCGCTTTAATGGGCGTGAGGTTGATCCGCCGGCCTCCATTCCTCAACGGCTGAAGGCGCTTTTGAGCTTTTCCTTCTTCGTGTCTCCTTCGCTGCCTTCATGCGCGACCTCCGGAATTAGCCTCGACTGTACGCGCGTGCCGGATCCGCCGTCGCCCCAAGCTTTTCCCACATTAAAAGGCAACGGCGGAATTCCTCCCCGGAGGCTCCGCCCCTCTGTAGACACTCGGGTCAACATGACACGCCGGTCAACGTGCTAGTTCTTCAAGCAGGTTAGCGTCTCTGACCGCGTTGTGCTTTTATTTGCTAGCTTATTACGCCCACCGCCCCCATCTCGCTGTCCTGCCAGTCACGTAAGGCGCCCACGCTCGCCCGCAGGTGGCCGAGGCGCCGGTTGGCACTTGAAGGCTAATTGCAGGCAGCCGGCGAATCGGATCTGAAAGAGAGACGGCGACGCGAGCGTGCAGAGGGAACCGGAGCGGCTCGGGCCAGAGCCAAAGTGTTTTAAATGGATTACACCAGTGTGTCATTGCGATTATACGCTGCTAGCGGCAGCCGCCACAAGATGAATTGAGTTTTACAGCTTTGCGGCGGATCTTTTTCTCTTTTCTTTTATCCGCTGATGTGGATGCAACCCCCCCCTTCCCCACTCCCACCCCCCCCCCCAGCGATGAGTCGCGCGGACGGGATGCAGGATTGTTTTTGTGCCTCTGAACGTCACAGTCGTTTGTCATCTTTTTTCCCCCTTAAAGGGACGTTTTGCGTTTGTCTCGCAAAGCCGAGTGGCTGACTCACACGGAGCTAGTCTGGATTCTGGTGGAGCTTTGGATCCGTTTTAGCTCCTTTTGTACATCTGACACGAAACAATTTTCCTGCCGTGCACGGCAAATCGCTGCCGAGTACTTGCTAGCAAAGTGTAGCGTTACTGCGGTAAAACTCCGGCAGACAGAAGCATTTTTTTTTTTTGGCAAAGACAATAAAAGGCTACGAAGGCCCACGCTGTCGAGGCTCTCACAGCCATCTGAACTGGTTAGCAACTATGCTAGCCTCTGTATCGTAGCCCTCTAATTGATATTTAAAAATAAAAAAAAAAAACAGAAGGCGGCAGGAAACCTAGTTCGGGATGGCGGTTTTCTTCGGCTGAATAGCATTAGCCGCCGACGCCTCTTTATGCTGTGATAATGTTGTACGCAATAAATCCAGGTAAATAAATAGCAACTAGCATATCTGCTAATAGACTGCAGCAGCGTAAATTACCATCCTGACCAGCGATGCCCCGCCCCCACGTTCGCTCCTCCGGCTAATTATAGCAACGGCTACAGACTCTGATGGAGCCCCAACACAGACCTCTGTGGCGCCCCCTGCTGGGTGTCATACAAATGAGCCTTTGTGCTTTCGGCCGGCGGGACGCACGTTTCTGCTGCTGTATCACATCTGCCCCCCCCGTCATTAATCTAGTGGAGGCTGTGAGCTGAATTAGCGCGCTCAGGGATTTGTAGGGATGTGATATGGATTACATTGTCCAAGAGTGTGTTTGAATTTGCCTCTGAACGTAATTCCTGTCCGCCCAGATTAAACTCACCTCCTCAGACTCGGCTAATTATCACCAATTTGCTGGGACTGTTTTCCCAACGTGAAAAAAAAATGGAACATTCCGGGTTGTTCTAACTGCTCCGGGGAGACGTGTGATACCGTTTCAACTTATTGCAACGTGCGGCGTTTTTTTTTTTTTCTCAACTTGTAATTGAAAATTACGTCGTTAAACGGAATCGTTGAGCCCGTTTGCTCCCACGCGCTCGGATAATTTTCCTCATGCTCATTTAACAGTCACATTAAGAGACGCTAATGCGTCGCGCGCTCCGGTTGCCTCCGTTTGGGGGCGGTGGGGGGCTCTAAACATAGTCTAGCTGGGACAAACCAGCAGCTCCTGGCTGCACCAGTCTCAGGTGGGTCCTGGCTCCGCTGGTTTCCAGCATCGGCTGTGCCAAACTTTCCGAATAAAGGGGAAATAAATTAGCGTCTGGCTTCAACGGCGGCTACCCACGTCAAACACGATGCCCCGTCCTCACCAGTTTTAGAAACTGTCCTAAGAGGTTTACGAGCACTGGGAGCGAGGAGGGCGGGGTCAAAGGGGCCCCGATCGGGTCCTGAAAGCAGTTCTGGCACACGGGAATGCAGTGGCATCACCGAAAGCCGGTTTGCGTTATGATTAGCATAAATGCCTTGACTGGAGACCAGCGCTTCCATTAGTGGCCTCTTTCAACTGGAAGGGCCAAACCAGGGGCGGGGGGAGGGCGCAAGTCCGGCTGTCCTCTGCTGTGCGTCCTGCGCTTGGTTACAGAGCTAATCTCCGTAATTCCTCGCCGTTTGCAGAGAGACTTTCACGGCGAGTGAGTCAACAGACGCACAAAGCGGGAAATACGTTAAGTCCGACGTCGATTTGCTTACAAACATGAGCGCTAACGCTTTTTTCACCTCAGCACGGAGGCAAACTGTCCCCAGAAGAAGCAGGCAAAAAAAAAGCTAAGCTAAGCTAAGCGCGGCTCATTATGATTCATCACAGATTCTCTGGGTCACTTAATAATTTCAGCATCTGCCTCAGATTTAATAAAGCCAGCGAAACAGGTTACGAGGTCTCGCCGGTTATTCAGGGATGATTTAATGTCCGTTTGTCCGCAGGATGCCGACTTTTTGTTGCGCCGCTGTGATTAGCATGGGCAGCGGCACACTCACACAAACAGAATGGGGGTCTATTATGAGCACCGGGACAGTAGATCAACAACAATCTGACGCTAATACGCTCATTATCGCTAATGCTGCAATCATAGGAGCTGAAGAGTCTTCATCTTTTCAGGGGTGACTGTTGCTTTTGTATGACAGGCGCGAGGCAAGCTAACCGCCACAGCCAGCGCTAGCTGAGGGATCGCTACAGGCTCGGAAGGGGCTCGGCTCCCCTGCTGCACAGGAGCGTTTTTTGTTTTTTAGCCCTCTCGCTAATTAGCCGTCCACTCAGAACGGACAACGGGAGTCTTTCAGCGGTGGAATGTAAATGTTGTTACGTGCAGAGCAGCAATTTGGAGTTCCGAGCGTGCACGAATACTAAAGTTGGAGCCAGCAGGTGACCTGGGATTCGGGGGGCGGAGTCAGAGAGCGTAAGGTCCGATGGGAGATGCGCGAGAGGGAACAAGGAAGATGCAGATATGAATAATTCTGTCGTTCTTACTGCCTGAACGTCAGACTCTCTCTCAAACTTCCTCTTTCATGTCCCGTAAACCCAAAACAAGAAAAGCCTTTTAAGACGCCAAATCAAAGCAACGAGAGCTAAAAGTTTGAATGGATCTGGTGGCTGTGAAATCATGTGACTTTTCAACAAATAAAGCTGCTTCCATTCGCCTCGCAGACGGTCCTGCATGCGCCTGCTAGCGTGCCGGCGGCTACATTTAGCTGTAGCATTTTTGGGGTCTGTCGTTTGCTGTTTACATTGTGGATTATTCGCCTCTACAGCTGCTTCCAAAGGGCACAATGACGCCGATTCCGCAAAGACGCGGATCAAATATTCCAAACGGGTTTGATGTCGGCTGTGCGAAGCTGGGTTCATTTCACAGTTAGCTTGTTCTCAAACATTAACCATGTTTCGGATCCTGGAGATTAAAAGTTTTTTCGTTTTTTTTTTTCGTACCAGCTGCTGGACAAATCTCTCTTTTCATGAGTTACAGGAAGTGAGTCTGGCTCTTCTTTGGCTCTTCTCTCCGTCTGTGAGGACGGGGGGACTCTCCCACCGAGGAGGCGGGCTCGTTTCCGCGGTTCCTGGTGGGGGTGAGCGCCACGAGGAGGGAGAAAAATACTGAAATAGGTCGCGTTAGCGGCGTGATGAGAGCACCGCCCCCTCAGGAAGACGGTAATCACTGCGGCTTCTGTAATTGGCCGTGCGTCAGAGCGAGAGACCTCCCATTGGCCGGACGGAGGTGCAGGTGTGACACGGACCAAGTGCTGGAGGTGTGCGCTGCACCCTGCGCTGCAGCACTCGACCGATTACCATCAATTTTTATTCTCTCTCTCTTCTAACCCCGTCTCTCGACACGCCTCCCTCGCTGCACGCTCGTGCACAAATAGCTGTAAGTTAGCTCCGGCGGCCCCGGTGGCGGAGGGAGGAACGGTGGCGGTAGATGGATGCGGCCGAAGAAGATCGGCGGCGATGCAGCTCTCAGGTAACTTACGAGCGTCCCAATTAGGGAAGAGATTCCACGTCTGCGCTCGCCGACCTTCTGGGCACATTTGTCAGCGGCTCGCAGCAAAGTGCCCGATAAGCGTTTTACACGTATCGCGACATAACGTCAGCGTCTACGAGAGCGAGCGAGCGAGCGCTAATGTACGGGAAGATGAGCCTTGTGAGCGGTGACTCACCGTCTTTAAACTCGCGGAGGATCTTTTTCACCTTGAAAAGCGATTACCGCTCACCCCCACCATGATGGTATGCTCTTTGAAATGATTGTCTGTCTGTTACTGCGGGACGTGGGGCCATAAATGCGTCGCCTTTTTTTCCTTTCGGTTCGTGAACGGACTCAGGAAGGATGCTAAACTGATTCCTGAAGCTACTCCGGTGCCTTTAGCGTCCCGTAGCCGCGTTCGGACTCCGCATTTGCTTCACCAGTTCTGTCAAATCCATTTTCATCAGCGTGCAGTCGGGTGGGCGTGGCTTTATTAGCAAATAGCATGAAAACTGGGCGTTAGCCAAGCACGCTACGGTGGGATCACGCTATATTGCTGTGAAGCTGATGCTGGGCAACATTAGCCTGTAGCTTAGCGGTTACATGAGCTGCAACATGACATCTCACTGGATGAACTGGATCACTGACGAGCGAACTGTTAGCGTATCAAGCGTCGGAACTCGGATCCGGCTAATTAGGCGCCAGGTCGTCCCCGGGGAAACGCCGCTGCGCGTGACAACTCCGATTAAGACCCGGAATCTGCGTCATTCTGTCGCAAATCACCCGTCATCTGCGGTTAGCTTAGCCGGTTAGCCGGCCCTAGCATCGGCGGAAGCGACGGCTATGAAAAGAAGACAGTTCGGGGTAAAAATGGAGAGAAATCCGACAGCCGAGCGAGAAAACGAGGAAGAAAATAATAAGCTTCAGAGCTGCAACCGGAGCTCCGACTGCACAACTGCAATTAATATTCCAGGACCGACTATTTCAAGTGTCGCTGCATTTTCTTATTTTTTTCACCCGTTTTCACGCCACAGGAGACGTTTAATCATCAGCGTTTTGGGGAGATGATGAATTTCTTTAAAGCGCGTCCGGACACGTTTTTAGAGCCGATTCTCCTGCGTGAACGGAGGATCTGTCATTCAGCCGAGCAGCTCTCGTCTGCCAGGTTTCCCTCCTCCTCCTCCTCTCTTCCCTCGTTCCGCAGCCCAGCGGGGAAGATCCAGCAATCCGCGTAATGCGAGCATAATAAAACCAACAAAACATCTCATTCCGCGGCTAATTCCGCTGGCTGGCGACGCCATCACCTCCGCCTCTGCCTGGAAAGGAGGGAGGGGTCTGATGTTTCATTCCCAGGTCCGTCAGCGCCGCAGCGTCAGAGGTGAAGAGCAGGAACACCTGATTTCAGTGGCGTTTTAACTTATTGCATGTAGGGAAAAAAGGCCCGTGGCGCTGTAATCAAAGGCTCATGTGGCTTCTGCTTCAGAGCTCCGCCCCCTCGGGGGCCCTGCTTTCATCAGCCGTATTACAGCGCTCATTACTCCAGAATAAAAATCCCACATTTTAAGTCGCTTTTATTGGCTTCTTTGGCCCAGAGCGACGCGATCCTCGTGTTTTTACTGCAGCTCAAGTGTCCGTTGGCTTTTACAGTCGCGGCGTTTGACTTTGATTTGCTGGAGCTTCTGCCGGATTCCATCTCCATCTGCTGAGTAATTAGCTTGCATGAATTCACCAACGCTGCCCCCAACCCTAAAAGCGTTGTACACGCAGAATTACGGCTTTTAACGAGTCAAAAGGCACTTTTAAAAATGGGCTGCGGACAGTTTATGTCGGTTGCTGAGCTCATGCTAATCTTTGCTTTGTAGTTAAACTCAGAGAGCTAACACCTGAGTGCTAAGTGTCTAAAAGAAAAAGAAAAAAGGCTCCAGGAAAGGTTTTAACCTCTAATTTTCACCCACCACTCTCCCTCATTAGCGACAGCGTAGCCCGCTGTCTGAACCTGGCTAATTTCAAAGCTGATTCTATTTAAAATCCAAGTGTCAGCTCTCCACCCTTAATTAGCATTCTACACCTTCGTTAGCTCTCTGCAGCTTTATTAGCTTCTTCGTCATTAGCCTAACCTCCCTACCCTCGTTAGCTCTCCCCACCTTCCAAAAACCCACAAACGCAGTTTTCTGCCGGACTGACAAAGTCAGCTAGCGTTCATTTCAGTTTCCGTGCCAGTTGAGCGACGTTCGCGACTTGTTCCCGACGTTCCTGCACGTTAGAGCTAAAGCTAACGTGCTAGGTCGGGTGATCGGAACCACCGGGAACACACGGATGAGGCTGCGGCACGTAAATGTGAGGAAGGTTCCGGAGGGATCGGTTGCTTCCTGGATTAGGGAACCTTCTCTGTCCAAGGTCCTGAAGCTGCCCACAGGCAAGCAGGTCGGCAAAACTCCGATACCTCCAGGAGCGTCTTAGTTCTCACATCCGCTCCGGAATCGATCAGAACCGTCACCGTAAAGGACACTTCACTGCTCTAACGAGGGCCGCAGGGCAGAAACCCCCCCCGGGCCCCCGGTGATGCCATTAGTCTAACGTAGCTGATGAATCCGTGGTGGTTTTCATCGGTTTTCCACGTCAGGATTCGCTCCGAACTCTGGAGACAAACTTTTTCCCAGAGTCGTCTCTGCCGTCTCACACCAGCGTGGTCTGACCCATCCCCCCCCACCTTCCCCCCCGGTTTCGGTCACGGGTCAACTCTCATTTTCTGAGCGGATTCATATTGTGCCGCTCCGCCGCCTCCTCCCAGGAATTCCTCGGCGTGGAACCTTTCTCCGAGGAACCGCCGCCTGACCTCCGTTTCATTACGGTCCGGCTCTGAAAGGTCTTCCTGGAGGACGCGCGTCCCCCCGACGTCCCCTCTCCGCCCCGACGCTCCCGTTGCCTTAGAGGTGACGACATACACGCGGAGGGGCGCCGTTGGCGGCGAACGCGGCGACTTTCATCCATTTTTATGCTTCCGTTGTCCAAAACAGCAGATAAACTGAGTCTCCCCCCACGAATCCCGTCAACAGCTTCCTTCCTGCCGCCGCCTCGCTCGGCGGCGCATATCTGCCTTCATTATTCCGGGGACTCCCGACAATCCCCTCCCAGGATTAGGAACGTGTGACGGCGAGGATGCGAGCGGGGATCAGATGAAAATGAGGAGAGGAGGCGAAAAACGCAAGGTTGTACATTTACGCCCCCCCCAACAGGAAGTAACCACAGCTTAGGTTTGACTTCCAGTCTGCGATTAAAAAAAGAAATAAAGCTGGAGGATTTTCAAAGATCCTACCCAGAATGCATCTGTCAGGCGGCGTGCAACGCCACGCAGGAATCTGGGATTTATCTGGGTTCGTATCGACTAATGACAACTAACGAGGGAGGGGCGCCTGGCGCTGACGTCTGGTGTTTTCCTGATGAAATAAATGGAATCTGCATAACGAGCGAAGCTAATGAAGCACAGGTGTGAGCGCTAATGCGCCGGCTCGGCTCCGTTGCATAATTTAGCGTTGCGCTAATGCGGACGGCGAACTTCCGATGCAGAACATTAAGACCAGTCCGGAGACATCTGGAGTCCATCTCCGATACGATTCACGCGTTGTCGCTACGGCAACTGCCCCGTTAGCATTAGCAGTGGAGAAACTAGCCCAAAAAGAGGCGATGAAGGTAAAATTGAGACGCCGGCTGCGTCGCCTTTCGCGCTCTGAACACAGGAAGTGCTGCTAGCAACGTTCTGCTACAGAGGTGAAGAAGAAGACCTTGTCCTCTGACCCCCCCCGGAGGGCTTTTGCCAACAGATTAACATTTTCTGCCTCATTATCATCGCCGGCGCCGCCGCCGCCGCCGCTCTTCTCGGCTCCAAGCGCAGATTTCTTTGAAGCAGCTGCTTAATTACGAAGGTGTCGAAATTTAATTAACGACACGGCGAGAGCGACTTGGCTAACTCCGACACGTCCTTTGGAGGCTTGTCGGGGGTAAAAAGGAAGTGCAGCGTTCCCTGACGACGTCGCCTTTGATAGCGTTAGTTACCTGTCGTCGCTGTTGCTAAGCTAACTGGGAGAGCTTCGGCCCCTGAAGAAGACTTTTATTGTGAAACTCTAGCAGACTTGCAAAGCTCCCAAAGTTCTTTTCCGTTCCTCTGTTCAGAAAAAAAAAAAAAAATCAGCCTAAAAAGGAAGCAGATGGTCGCCATGGTAACGCTGATAGGCCCGCGTTGTAAATGTGGCGGAAACGTTTTTCGTTCAGCTGTCACGGATAAAAAAATGCAGCTCGACGATGGGAAGCGCAGGGACGTATTTAAAGACGACCGGACGCGTGCGCACGTTCCGCCTAGCGCTGCTGCTAACGCTAACGGATCAAACACGAGTCTGACGAGCCAAAAAAACCCCACAGACGCCTTTTCAGAGCAACGCGAGCCGACCTGGCTCGCCGCGGCGGGTCGTTAAACATATTACATTCCTGTTAGCGACCTGTGCGCGCACACACACACACACACACACACACACACACACTGTTCTCATCTTCCCAGCCGGTGCCTTACTGGCCCATCGCCTCGGCGCCTCCCTCAGTCAGGTGACCTCCCGGCGCCCCCCCCACCCCCCCAGAAGCGTCTGACCCACCACTTAACCTTTAAGAAGACGGCGGGACTAACCTCTCTGGAACACGGGGTAAGACGTCCGGCCCTCAGGCCCCGCGGTGGCTGGCCCAACCCTCGGAGGCGGAGTCAGAGGTTTCCGTGTCAGAGAGCTCTGGACGGAGGACGGCGAGGCTGAAGCCAGAGAACAAAGTTAGTGGCTCTGCGGCCTGACCGCAACATTAAAGCATCCACTCGCTTTGATGTGGGGGGAGTGGGGGGAGGGGCCGGGCGCAGCTGTTTTGGCCGCGCTACTGAGACAGCTGACACGGCGAGGGCCAGACACGAGTCTCCTCCTCTGTCCTCTCATCCGCCACCACCCTCCAGCCCCCCCCACCAGGTGAAACGGCGAGCCCCGGCGCGCACACTCGCCCGTTGGGCGTCCACCCCCGTGCGTGGTTTCCGTGGCGACGGTAGGTGCTCAGGACGGTGGTGCACCGGCGCTGAGCTGCGCCGACGACGGGTCCGATGCTCCATCTTTTAACGCTCCCGCCCACATTTGTCACCATCTGGGCTCATTACGGCCCTCAGAAACGCCCCCCCACTCCCCTCCCCTCTCCCCCCCCTCCCCAGTCCTCCTCCCCTCCCCCCCTTAGATCAATCCGCTGCTCCGACCGGACCGCCGGTATTGGTATTCCGGCGGCGCTCCGCTCGTCATCCGAGGAGGAAGTTGATGTATAATGGATTAATTGTGGGCGCGTGAAGCGGCCCCGGGTCAGTATTCCTGCAGACCGGCGGCGTAAACGGCGGCGCCCGGCGGTACCGCCGTAAAACTCTGCAAATTGTTCAATTAAGTCCCGGATTGGCGTACAGGCTCCGGTGAGTGGCCGCTAAAGAGCCGTAATGAGCCCTGTCAGGCGTTCCTCTCTCTCACACACACACACACACACACACACACACGCGTGTAAAGGCTCGGATCCCAGCGGAGGAAGACTGTGTGAATGTCAATGAAATGCGGCGGTGACAGCAGGGCCGTGTCAGCAGGAAAATGGGCCCCGGTGTCGGGCGGAATGTAATGACTCGCAAGACAATTGGAGTGGAATCTGGAACGGCTTCCGCGGTGTTGTGACACGGCGAGGACGGCGACGGGCGAGCGAGGAACGCCTGCTCCTCCCCACCCCCTCCACCCTCTCTCGCCCCCCTCCCGTGAGAATCCATTTCCACTCTGGCATTTTTATTTATGCCAGCTCCCCTGTCGAACGCTCGGGGATATTGGATCTGTCTGAGGCTTGAGTGAGAGGTCCGGCACTACTTTTCTTCTTACGCCTGCGTTCTGAGCATCTGGCATTTATCTGCACCCCCCCCCCCCCCACAGACAAAGCAACGTCTCCGCCACAGAGGGATGATGGCGGCTGAAACCAGGAGGTTCTTAAAAAAAAAAAGTATAAAAATTTTGCTCTGTGGCTTCAGAAGTGAGAACAGGAGCTGAAACCTGTGCGAGTTGGCTCCTTGATGCTAGGCTAACGCTAGGAGACGTGAATAAATCATTCTTCCTGGCTAGATTTTCCTATTTCTAAACTTTTTTTTTTTTTTTTTTTTTTTTGTCAGATTTGATTTTAGCTTTGATGGAAAAGCAGAGGAAACGTTTCCATTCGTGGCCACGAGCTAACGACATTAGCATGAAGTCAGCAGGTCATCAGCAGATCTCTTAGAAACCTTTTCAACCCGACTCTGAGATAACTATGTCCACCAGAGCCCCCAAAGAGGAACTACAGTGGGTCAAAGGAAGCGTTAGCAGCATTAGCAGCGTTAGCGCCGTTAGCAAGCGGAACCGCTGAGTGGTCGACAAGCTCACTTAGCTAGCGACAGAGCGCTTCTGGAGGCGGCTAGCGGGGGGTTGGAACGGCGGCAATTCTGTGTCCTCATCAGCTAATGATAAACATCGGAAGGCTCGGGAAAATTATCTTTCTAGTGGCGGCTCGGACGGAGAGCGGCGGGGGGGCGAATAATGCCCCGCAGTGGCGCAACAACTCAGAACTCGGAGCTGCTGAATTAACAAGCTCCTTCCTGCCGCCGTCCCACCGAGAGCCAAATCGCAGCAATCAAAGGTGGCGGCTGCTGACGCTTTTACCGCCTTTTAGTTGAAGCGGTCCAGAGCCCAAACCCGCGAGCGGCGGTGGCGAGCGGCTTTGTCGGGAAGTTTGAGCCTTCTGGGTCTCCAAAGATGGAGCTCAAACCGTCGGCCATTAGAGCGCTCAGCTCATCACGGAGCAGGGCGGCCGTCGCCGTGGCGATTCCCGGCTAAAACACAATAACCACGACTGGAAGAGGCCATCCCTGCTCGCCCTCCTCTGCGCTAACGCAACAGGATGCTCTGACTCGGCTTCCTGGAAGTTTCGCTGCTCCACTTTCTTTCTTAAACAAACGTCGTAAACGGGAAGAGCGATTCGAGGTCGAGGTCGCTCCTCGCATCCGCAGCTAGCGGTCCCCGGGTCGACGGCCGCCGCTGGGGAGCTTCCTTTGTCTCCTGCTCAACTGAATTTTTCATAAGTTCTGAATAAAGAGGGTGGCGCCCTGCACAGGTCACATGACCCCTGAGAACGCGTCTGCTAACCCTTTGAGGAACGGCGGTCTTTACATGACGTGTTAGCATCTCGTTGAGTTGGGGGGTAGGAAAATGTGGAGCAGCGAGGACGCAGAGGCGGGAAAAGAAGCAGGATTTGCAGAGCGCAGCCCTTCTTTTGCCAGCGACTGATGCTAATTAGCAGCAGAAATCCTCCCGTACGCCGGTCTGATGACCTGCCAACTGCGCAAATAATCCCAACTTCAGCTGGGAAGCGTCATCAAAGCCTCCAGAAGAAAAAAAAAGAAGTCTGCTGGGAGCTTTTCTGTCCTCCAGGTTTCACATCTTCTCCTTTTACCCGTTAGCACGCAGCTAAACGTGCTAATTCAGACCCAACGAGGGGGGTTTTTAAGAGCCGATTTCTACAATTACGCACAGAACGCATCAATCACGGGTCGAAGCAGCGCCTTCGGAGCAGCTGCCGGGCTTTATTTATGACTCCGTGGCTGCTTTTGTTTCCGCGCTTCCATCGACGGCGCAGCCGATCCACAGGAACTGACATATTAATTTAGCGCCGCTCCTGTCTGCACATATTTCTTCTCTTCTTTAAATTGACTTGAAAAGATCGTTCGGGTCTCTCGCAGCTTTTCAGAAAAGTTTCTCTCGCCGCCGTGTAATTTGACACTTGACAAATTGCAGCAGGTTTCACGGATGAATGAATGTATCTGTGAGGTTTGCTAGCAGCCTCTCAGGCGCTGCTTCCGTGCGCTCGGGTCAGCGAGAGGCTTTCACGGAATTACACGGGAAAAAAATTCTTAAAATACAAAAGCAGAGAGGAAACAATGGCAGAACATCCGAGTTTTATGTATTTAGAAAAGAAGAAAATACTAAAAAAAAAAAAAAAGCAATCATGCAAACTGATGCTAAAGCTAAGGTTTTTAGGCTAACCTCCGTCCAGGAATTGCCATGGGAACATCAGGGTGGCGTGAATACCCGAACCCGCTGGTGGACACCGACGGGTACCGGCGGGCCAGGCGGAGCGCGGCTGCGGCCGCCGCCGAGGCAAAGATCCGGGCATGGGGAGAGTTTGGTCAGGCCATGGAGAACGACTTCCGGACGGCTTCGAAAAGCTTCTGGACCGGAATCATCCGGCGTCTGAGGAGGGGGAAGCGGTGCACTGTCCCACACTGTGTACAGTGGGGATGGAGTGCACTCCCGGAGGAGTTCAAGTACCTCAGGGTCTTGTTCAGGGTCTTGTTCACCAGTGAGGGAAGAATGGAGCGGGAGATCGACAGGCGGGTCGGTGCGGCGTCTGCAGTCATGCGGACTCCGCACCGGACCGTTGGGGTGAAGAGATTTACCGGTCGGTCTTCGCTCCTACCCTCACCTATGGTCATACGGTCATACCTCAGCTTTGGGTAGTGACCGAAAGAGCGAGATCGCGGGTACAAGCGGCCGAAATGAGTTTCCTCCGCAGGGGGGCTGGGCTCTCCCTCAGAGACAGGGTGAGAGGCTCTGCCATCGGGGTGGAGCTCGGAGTAGAGCCGCTGCTCCTCCGCGTTGAGAGGAGCCAGACGAGGTGGCTCGGGCACCTAGTCAGGATGCCTCCCGGACGCCTCCCTGGTGAGGCGTTCAGGGCACGTCCCTGCGGCAGGAGGCCCCCGAGAAGACCCAGGACACGCTGGAGAGACTATGTCTCTGGGCTGGCCTGGGAACGCCTCGGGATCCCCCCGGAAGAGCTGGACGAGGTAGCTGGGGAGAGGGAGGTCTGGGCTTCCCTGCTTACAGCGGGGCAGAGGTTTAAATGACCAACAGCGCCGGCGGCCTGTTTTCTCCCGGTTTCAGGCTGAGGCAAAGAAATGATCTCACTTGTAATCAAGCAAATATGCTGGAAAAAACGCCTTTAATGGTGGTTGAACCGCCCACAGCTCCAGGCGGCTCCATTTGTTGAGCTACCGACGTTCCGGCGCATCGCTCCTGGTCTAGGGTTATCGGTCCGTCTCCCAGCCGTCAGACATCAAAGGTGACGGATGACGGCCGGGCGACGCCACCGCTAGCTCTGCGCGTGCAGCTATCTGCTTCAGACGTGTGAGTCTGAATGTCACCGTCCCGCTAACTTCAAAGGGCCCTTTTGGGTTCATTAAGTCTCACACACGCTCCTCCTTATCAATTACAGCCCCGATTAAAATGTTTGGGAGCCGTCTCGCTCAGACGCGGAATATTTCCAGGCGCGGCTTCGCTAGCCTGTCGGAGAAATTGCAACACTGGTTTACCGTTAGCTTCATCCAGCATTTGACCTGACTTGACGTTTCTGCTACGGCGCGTCACAATTTCGCCGTTTGTTTTGTCATCGCTTCACAGATCCGCGAGCGTGGCTAACACTAGCTGAGGAGCGTTAGCTGACCGGCCGTGAATCATGCGTCCAGCCCTCTTTTCTCCGCCGTGTTGGCTTCTAATCGCAGACCGCGTCAGCGCTGAGGAGGCTAATGCGCTGATTGAAGCTTTGCTCTTCTTCCCTGGGTCTCCCTCTAGCCTGACGCTGGCTGACGTGTGATGTTTGTTTCTGGCTGCTTCGTTAGGGGCTGAAGATGATTGTGACGGATGAAACGTTTGACTGCGTTCTACGGCAGCGGCGCTGATGGATGCTGGACTGAGCAGAAAAACTGAAATTCAGATATCTGGTCAGGTTCGGATACTTTTATGTAGCCTCGCTCAACGCTAACTCGGCCGTTTAGCTAGCTATAAGTAGGCTGTTGTGCAAACGAGTGTCTGTTATTACAACTTGTGTCAACAACAGGTGACGCGTCGAGTCTGGACAGCGCCACGTTGCTAATAACATGCTAATCTGTGCGCGGCTTTGGTCTTGGCGTGCTAAGACGTGAGCGTCTGCGCGTGTTTCCTTTGTTTTGGCGAGCTCGGCCGTGCGTACCGGTGCAACGTTCCTCTGCCTTCTCGCTGACCGTGAAGCTTCACGCACGCTGGGCACGATTACTTCTGGAACGCCGCGACCCAGCGTGAGACAAACAACTCTTCGAGCGTGCGCCTCGGCGCGCGGATCCCCCGTGAAAGAGCAGGTTGTGATCTTTTATTCTGTTTGTCTTCCCAAGTCTAACCACACAGATTGAATTTGTTTTGTCCCGAACACGGGAAGTCTCAAACGTTTGCCTCCTCGCCGTGGCGGCCGCACAACTAGATGCTAAATTAAAATCGCATCAGCTTCTGCATCACAAACACAACCCTGACCGGGAAGCTAATAAGAGTTAGCTTCTCCTCCAGCTGCTCCTCCAATCTTCACATCCTTACGCTCAAAGTGCTCCTGAAGCAGCCTGAAAGGGTCGTAAAGCTGAAGCGGCGCCCGGTGCCGGACCTTGGAGGTCATAGGTCAGATATTGATCCGCCCGTTCATAATCAAAGGTTTTAGGGCTGGTCTGACTGAAATATGGAGCAAAGTGCAGAAAACACGTCGCGTTTGGAGTCTGGCTGATGAGTGTGACCGCTTGTGCCACACACACACACACACACACACACACACACACACACACACTGTCGCCTCGTATTTCACGTCAGAGCCTCCTGACATTCATGGCGGTTTTTCAACATCTGTGTCCTTGAGAGAATCGAAGCTTTTTTTCTTCTTTGACACCAACAATCATGAGCCGCCTCGAAAACTCCCAAAAATCATGGCGTCCCACCTCCACGCCACAAACTCATAACTCTTCCGGACAGGAAAGCGATCCACAGGTGAATTACGGCCCTCGGAGGCTTTATTATCCTTGACCTGGATTTAGGTTTCCATTCGACGACGTACACACGCCACGCATGCACAGGAAGTCGCCGTTAACCGTCAACGACCACGTTTCTGTGTTGCTAGCGTAGCCTAGCGAGCACCAGCAGGAGCTCAGATAAGTACAACGCCAGGTCTCCAGAAACGCTCCGCTAACGCTACAGAGGAACCGTTAGCATGGCCGATGCATCAGCGTCTCTCCCGACTTCATTATTCGGTCAGGGCGGTCTCCATGGAAACATAATCATAACAACAGATGCTGCTGGTGCATGAAAAATGCACAAACAGGCTGAAAGCGATCGCTTAAAAATGATGCGTCCTCGAGTCGTCGTTACATAAAAAAGATTAGAAAAGAAAGAAGCCTGAATAGAAGAGCTTTAATTCTTAAGGGGAGCTGAATGTTAACGTTATATCAGGTAATGAGACGCTTCGGAAAACAGCAGAAATAGCGCCGCGGAGAAGTTAGCGCGCGAATCTGTGTGCCCGGCGACCTCGCGAGCAAAGTTCGGTTCAGCCAAGTGGTTTTAAAGTCGTCACCGCGTCCTTCATGCCCCCTCATGACCCCTCCGCCGCCCGCCGCCGTGTCTCCCCTCGCTAATAAGCAGAGCGCCGCCGTCCCGCCGTCAGGTGATTCCCCTGGAGCTGCGCGGCCCGAATGTCCATCTGCAATTCGCCGCTTTGATTCAAAGCCTTTTTTTTTTCCCCGTCCGGTGCGTTTCGCCAGCGCGCCGCCGTCCCTCCCGACAACAGCGGAGCAGTCAGATCAGTACATCCTCCATCTGCCTCGCCGCAGACTGGTGTCAACCAACAACAGGCGCCACCGCCGGCCGTGTGGAGATGAGCTCGTCTGCGGCGGATCCGAGCGGTTCGGGGCGCCATCACCGTCCAATCATGAGCGAGGCGCTTGTCAGCCAGCAGCGTGCGAGGGTGTTAGCGCCAGTCGTTGCATCTCGGGGCCGAGACGTGGATGTGGGCTCTAGACGAAGGTTCTGACCTGCGGTTTGGGTCTGGACGTCCAGACGGTGGAGCGCCAGGCCAGGCCAGGCCAGGCCAGGCCAGGCCGCGTCCCTCGCAGGGCAACCGCAGACTAAATGTGACAAATCTGGGCTCATTAACGAGGCCGCGCAGGCACGGGGAGAGACGGCGAGGGCGGGCGACTCTCTCGCTGGCGGTTTTGCTTCACCGCGGCGCTCTCTGAGGGGCGCCTGCAGGATTACTCAGACTGTGGCCGTTCCTGCAGCTGCTGCGGTCACACCACAACACTCCTGGGCCTTCCCCTCGCCACAGCCTCCGTCCTTGACGACGCCGCGGCCCCGCCTGACCTGCTGCGGGTCTGTTTTTCTTTCATCACGCTAGCTTCTGGCTCCACTTCCTGTGTGGAAGTGTGACTCCATTGGCATTCGGAAGAGTTGCGTCCTGAGTTTTCGCTGTCAGCGCGTTGAGGCGACGTTCCCTGCACATGAGCAGGAGCCTCGGGCGCAGCTTAAACCGTTAACCTGGATTCCAACGCCAGTCTGACGGAAGACGAGCGCCTCCAAAGACGTGAGCAGCCCAGTAAAAAGCGAGCAGCGAGCCGCCGTCGCATTTCATCAACAGCAATTTGCAACCCTCCAGAGGTGGCTTCCCCCGCCGAGTTCCGTTTAAACACACAAGTCGTCTCCTTAAACGCCTAAACGGAAACGTTTTTCCCCCAGTTTACTAATGAAAGATGGTTTCCCGGGTGACGCAACGTCGGGGCGACGCGCGGTTTGGCCACCTCGGGCGCTGTAGAAGATGGCGAAGGCGCAGCTTCTCCGCGCTGGGAGCGGCCAGCAGCTGCTCAGGGTTGGGATTTGGCAGGTACGGACCGCCGGGGAGCTCGCCGGCGCCTCGCAGCGCCCCCGCCCCCACCCTCGGCGAGTGATGGCCTCGTTTCCCCGTCACTACCCTGAACACGCCGCTCCAGACATCTTTGTCTAACGCGCCGTCGCCCCAACAACCGCCGCCACTTCTTCTTTCCCTCCGCCGCCAAAACGTGTCGCACGGCTGCTCCCGACTGCCCGTCGGGCTGGACGTAAAGACGCATCAGTCACCGGGATCGCATATTCCCCGCGCTGCGCTAACGCTAGCGCACGTATTGTTGCTCTGCGCTGATATATGCCTCCAATTAGACTGTCACATCGCCGCGCTTCGCTCATCGCTCGGCACGGCCGGCGGCGATGACGGGCATCGGGCGCTGCTTCTGCGTCTGACGGATGCCTCCCTTCAGACTTCCTCATTAGTCAAATGCGTCGCCGCAAGTCGCGGTGACCTGGGCCTGGACGACGGGAGCCAAGCAGGTTGGGGAACAGCCGAGCTCGGCGCCACATTGGAGGATGAGAGGAGGCTTCGGTTGCACGTGGTGATCCCCCCCTCCTCCACACACACACACACACACACACACACACACACACACAATCTGGCCCGTTCTGTTCCCACTCAGCGGCAGACGCACCTCCGCTGATGCTCGCTAAGCTCTGTTCTGGTGACAAACGCGGCAATCATTCGCCTCGGCCCACGCCGGCGCTTCATCGTGATGCGCCGCGACTGCTGCTCGCACCTCAGATATTAGATCACGCAAAGGAGGAGAGAGCGCTAAATGGCGACTTGCTGCTCCTGCTCGGGATGGAATGTTGCAAGGACGAGCGCGCGCTGTCCCCGAGCGTACCTGCGCGGCGGGCTGCGATCGACGAGGTCAGAGGCAGCCGCAGCGTCGCGGAGCGGTTGCACGCCGAGACACAGACGAGAGAGAGAGAGAGAGAGAGAGAGAGAGACGAGGCTGCACCCGGCCCAGCGAAGGTCAGCGCTGCACTGTCAGTTGGCTTTAATGCCTATTTAACCGACGAGATAAAAGGTTTTAATGAGCGTCGGAGGTGCTGCCGGGCAGATTTGCACATTAGGCCGATAATCTAAAAGAAGCATCTCCTGCTGCGTGTTTGAACAGACGAGAGAGGAAAACGTTCCCAAAACGTTACAAACATCCGCCGTCGTTTCACCGTCCAGGAGCAACTTCCATTTGCAAAACCTGACTTTACCTGATGATTTCTCCATTTTTCCGACTTCGTTAGCTCCTCTGTGACCTGCATGCTAATCACCGACGCAAATTAGCCCCTCTAACAGGCCGTGACGTCACGCCGTCCTCGCTCTGGCGACGCCGCCTCATCTTACGGTCGCTAAACAACGCCGACCTCCTCCATGAGCGCCGGTGGGAACTGCCAATCACGTGCGCAACCTGTGAAGCGGAACCGGTTTAGCAGCTAGCAATCGAGCCGCCTTCACTGGAAAGTCCGGCCTGGGTGGGAGGGTTTTATCTCCTGGTCGTCGCTTGAAGGCTTCCTAATTCCCGACTCTCCTCGCTGCCGCCGTAGCACGCGGACGCGTCCCATTGTCATTCTGGCGGCGATCTGAGCAGCGGAGCAATTTACCGTCGAGAACCGCGATCGCTCGGAGTCTAACTGTGCATTTAATTACGGGAGTATTAAAAAAAAAAAAAAAAAACATCGCTCACTGGCTGCGTTCGAGCAAGGAAGCGGATTTGGCGAGGAGTCTGAGATGATTACCGCCTGAAAATCTCGCCGTAAAATTGAGGGCTTTTATGCGGCGCACGAGTGCCTTGTTCAACACAACGCTAATAGCGTTCTGCACCTATTAACGCCGCTCGTTAAGAGGTGGCTTTCTGAGCCAGGCCTGTTTTCCTTCCGGACGCATCCACCGCGTTTTTCCGGATGTTGAAATGTCGGCCGCCTAAATGTCCGTAAAAACTGTTGCATAATTCAGGCAAAACTGCTCTTTGCGTAAACTGCCTCCGCTCGCCGTGCGAATAGCGGACGGCGGAGCGATTCCCGTTGACGGGAGCGCGTCCTTCATGCTGATTCCACTGAACACGGAGGGTTAGCATGGGGGGGTAGCGGGAGCCTCCGGGGCCGTTTCGCTGGCAACGTTCCCGCGTCACCGCCGGAGCAGCCCAGCGTTGACAGGTCAAGCAGATAAAACAGAGGCTGGTGGGGGGGGGGGGGACATCATGTAAGGCTGTTAGCCGGAGCCTCTGAGCAGAGGAAGAGCTGAGTCAGCACTTCCTGTCTGCGGGAACCAGCCTCTGTTTGGTCAGACGGCGTTACATCTGGATGAAATGTCAATCACAGCACTATTATTCAGCAACCTACAGTTATTTTACGCGATTGTAATTGCAGGGTGGCTAACGTGTTCACTAGCTTCGCTTCCCACGCCTCCGCTACCGCGCACACTTAAACACCGTGCCGGTGGATGGCAGTAAAGGAAGACGCCTGCACTGCGTTTGAACCTCTAGTGCACATTCACGGCTGTAAAGCCACGGGAGCATTTCTCGTTAGCATTTTATGACATTTAAATATTTCACTTGCAAGGAGCCCGCGAGAACGCAGACTATAAATATCAGGCTTGTACGCGCAGGAGGAGAAGGGAAACGCTGGCACGGCCGCCTCTGGCTACGCGGATCGTCGATAGGTCCGCGAGCACTCGTTTGTCTTTTGTGGAAATTGGTTTGGAAGCCTCCTTCCTGCTCAGGAGCCAGCGGGAGGAGACCAGCTAGCAGGGAACAGCTAGTTTAAGAGTGTTTTAGCCACGGCGCGATAACGGCGCTAACAGGCAACGCGACCAAAGACCCGGTTTCCTTTGAAATCTCTTCACGGCGTGCAAAAATTGTTCTGCGCGGTGCCAAAACAAGCAAATTTGTAGCTAAAAACACTTGAAATGAACATCATCAGCACAGCTTTGAGCTAACCAGCGTCAGGCTAAGAATGTCGCTCCGTTAGCAGAGTAGCAGGATCTGGCGCTGACAAAGGAGTTGGTCGCACCAGCTTCTAAAATGACCAGATTAACATGCTAAACCTTGACTGCGGAAGTGTTTAACCTAGATTATCATCGGCGTATGTGCTTAAATATTCATAAATTAGGAATAAAAGGACCCCACATGACACGATACCCGCGGTGTGACGGTAATCCCCGCTCCTTCATACTGTAACCTTTTCCCTGTAATCTCAGATTAATGTTCAGGAAACGTCCTTCAGAGGTGACGCCACGCCGAGACGGGCATCGCGGCGAGTTACGCCAGAGGGAGCGCGCAGATGAATGAGCGCTCACCTCCTTCCCAAATCTGGTTAGCGGGGGGAGCGTGTCGGCGGATGCCGCCGACGGAAGCCTTTGTCTCCACATCAGCACCGATTCACGGCAATAAACTGCTTAAAACTGCCTTTGTGCGGGAAATTATGTGGAAACAGATGCTTTTACTCACATAAACGTCCTGACATTGGGAAATATGTTAAAATTAGCTTTCTTATTTGGTTCCAGTTACACAGAATTTGGATTTTCTGTTGTTACCATTCTGGGTTCCAGGTTTTTGGAGCCTGAATTTCCAGGATTTTGTTGTTTAACTATTTGATTGGTTTCCAGCCTGATGAGGTTGTTTTTTTTTCTTTTCTGAAACGACAAAACGACAAAACCAATTTATCTCAAAACTTAGTCTGAATCGCGTTATTCCGAGCTTTTTATTGATAATGCATTTAGCAGAAGTTTGTGCGTAAACATGCACATTTATTCTCATGATTGTCGAAATGCTGAGGGATTTTTAATTATAGATAAGAGGAATGTTATTAATTAGCTTTTATTTTAAAGCTTTCAGCAGCGTTGAGGAAATTATCACGGTGCTCATGGTTAGGCCACGTTCAGGAAGGTGGTGCTAAGCGTCGGTGGCGGCGCTATTTTCAATGCTAAACACTTGCTGTGTTAGCTTCGCGGCTACCTGCTGCTAAAGGGTTAAACGCTGGACAGCAGCAAAGCCTCCGACGATGACTTTAATGGATCATTTTTCACCTGGCACCTCTCTCAGGATCAGCTGAGAGGGATCAGCCGTATCGATTACTCCCCGGATCAATGAGGGCTGCTGCATTTGACCACCGAGTCCATTTACCGCGCCGCGGTGGCCCATCATCACAGCCAGAACTGCATCATGAATTAAGCTGATTGCCTCCTTCCACGACTGCAGAGGGCGGCTGGGTTTTAGGCCTCGACGCTAACGCCGCTCCTGCCCGTCTCATTAAAGGCGGAGTTCCTGCGAAAACCTTTCCATGCCCGACTTTAGCCGCTGTCTTCATCGACGCCCGGTTTCATTCCCCAGGTGCACTTCGTAGCAGATAACTCACTGGAAAAAAGGCGGACTGGGACGGGGCGCATGAGCCCCATTAGTATGCAACGCATCAAAGGTGATGATCAAAACAACGCGCGTTGAATGCTAACTCTTGCCGCGGCTAAACTACGATCTTGCGGAAAACAGGGACGGAGCCGTACGAGAGGCTCCAAGGAAATATGCATATATTATAAGGATAATAACGCTCAACCTGTGCACGTACGCAAGTGCAGCCAGTCTAATGAGGAGTCATCACTGCGAGACAAAGAAGGAAGCCATTATTTATACGCCTTGTTAACACCGCTTTCAGACAGTTGGGGAAGGTGCAGCGGTGTCAGATCTCGCTGGCTAATGTAGCCGCGGAGCGCGCGGGTGCGGATACATCTCACAGTTTCACCGGCGGCACTTCCAGGCCTTTATTATTCCGAGCTGCGTGGGGTTAACGACACTGGGGGATCTTAGCGCCCGCCGGGATTATCGCCAATATGCTCCGGCAACACAGCTGCGGAAGGCAAATAATTGTCTTACGGTGAATAACAATGTATGTTATCCGGCTAGAGGTGTGTGTGTGTGCGTGTGTGTGTGTGTGTGTGTGTGCGTGCATGCGACCACATAAAGCTCATTTCTCCGACCTATGTTTCATTTATGAGGTGGTCATGTGATGCCTGATTCTCTTGAGTCATATTCATGGGTTGTGCCCAGAAAGAGTGGGCGGGGCCAATGAGCGCTTTAGCTGGAATGAACATGGAAATGCTAACGCTAAACGCTTCTTATCTCGTCCTCTCAGGCCGATGATCGCCCGCTACGGGGCCGGGGCGGCCCGCGCATTTCCACAGGCTTGGTAAGCTAGCATGCGCGGCACCGGGGGTGCGTTAGCATGGCGTGACTCGGCCATTACCCCTCCAGTTAGAGGCCGACAGTGAGACAAAGGGTTTGTGTCGCTCAGCACGCCAGCGTCACGCCGGACTAGTGCGATACCCGTGTTCGTGACCGGGTCAGCGGGGGGCTGCGATCCGTTAATGTCTACACGTACGAACAAATCAGAGCAACATTACGGGGACAGAAACATCAGCTCCCCGAGGATTCATCCTAGCAGGAACATTCCGGGAGCCTGTCACGCAGTATTTGCGTCATTTTAGCTCTAATCTGCCTCCCTCATCAGCTGATTCCAACCGTAATTATCTCGTAATGAGATGATGTCATTCGCACCCGCTCGGATTATCTCCGGCCCCGATCTTCATCCACGGCTCTTAGCGCGGCGTTGCTAATGGAGAAATTTCACACAGATCTGCAGGGCGCCGCCGCGGCTCTTCAAAGCGGCTAAACGAGGACGCGACGGCTAAAGTCGCGCGATCTTGTCTGCCTGTCAAGGTCTGGTCCTGTTTACGTCCTGGACGCGTTCTGCCGGTTCTCTCCGCTCCACCTCCCCCCGCCAACAAAAAAAAAGGTCAGTTGAAGAAAACGAGGCAAATTGCAATTTAAATATTCATAAGGCTCTTTGTCTTTTCCCTCCCGTCTGTGTCGGAGCGAGATCGCGCCACTCCGCTGTGGATTTTGGCAATTACCTCCAGCCGTAACCTCGCCGTGTCCGGGGTCGCCCCGGCGGATCTCCATAGTCACCGGCCACCGCGACGTAATTGTGGGATCAGAGGAAGTCGCTGGCAGACTGGATACACTCAGAGCCGGAGACGCTCTGGGCCCCGCCCACGTCCCGCCATTGTCTCACGTAAATTATTGTTACCGCCATCAGTGTGTGGCGGAGAGTCGACCTGCGTGTGTGTGTGTGTGTGTGTGGGGGGGGGGTTCAAGGAGACGGGGACGCCAGTTACCAACATCCAGCTGAATGATGCTCCTAAGTGGGATTATTAGCGGTTAGCTAATAGCATTGGTATTCATCCAGGCTTCTTCTCAGGGATGATGAAGTGACGGGTGATTAACGTGCCAACGGAGACGACGTGCGGAAAATTCAAATGCTCCGGTCGGCCTATCAGAAGTCGGGTTTTTCTCTGCTAAGACGGGAAAAGTTGGTCACGCGCGTTTTCCAGAACTCCTGGAGGGTCCCGGGTTTGAATCCTGGCTCGAGGCTTTTATGTGCAGAGTTTGCAAACTGCCGACGTTCTCTTCAGCCGAGACGCCGCCGAAACGGCTAAAGTCAAATCATCAGCAAGAATCATCTGAGAAGGGTCAGTAACTCTGGCTTCTCCCGTCCTTCAGGGTTTGAGCTGAGCTGAGCTGCTTCGTGCCTCACACGGCTGTTCCCAGGAACGGTAGCGTCCCACTGACCCTGGACCAGTTCCAGAGTTGCGTGGTGGATTGCTAGCCGTAGCGTCTTTGGGTAAGCAGTGAGGAGGAGCAACATAACCCCCCACCGCCGCCCTCCTCTGCCTGCGCCCCTGTGGACCGACCATTTTCCCCCCTACTCTGTCGTATCCGGCGCTAACAAGGCTAGGTCAGTCCAGGCAGGACTTCCAAGCGCACAGAGGCCAAAAACAAAAGCGGAATACAGCTTGTTATCTGTGAAGTCAGAGCCTCCAGGAAGTTCACCGCTCTCTCTCTCCCTCTCTTTTGACTTATTTTGTGCTGTCTGGCAGCAAACATGCTCATCCAGGGGCTGCGGAGCCGATGGAGTGCCCTTTCTCCCCTCCGGAAAGGAAGTTGATCATCTAAAACTGCTCGCAATTAGGTGAAAGGTAGCGACGCCTGCTAGAGAGACGGCAGGACGCCTACGGCGCGGTGGCGGCGCCCGGCTGACCTCTCCTGCTCTTTAAACACGGACCAAAAATGTTCCCGCAAAAGTCTTTCCAAACGAGTCGGAGCAAATGGAGCGCAACCACGTTGCTTCATAAAACCGGATTATGAGCGACTAACCAGCAAGGAAGATGGTTGAAAAGAGCCGCAGCTCGATCCCGGATCGCCGCTCCCAGCAGAAGCTTCCCGTTAAACGCACCGACGGGGTTTTTCCAAAGTGGGAGTGCCAGAAAACGCCCCTCCGATCCAAGCTGGCCGTGTGCGCGCTCCCAACTGCACATTTGATTTATTCAATTAAAGTTTCCGTGTCCAGGAATGCAGGCAACACGCGGAGCTTTGATTAACAATTCGGCAACGAAAATCGAATTAGGAACGTGGCTGCCCGAGTGGATGGAGTGCTGGGCTGTGGAAACCCATCAGCGCGCTAGCACCGGAGCGCGTGTGCGGGCGCGCACGCACGTGCACGCTCGGTAATCCACATCCTGGACGGGCACAAACCGCAGTCTTCCAGAACACTGCAGAAGGTAATTACAAATTAGCCCAGTCCTTGGATGGCGAGGCAGGCGGCTTTCTCCGGCGCATCCCCTAAACCGCCACTGTACCGGGCCAACGCCGGCAGTGACTCACACCACCTCGCTGTGACAAAAACACAAGCAGGCGTCCCGCCGGGGACCGCTGTCCTTGCTGAACGCTTTAGCAGCGAATTAGCGGCAAAGGTGGGGACGCGGACGGAGAGGCTAACAGGAAGTCTGGAGTCAACAGGATACAACGCGACGCCGAACGTGAGGTTCGAGAGGGGCGATGCGAATGTTTCCGTCGGTTACGAAGTCTCTGTGGCAGGGGTGAGCAATTATGTTGGGTTGTAGGTCTTGATGAAGGGGCCGGCCAGGTGGTGCAGGAAACTAACCCCCCAAACGAGGACCAGAGGTCGACTAACAATCCTGCCTGATGGACTATTGACTGAAAATAGCCTGTAAACTGGGGTAACTAAAGATGGGTGATGAAGCTCCAAATGATGTTTGGCCCCACCTTCTTGAGAGGACATGTTAGCATGCTAGCTGAAGGGGGGGTCTGAACCTGTTTCTGACCAATCAAGCTGACAACCCTCTTCATTTGGCTTTGGAGAAACTATTGTGAAGGCTCTGAGGGCCGGATTCAATAGTTTATCGGGCCACATGTGGCCCCCGGGCCTCAGTTTGTCCACCTCCAGAGCTCTGGAACGTCTGCACCCGTGCTGAGCGAGGGCGCCGTTATTATTTGGAGCGTGCCGATGCTGCTTATCCGCAGTCATCGCCGCCCTGGTGACGTGTTCAAGGTGGCGCGGCAGCTTGGGGGAGGGAAGGAGGGGAGGGGGGAACACCGGCCGTGGAGACGTTCCGCTTCATGAGGTGTGCAAATCAGGTGACGGGAGGGAAAAGGAGGAGGAGCGGAGATTAGAAGGGAATGGAAGAGCCGGGCCAGGGCCAGAGCACCTCATCTGGGAGGCGAGGGAGGGTGGGATTAGCTGGATCGAGAGGATGGGGAGGCAGTGAAGGAGAGCAAAGCGGAGGGGTAATAAAAGCAGGGATACAAAGAAAGAGAGCGGCTGCCAGATAATGTGAGCTGGAGGTTGTGAGATCCAGCCAACTCACAGCGGAGACGAGGCGATGACGGCGGCGCGTATACACGCCGTATCTTCAGTGAGGCGTTAGCTCTGACTGCCTCCCATCAAAGCATTTTCTTTTTTCCTTTAAAACAGGAGTCACGCCGTGAATTAACGATCGAGCAGACAGGTAGCTTACCGCCGGCGGTAAACAAGCCCCTGCGCCCGCTCGCCGTGTCACTTTAACCCCGAGGTGTCAAAGGTGAAGGGGAAAAAAAGGGACTTTTTCACGAGTTTTTGTATGCTGATTCTCCCTGACACGCGCTCCTCTGTGTGTTCGGTTACCATGGCAACAAAAGTGGAATTGTTTTCAAAAAAAACAAAAAGAATCGAGACATCACTTTCATACCAAAGTAGGTGGTGGATAAAGACACCATCCCTTCATCCCTCACGTGACTCCGGAGCCTTTCAGGAAATAAACGACTGTAATTTTCCAGAGTGAAATCTGTCCGTCCGCACACTTTCCACGAGTCTGGGGGAAAATCCTCAGCGGGCAGGATGGCTGAAACGAGAGGATTCTCTCTATTAGACCTCATGATGTAATCCATCTCCTGGAAAATTAGCGATGAGGCACGGGGGCCGAGGGAGGGGCAGAGGTGACAGCAGATGCTGTTTCAGATGAGGGATGTTAGCTTCCAGCCCGCCGGTGGAACACAGTGAACGCTAAGAGCGGTTTTATGAGCTAATCTAGGAACCGATACAGGTCTGTGGCCCTGACTCAGGCGATGAGAGTCCAGACTTGGACCTGAACTCTGTCACCGCTGTCGTGCCAAAGCTTGCTAAGCAGGCCGAAAACGTTAGCATGATGCTAACATTCGTCAGCTCCAAGTAAAACTTGCTCCTCCTCACGACCTTTGGACCCGGCTGTCGATACCCGCGATGCACTCACCGCTTTGATGATCCACCCAGGGACCATAAGTGCTCTCGCTTCCGGCCCCGCGCGGCGCCCGACCCGCGCGCAGACAGCACCGGCGTGAAAGAGTTAGATTTATTACTGGAGCCTGAGATTAAATAACCAAGTCGGCTAAGTGAGGCCTCTCATGTGCTTTCCCACAAATGCCGAACAACGTGTGCACTTCAGGTCATTCATATTTCATCTGAGTGGCTGCTGCTGGATAATGACTGAAAAAGGCGGGCGCGCGCGTGTTGTTGCTGTTAGCGCCGGCCCTGCTTCTTTTTTTTTCCAGAAATCGACTGATTAGCCGAGCCGCGGTTTTCAGACACCCGGAATCCGGGCGCGTTCGTGCGTCCTCGCTGCCTGGACGCGCGGGAGGGGTCAGAGGGAGCGGTCGTTAATCAGGGAAGACAGGAGCGACGCCCTGGCATTCCCAGGATGAGAGTGTTGCTAGGAGCTGTGGGCTCCGTCTCTGATCAGAGCTCCAATTAAGAGCAGCGCTTCATTCTTCAGCAGAGGCCCGCCAAGACAACCTTTGGCTCCCTGGCTTCATATCGCACTCTAAATTGCACCATCAGCTTTTACAACTCTGGAAGACTGGAGGCAGAAAACATGAAACGGAGATAAACGAGAAACTCGGTCGGCGCGGAAACCGAAAGGAGTCGTGACCGCCACCTGGTGGACAGCGTTATTTGCGTTCTACATATCGCCAGTGCTAAATCAACAACAGAGTCTCAGGGATATCAACTAGCAACGTAGAGCTAAACCCACACCAGCTCCACGCATGCAGCGAGGCATTAGCGTCCACGCGCACGCGCAGCAGTGACGGCTGTTTACGATTGATTTCCTTGCTAACCGACACTCACGAGTGAGGTTCTCTGCTGAGGCCTCACAGGGACGTACAGACATGAAAGGATGGATTATAAAAGTCTAGGAATGACACCCAAGCTGCGGCTAAAGCTCGGCGCCGAGCGCAGAGGCGGTAATGACGGCGGGTCTGCTCGCTCTCGCTAACGTCCCTTATCTTTTCGAGCACTTAATAAAGAACTAAAAGGCAGTTGGAGAAGTATCGTCGACTCTTTCAGGGATCTTCCAATGCTTGACCTCCGCTCGCGGCGTAAATTCGGCATTCATCCCGTTTCTTTTCAGATGAACTCCGTCTGGGCGGCGCTAACCAACAGCTCCGGCTTGCTTCATTCACCCACACACGCACACACACACACACACACACACAGCTTGGTTCTGGTTGGATAATCAGACCTCTCACATTCGTCCCCCCCCCACCAACACCAGTATGAGTCGGTCCTCGTCTCTCTGAACAGCAGCGACTCAGTGGAAGACGCTGTGAAACGAGCTCGGGGTCGCTCTCGTGCGCTTGTTTCTTTGTCTCGTATCTGAGGGAAGACACCTAAAGCTGCCACGGCTGCTCCTGGAACACTTATATCAATATCCACATCTCAGATAAGACGCAAGCTAGCGGGCGGGCTCTTGGGTCTTAATAATGAAATACTTAAAAACGATAGCATTATTTTGTTTAATTATAATTTCTGCCTTATCTGCCCGATGTCGTTTGTCTGCCTCGCTCGCAAAAAGCTTTTTCGTTTCCCAGCTAATTGCAGCACGGAAAAAGTCAATGGATTATAATTAGATGGAAGCAATAATGAAAAACGCCGGCGAAGCGCATCTCCGTTACGCCGCCGCAGCCGGGGACGGCGAGGGCCGTGTCGCATCCGTCACGTCCGAGACCAGCTCGCTAACTCCACTTTGCTCCCGCCAGGCGTCGTTAGCTGTTCTGGGCTAGCCTGGCAGTTGCCTTCAGCGGCCTCCCTAGAATCTGCTCGCGCTAGCTCCTACACCAGTCCCCCTCTCTCTCTCCTCCATCTGCCCCCCGTCTCTGACTCCTCCTCGTGTCCTGCAGCCGATCCCTCCCTCAGCTTCGTGGCCGCTGAAGAATATGAAGTTTCAGCGGCGGCGTGCTCGCTGGGGAAATCTAAGTTGACGTTCTATCTCATTACTGCTCCTGAGCTTCACATCAGGAGGCGATCTGACTCCTGAGGTAGAAGAAGCCGCGGTGGGGGGCGGCGGGGGTGAAACAACACCTCCCTCTCGGACCTACGACTTCATATCTGGAGGCGCAAGCTAGGGCTCTTACTTTTCGCTGAATTACATTTGGGCCGTCTCCGGCGTTATTGCGGTTTTACGATACACCCACAGCAGCTCACGCTCTTCTATACAAGAAACACGTACAAACATCTAATCTGGCTGAGATTTAACGGCAGATGTGACTGTACGGCAGAGTTCAGACCCAGACGACCCTCCTGGCAGGCTGGACTTACTCAACCAGACGGAAGTTTTGGGAAAACTCCTGGAAAGTCCTGGACCCGAGCGCTTCTGCCCGGGCCTGTGTGGGGTCCCGTCCGGTACTCCGGCTTCCCCCCACGACCAAACTAACACGGTTCACTTCCTGTCGTCCTTGACCGTGACAGTGACTCCAGATCCGGATCGGGCCCCCGAAGAGCAGCAGCATCAATCCTGGTGCCCCCAAGTTGGCAGGATTGATGGGTACAGACGTGACTGTTCGCTGATCTATCGTCCCTGCTCCAGTTCTTTGCTCCCCCACCAGGACTGTGTGACCTTAAAGGCTGTCAACAAGTGTCAACGCTGCCTAGTTGCTATGACAACTCCCTGATCTGGGAGAGGGTCCGTTTCAGTTGGAAAATGAGCCTAGAAATCAAGCGCATTCCAGCAGAGCGAGGTAATAAAAGGTGATTAATAAAAGGACATTCGGCGACCTGATGCTAACGCTCAGCAATGGCTACGTCTCGTCTGCGTGGGTTTAGCGCGTTGTCGTTTCACTTCCTGCTCCGGGAAAAGTCCAGAAACATGGCGTGCTGGCGTCGGAGTGCTTAGGTATTTTCTGGTAAAAGTTCGTGCCTTCGTTGATCGACCGCGGAGTCCTTCGGCCGCCTCTTCCATCTCCTGATTAATATCGCTGCTAATCGCAAATAAAGTCCTCAACTATTTAGTTTTACTAAATCAGGGCAAGCGCTTTATTCCGAGGCGAGCCGAGGCGTCCGCAGAGTGCCCCGAGCACCGAGGAGCAGCTTAACAGGCTCATAACGCAGAAGGAGAGCGAGTCAATCAGCCGCTATTGAGTGGCTGCGTAATGGGCGGCCTGACCATCACACTCCCCGGAGAGGCAGTTTTGTTTTCCATTAAGGCTGTCATTACACGGGGAGGCACGGCACCACCACCGAGCGAGGGCATCCTGGCAGATTTAGAGGAAGCGTGACCAAAGACGACACGGTGCTCGGCTGTTTTCCCGTTTTATTTTGCCGTCTGACTTTCTGCTCGGCGGAGTTAAAGAGAAGCCCGGTTTGCGTAAGTCATTCAGTGTCAACCTCCAGCGAGAGGGGAATTTAACGCCGCTTGTCTGCGCCGGCTCACCGCCCCGGCGGGAGGAGCCATTAATTTCAATCGAGTGCCAGTCTCATTGACAGGCCTCCCATCTTTATCAGCATAATTAGCAGAATTATCAGAGGCTGCGTGCGCTCTGCCCGTCCTCCAGGCCCAGAAATAGCAATAAATGACAAAGACAGACGCAGGTCTTTAGCGGAGGCCCGAGCGGCGGTCGACACATGACTGAAAACGTTGGTGGCGATTATTCTCACCGAGAGGCCTCCGAGACGCAGCCGCGCTGTATCCTGGTGTCTGACTGATCGCTCTCTGCGGCCCCAGCGGAGCGTCAGCAGGACGGATGAGGTGGCCGAGAGCGACCCAAAGCTCCCAAACGGGGGCTGCTCCGCTGGCAAACGCGAGCTAGCGGGCGTATCTTTGAAACGCTGGCGGTAAATGACCAGCAGGCGCATTAGCGGGTTGAGATGTCGGCGTGTCAGCGTTCCCGACGAGCCGGTGGCGGAAGGCAGGTTGCACATCCGCTAGCAAACATCAGTGAACAGGTTCGGATCCGTCATATTCCCCAGGACAAGCTTTAATTTCGCCTGACCCACACGGCGGATATCAGGAAATCAATATTGCTTTGCCGCGGCTGCGCTAGGTGGGCCTAATTGAAATGTATGAGAGAGGCTGCTAAATGATCTGTGCAGGCGAGGGAGCCGGAGCGATTGCAAACATACGGAACGGTTCCTCAGACAAGGGCAACATTTGTACAATGCCGGCGGAAAGCGGAGCGGCACCGAAAGCTCGGAAAGGTGCGGCCGCGCCGGCGTTACCCAGCCGTCAAACAGAAACGACACGGCAGATATGCGTTTCTGTCAGACGCGGGCTGAAATGCGACCTGCCTGTGTGCTCCCCCTCTCCCGGCGTCAGAGTCAATACGGCGGTTTCCATTCCAGCCCGGTTTCCATCCGGCCCTGGCTCGCTAATAAGCTATCGACATTCTGCTTAGGAATGACTGCAGGAGTAGCGGCTGCAGAATGAGGAATAAGTGGAAGTGGCATCTCTTGACCCCCTGAAAATCACTCAACAGCCATTGGTCAGTTTAATTGGACCCTGTCTGAAGGATAAATGGTAGCGTCCCCTGGCGGGGCGCCACCGGGACTCTGCAGTCGAACCAGAACACACGAGCGACGACACAAAGTTAAACACCGCGATGCTGCTCGAAGGAAACTTCCTGTTCACTCTCCCTTCATGTTTAGCCATGTTTAATGCAGTTAGCGTGCTCGCTTAATATCTCCAAAATTATTTGTTTCTCGCGGAGCCACTTCAGATCGGGAAGCTTTCGGCGTGAGCGCGATCCAGCCGGGTGTGTACAGATCTGCTAATCCTTTTGTTTAAATACATCTGACACGTTCATTAAGCCGCTGAGCCACACACGCTCCCATTTTCCCCCCTTTTCTCTCCATCCTACCAACCAAAAGCTGCTTTTCCCGACTGCATTGAGACGGTAATTACCGTGCAGTCAAATGGGAGGATGGCAGGCGTTAGCGCGGCGCTAGGCCGTGGCCGCCCGCCAGCAGAGCTTCTTACACCGCGAAGCGCGCGGCGCCCAGACCGGCTCCAAGAACGGCCATTTCTGCGTCTGAGGATTGAACAAATCCAGCTGAAGTCGTTTATCAAACGCTTTTGGGTTTATTCCGAGATCCACCGCAATCAAGCTAATGATCGCCAAGTTCCCATTTCATCCATTTTTCTCCTTTTTTCTTCTAAGACTTAGTTTGAAATGTGTTTTTCCTCAGAATCCTGTTGATTTTTTAGAAAAAAAAAGTCAGTTAAAAAATTGTGATTTTATCTTGAATCAGAAGGGAAAACAATCAAAACCATATTGATCCCCCATTCATTTCACGCTAATAAAGCAGCCTGTCTTGACGCTAACGAGCTGAAGAACGTCTGTATTCTCGCAATCAAAACCCGGAAAACCTCGGAATGGACCGGTCGGATTTTCAGAAATCGGATAATAAAACCCAACGTTCTCCATCTTTCCAGTTCTCTCCGCCTGTTTCGCTCGCCAGCTTTCCGGGCCGACGCTGCCAAGTTGGCAGCGTTGGCCCGGTGCTACGCTGGTGGCGGCAACAAGCCGTCCCTGCCAGCTCTGTGATTGCCGTGATCCCGTTTAGACGAGAGTATTACATGGCCACCTGGAAGGTGGCGAACACCTGGACGCAGCTTTGCGCCGCCTCGGCCCGTAAATACGGCAGGGTTTCAGCCTCTCTGTCATGTGGCGCACGAGTGATTGACCATTGTTTGGAGCTGACGGCAGGCAACAAATTACCGAGTGGGACCCGGTCATCTGGAAAGAAACGGAGCACCGCGGAGCCGGAAGCTTAAATTAGCAGCAGTGGTGATGAATTCCAGATTAGCGCTGGTTCGCCTGGTGGAAACGCGGTGGCTAACTCAGGAGTCACCTGGCGACTGTGGTCAACGCTGACCTCCATCCTGCTGCCTTAAACCAGCCATCTGGCAGCTCTTTTTTCCTCTAAAACCTTCACCCTTCCCACCATCCCAGAATAGGTACCAAACCAATTTCCTTCACCTCTGGTACCCTGTTTTCTTTGTCGTGATCATTTCTAATATTCACTCTCTTTTTTGCAATATTTTTTTGTCATGCTGGGGCTAAACCTCACCTTTATGTTCGCCCTGAACTTGGAGGGAGAGAGAGAGGCCACTTACGCCTGACCACGCAGACGGAAGCCTGGTTACGCTTGTGTGTCGACCGCGGTCTAATCCTTTATTCAGACTTGAACCTATAACTGACACCAAAAACGTGCAAAGACGCGCGTTATCGCTGCTAAACAATCAGGTGCGTTAGCATGGCTGCGCGCTGGAGCGACCCCTCCGCTAATGTTTCGGAACCTCTCGTTGCTCCTGAAGGAACCGGGGTTCATTAAAAGTGGTTCCTCTCGGGTGGGTTCCACTTACCAAAGTAGGGTATAAAAAAGGCGCCTCAGCGAGCCTGAGAAGGGGGCGCAGTCGCAGTGCAAAACTCCGCTGCTCATGAGTGAATGTTTAAGCAATCAATGGGTTTAAATAGACGATTAGGTGGGACCGGGTCCCTGAGGAGCGCCGCCGGAGCCTTATTTACCCTGCAGATTGCTGAACGTGCAGCACGTTGTTAGTTTGGAGGACTCCAAGTGTTGGTCCGATGGTCTAGATCACCGTAAACACGACCACGGCGGGTAGATCTGAATGTCAGGAACAGATCTTTTGACGCTGTAAAGATTTTTACTGTTTTGGACAATCCTGACATTTCCTCGGATGTAATCTCCAGACTGATGCGACCAGTATCGACCGCTCGGGTTTCCCAGAAGATGCATCTTTATGGATCTGGTAACCGCTGACTTTTCCTCCAACTTAGGAGTTTTCAGTGAAATGTCCTGGCACCAACTGGTCCGGAACACCAAATCCACGGAAATGCTGACATTTGCTCAGAATCGTCTGTTATTTTGATTTAGGGTCAAACGGCGGTTCTTTGAGCGCCCAAGCTAACAGACTGCAGGTAACTACACCAGCCTGCAACTGTAAACGCTCGCTCGCGCTAACTCAAAGCTGCCATATGTACGTAAACCCAGCTTTGCTCCTGGGGGCGGAGTCACGTTGTTAGCAACTTGGTTTACGCTTCTCTCACTGCAACCCTAACTCTCCGTGTTATTTTTAGCTCGAGTCAGCCCGATAGTGGCCTTCCCGAAACGCCGAACCAGCAACGTCTCCTGAGCCACACGCAGAGAAAAAAATAAAAAAAAAACTAGGACTTCTAGGACTTCTTCATATTTAACATTCCATAAAAGCCAGATTCCCTGACCCTGAGTCAGGAAACGCTGTGAAAGAGGAACTCCTAAGACTGGGATTATTTCCAGCTGCCTTTTATCTACAAATGGTGAATTTCCGTGTAAATCTCATCGCGGTGAAGAGGACTGGGCGCTAGCTTTTGATTTTTAATCCACTGGAGAAACGAGGACTGCAACAAGGAACAGGCTGTAATGACGCGGGACAGGTGATGAACGGGGGGACGATTATCCAGAGACAAAGTGACGGAGAAACAGCTAAGTGGAAGAACAAATGAGGGGGACAGGTAGTTGGACCTGGGGGGGGCAGTTATGTCTTCATGCATGTTTAAGCAGACCAATAATGAGTCTAATGAATCGCATTTTTACATTTACAATATTTACAAAATCCAGCTGGAAATTTGATCAATTTCACAAGATTTTTTAGCTGCACCTACTAAAAGTAACGTTAGCATACGCAGCCCTGCAGTATTACCCCCCCACCCACCCAAAAAAAAAACAAACACCCAGATTCAACGGTAATTATGGAGTGAATGTGATCTGTGGTAACTTCCAAAGACAGTCACGTTTGGTTTAGCCTAGTTTGACGCATGTGACGCGTAAACGCCCGTACTGTTGCCTCCCGCGCTGCCCGTCTCAGTTTCACACAAACAAATCCACACAGGCTCGTCTCATCTCACCAGGGAACATCTCCACCACCAGTGCAAGAAGAAGAAAAAACCCCGGCGTGGAACAGATGGCCGCACCATTCCCACAACCTCCCCGACTCCCCACCTTGCCACCCTCTCGTTTACCGACTGCAACCCCCGCCGGAGCGTTCGGATTCGCCGCCGCCGCGTCCTCAATGACATCCTGGCTCGAGGTTCTTGCCAGAGAGGCCCGGGTTCGCCGGGAGCCCTGCGGCGTGGCGCAAAGTCAGCCAAGAGAAGAAGAAAAGCGGGGGAGGCGGAGGGAGGAGAGCCGTCCCCGGAAATCAGCCGAAAACCTTTTAAGTTGTTCTATTTTTAACCCAACAGGTTTTTCAGACCTCGCCGCCTGACTTCACTGAGAGCGTCGGACTAAATACGCAGATGACGTCGCGCTGCTTTTAAACGTGCATCAGGCTTCAGTCAAGGACGTTAACCCAAATTCCAGCGCCACAGCAGTGCGTTAGCCCAACCTCTTCCCCTCCCCCACTCACACCTATCAGGAAAACCTGCGCGGCTGCTTTGGCACCAGTCATGTAAATCAGATAGTTAGCGGCTGAAACAAAAAAAAAACAAAAAACATGCAGAGGTGTTGATTGGTGTCAGCCAAGACGAAGCGTGGAAGGAGCTAGCTGCTCTCACGCCCGGCTGTGTTTTCTCACATGTGCTGAGAGACGAGCGCGTTCTCAGACGTCCGTCTCTGACAGCACGCGTCCGCGCATCATCAAAGTGCCCGTGCCCACCCTCCGGGAGGCCGTCGCTCATGCATAATGCAGAGCTCCACATTTTCGAGGCTAACAGCAATAACGTTGGCAGCAGCCAGAGCAGATCAGGATGAGATTAGAGGCGAGAAACACCGAAACTGCGACGGCTGCGCCGGGCGATCAGCTCATCACGGTCGCAAGACAACGCTAGCAACGGTGAAGAGGCTAATTTTAAGCTTCACGTTTCTACACAAGCAGAAACCAGGTCTCCCTCCTGCTGCGGTATCGTTCCACCGTCTCGACTGCAGCTGTTAAAGTTCCAGTTTAAGCCGGACTTCTTTGGTTCCCTATCCCAGTCTGGGGGCGTCAGTTTCAGTAAAAACAGCCCTTTTCCGCCGTCAGACGAGGCTCTCTTTTTTGCCGTATCGTTGCCGAGAACCCTGAGGTGCCGTTTTCATCTCTTCCCCAAAGTTTTATTTGCGTCACCGTTGCATAACACGCGCCGTTTCTGGGTTTAATTCTTATCCAGAGCAAGCTGCCGTCCCGATCGTCGCTCCCTGCCAGCCTCTCCGCCAGGTTGAAAAGGCAGAATCCCGCCGGAGCCCCGCCCCGTTTCCGGGGGTTTTTTTCATCTTCCCGAGCAGCTCGGCTCCCCCCGTCGCTCCGGCAGATGGCGGAGAGGTCGAAGCGCTGTAATGAATTTTCAAAGGAGCCGCGCTGGCAATATTAAAAGGTGCTCGCTAAACTTAAACACAGCTGATACCAGGATACCGCACGCAGCATGGGCGAGCGCGCACGCACACATGCACAGAAACACCAGTATTACTTTTCCCGCAATCCAATAACATCCACAAAGAGAGAGAGGAGATCGCAGCCGACACGCCAGCACACGGCTAATTAATTCCATTAGAGCGACAGACGCCCCGCGGAAGGTCAAAGGTCGGCTTTAATGATGAGCCTGCATATGGTGGACGCCGCGCCGCCTCGCACAGAGGAGCTAGCGCCGCTTCTGCCGACCCATCTGTCCCGTGGCAATGACCGCACCTGGCCCCCGCCCCGCGCAGGTACCCCGGCCCCCGGGGGTCGGCGCAGGGAAACAATTAAAAAGCAATAAGTGTCCTCAGACAGCGCAGAGGTGCTGATCGCTAATTAGGCCCAATCAGCTGCGTGATGCAGAGAATTTAAAGAGGGTTCCCAGACAGGTGGGGGGGGGGCGCTAATGGCGCCAGAAATGAGCTGCTGAACGTCCTGGTGACCTCCGCTAATGGTTGCCAGCACAGGCGCTCAGAAAGATGCACAACTTTACAGCAAAGACTCAGAGAGGAGACGGACGCAGATCCTCAGAGCGCAACATCTGCCGCGAGCCACCGAAAGCCCGGATGGCGCCGAGCCCGAGAGCCGCCTGGCGAAGTTCGGAGTTAGCGTGAGCGCTCGTCAGCTGTCATCCACCAAGTCTTCACACCTCAGATCAACAAAAACGCACACTTTCCTCCTTTTTTTCCCTCCAGTCTGGCTTCTAGTCTGGCTTGTGTAAACTCTGGTGCAGGCTGTGGGAGCCGCGGCCATCTGTAGCCGCCGTTAGCACCCCGCTAAACCTTTGTTGGATGGGAAAAAATGTGGAATGTTTGTATCGGCTCAGATGGAAGGACGCAAACGCAGTCGGTCTCACGGATGGCGCGCCAGCACCGTTGCCTTCGCACCTTCGGGCCTTTTCACAGCTAACTGGAGCCCAGCCAGCCGGAGCCGTTTGCTCCCATCACATGTAACTGGGACATGTAAAGACACGGCCTCTCCCATTTCACACTGGTGACACGGGCGGAAACGGATCTAAAGGACCTTCACCGTTCCCGACTTCCAATTAGCAAACAGCAGTAGCAGCAGCCATCTTAGATGCTAGCATGCTAAATCCGAGGGTTTTCGGTTTGTGGATTTTCAGAAACGTTACAGTTCTTTTATCCAGCACCATTAAGATGCTTTCCTAAAAAAAAAAAGAAAGAAATAAAACAGTTCGGGTGGTAGTTAAGAGATCCGAGTGACACAAAGAAGCTAATTTGAACTTTTCAGTAGGTGTAGTCGGCTGTCAGAGGCAGAACACACCGGCTCCCTCGACGCCCTTTAAAGAGCAGCGTTGTCCCGGTTGTGTTCCGTGATGAATGAGGGAAGTCAACACTGGCTGTGTCGGAGAGTCTCCCCGGGGGGAAACCGATGTCCTTCTCATCGAGCCGCGGAGTCTCAGGAGGACCGAATGAGGAGCGCGGCAAAGGCCCCACCAAGGACGGATCACGCCTGTCTGAGTTTAATCCAGACGGAAACATCACCGCGGACGCGCAGTTTTCGCCACGCTTGGATGTCTTAGCTGCAAAAAAAAAAAAAAGGGAATCGTGGGGCTTCCCGACGTCAAATTATTCCTTTTTTGTGGTCGAAACAAAACTGGGGCATCTGAATTTACGTTCACCTCACTTCTGTGGCTGAGCCAAGGCTAAACCAACTAGCGGGGCTAATTTGCTATTAGAGTCCAGCTCATTAAAGGCGCTCTGGCGGATCCACACCATCCAGTGGGTCTCGGGAGGATCAGAACAGGATTTTCTCTCATCTGCCTGTTCACGCAGGCAGCAGAAACGACAGCCGATTGCAGGAATTGGGCGCGTTGGAGATGAGAGGTGGGCCACGGCTAGAACAAACACATCTGTTCTCAGCAGAAGCTGTCAGATCACTTCATTATTGCAGATGGAACAGAGCTTTTATTGTCAACTTTGTCACCCTGGGGTATTTAGATTCCCTCCTTTTATCCCATCAAGGTGGCGTACAGCCATATTCATACGTTAGCAGTTGGCAGAGATGCTAATTCCTTCAATAATCACCATAGCTAATAGTTGTGTGTAGTTTATCTTCACCAAACCAAGACTGCTTTTCCACGTGTTGCTAGCATGCGTCTGCAGCTTGCTAGTCGGCTGCTTTAAGCGGCCTCCGCTAACAAAATTGCGGTTGTGTGGGAACAGAAAGCAGTCAGAAGGACCCGGCGTGCCTGGAGAAACCCAGTTTAAGTGGCAGCATCCTCGCCGTGCGGCGTCGTCCCGGCTTTTTGTAATTCCTCCCAGCACTGACCACTCCAGACATCCCCCAAATCCCTCTTTGTAACCAGAGAAAAGCCAGCACGAGGACGGGGTTCGTCAGCTTGTCTTTGGCTGAAAAAGTTTCTGTGCAGGGTTCAGGTTCCGCGTGGCATAACTAAGACCCTGGAAGCAGCTTATCTGCTTAGAACAGGAGGGCAGGAGAGGGTGAAAAAAGCGTCGCAACCTTCCGTCTCTTTCCTGCTCGACGGGCTGGACTCACTGAAGCCGCCGGAGCTCCGCGTTCTCCCCTGAGGTTCCACCCATCGCCGCCAATCTGTCTGCTCTAATCCACTCGAAGCCCGACGCCACGTCCAACGCTTGTGACCATCCAGGCCTCGAGTTTCCGCTCCAGCACCGAGAAAACAATCAATGACCTCGACCGCGCTGCGAAAATAAAAACATCCTCTGTTTAAAAGGCTCAAAGGTGAAGATTCTCCGCGTCTTTCTAGCAAGCGACAGCGGTGCTAACGTCGCCCCGCCCCAGGTGTTTCCCCGCGGCCCTTGAAGTCTGACATCAGTGGCTGCTGAGCCTTCCCCAGGGCCCAATTTTCCCAGTATGAAGCTTCAAGGTTCTCAGCTGAGCTCCGAGTTTATGTGAATGTGTGTCAGAATAGTGATGAGAGACCCGGAGACACAACGGCTGTATTTACGCCTCTGCTGGAAAAAAGATTTCTCCTTACAGGCAAAAATGTCCCGCCACGTCCCGCCGCACCGCAGGCTGAATTTCAACTCAGACTTGGGGGAATAAAAGTTCCCGGTTGCGCCGTAATCACGGGGCCGCAACCGGTGTCGCTAACTCCGTCTCTCTTAAATCTGGACCTTCTTTCCAGTTGTTGAGGTGCTTGTTGGTGCTAACGCTAACGCCGCGGACACTAAATCAGCGCTGCAGTTGAAACTTCAGACGCTCTGCGGTCGTTTCCTCCGCCAAAAACTGCTGCGGCGGATGTTTTTCCATCCTGCTAACCGCGACACAGCTGAAACATCTCTCTGACCTGCTGCTTTGTTGTTGCGGGGTCTCGGCGGGTGGGGAGGGGGGCATTGCCGTTGGAACTGAAACGAGGGCAGCCGCTAACAAGCTCGGGGAAAGGCGGTAAAGGTTGGCGCGCTGGGTGAGCGTCGTTTGAGCGCCGCTAAATTAACTCAAAGGCAAATGGAGGGATGGAGGGAGGGAGGGAGGCAGGGTGGGAGGCAGGGTGGGGACCCTGGAGAGGCGGCGGGCACCGTCATGGATCATCCTGCGGCGTCCTTCTACCACCGTTTTCAGGCAGATGTTTAGAACGTTGCGCTCTTGTGGGGTAATTTTAGCTACCTAAACTTCCTGGATTAATAAATGATGCCCCCTTGTCGGGGATTATTCCAGTCTTTCAGCTGTGTTCTGCTTTTACACTAATTTGCTGACATCTCTCTCTCTCTCTCTCTCTCTCTCTCTCCCCTCCCCCCCCCCGATGGCCCGCTCACAGATGTAACCGACTGTTCGGCGCTAGGTAAGGCTCATCTTTCACGCTGTTCTTCCACAATGTGAGTTGTGTCTTTGCAGCGGCGTGAATGCATAAACATGGCGGAGGGGGTGGGGGCTGGGCGTGGGGGGGGGACATGCTGTTGTTTGCTCAGTATGCCATCCTCCGCAAGCCTCGCCCATCCCGTCTATTGCAATTTTATTCAAATGAGCATCAAACGGCACAGATTGTTCAAAGAAAACGCCGGCGGTGTTGACTCAGACAGGGCGAGCGCTGATGGCGTCTGCTTCTGCGGCGGGTTGCGGCGCTCGTCTGTTCCTTCGGCGTGTCGGCACGGCCGCTGGTACCGCCAAGTGGCGGGATATTTTCACTTTTTGGTGTTTTAACTGCGCTTTGGTGGGACGGAAGCGGAGATCTTCTAGTGTTTCAGCAAACCCTCGGCAGTCTCCGAGAACAAGACGGAGGTCGACGGCGTGGTTGAGTCCGTGTGGGCGGGGCTCCGACGCCGACAGCAGGACCTTCTGAGGCCTCCTGCGGCTCCGAGCATCTGTCTGCGAGCAGATATCAATCATCTGATCTCGAATCAGAGGGCTGGCGCACGCTGATGCTGCTCTTTGTGAGCTGGCCTAGCCGGGGACGCGCCGCGCTAGCCGCTACAGCATCTGCAGCGCTGGCCACCTGCGCAGAAACTGAAAACCTCTGGCTGGCCGAGAGTAATACGTGCCCACGGGAAGCTGCCAGATGGACGTTTACGGTGAGCCTAGCTGGAGAGGGAGGAATCTGTCAGACATCAGAGGGCAGCCTTGGGGGAGCGGTGCTAGCTGGCGTACGCCGCCCCGGATAAGACGAGAGCTGCTCATCGGGGATTAAAGCTGTCGGAATCTTAACGCACATCGCATCTCGATGGGGCTTCTGCGTGTGTTGGAGGATGGAGTTTCCCAGTGGATTCGTGCCGCCTGCTAAAGACAACTCTTTAACCGACGTCTGATGATGGCGAAATTAGCATCTCGCTTCAGTCTCTTGGTCAACGCTAACCTCCGCTTAAAGTTTCTGCTTTCTGAAAAGAGATACAAATCCAAGGGTACATGCGCATTTTCAAGCGGAGCTGTGAGCTAACTTTCGCTGTTTATGAATCGTCTTGTTGCGCGAGTCAGTCGGCCACGCCCACAAGCTAACCTCCTCCAACCTCTCCATCATCCACGGCGCCAGAAGACGCCGGTTCCTCCGACTACACCCACAAATCTAATCTACAAAACACTTCCACTCGAACGAACGCTCCTGCAGGATGATGATCCTTGAAGCCGCCTCGTTTGGAGTAAAAAAAGAAAAAAAACGTTAGGTGTACGGAAACACAAAGGTATAGGAGAGGAATTTCAATTGGCTCATTATGCTGTCGGAAGCTCAGGGGCTTCAGAGGCGGAGCGGAGAGGGAGGAGGAGAGGGAAAGAGCACAAAGAGTTCACACCGGCGGCGGAACGGGACCTTGATTCTCTCACGCAATCTGTGCAGCAGCTATTATCGCTTTACGTCTGGCAGCGCTAGCCTCAGACGGGAGGCGCGCTCCATCGGCGCTACGACGCTGGCAGGAAGAAAGCCTCGCTGGCTGCCTAGTTAAGCAAATCTAGTCTAAAAGTAGATCCGCGCTTGGTGGGAATTGTGAAGGGGCCGGCACGGACACTTTCCAAAGCGCTGCTGGCTTTGTAACAGTCGTGTGTGGCTTCTTCTGAGAGGCTTCTTGGTTGATTTATCTCTCCGAGGACACGGATAATGCTATTCATGGATAACAGAGCTCTTTCAAGCTTCCATCTGGGCTCTGCAGTCCCGGAAAACTCACACTTGTATGAAACCAAGGGCACGTTGCTAATTTAGCGTGTTTATTTTGATGATTAGCCTGGCTAGCGATTGTGTGCGGCGGGTATTTGCGTTTGCCCTCCGTGGCGAGAGGATACCAAAGTCGAGAAGTTCTGGCTACGCTCGAAACCTCCACACTGCTGCTGTAGCAGGCGACGCTAGCTGGTCCCTGCGGCGGCTTTTAATGTGCATCCTCTCTTTTAGCCGTGCCCCCTGGGTAACGGGCCATTTTGCTAATGGTGGGTTTTTTCCAGCGTGTGTCCAAAGCCTCCTGGGGGAGCTTAAAATTGCTCAAAGTTATTTTTTTTCCCCACTTCCTACATCACTGTCGGGGAAAGAATCGTGAGCGAGCAGGACTGATGGCAATTAGATGCGCGACTTCGGCGGCTGTTCGCGGAGGCGATTATTTCATTATTAATCACTGGTGATGGCAGCTGATGGCGCACGTGGTTAGCCGTGCTACGTAGCAACGCAGAGCGCCGTCCTCTTGGATCCCCCTGCAAACGAAGCCAGGTGGCTGCCGCGAACAGATGGCGTTCCTCTAAGTCTATTGGTGGCGCCGGTCTCACCAGCAAACGCTTTAGAACCCGGGGGGAGGGAGCGACACCCGTCAGTCGCAGCAAACGGTGGAGGCGCATTAAGGCGTCCTTCCTGTCTTTCCGCCAAGCATTTGATGCTCGCTTCACAGGAAAAGGTGCGCGCCTGGCCGTGTTGTGAGCATGCGCTCCAGGCTGGTGGGCACCTAATTTGAGATCTTGTGCATGGCGTTAGATCTATTTTATCTGTGTTCAAAGCTCCGCTCCCCTAGCCATCCCAGCTAGCTACCTTTGCATTTCTCTCTATTTTTTCTTAAAGGCAGAAAGGGTTTGTGGGCACAAGGTTTCTTTTTTTCCATTTAGAGCCTCACGAGGCTTTCTCAGCAACCGTGTCAAGATGTTGTTTTCTCCTCCCTCCTCCTCCTTCCACAAACCTGTTCTCCATCAAAGACTCGCAGCTCTAAATGTGCTAACGTCAAGAGCACGAGGGCAAGAACAGGATGCACGGCTACGTGCTTTTAACCAGCTGCAAACGAAGGTTCCGTGACAGAATGACAGAATTCGTAATGTTACCGTTATCGGAACAACGGCTTGATTCCTCTTTTACGCTAGGCCTCGGCTAATGTCAGAAAGCCCCGATACCTCCCAGCACGCGTCCCCACCGATCCCCCCTCCCACGCTCCCACCGTCTATTGTTATTCCCGACATCCCTCTAGTAAGCAACGTTAATTAGCCTGCTCTTCAAAAATACAATTTCCTTTCCCGTACGAGGGTCTGGTCATTAAACGAACAAAAGCTGTCAAACACGACAGGCTCAGCTGATTAGCCGCGCTGCCGTTGTGAAAGTCGGCAGAGAAACAATCGCGGGACCCTTCTCGACCCGACGTCGTCTTCTGAAGAGTTGCTACAAAGAGAAACGATGATCCCGGCATCTCTTTTCTCTTACTGCCTTCCTCGCGTTCGTACGGAAATCCGGCGGTTTTCCTGCGCGCAGATTTGAGAGGCAGCATCTGGAAGGACGAAGACCACTGGGCACACTCCACGACCTTCTTCCCTGAAGGTCGGAGGTCGCCCGGTGGCCCGTCCATCTGCCACCCTGGCACAGCGCTAGCTGGACGTCGGCAGTCAGAGCCCGGTGTCTTCTGGGTAAAACCCGCAGATCATCCGCACGTGAGAGCTAAGCTAACAGTCTCCCAGAACATCAAAGCAAAGTTGGCGCTTGAAAAGAAAGTAGCACCACAAGCTAACGCTACTCTGGCTAGCGGCTCCGGTCCCACTGAATTAAACCTCCTCGCCAGAATCCAGTTTGGGATCCGCACCCAACAATCTGTCCGATTCCGAGTTTTCTTTAAAGTTTGTGCAAACGGTCCGATCGGCTGTCGAGACGACGTTGAGACGACGCGGTTGGAGAGTTCGGCGAACGCTCGACGTGGGTTTCGCAGAGAAAGCAGGAGGAAGCAGTCTGCGTGGACAGCTGTGGCGAGTAAAATAAAAGCCATCTGTTTAGTCAGACGGCTAAAGAAGGAAAAAAGGAGCCTCAGAACATTTCAACAAACCAGCGGTGGGGTTTTACCAAGCCTGTCCTGAGATCGTGGATGTGTTTGCATCGATCCAAACACGGGATGTAGATCTTCTGCTTTTAATTACCTCAGTCAGTCTTAATCATTTCGGGGCAGAAAACCCCAGATGAGCTGAGGCCGAATCGAGGTTGGTTGTTTTTGACAGATGCTAAAATAAAAACAGGCGTTAATTGGTCCCACGTGGGCGTCTGAGAGCTGACAGACGGGACAGGAAGTGTCCTTAACCCCTGTTCTGTCGCGTTCAGGACAAAGTTAAGCTCGGTTCTTATTTAATCCTGTTTTGTTGTCGTGTAGTGACGACCGCAGGGTCCGCTCGGGGGCCTCCGCTGACGGCTGTTTATCCTCCGGGGAGTACGAACCGGTTTGGAGTGGAGCCGAGGGCGCGAGGAAGATTCCAGGAAAGAGCCGCGCTGCCGCCTCACAAAATGAAAACAGAATAAGAGCGTGAATATTGTCGTCCCAGATTTGCCCGTTTCCCATTTGCTTCGAACGGAGGGGGGCAGAAACCAAAAAAATCAAGTGTGCAGGAATAACAAGCTGACAGTGCACAGTGGACGGCGGCGGATAATCTCCACCGGAGGTTTTATTCCCCCATAAAAACAGGAGTTCACCCGCTTTGCCCTTCGTTTTTTATCTTTTCCAGCGGCAGAATTTATCGATTTATTCAGCTGTGAATAACCTTTCACATCTATAGCTAATGTCATCAATCATATATCGCAGCAGCGCACTAATGCATTATTTATGGGCCTGAACTGTACCAGAATTCCACCAAAGCGGTGATCGACGGCGCAGGCGCGCGTCGGAGCGGCAGCAACCTTCAGTCACGACCGTCTTCTGAGTTCCTGACGAGCAGCTCGCAAACGCTGGCCGGCTAACTGGGCGGCAGGTAGAGATTATCCGCCCGCCTCGTTCACTTCCAGTCGCACGCTCATTACCCAGAATCCTCGGCGGCGCTCAGGAGTCTCCTGCCTGCCTCAGCTAAACGGATCGCTTTGTAATAAAGCCAGCAGGATTTTCCAGATAAAAGACTTGGAAACTGTTTGGAATTACAACAGGTCGGCACTCGGTTCGGCACAGACGGAGAGAAGTTGTTTTCAGCCGCAACACTGCTGTTTTCCTGTTTTTGCATTAATAATCTCGCATATTAGCAACAATAGAGACCAGCCAAGGCGCCAAAAATGAGGATTTTACAGTCACGACCCAGCAAGGAAAGATAAACTGCCAGAAAACAAGCCGCAAATACGCTAAAACAGCTTCTATTAGCGTTCATTAAACTATTGCAATCTTTCATCTCGCCACTAGGTGCCACCAAATCCACCACTGAAAGCGTTTCACCGTAAACGTGACGTCAAAGTAAAGGAATGCTTCGGAGAACGAAACGAGAGTGATTCATCTCCAGGCGCTGGCTGTAATAAGACAGTCGATGGCGTATCGATCACTTCTGCATTTTAATTCACTTATAACAGCTCGCCATTAAGGCCGCCTGATTGATAGCTTTCACACATGGGAGGACGCAATTACGCTCGCGCAGGCCGCGCGCTAATGCACGTCAAAGCCTTCCCTGCCTCGACGTTAGCGTCTCGTTCTTCACAGTCGCATTTTTCATGAGCCAAAGTCCCCTGAGTGCGCCACCTCGGGAGAGAAGCCACGACGTTACAGCGCCGCAGGAAGAGGATAAGCCCCTCCCCCCTCATCAAACACTTGTTTGGCGACAGCTGGAAGCGGAGGCGGGAGGCGTTTGTCCGTCGGATAAACGTTTTCTGCCCGGAATTCTTTTTTCAGAGCCTTAGTGAAAGAGTCCGCTTTCAGGCCGCACCACAAAACTTAGCGCCGTTCCGTCTCCCGGCGAGTTCTCCTTTCACTCCCGTGTCTGCACCCCTGTCGGCTTCTATCGCAAAATCGTCTCGGCAAATTTAATTAAATCTGGTGCAGAGTGAGGTCACGGTCCAAGAAAACCGCTTCCTTTGTGGAGGCTTATCAAGCCCGTTTTGTGTTTTGAGAGAAGTTTGAGCCGGAGCGTCGTGGTTGTGGGCGCCTGTTCCACCTACACGCTTCTGCCGCTCCGCTGTTTTATGAAAACACCGTTTTAATAAGTTGTGTTGTAGCTGTTCGGAGGTTAACTACAGCATTCAGAAACATATAAGGGAGCAATCTCTGCCTCGCAGCGCCGGCTGCCTGGTTACACTCCGGAATCTGCTTCAATCGGTGATTTATTTTAGCTGCAGACCAGCTAAAATTTGGGCCGGTAATTATTAGCTGTTGGCTTCTTTAACGGGCTAAATGAGTCAACTTGGTTAACGGCGGCTTGGCTAACATATAGCATCATGTTACGCGTTATTCCCATGAAGTATGACGGATGTAGCCTTTTTAATACTTGGTGCTGGCCAGGAAGATAGCTGCCCCCGCGAGTGCAGTAGCTAATTGCACAGCACCTCATTAGCATCCATATCTCTTGATCGGTGCTCGCCGAGACTGTCACGGTCAGACCGATGGTCGTACGAACGCGTTGCGCTAGCCCCGGGCCGCCGAACAATCAGCTGACAGAGAAGTGACGCGCTGCCGGCGGCAGCTGGAGCGAGATCACTGGACAGCTAGCGCTCGGGCTGATGGTTAGACCGGTGAAAGCATTTAATGCGACCCCGTGGACGCCGGCCAGCTGTTCCTGTAGGGAGCCGAGTCTTCACCGCCACAGAAACGAGCGGCAGGAAGTTGGAAAACAGACGACTAAGTCACAGAGTTAGCGTCAGAACGGTTGCGCCGACAGCAGCTAAAGCCCAAACCAATAAGCCTGAACATCTAATCAAACATTTGTCACCTTTTTCTACCTGAGATCTTAAGAGCGAACGGCTCTGGCGCTGCTTCAGCAGCTTGATCTCTGGGGTTGGACGCGCCGAGGGCGACTTCAGCCGTCCTACAGCAGCAGGCGGACGAGGACCATATCGCAGCTGTCAACGAGGCAGCGCACGGCGCAGATTCTGCCCCGGGGGGAACACAAACTCAGGGAGCTGCGGTGCACCTCGCCGAATAATGCAGGAGCCCAAAACACAGCGAGGAACCTTCCTGCTGGGGAAAAACGCGCCAACACCTCCACCGGCACGGCGACAGGGACGCCTTTAAATTTAGACGTGTGATGAACGCTAATTAACAACCTCGCAGCCCGAGAAGGCGCTCGTCTCCCGCGTGTTCACGTGTTGCGTCGCTGCGGCTGGAGGTGGAGGGCTGAGAGACGACTTACAGACTCCTCGAAGGTAATTTGTTTTATTCGGTAAACCGCCGGAGCGTTGAAGCTGCCGTCACGTCGCGTTAGCCGCGACGGTTTATCAGCCCTAATTTGGCGCGGCTGCTTTTCCCTCGCACGCGTTTTTTTTTTTTGTTTGCAGAGGTCGAAGCGAGTTGATCCAAAAGCTAAACGTGACGCGCGGCGGGTTCCGCGTCCGACTGTACCTGACCGCGTCCCAGTCGATACCTGCCGGGTCAATGGAGCGGCGTGTGCAGTTCCTGGCTCCACTATGCTCGGATCTACCCAGTCGATACCGATTCCCTTCACGCTTCACATCAAAATCGAACTTTTCCGCGCAAAGAAAAGTGTGTGGCGGCGTGTTCAGACAGGACGGACGCAGAAACGGACAAACACGATGGCCGCGTCCTCATCTGCTGCTTTTGGTCATCTTTTTTTTTTAACAAACATGCAGTGAGAAGGTTACCGTTCCACCATTAGCATTGACCTAATCTAGAAAACAGTACTGACCCAAAGCAGGCAAGGGTGCCCTCTAGTGGTACGCTGCAGTAAAGAAATAAACCTCACGAACCTGACATTAAAAACGGAGTTTCGAATTATTTTGATGACGTTGTTTTGTTGAGTTAGCGCCGTGGTTTTCTTCAAGATCGTCGCTAATAACCGTCTCATTTTCCAGCCAATTACCTGCGACATCCCCCTTGGAACCTCAACCCTCCTCCGCAGCCCTTTCTCAGGTTTCCTCCCTGTCTTTAGGGGTTTCTAGGAGTTTTTTTTCCACGCTGACGACATTGGAACCACACATATCGCTCCGGCAGCCACGGCGACGTGTCAACATTGGAATTAAAGATCAACAAATGATGCCAAAGAGCCTCAGTCGGGCTCTTTGTTCGGCGTTTTAAGAATCTGTTGGGTTTGTTGTTGAGTCTCGGGGGTGCGGGGGGGTATTCACCCTGCAGAGAATTTCTCGCCTCGTCCTCTCTTTGCCTGCGATTCGCCGTTTGTCTCTTTCGTACTTTATCTTTTTAATTTCGTACGAGGCGTCCGAAAAAAACGCCTGATTAAAATCCCGCGACGCTCAAGTCGCTCAAGCTCTATTAATATGATGGAGTGTCTGCGTTTAATTAAATCGTATAGATGTGTGAAATAAGCGGCGGCTATTAAAGTTTCATGTGTAATTGAATGTTCTACAAGACCAAATGTGTTTACTGGAATAACAGGCGCTCCTCAGCTCCTATTTGTGTCCGAACAGTCGAGCAGAGACGGCAGCGGGAGCGCATCCGCGGGGGTTTGGGAATGATTAACGTTCTCCCAGCTACCGTTCCGCGGCAGCCTCGTATCTGCGGCGCGTTTGTGTGCACCTGAGGGGAACGGCGGGGTGTGACGGGGGCGGGGGTTCAGCCTGGCGCGCCGCTGCTCCGCACACGTATCGCCGTCTCCAGAGTCGGCCAGACTTCACTGATGCAGAAGGATGACACGCTAACAGAAGCTGGTTGTTCATGCTAACCGTGCGCAATCGCTAATTTCAGCAGAGGAATGTTGGCCGTTTTGGCCGACCTGAAAGGATGGGTCCTCTCAGGGGCTGAGCCCGCCATGCGGTCCTGCAGCTAATGAATGCTAATAACGGGAATTATCGCGCTACACTTGAGTTACAGCCCTGGCTCTTCCGTATATCCGTGAACATGGATGTATTTTTACACCCTCCCACGGCCCCGCTGGCACCGCTCGGACCTGCTCGATAATCGATGTGCGCGGCCTGCCAAAGCCAACTCACCCGTGATGCTGTTTGCAGTGACTGGAAGGCAGCCAACGCTTGATCAACACAAACACGAGCGCTAGCAGATGCGTCCGCTCACCTGCAGGATCCGGCTCCACGGGAGTGCATGTTTTTACCCCCCACCCTCCTTCTGCCGCGGCTGCAGAGGTGGCCCGCTGCACTCGCTGAGATTTCTCCCAGGAGGTTGGTTGCAGTTCAGGTGGGGCTAGCGGCGAGGCTACGGTGATGTGTAGCTTTTATTGAACATGAACGCGTTTCAGGGTTGCGATGAGTCAGCTGATGATGCGGGGGGGGGGCGCAGGGATGAACAAAGCAAAAAGAGCAAGTGCGACCGGTAAAAGTGGAGAAGATTCCAGAGGTTTTGGCTCCTGCGTCGCTCGTATCGCTGATGTGTATCTACCACAACCTAGCGCTATTATTTAGCCTCTTCAAAATTAAAGCCCCTGACATCAGATCTCCTGGAACATGAGTAATATTGCAGCCAGTGACCTTCCCATCCCTCACGCAGACACAGGCCCGCGCGCCGATCGATCCCTCTGATGGCCCTGGCGCTAATCTTCCAGGGGACCGGCAGGAGCGACGGTATTTCACTCCTCAGTCCGATGCAATTACCCTCAAAATAAACACATTTTGGATAGCGGCTGACCTCGGCGTGACAGAAGATAGGTGGGAGGGTTTGTTTGCGCGCTGGCACAAACCGGCGCGTCCCAGGTTATTCATCAAGTCCTCTGGATTTTAGCCGCATCTCTCGCATGCAGCAGTTCCGTCCCTGTACGTCTGAAACTAAAAGGTCTGGTTTCACGCGATTTTCCTGCCCTGTTTCGGTTTGGCAGCAGCTAGCTGGGTGGTGCGCTAACGGCTGCAGCTCTGCTCACAGAGCAGTGACTCTATGTACAGTGACTTTCAGGGCAGAACCAGCAGAGTGTGACCGCAGCGTCCATTCAAAAGCCTCCGCTACGCCTTAGCTAAGGCTACAGTCGTACAGCAGCAAGAGTCATACAGCAGCTACAGTCGTACAGCAGCAAGAGTCATACTGCAGCTACAGTCGTACAGCGGCTACAGTCATACAGCAGCAACAGTTGTGCAGCAGCTACAGTCATACAGCAGCTAGTCGTACAGCGGCTACAGTCATACAGCGGCAACAGTTGTGCAGCAGCTACAGTCATACAGCGGCTACAGTCATACAGCGGCAACAGTCGTACAGCAGCTACAGTCGTACAGCGGCTACAGTCGTACAGCAGCTAGTCGTACAGCGGCTACAGTCATATAGCAGCTACAGTCGTACAAAGGCTACAGTCATACAGCAGCTACAGTCATACAGCAGCTACAGTCATACATCGGCTACAGTCGTACAGCGGCTACAGTCGTACAGCAGCAACAGTCGTACAGCGGCTACAGTCGTGCAGCAGCTACAGTCATACAGCGGCTACAGTCGTACAGTAGCTACAGTTGTACATCGGCTACAGTCGTACAGCGGCTACAGTCGTACAGCAGCAACAGTTGTACAGCGGCTACAGTCGTGCAGCAGCTACAGTCGTACAGCAGCTACAGTCGTACAGCGGCTACAGTCGTACAGCAGCAACAGTTGTGCAGCAGCTACAGTCGTACAGAGGCTACAGTCGTGCAGCAGCTACAGTCGTGCAGCAGCTACAGTTGTACAGAGGCTACAGTCGTACAGAGGCTACAGTCGTACAGCAGCTACAGTCGTACAGAGGCTACAGTCGTACAGCAGCTACAGTCGTGCAGCAGCTACAACCAGAGAAGAGGAGCCTTCTGAAGTTCAGCTGTGATTGAGCGACGGACCCTGAGATGTGCCACGACCACTAGCTACATCACGCTAACCTGCAGCCTCGGTTCTTCTCCCTCTCTCATAGGCTCACATGCGACGCAGGGACGCAGCATTTCCCCCCAAAAAAGCAGCCAAAGTGCGAGTTAATCCCAGACTTCAGACCCACTTTATCGTCCTTGTTCCCCGGATGCACATTCGGGGACGGGGCCGCACCCAAGTGATTGTTGCAGGACGGGCGCGTGCCTGTTGGGATGCACCGCAGCGGCCTGCAGGCGGAAAGCTAAAGCGACAGCGACAAGCACTTAGCTGGTCCCAGAGCAGCCGCTCCCATTTCCTTCCCCTTATCTGAAGCGACAAGAGGGGTTTTCAGCCCTCCCGTACCTCGGGCTCACGCCATTATCTCCGAGCGCACCGGCACCAGCAGATATCCCGTCTCCCCAATTCCCCTCTTTGACAACAAGGAATGACGGCATAGCTGGAAGTTAGGGGGTGCGTGGAACAGCCGCGTTCCACAGACCGGGTGCAGGTGAGCACGCATCCCTGCCGGCTCCCCGGACTCTGATCGGAGATCTCAGAACAGACGCGCGGAGCAGCAACGACAGCCTGATGAGATATTGATTGGCCGCGCTGATGTTTACACTTTTGCCGGCTAATACTCTTCAAGTCGGCTATAAACAATCCTCCATCTGTTCCAGCCGCGCTCTGCAATTTAGATACATCTGATGTTTGGACCCGTTCGCTTTTAAGTCTGGACGCGCTCGCCGGCGAGGATAACGGAGACGCGTTAATTAGTTCTGGAACGCCCGGCTGCACAAAGTGGAAAAAACAAGCGGTCTGAGGAGGGAAGGAGGGAAACAGCCAGACCTTCAGCGACCACGTCTGAGCTCGTCTTTGCTTGTTGAAAATGCGTCTTAATCCCGAGAACCTGACGCGTTCGGATTAACGTTGCAGGATTAAAACAATATTCTGAGGCGGGACACCAAGCGCTCTCCCCCTCCTCCTTACCGCCGCTAACTAGGACTCCGGTCCGGGGAGAGGCTGCGTTCGCCACCGTGAAGCACGTCTTTGCCCGACTGTTTCACTTATTTAGCGGCCCCCAACGCAACACCAAAGCATCAAAGCGGGCGTTAATTGGAAATGCAGCGTATCGCGGTCAGACATCAGCCTGCAAGTGCCTGGACGTGCATACACGCTGTCATGCAGCGAGCAGGTATAGGATGGGGCTGGAATTGCAAATGTGAGGAAATAAGAGTGTGTGTGTGCGTGTGTGTGTGTGTGTGTGTGGAGGGAAGGGGGGTACCGGATCGGCGTATCCGCCATTATCTGTTTGTGTGGGAGATAAGGACGGATAAAAGCGGAGGGAGACGGGAAACTGTCATCTTTAGGACGTGTTTCCCCTCTTCTCTTCTCGGGGGCGGGGCCTGCGGAGGGGGCGGGGCCAGCCCCACGACCAGATCACGTGGAGAAGAGAGGAAACAGAGACTGTCAGCAGCTGGGTGACAGAGACCCAAAAGCGCTGCAGCCATACTGGAAAGCACCGCTTTAGCGGCGCTCGGATGCCTGCCGGAAGCGCCGGTTTCTCGTCCTCGCCACTCGTACGTGTGAGATTCGGTTCGTGCTGCCGAGGCCGCAAAGTGTAAGAACATCATGTGTCAGAACTCATGTGGGAGGGAAGCTATTTATACTGGAGTGTGAATGCGATGCAGAGGAAGGGAGCGTGTGCTACAGGCTGATGTCACCGTCTTCAAAAGTGGGTTAACTGGCGTCATTTCCAGCAAACTTTGATCAGCCGAATATTCGCCGACCTTCCCGACTGTTTTTCGGTCCGGTTTTAGAGCAAACGTCAAGCGAAGACAACTTAAAGAACCAGGCGACGTGGACGGCTAGCATCGGTCTACGGTGTCTCTTAGGACCCCAGCCCGTTTCTCATTTTGACCTCTTGACCTTCGGGGACGCACGTTAGCAAAGTTAATATGGTTCAGCATCAAAAAAGAAAAATCTGCCATTTCTCGTCCAGTCAGGCGCTCCATAATTACCGCTGGCCCACGTCAAGCTAGGGCTAACCGTTTAGCTTAGCCTTGCAAAAACGCTGTAGGACGGAGACGCCTGTCACATAGTATCACCCTTGAAAAATGCACAGCTGCGGGCAGCAGTCGCAACCATTTCTAAGCATTAGCGTCTCCAGGAACTACAGTACAAAAAAAACACATTCAAAAATAAGCTATGCTAATCTTTGGTGCTCAAACTATAGCTTCATTATTGGCGAACAGCTAGCAACTCAGATAGTTTTATATATATATATATAAAATCAGCATTTATGTGCCTGAAAATTCTAAAATAGTTGCCAGAAAGATGTGACAGCTGGAGCTAGTCTGGCTGACAAAGACACTTTTTAGAATGAAAACTGCCGCGTTGGCAGGTAAAAGTTTGGCACCAACGTGCGCGGCTAACTCGGCCGTCTCTGGTGGAAATTAAATATTTCATTCCTGCCGCTGACGCATTATTGTTCTTAAATGTTCATTTCCTGTCAGTGGGGGAAGTGTTTCGTAACAAGCCCCCTCTCACGTTGGCCAGCCCCGCCAACCTGACCGCACACCAAAAAAAAAACTCTTTAACGAGCTTCTAACAAGCTTCGTTCCCTCTTCTGCCATCAAGATGGAATTAGGACAAGGACTAGGGGAGGGGGGGTTTCCGTGCCGACGGTAAAGTTTAGGAGAAGGAAGAGAGAAGACGGACTTCCCGGCCCCTCTCCTCCTAATCAGCGAGACAAAGTTATGCTAGCCGGCGCTCTTGTTATTTGAGCTAATCCCTCATCGCGGCGTCCCGTCTGCTTTGGCATTTGGACGTGTGCATTAATTAGCCGTGTGGTTAATGGCGGAACGTCACCTCTCCTCCGGATTGGCCCATGACTCTCCGTTTTGCTTTGCTTTTTCTTGTTTTTTTGCTCCTTTCGCTCCCTCTATCGCGCCCGTTTTGCGTTTTTGTCCCGTCCCAGGGGCAGACCGGGACCCCTGTCTCTCGCCTGCACGCCCCGCCCCCATGCAGCGCCCCGTCACACCTTGACCCCGGCCTCTCCTCCATATTCATCTGCAGCTCCTGCGATCCAGGCTTTGAGCGAAGCCGATCCCAGCGGGGGTCCAGCCGCGGTCCGGTTTGTTTCCTGACGCTCTGAGTGAGGCGAAGGGGTGGAGTCTTTGGCTTTGGAGGTTTTCATCAGCGCTTGGCGCCCGCCTTCACCCGCTTTCTCATCTGCGATTGAAGCCAGAATCTCTCCTTTCACCACCTGCTAATCTCTCCCTCCTCTTCCTTCTATCTGGGGCTTAGTGGCTTTACTGGCGAAGGCTTCGGCCATTCTCTCTGCCCTGAATGCCTCTTTTCTCTGGCTGCTTAATTAAAGCCGCTCCATCCGACTCCATTAACGCGATTCCTCGCGGACCCGTCAAACACCCTCGTCCAGCACGTAAAAATGAACCCGAAAGGGAAGAACGGAGCGAACGCAGCGTAGCGACGGCGCGCCTGGAGAGTGATTCAGCCATTGTTACTCATCCCCTCCTTTTTTCCAGGAGGACTCGTGTCAGGAGTATTTTAAGTGCTCTCCGATTCCGTTGTTCTCTTTTAATCCTGTTAGATAACTACCTCCACCCCTCCTTGAGCGCCCTCTTTCTATTCCTCCGTCCCTCCTCCGCTCCCCCACTGCCCACTCAGCAAACACCGACTCTCAGCCACAGTGTGGTTAAACTAGGCAGGAAGAGGAGAAGCGAGGAGACGGCAGAGGTGTGGCGGCACCGCGGGGTGTCGGACAAATGCGCCGCTTAGGAAAATGTGGCGCCTCGCGCTAAAAATAGTCACCCCGGCCTCCGTGAACGCTCCATCACCACTTCCTGTTTCAGCAGAAATGCTAAAGGAGCCCAGCCAGGATGAGGTAACTTCTCGGAGCAGGGGAGGCGGGGCGGCCACATTCCTGCCGCTCCTCATGGAAAAGCAGAGGAATGTTGACGCTAACCTGAGCGATAGCACCGCCCAGTGGCCCAAGTCAGAACTGCCGCCACGGGAACATCGTAGTTATATAATATAGACCTTTACAGTAGCATCGGGCGGGTAGAGTCAGCACTTCCTGTGTATACCCGTCAAATCAACATGAACAGGAAGTAGAAGGGGCTTGTGCTTGCCCTTCACGCCCATAAATCAAAGCGGCAGAGGGTCCCCAGACTCCCCGTCCTCGTCTCCAGAGGTGATAAAGTCATCTAGCGCTAGCTAACAGGCGGCGTCAGAGGCCAGCCAAATCTCCAGCAAAGACTTAAGCAGCAGAAAGTGGATTTATGGGAGGAACAAAATCTATTTACTTCATTCTTTGTGCACGTACTCATGAGGACTGAGCTGGGGGGACTCCTGAGGGAGCGCCGGCGGTACGGAGCCCACCGAGTCATCTATCAGAACAATAGAAATGGAGGATCTGTCATAGAGGCAATGAACATGATGGAATTACCTGGCTGTGATTGATGAACGCGCCTTCCCGCCCCTTTAAACGGGACGGCTCAGTCAATTTTTTTCAATGACTTTCAATATCGCTAATCAAATAACGGGACCGGTGGCTGAACATCGCACGCAGCCCAAGCTTTAGCGAGGCCACTCCGCCACAGGAAGGAGGCCCTTTTAGATCCTTCTGGGATGGAGAGGAGTCGGCTTTCCTGCCGGAGTTCCTCTGCTTTCATCTCCTTCTACCACTTTAACACTCCATGGCTTTTCCATCTCCGCGCTCCTGTTTCATATTCGCCTTAATTGCCTCATCCGGTCTCTCGCCCTCTCCTCCTGCCAATCCTCCCTCTCTTTTGGCGCCGACAGCGTTCTTATCGTGTTGTCTTGATGAAACACTCCAGCGGTTATCATTACGCACGCAACGCCGATTACACTTCAGGCCTTCGGGGGGAAGTTTGAGCGCGACAGACAACTCTGCTGATAAGACGGCGTTCACCGCGAACGCATTCGAAAGAGCAGCGACTCACCGGTTCCTCACCCGCACGCCAGCGTCCCTCCGCCTCTTCCTGCCTGAAAGAAAGACGAACCAAGAGGTCAGAGGTTGCGATGAAGTGTGAACGCTTGAAACAACAAAAACGTGTCGAGCAGGTTGCTAACCCTAGCCGTAGCGTGGAGCTTTTGGCAGCGCCGCAGGACCCAGGAGAGAAGGAAAAGCAAGGGCATAACCCAGTGGTCACTTGGATAAAGTCAGGGATAAACCCTGGACGGGTCACTGGTGCCTCACAGGGCACACACACACACACCCTGTTTACTCACACTGAGAAGCCACCTAGCATCTCCAACACGGGGAGAACATGCCAACTCCAGAATCCGTACCCCTGGAGGATCCACTGCTATCTGGCTTTAATGGTTGTCTAAACAACAAAGCTACCGTTTTAGAACCAACAACTGCAGACGAATGTGACGGAATTCATAGATCTGAGTTGGGGTAGCGGACGTAGCGTCCCGTCAGCTATCGCTAAGATACAGATGCACCCTCGGAATCAAGCCTCTCCCACTCATGAGCCTCTTTGCTGGGTTGATGCGGAGCTATGTTTCCATCTCCGCCAGTGACGTCGTGCTGCTGAGCCAGTAACGCGGCTCGCCTTCCCAAATGTTCATTTTTAGCCGGCGCGGCGCCGAGGCTGACGAGCTGAGCGCAGAGGTTTTTGACACAATGGTGTCAAAGCCGGGATGGGAACAGGATCGCACCTGCCGGCAACACGCACGCACAGATGCTAGCAGACTCGTCAAAGCCACTTCAGCAGCTCGCGCTAGCGTTAGCGTTCCTGGTGATTCATTTGTTGTCACGCTGAAGAGAGCGATAAAAGACTCCTGTGAGCTGCTGAAACACGCAGAGCGACTGTTTAAGTCGCGGAAGAATCCAGAAACTTTTCTGTAAAGCAACATTAGCTGCGTTGTTTCTCTGCTTTTCGCTGTCTCAGATTGTTCTGATCAACATAAATAATAGAGCCGCTTGAATGAAATTTCAGCCACTTTTAGTTTTGATGTTGCAGAATTTTGCTGCGACACACTTACAGCCTCAACCTCAGCTCATTTACCATATATCTCACCATTTTTACCGTATCAGCAGAATCTATCTACGCTAACCAAAAACCGCTAGCACTCAACTGTTAGCCGAGGACTGAATCGATGCTTCCAGCTCACGTGGTCTGTTAGACGTCTCTTTTTTCCCGCTTCTGAGAATCGACTGTGATTTTGCAGCGCAGGTTCTCTTTTGGGAGAGAACGGGAGGTTGATGCAATATCGAATTAGCCTTTTGTCACGGACAGTGCTCGCTAATGGAGCCGCAATTATCTGGCTCGCGTCTGAAAAGATCAGCTCATGTCACCTCAGGAGAGCACGAAATGAAAATGAGACATAATAATCAGTCAGATCTGGGTGACTGGATCTGTCGTTCCGCTGCTCTGGTCTGGAGATGGTGTCTCTGTGGACTTCCTGTTCAGAGGAACGTCGGTGCTGCTGCGTTCTTTAATGGATCAAAGCCAGGATGCCCGCAGTAGCTCCGCCTACCAAGCTGTGAGGGGGCTAACCATGCTAACGTGGGCTAACGGACCGTCTTGACCTCTCCACACCGCTACAGACGCTGGCTGACAGCTTCCTGTGTGGTCTTGATCGCGGTCCTCCTGATCATTAAGCTAATTATGCAGGCTAATGAGAGCGCCCAGGCCGCGCGAGCAGGCCTGAGCTCAAAACACACACGCGAACACGCACGTGCTCATGGTGCTCAGCCTGGGCCTTTTATTTCAGAAGCTCATGACAGGAGGATGCCATGTGCTATCGTTTATCTGTGACCCAACATCTTCTTTTTCCTGCAGGGAAATTCTGAGGAGTTCTCTTCTTTCATCGCTCGGGTCCGAGGCAGCGACCGCCAGCCATTATTCCAGACAGGTAAGCCCCGCCCCCCTCTTTGATCAAACGCTCTGTCTGTGACCTGAAATCTGTTCGAGCGTCGGCAATTCAACCAAGCCGAGCTGCACAGGTCAGAGGTCAAACTAGCAGAATGCTGAACGCGGCGCGAGGACAGTCAGGCTAACCTGCGCTTCAAATCAAGGAGCCCGATTCTATTTCTATTTCCTTCTATTTTCCTGCACATTTGATCACTTCTACAGATGGTTTGTCACAAACTCGTCAGCGTTTCCTCGCGGACAAGCGCAGGTTGATAGAAAGGGAAGGTTAGTGTCAGCCCACGCGTGGAGAGGAAATTAAACGTGCTCGTGGCGCCATCTGGTGTCCGGAAAGGTGAACTGCTGCTGTCGACTGCTGACATTTTTTTTTACAGGCGCCACAAAAACTAGACTGAAACAGATTTAATAAATCATTTCATTCAGTTATAAAAAAGACTCCTACCACCTAAAATGTAGGAGTTTTAAGATTAAAAGTCTTAACTGATGCCAGATCAGTCAGAGAGTCTTTATTAAATAACAGCTTCTGAGGACTGAATATAATGTCATTAAAGTTGGATGTTTAAATCCGTACTGCCTAACAACTAAAGTGCGTCTCCGATCTTCTTTATTTGATGAGCTGGGAGTGAGAACAGGCTGGAACACTCATCAATTCCTAATGTTCGATGCATTAATATTGATAAAAGCTCTCTTTTTGTCAAATGTCGGCGTAACACAAATGCTAAGGTGGAGTTGACGTTGACGAAGACTTGGTGACCTGTGGTGAACTCTTGGTTTGAACAAGAAGCCGTGTAATACCTCTCCCCACCCGCAGAGGGCGGTAGTGCGTTCAGAAACGGAGGCCAGAACCCCGGCAGATGAATTCTGGTGTTTCCCGGGGCCCCCATCGGATGTGACATTTACAGACGACCGCAAACAGACAATAAACGAGCCATAAAACAGTTACAGGCTGAACGTAGTTCCTCCTGCGGTACCTTTGTATGAGCTCGTGGACTCTGGGATCATCCTCCAGGCTATGATGTAGTCGCCATGTTACATGTGTGCGCCTGAGCGTGTGATGTGTTCCAGCCCTGCCTGGATGATTTATTACACCGCTGGGAGGGTTTGGTGAGGCCACATGTGCAACACGGCAGCCAGGCAGAGCACGCCGTTCTCTGTTGCCGTTAGCTTAGCACACCAAGATGTTTTTAAACGCTCACAAACGTCTGTTTCCTGTTTCATATATTCCTCCTTCTGTCCCAGGTGGGTGGGGGGGGGGTCAAGGTGGGCGTTCAATCCGGTGGTCCGTCGGCGAGGTGAAGGCAGCATGTCGGCAGCAGCGTGAGCCCCAATCCCCAATCAGCAGCCTTGTTTCTGGTGAGTTGGACACGTCGTCAAACATGAACCAGAACACTGACAAATCCAGCAGCTTCGTCCCAAACATCCTGCTTAGGGAATTATGGGTAAAGAAACACCACAAAGGCCAAGAACATGTCACGCTAATCCGCCAGCACGGGACCAAGGGACCAAGCAGAAGAAACAATGACAGACTGGGAGAAAACTCTTTAAAAAATATATAAATGTGGACGATTTCTCCTTCCTAAGGAGAAATTTGATGATTCGCAGCCTGAGAACAAACCTCTTATGTGACTGGAAGTAAATAGTGTTTCATTTTCACTACCGAGGCCCCAAAAACTACCATGAATAAAGAAAAATAAACAAAAAACCCTAATATTTATGCAGTATTTTCAACCGTACTTTCACACCAATGGGCTATACTTGCATATCACCACTAGATGGCGGTGTTGGTCCATTTCCAGGACTGTGACGGTACACATTTTATTGCATAAACGTCTAAATCAGTGGATTCTGCCTTTGTTAGTCATTTAAGTTATATACAATGCAATTATAAACACAAAACTATATTAACTAATTTAATCTATTTATTTTCCGACTCCTACAGAAGAAAAACCAGCTTGTCTTTTAGCTGTTTTTACCCACAATCCTCTGTGCCGAGTTTGTGCATATGTCCGTGACATAAACCAGCCTGATCATAAACCAGCCTGAACACTGAAACGCAGCAGCCTGCAGCGCGGTGTAGTTACAGTAAAGACCAGCAGGTGGCAGTCTGTCAACACACAACACTTGCAGCCACTTCCGTCCCCGTTAGGTAGGTGTGGCGTGCCTCCTCCTCCTCCTCACTGCCATCACCATCACCATCATCATGAGAGGTCCCTCACCTGCAGCGTCTGCCCCACGCAGCAGCGCCGCCGAGGCCGGGTCGACGGCGCAAACGCAACTTTTATTGCTGCTGGAATAAAACGGAATTGAGGAGAAAGAGAAAAGCCCCGTGGATTAATGGATGGGAGTTCACACCTCTGCTCTCGTGCAGTCTCATCCTCCTGTACGCTGGCGTCATCTCACAAACACACACATACACACACACACACACACTCGCCATCTGTTTGTGCAGTCGCCCGTGTCTCTGGCGGGGGGTGGGGACTGGGAGAGGGAAGCGTCTCTCGGCGCTCTCGTCCAGGATCCCTCACTTTCCTCTTTTTTTCCGCGCTGCTGTCTGTCAAACGCTCTCGCCGCGTCCAGGCTGTGCTGCTGGGACGCCGGGGCCATTTGGAGAAGAACCAGACGTTTGCTGGGAACCGCTGCAGCCCGCAGCTCCCCGGAACCTGCTCCACTAGCTTAGCCATTAGCCGCCTAAAATGGAGAAGACCGCTGGACGTTGGGGTCGTTTGGGGGTCGTTCACCGCAGTTGCACACATCCCGACTGCATTTACCAGCCGGTAAAACCAAAAACCAGCCTGATCACCAGATATCAGAGTTATCTGCACACCGCAGAGCCGCCGCCGCCGTTTACCGCCATTTGCTCGTTTGGGGTGAATTCTCACATCCCTGCCAGCTTTGAAAACAGCTTTGTCGGCAGCTTAAGTAATTTAAACCAAAATGCACTCCCCGGCGGCGCTGCTGCCACATTCAGGCGCGGTGATAAGAAATGGCAGCTATCAGCAGGCAAACGCGAACCCAAGTAGCAGCGTTAGCGTGCGTACATGTTAAGAGTGATTTATGTGGCGAGCAGCACGAGTGTGTGGATGAATGTGGGCCAGTACCATGTGACTGGATGAGTGAGTGGGCGAGGGGCGGGGCCAGGCTAACCGTTTAGATCTGTTAGCGTTATTATACAGAGTGGATCCACTTTTTCCTCAGAAACTGATGTACTTCCTCCGACGCAGATGATTTCCTGAGGTTTGAACCGAACCGGCGGCCATCATGGTTTAACTGTCGGCCAATCGGAGCCTCTTCCTCATTAGAGGCAGCAGGAAGAGCCTGGCGTTAACACTCCGGTGTTTACTCCCCTGGATGCAGGGCGGGGACGCGTCCACGCGTCTAAATCAGCCCAACCGAGGCAGCGTAATGCTGATGATAGCGGCGGGGAGGCGAAGCAGAGTTACGGGTCCGGGGACGAGGAGCCGAAGAGCCTCGCAAGCGGAGCCTCCGCCACGCAAACGAGGAGGTTCGACGCCCCAAACCCACAGAAAACCGGATAAAACCGCATCGTACTCGTCACTCTTCGCTGCACGCAGTCACATGACTGCGCTACAGCGCACCCTAGAGGTGGAATGCTCAGCCTAACAAAGTAACGTAGTGAAGAAAGATATTTCCTGAGCGCTAGGTGATTGTCTTTCTTTTTTATTGGGCGCTAATCTAACAGTGTAGCTCGGTTAGCCGCTAACTAAGCGGATGACCTCCTGCGACATCTTCTTTTCGTAATTGCGGCGCTGCGTTCCTGCTCCTCGTTTCCCAGACAAACGATCAATGGCTCCGGTCGATCATCAGCCATGATATTATAATCAGGCGCGGAGCCTCTTGGCTCCGATAGATCAGACAGCTGCTGACAGCGGAGCTCTGCACAGGTCATAAACCCTCACCTTCCCTGTTTGACCCCCCCATCAATCCCCCTCTTTCCCCTATGAATGCAAATAACGAGGTGACATCTTTATGGTTATCTCTGTATCTCCGCACGTTACGCCCGCCGCCCCTGAATGTGCTGATGCCGCCGCGCAAATGGGACTTCAAAAGCTAACCTGCGATGGTAAGCTCGCCAACACCCCCCCAACGTAAATGAAATGTAAACAAAAGCGTCATTGTGCCCTTCCTCACACCCCAGTCACTTGTGCATGCGCTCAGCTGATAAGTGCGCGGCTTCATTTTCCCCATGGAGAAGCACCGTAAAAAAATGGGCAGTAATAATTGCTTCGGGGGGGCGGCGAGTGCAAGACGAGGACGGCTAAATATGCTTGATTGCTTCCTATGCCTCAGTGCTGCGTAATGAAATATGGCTGCTGCAGACAGGAGCTCCTCTGTGATTGCCTTCTTGTCACTTTCACATTTTTTCCCCCTTTTTTCTCCTCTTTTTTTCCATCCCTGCTCCACGTTGCCTCCTCTCCAGACCCCATCAAAGCGTTGGTCCATTGAACACTTATCTTAGTTATAATGTAGTAATTACGCTAGTGGAGGGGGGGGCTAATTGAGTATTCCTCACCGCACCAAAATGGCAGCCAAGCTAATATTTCTCTGTTCTACAATTTAATTTGCGGATTCATTAGCATGAACGGGGCGTGAGAGGGAAAGCAGATAATAGGGAAGTCATCGGAGGAGCCCGCAGGTGGAAGCAGCTAGCAAACACGCTTTTGATAACGTCTCAATGAAGCTCAAGTGTCAGATTAGCACAGCATAACGAATTAGCTAACTATCATATCGCGTAGCGCGCTGAAGTCGCCCGTAGAGTTGCCGGTCCGGTCTGTGCGGTTAAACAAACGGCAGAGAGAACTGACTCGGCATCGTCGCAGCAGTCATAATCATCCTCGCTAATCACTTCATTTGACAGCCACAAAGCCTCGACAACCCTGTTTTTAGGAGATAATGAGGGAAATTAAAGCTCACCCAGAAATGTTTACCCGACCCCACGGGCTCATTTTTGCTGCCGCCACCCAGAGCACATTTCTCCTTGTTGCTCAAATAAGTAGCTAATCATTTACGAGAATATTAGTCCGTGGGCTGGCTCGCGGAGGAATCGGCTAATGGATTTAGCAAGAAAATAGCCTGAGAAAATCTTGCCGGGACATTAAATGTACGACTGTCCTCCCCCCCCCTCCCTCCATCTCTGCCCTGCAGAATAACTCACGAGCTAATTTGTTGTGCTACTTAAAGTAAAATGTAATTACACTTGTTTTCATTATAACTCGCAGAGCCGATCGATAGCTGAGGCTACGTCTCGGCTCCGCGCGCAATTTTCTGTTCCTTCAGCCGAATTTGACTTTCCAATCAAATATTCCGCGTAATTGTCGGGCGAACAGACGGAACTGGAAGCTAACGGACGGAGATGGAAACGTCTGAGTGATTCTTCTGTTTTCACAGTTTCTCTTTCCTGAGACGTCGCCGCTGGAATGAGGCCTCTGGCAGGTGAGACCTTGGACATCAGAATGATTTAAAAATGTCCACCTAATGGAGAAAATGAGTTAGAAATGTTATATGTTCCTAAAACACGCGTCTACTGGATCCACCAAAAGTCTTTTTCCCCCAAAAGATACCCACTTTTAAACACGTTTTTTAAATCAATTTTCATTTAAAGTTGATCTCGTAACTACAGGCGACGATAAAACGTTTCTCTTTGGTAAAAAACTGTTAAAAAGATGCTTTAAAATTAAACATCCGCATGCACCAGCTCATATTTAGGACGTCAAACACGAAGATGAGGGGAAAAAAAGTCAATTCTTTCCCTTTTAAAAGACCAAGTGGAACAAAAAGTGAGCCCTAATCTGACTCCGTCCATCTGCTGACCTGATCAGTCCAGGTGAGGGGTGGGGGGGGTGGTGGGGTGGGGGGACCATCTCTGGCAACCGAAAGCTCTTTTAAAGTGACTGGAGAGGAGTGAAGCAGCGTGAGTGGCAGTGGGATGGGACCAGAGGAGGAGCTGCTGCACTGCCTCACGAGTCTGGATTGATGGAGGTGATGAGACTCCTGTCACTGAGCAGGGGGTGGGGGAGGGCGGAGGCAGGAGGGAGGGGGGAGGGGGGAGGCTGACCAGCCTGCGGAGATAGAGAGAAATAAATGCGAAAACGTGTGAAGGATGAAGTGGAGGGAGCGCAGCAGCTGCCTGGAATGTGTCTCGGACATGTGGGGGTTGACGGAGGCAGGGGAGGGGTCGGGGGTGGGCGGGAGGGGTTCAAGGAGGCGGAAACTACATCCAAGGGACCAAGATATAAAGTCAAAAGCCCAGCAGAAACATCTAAAGTCCAGCGCAGAGACTGCAAAAGCGCAGGTTAGCATTGTTAGCATCCGTGCTAACGACTGAGGTCACGCCATCGTTGTCCAGAGAGGTATTAAACCTCATTAAAGGCTGGTTTGTATAAACCAGAACTCAATATCCACGTTTGAGTGGAATAAGCTGTTTTCTGGCTGGTTTTCCGGACGTCTTTGCGAGCAATATTAGATCTCGTGATCAGGCGGAGCGTGAGTGGAATACCGGCAGAGTTCAATCCCTGTTCTGGGAATTCCGCACTTGGTGATTTCAGGCTCAATAAAGGCAGCGTGTTTCGCTTTTATCCCTGCCTGAGGAAAGATGGCTGACTCACCAGAATGCCAAAGTTATTACTGGAAGAAGAGCTGCGCAGGTGAACGCTGGCGGCACCGGGAGCTCGGGTCGGCAGCCCCGGCCAGGCCCTCGGCTCCTGCTCCGGCAGGGATTCACACCCATCCTCCTACAGGCGTGGCTAACCAGTTAGCTTCCCTGGATACATGTAGCACATTAGCCTCTCTGGACACCGACCTTCAGCTCGTTTCTGTTGTCGCTGGTGCAACGGTTTTTTGGGACAAACGCAGATGAAGACGACGTCACCCTGTTGTCATGGCGCTGAGCAACAGTGCACTCACGCTGATTGGTTATTGGCTCAGTAATTCAGGCTCAAGTCTGCCATTCAAATCCGAATTCTCACCCCTAAATCTGCCGGTTTGCAACGGACTTCAGATACATAATATATCATTATTAGCAATCATTCCGCGCGTTTGCGAAGGTTTACCGGGATGCCACGATCAGTCGGCGAGGTCGATAATTCCTTTGTCTTGTCCAGGCAGCTCCTCTGAAAGTGATGAGTTAAAACAAGAAGCTGCTCTGATCAATACAGCAAAGATTATTTATCCAGAAAGCAATCCATTTACGAGTTCTTCCAACAGTCTATTTAGCAAATTAAGCTCGTTTTCTATCCCAGGAGCAGTAATGTTTCCTCACTGACGTGGAGCATAACGGCAGATGGAAATAACCCGATTAAGGAGACGGGGAAGCATCCGTCCCGTTCTGACAAACTAGAAAATGAAATCAAGTCCTCAGAGATCACGCAGAACCCGGCATCACTCAGCCGGTCGGATCACTTTGGATCCCAAATGCTCCTCAGGGACGGGAAGGATTGCTGAACCGAAGCCACGCAGCAACCTTTGAAAGGTCCCTCGAGGAGGGTTGCGGTCGTCTCGACCACAGGTTTGAGAAGGACTGGCGTGCTATACCTGTCGGACCATCTCTGCACCTTTATCCTGCACAAATGCAAGAACATTACCGATAAAAAAAAAAAGAAGAAGAAGCTGCAATTCCTGAAACACTGGAAAGGGGCGACTTTTTTTAGGAGTTAAAAGCTCGTCCTGGGTGTGATTTCAGGCCCCCCGCGGTGAAAATTGATGTTCCTTCAAACGTTCCTGTTTGGAGAAAACATCTTGTGATCCTCCCCTTCGCGTGGCGCTCTCTCCACGCCGCTTTTCAACCGTGAACCGCGAGTTAAAAATACAGTCGGCTCTGACATGACAGCAGCAAAGTGCACTTGATTACAGGGTTAAAAGCAACGACAAGCGAGGAACAAGAGCGAAAAGAACGCTCTCAGCTTTAATCTCCCCAACATCTCTGAGTCGCAAAGTCACGGAACGGTCGCTCGCCAACAAAAAGGTTCTGTTCGGCAGTGTGGGTGATGGCGTACTTAATCCCTTTGTCTCCGGCCGTTTTCTGCCGCCGCGGACCGACGGTCAGATGACTAAAACTTTCCCTGTTTGAAGTCAGTCGGGTTTCAAGGACTGCGGGCGTCAGCAGATCCCCATCGATGCACAGGTCAATACCTATTATGGTAAAAGCAATAGTCGATGCGGCGCTCTGGCGTTAGCGGCTCGTATGTGGCTGCTTTGAAAAATCCTTTTCTGCTGCACTTTGAGGACAAATCTGACAGTTTGTCCACGCCGTGGTTGCGGAATAAAAGAGAAAGGTTAGATGAGCAGAGTCTAGGCTAACGCTAACGCCAAGCTGTTTTACATCCTGCGTCGGAGGCTGACATTCTAACAATCACAACTGTCTTTCAGACGCAAAATCGGAACTAAGAGAAGTCTTAATTGGGAGCCCTGTGGCTCTCCAAATGCTACAGTAGCATTCTGACGGCAGGTGTGTTAGAACGTACCAGCGCCTGACCTCCAAACTAGCGACAGTGGCAAGTAAAACCAGGAAGAAACCTTGATCAGGACCAGGAAGCGCAACAAATAAGGGAAAATAAGCAAAATATCAGGCAACCAACAACATGTGGACCCAAACTGCGACAGCACGACCTCTCAACCCGCCGTCAAGTGAAAATGTAGAAATATCAGACGTATCGGGTTGGACAAAAGTAAAACCTGGACTGGAGAAGCTGAAGAGAAGTGTTTCTGTATCTATAAAAAGAACAGAAACGTGCAGAGAAGCTTGAGTGACTTTTGCTTTTCTCTGCTGTAAAATGAGCTCTGACGTCCTCATGCGTAGCTTCCCCCGGCGTGTATGCTAATGCCCCATCCTGACCGTTCACACGCAGGAAAAGGCAGCTAAGTAAAACCGAGCAGGAAGCAGCGTGGCTCATCATTCCGGACCGACAGCGCCAGCTTCAGCCGGCCCGACCTTCTTCACTCCGATGTTCTCGTGTGCGCCCGCACCTGTGTCACTCCCAGCCTCACGTCTTCACCGCATTTCATGGTCTGCGGCGTTCGGGTGGATGACTCGTAGGCTGGCGGGAGGGGAGCAGCGTCTGTTTGTGCGTGTTTGCGTGTGTGTGCGCACAACAACACAATAGAGGAAGAGCAAATCTGGGCAGGGGCGGGATGCTCGGCTGCGCTAGCACAGAGGGTCGCAGTCGCTGGCAGTTATTAGCCTTTTAACCTTCTACTTTTCCGTTAACAGCGACGCATTAAGCTCCTCTGCTCGGACGCAATCGGTGTTTTACGGACGTGCGCCGAGCGCGACTGAGCGATCGCGGGTGAACCCGTTTTGCGCTAATGCGCTTCAGTTCCGTTAAAATGGCACACGTTAAAGTGGGGAGGTACCGCAGGATCTGGCAGCGGCTCGTGTTGCTGCCGACGGTCTGAGGCCGCTGAAAGCAAAACCCCAGGAAGTCCGGCTTCGAGCGCCTAGCGTCGACTCAAGAACAGCCTCGGATGGCGGAGAACCTCGCCGGTGGAACGGCTGCTTTAGCCGAACCAGGCGCCACATCAATGGCGCCGCGGAAAACTCGATTGTAGCGAAGGACTGTGCTGGGACAGCAGCTGGGCTGGAAGCGGTAGCTCTGTACGTGAATTAGCTAGCACTTCAGATTTGAACTTGTTTTTAAGATGCTTCAAAGCTTTTGAAAATGTTCTCCAGAGAGAAGAAACCTGGCAGCACGGAGGCACCAAAGAGGAAACAGGCGGTAAAAACGGCCTGATGTCATCAGCTGTGCGTCACCAAACAGAGCCTGGGCTCGGTTTCACGGACTGCTGAGGCTCAGGGTTAAGAAAGCTCAGTGTCTGCTTCCTACGGTACTGAGAATATAATTGCACGATCGTATTACACTATTATGTAATTATAATTGTAATGAATATACTAATTATCTCTGATATTCAGAATGTTATAATGGTTTTATATGCTAATGACAACATCACCATTTCAGAGCTCTAACGAGCACGTGTGCCTCCTGACATTACAACGCGCGTCATAATTCGATACACCAGCGGCGTTAAGGTACTCGGTGGCTCTCGGAGGTAGCCCGATGCTAATCTGCGTCCCAGACGCTCGTCTGTCAGACAGATCCCTGAAATGTCAGCTGCTTCCTGGAGTCCAAATGTGACCGTCAGGCTCGGCGAGCCGTGAAAACCAAGTGCCCTCCAGGCTTCTGCACTGGTGTAGTCACGACCGTACGGCGTGAAGCGCACGGGACGTCTGAGCACGGTGGGGATGCGGCCCCGGTGTCTCCGGCCTCCTAATCTGTCTCCCGTCTCTCTGAGGCCCAATTACGGCGGTGCACCGCGGTCGCTTAGCCCGCTAACGCGGTGTGATATTAATTAGTGTTTGTAAACAATGCACTTTGCAGAGATTACTGCGTGCACTCTGCGTCCTCCATTTGTGTTTGGTTATTCTCACAAGTGATTAAGTGGTGGAGTCAGGACAGCTGTTCAAGATGAGTTCATTGGCATGTTTAATTAATGGCACTTGAGATAATTATTCAATCATTACTTTGATTAATTTCCTGCTCCTCAGATAATGCGTCAAGCGTCTGCCTGGTGCCAGCAGCTTTTGGGACGCTCGCGTTGGGAATCGTCGCCGATTCTGATGTGAATCCGTCCAGAAGTGGATTAGTGTTGCTAATGCTAGCAACACTTCTGTGGCTGTTTGGGCCAGTCGGGGGATGCGGCTGTTATTACTGCGGCCGGTGTAAGCTAGCCAAACGGTAGCATCACCAGGCTAACATCTTGGCACCTAGAACGTCTGCGTTACTTCTCTTTGCTCTCCGCTCTGTCTGAACCATGCTAATGCTTCAGCCCTCACATGTGCAGGGTAGTGGCAACATCCGGCTGAGGGAAAGCCGGGCAAATCAGTTGTGAGAGATCTTGTCAAACAGATTAATTCCCACCCAGGGCCTCGGGGCCGTTTTTCTGTCATACTGCTTTGCCGGGCGCCCTCATGATAATACCCCAAAGATAAAATTAATTGTGCAGGGAGATGTGGGAAGGGGAGTATCTGAAAGGACCTTCAGCAACACATGAAGCTCTCTTTTCCTTTCCGCCTCCCTGCACGTGAAAACGCGGACACAATCAGAGCGTCAGAGTCATGACACATCGCACCAACGGATGCTAACTTTGTTAGGAACTTTCTTGAAGCGGGGAGGTCTGACGGAGATGCGATCGGACAGGATCAACCCTCACGAAAGATCCCCGTCTGAGAATGTTTGCGCTCAAATTACCATCAAAGCAGAATCCCCTGCGCCTCATCAGCGGCTAACAAAGTGGCTCTCAACACCAACGTTAGCCTGCAGGTAGGTGGCGGCGCGTTTGCGCGGTCACCTCCGGCTTTAATCTGACACTTAGAGCAACAAACTCGCCAACATTTCACAGCTGTATCAGATGAAATCGGTCCAAAGACGCGCACTAAACCTAGCCCTGATGACCTTTAGCGCTAGAAAAGTAACAGCAGATGTTTGACATCCTGGTTGGACGAGAATTAGCTAGCGGTGAAGCTAATAGGCTAAAAAAAAATGTCACCACTCACTCAGAGCCTTCCCACGTCCTCCTCTTGCTGGGAACAGCTGAGAACGTTAGCTAATCCCTGCCGTGACCGTGCGCGAGCGCGGCGCCTCAGTCTTCCATCACCAGTGACCTTCAAAGCCACCGAAAGAGCAGTTTTAACGGTTTGTGGCAGCCGTGCTCTCTTTGTCTCAGTGGTCGCCTGGAACGCGAATTTGCCCGTCACCCCCGCTGGCAGACACCACAAATGAGCCTTTAAACTCTGACAGGGAAATAAAAGTGGCGAGCGCCGTCGTCGCCGCGACACATCAGAGAACACTTTTGGAGACTGGATGGGGGGGGCGTGATGTCAACTGCTGTCTGCTTTCGCTGCCACGAATTCGACGGCTCGACTGCTGCTTTTAGAGTTTGTGTAGAGCCGCCGAGTCATTGCTAGCTTAAAGACAACCGGCGTGAAAAGATGAGGCCTGGTCGGCCACGCCCACACGAACACGAACGATGTTCCCAGCTCTGCCAGTCGCCCCCCGTCATGCTGCGATATCGCCGACCGGGCTGGCCGTGTCCCAGTGGGCTCCTCCTTCCCTTCACCAGAGCTCATCCTGCGCCACCGCCGCCGTGTCGCTCAGGAGCCCAGACAGGCAGTGTGGCGGGGACGACAGCCCCCCTACGAGCTGGAGAGCAGGTAGAATCGTCTGGGGAGCAATTATGAGTGGAACCCAAGGGTCTACTCAAGAACCTCCTGCCAATTCCCTTAAGTCCCAAAACACAACCGAGACCCCCGGCAGGGGGATAACGGTCCTCGCTAGCTACCTGGCGACGTGAAATGTTGACAGTTTAATCATGTCGGAACTCCGCAGGCTTGCCGCCGTTAAGAGTTTAACTCAGTTTGACTCGTTATTGTCATCCGTTACCTCCGGTCATGTGATCCTCGCTGGTATTCCTCTGAAGACACGATGGTGATTTATTCAGTCCAAAATCTAAACACGTGACACAAACCTGACGGCAGGTTCCTGCGTCTGGTCTCTATGGGGACGACGGACAGATTAGCGTGTTGGAAAAGCCTGCTGGGGTTACGGAAAGTTTGTCTTTGGAGGTGCTGAGCCGAACATCCGGCGAACCAAGAAAACCGAATCGAATCTTGGTTGCAGGTTCAGTCTTGAGGGTCCTTTGAGCTAATGTGATTTGCTGCCTCGCATTTCTGGTTCTAAAACCATATATTTACGCAGCTGTGGAGCAGCGAACGCTGGCAGCGGCGCCTTTTCTCGGTAAATTAGCGGCAGGCGGTGGAGGCTGAGAGATAAAGGTGTGGGAGGAGGGCCGGCTCTGCCTTCCTGTGACGGACATTTCCAATTAAAAATGGTAAATAACTGGAGAGTCATCCATTTCAGCCCGTCCTCAGACTTATCAGCCCGCCGTGCTTTCAATCTGCTCGCCGCCGCAGCGGTACTATCGCCGACTTGAAAAAAAATTCTCTTCTACTTTGGATCCTGTTAAAATCCTGCTAACTGTCTGTATCCCGGAAGTCCAGGAAGCAGGTTTCCGTCCCCGGAAGTTGCTTCAGACTTTGGTGAAAGTGCAGAGTGAAACAGGATGTAGCGGCGACACCCGAAAGCTCGCCAAAACGCTAAGAACTCGTGCCGACCACCAGGTCAAACGACCAAAAACCCGGGCCATCCGGGAGCTCAGTGGACTAGCGGAGCCGCCGATCCGACTTCTTTCTGCCTCGCAATCCTGAGCTGATCCGGTGGGGAAAATCCTGATTTGCTTAATAAAGTGACGCGGCTCATTAACGTGATGGACGGCCGTGCGGGTCCCCGGGACCTCGCCGGGCCCCTTGAGGGCCATTCCGGGTGAGAGCCGAGCGTTTAAACGTGCGCTGAGGCAGCAGCTTGGCCAGCCAAATAGGCCCATTCCTCAGATGCCCAGGACCGGCTTTATCGCCAACGCTGAAGGTCAGCAGGTCAGGGTCGGTGGACTCTGGCTAATGTCTCATCGCTTTGATGCTGCTGCTTTGATGCTGCTGCGTCGTAAAAAGCCCGATCTGACACCTCCCCCCACTTCTCCGCTCTCTCCCGTGTGCACATCGGCCGACGGGACAGAGAGGCTGCGTTTTCAGCACGGTGGCGTGTGAAAAGGTTCCCTCCGGGGCCTGATTTCCTCCTCCTGGTCGCGCGTGACGGGCCGGCTGAGGCAGCGGAGCGCCGTCTCCTTCCGCCAGCTCCAAGCCCCGCGCAGGCTTGAACTGGGAGTAATGGGCTGTTAGATCATCATGCAATGTGCTGAGAACCACCCAATTTCCCTGTTTGATCACTTCGTGCTCAGTCAGGTGGAATCAGATGTTGATTTTCCAGTTCGGCACCTGCGAGTCTTTCAATAAGAGCGGCGAGCTGCTTCTCAGTTTGCGTCCTTGTCCGTGAGCGAAACCTCACCAGTCAGGGACTTTCCAGTTGTAAGTACGCAAGCCACCAGTGCGCTCCAGGCTACGGCGATCTGTCCTTGCTCCGCCCATTTCATCGAGCGCGTACTTTCCAAAGTCCACAAGTCCGTGCCTGAGACCGGAGCGGCTCCAGCTGGTGGTGGAGACCAACCAGGTGGCTTCGGGGGGGGGTTTAAACGTCAGGCTTCAGCAGCGGGGTCAGCAGCCGTGACTCGGCAGCCCCGACGGGAGAGAATATTCCGCTCTGGAATCTGAGCAGAGAACGTAGCCAAGCGTGCAGTACGAGTGATTTCCCCTGCAGGAGGCTCCAAGGGGAGCCTCGGCAGGCCGGGGCGCCGCCGCCCCCCCCCTTCCTCTTTGCCGGCTTGCTCCCAGGAGCCCCGGAGTCCTCGTCTTCATTAAGGGAGTTCCTCATTGATCAATCACTGTCAGGCAACTTGCTCTGGAATTGCACTGTGGCCTAATCATGAGTGACGTGTCCCCCCCGTCCCCCCGTCCCCTCCTGCTTTTGTCTCAGGTCTCAGGAGAGAGAATGTTCCATGACTTTCACACCTTCGACCTCAAGGTAGGCCTTCGCTCCGTCATGCTTTGATAAATGAATATTTTCTGGCGTGGAGGTGGGATCAGGTCAGAGGTGAATGTTTCTGTCTCGCTTCTTTATGAAAATACAGTAAAAAAAAAGAAAAAGAGCCCACCCTCTGCGCCCAAGTCCACCTTCCCTGAGGGATAAATAAAGAACTCCTGAATGTCAGTATGAAAGGAACCAAAACACGAAGCGGCGAGGTCCAAGTTGCAGGACTGCGGTTGCTGCGTATGAATATTCATCAAAGGCTCTGATTGATGGTCGCCGTAGGACTGGCGCGCCGTCACAGTTCGGCGAAAAAGACCCTCGACAGCTGTCAAACTCAGCGCAAGCGTGAGACAAATAACGCGGTAAACTGCAACGAACCCGACGGCGCTCTGGGCACGAAGCAGACGACAGCGGGATATTTAAAGGATGGAATAGTAGCAGCAGCTTAGCTTCTCGCTAACCTGCTTTAGCACAAGCTTAGCTGGTCGCTGTGGTTAGCTAGAAGATACTTAGCATGGAAAATCTCCTTTACAGCAAAATCTCACGGAGATATTTCGGCTAAAGCGTTGAAACCAGAGCGACTGGTCCGTTTATTCCCCTGCTAGCGTCTCTCGGTCCAGACCGCCGCAGGTCGGCTCCAGTTCCGTCCCTCAGAGACGTTTCCTGTCGAAATTTCTCACCAACGTCTGAATCTCCCGACGACGTCTGACTGTGATGCAACGGAGCGTTTGATTCCGCGGAGTCGGGGAAGAGAAGCCGGAGCAAAAGCGGGCTCAGCGTGTGGGTTCGAGTTTTGCCTTTAATACAACCTGCTGCAATCCTGCGCCTCTTTTTGCAGATACTTCCCAACAAACTCTTCTGACCCTTTAAAGTTTTGGAAACTGACAAGTTCTGAACAAGAATATAAGGCTGGAATTTCTGCAGCTGCAGCGATGGAATTACAGCCAAACAGGAAGGAACGACGTCCCTCTGCAGTATGCTAATGCTGTACGCCGCATGCTAACGTCCTTTGTTTTTACAAGGGAGACAAGTTAGCGTGGGCAGGACGCGCAGACAACAGTGGCCGTCTCAAACGCCAACCCCCCCAACCCCATAAACCCGACTCAGAGCCGCCGTTGTCTGCGGCGGCATTCAGGTCCGCGTCCAAAGAGGAAGTTTTACATTTAAAATGCAATCAGCACAATCAGCTAGCAATCAGTTCCTCTTCATTTCACTCCATCGACCCCCCACCACCCCCGCCCCACAACAACCACAGGCCTGTTAAACAGAGCGTTTTATCAGCCCGGATTAATTTATGACTTTGATTAGCCTCTGTGGTCGCAGATTAGAATGTCAGAGTTCAGGGTTTCGGGGACATTTTTCCGTTTGCTTTTTTAAATATGCACAAACGGCAGGTGGCGGTCAGCTGTTTGGCTTTTCAGACTACACAAAAATGATGATTAAAATGGCTCCGACGGAGTTAAAACAGCTTTTAAACTAATTTAGTGTCAAGCCAGGGGAAGCTAAGCTCCCTGTTGCTAACCGACTACTACTGACTGAGAAAATATTGTGAATTGGCTAACCCTAACCCTCTAAATTGGTCCAACTAGAGATGGATGATGAAGCTCCAAATGATGTTTGGCCCCACCTTCTTGAGAGGACATGTTAGCATGCTAGCTGAAGGGGGGGTCTGGACCTGTTTCTGACCAATGAAGCTGACGACCCTCTTCATTTGGCTTTTGGAGGAATTTTTGTGAAGGTTCTGAGGGTCGGATTAAATAGTTCATTGGGCCACATGTGGCCCCCGGGCCTCAGTTTGACCACCTCTGAGGTAAGGAGCCCTTCAGTTGACGCGTGCGGTAAAATTTTCCCACAATGCCGCTTGAGAAGGGATCGTAGAGGCCCAGGGAGGCCGGCGCCACCCCCTCTCCCGTGCTGCCAGCTTGGCCTTGGCGTCAGCGTGACTCATTCAGATCACGCCGCTGTGATTGCTTAATTAAATGCTTGGCTGTGTAATGACTTCACCGGGGAGGGAATTAAACCTCTAAATGCTGCCGAACCCGCGCCGAGAAATCAATGGGACGCGGAGCTGGAACCCAAAGCAGTTTCCTGACGTATTTCGACTGGACGTTCCGAGTTGATGCTGCTTCTCAAAAGCCGAGTCCAGATGCTTAAAGCGGGACAGGACAGACGCAATTAGCATCTGCTTTTAGTGAGGATCGGTGACATTGTGGTGGCTCAAAATTTCACATTTTCCACAGGGAACGCCCCCTGCTGGCCAAACTATGGTGCCTACAAGTGTTATGTCATGAATATCAGCACTAGCATCATTAGCGTACGCACATTAGCAATGGGCTACATAGGTTTTGTAGGCTAACAGTGGAATATCTAGACAGAAAATCTGAAAAGCACCTTTTGGTGTTAACAACGTGCTGAGCCGGCCACTAGAGGGCGAACCGCCACATGACATCCTCTTAACTTTAGGACGCATCCTCAGGACAGACGGTTTCCTCTGCGTTACCAACACTGTGGCGTCTGTGCCAGTCCTCTAACGCCGCGCCGCCGAACTTTTAAGAGAGCGGAATTATCGGCCGCTCGGCGCGTTTTGGCTGTTTTAGCGTGACAAGCCTGGAGGCCAGGACGGAAATCCAGCCCACACACAGACGCTTCTTGAAAAGACTACAGCCGGCTAATCTGGCAAAACATTTGATTGGACCAAAGACCTTTAGAATTCGCAGAAAGCCGGGAAAGGGCGCGCAAACTCGTGAAATGACAACCGATTATCAGAGCGCCTCTGGCTGGAGACGGCGTAATCCCCCAGATGTTCGCCGTCTACGAAATATAAGAGTCAGAATTACTGTAGCTCTCTCAAACAATATCAGCACGTCCGCGTGCGTAAACCCTCAGCATTTAAGAGGCAAAATTAAGTTGACCCCGTCAGAAAGCTTAAGGACGAGCAGAACAAAGCTCCCGGCGGTCTGATTACGCCATCTGCGTTTGTCTCATCTCCTCTGCGTAATAAGTTCCCACTCTGGCGAGACCGCGGGGGCTAATAAGGCTTTTTATCTGCTTCTGATATTAGATATCACCACCTCATCACGGTTAAGCCAGCGGTGGGCTCTCGTCCTGCCTCCGAATTCGCATCGACCCACCACGTCTCCCAGACACGTCTTATCGGATTCAAATTAGGAGCGAGCGCCGTGGCCGCGAGGACGCGGCTGCCCGTCACGCCAGGAACGTGGAATCTGGCTCTCGCTTTGCCAGGCTGCGGCTACGGCTCGTTCTGGTGATACTTGGCACCATCTAGTGGTGGGAATAGAGACTGTAAGGAGCGTTTGAGGCTACTAAAGAAAATATTTCTATAAATCTAAAACAAGACTTTTCCTCATGGTTTATCTTCATTTTTGACTATTTGTTCGTCCATTGGCCCTAAGATAAGTCATGATAGAATTGTTTTTGATAATCAGTTTGCGGAGAATAAACAGCCACACCGATGCAGCCTGACGGTCTCGCCTGTTCCTGTCTTTCTCCTCTTTTTTTTTATTCTCAAGGTAAATCGTCTATCCGGCGAGTGCAAAAGGTTTCAGACTTCTTATCATCCCTCGTGGCATCCTTTGTCAGCTTGTATGAAAAAAAATGAAATATTAACTGGAAAATATAGCTCGGAGAGATAGAAAATAAATTACTTCAGTGTGGCAGCAGAAAGAAGATTGCTAGATTTATCAAGCGGAGATGGAAATGGCTGCTCCACACCCTAAAAATTAAAGGTGGACCAAAGGCTTTCTGCTGTGCATGCTAACGCGCAGAAACCTGAAAAGCTTTATACCGAAATCATGCTAATAGCTGCATCTTAGCACCTTTTGGAATTTACCCTCACCTCCACACAAAGGTGGTGGGGGTGGGGGAGGGTAAGTCAATATTGATTGATCTGGGAGCCTTAGCAATTACCTGCATGTGCACGAGAGCATGTTAAGGTCAGTATTATCTTAGCTCATTTTACGGGTCAGCGCACTGGCTTTAGCTAAACTAAATTAATGGGGGTAAACACTTTAGCTCACCTTGGTGTAATTCATAGCCCTGCGCCGCGCCGGGCGCCTACGTTCGTGCTGTTTTGCTGAACCTTCCAACCTCGAGCGGTAAAAAGCGCCACGCGGTCGCTCCCGACACGACCCTGAAGACGCATTCACGGGTAAATAAAAGGGCTCTGTTAAAGCGACGCGTCGGAGGCCAAACACTCTGGTTTATCGTGAAATAATGACGCCGCCAACTGGAAACGTGTTATTAGCCAAAACGAACACGGTTATGATGTACTTATGAGTAGATTAATGCGTCTTAAAATTTTTATTAGCATGTTGCTCTTTTGCTGACAGCTACAACCCAGACAAGCACAACTCTGTCAGGCCCAGGGCCGCTAATCTAGCGTTAATCTACCGGACAAATGACACACCAGCACCTTCCAGTGTGTTAGCTTACTTTAGTGGCCTCAGGGGCAGATCGCATGTCTTGCGTAGCTGAAACTCCCAAAAAATTCAATGACCAATGCGCTGATCTCCAGAGGCGTCCCACAGGGACAGTGGGGGAGACGGATTCGACAACGGGCCGAAGACGGCGCCCAGGGGGGTGCCGGTCCAAGCCGTCGGCCGCTGCAGCCTCGCCTGGAATGAGCCAACGGAGAATGACACCATCAGTCAGATGAAAGGGTTATTTATAATCCTCTCACCGGTGATCACCGTAGTACTCCACCAGCGCCGACCGCCGTTTTACCAATTTGTCAAGTGTGCAGGACGGCGTTCGAGTCACAGGCTAACATCAACCCGCCCATTAGCTCAAATGAAAACACTGCTCGCCTGGTGTGATTCTACTCCATGCTTCTGAGGTTTTTCGGCTCTTTAACGACACCGTGTCAGGATTCCGACCCCGTGATAACGGTGACAGGAGGTTGCCGTCACGCTGTACCCTGAACGGTGATACAGATAAGCTTTAATTCCCGCTGGGCTCCGAGGAAGGCACGGCGGAAAAGGCGACAGGAACGCAGGAAAAATCAGTGAGGGGATAAAAGATCAGCGTGCCAGAACGGCCCGGAGCGGAGAACACGCAGAAAGGTTGCTAACAACACATGCGTAATTCATGCACGCCTCTTTCGTTGTTCCGCGAGTTCGACTCGTGCAATCCGCGACAGGAAATCGCGTGTAGATTAGCATGTATGAGCATCTGTCCTACCCGTGGCAACGTGCTCATGAATAAAACACCGGAATATTTTTGACCCGGTTTATCTCGCCGTGGATCTTCTCTCGAATGAACGTGTGATTGTCACGGTGATCCCACATCACACCGCCATAAAGGATCTCTGATTTCATCTGTTCACGAGGCTCGAGACGGATTTCTTGGCCCGTTCACAGCTCATTAGCTGTGTTGTTAAATGCTAAATATCACGTTAATACACAATTTTAGACACGTTATGTAACGCGTGACATTAATTTACGCTAACACAAAATACATAACCCACTTTTTAACCTTTTCTAGAGAATGGCTTTTTGCCAATTTTAATCTAAATTGATAACGGTCATTATTAACATAATAAATGAGGACACAACACTTAAAAGATGCTAACAAGCTAACTATCAAGTTGTCAGTCTGCTGTGATATTATCATAATAATGATATTATCATTATCCACATTTCCTATTGCAAAACCGACGATGGTCAGCACTTTACCGTAAACCAAGAATGCTATGACACAAGTGGAGCTAGCATCGTTTAGCCTAAACAGAAGCTATATGCTGAAATGCACCGTTTTCCGGCACAAACGTGTGCAGCAGCGTAGCTGTGCCCAGTCTGAACCAGAATCTAATAAAGACTGTTCCATAATATCGGAGGATCCGGCTCATCCCGGCCTCCGCCGAATCTCTGTAACGGGGCTGCACTGCCCATAAACAGACAGTGAGTGATTAGCGCTGCTCTGCCGTTGACATCATTTGCATTTTAATAGACCATAATTACAACTCAGGGAAAATAAATTGCAGTTTGAAGAATGTTTGAATTACTCCGACTCTCTGGCTCTCCACGCGAGATAGCGCTGAGCATATGCAGGAGCTGCCTGGATGGTTAATACCAGCCAGGGCTCTGAGGCAAGGGGAGCAGAAAGGAGCAGGAGGAGACAATGTGGGCCGCGCTAATGGCGGCCGCCGCGCCTATCGAACTTTTTTACTTTTTAATTGAGCCGATAGAAAGTTGCAACAAAAACCTGCCGATGGCTATTTCAGCGATCCAATCGGAGCTCGACTTGTCGGGCCTTGCTATTTCTCGTTAATTCCTTTAATAATTGCGGCCGGAGCTGGTTAATATTCCTCAGCCTTATCGCCGGGCTTCACCTGACGTGATGTGACACCTCTGCCGCGTTAGCCTGGAGACTATAACCCCGGCAGCTAAAGCTACGCGTGACCCCGTAAGCAAGAGTGACAACACAATAATACTCCCTGCGCCTAATCTTTCATTGGTGGATTATCAGATTAGAGGCGGCAGTTGTTTGTGGCCGCGCCGCCTATCGAAAAAGTTGATCTGTCAAGTTTATCTTCCACTTGTCGTATCGCGGCGGCGTCGGACCAAACCGCCGCTGCGGATGGAAGATAACGCCGACAAAGAAGACCGGAAGCTCTGGAAAATGAGAAACAAGGCTTTTCTTTTGGCCGCGGCGATACACTTTATCTAGCTTAAGAAACGGTGCGCACCAGAAGCATTAGCGCTCCGCCGTTTGATTTCCTTGACCTCGCGTGTGTGACGGAGCTGCCCTTTTCCGTCCTGAAAGGGGGGGAAATCGGGAAATCATCCACCAGCTGAACGCTCAGGTTAGCGGTGCGGAATCACCGGTTTCAAAGAGAATATAATCCAACGCCTTTCAGGCCGCCGCTTTCAAAGGGCCGCAACAGTCCGAGCAATCAGGGCAGAGTTAGCAACTTTGAGCCGGGGTTCACATTCAGGCTAACTTTTCTTCGTTATTAATAAAAGGCAGCAGAAGCTGAAGGTCGCGCTCTCTTCAAATGTGGCTGTCGCCAAAGATGAGATCGCTATCGTGCAAAGCTGCTCTTATCAGATCCGGAAAGCTCAAGGTGTAAATGTTTGACATCAGCTGGATGAGAAGCCGCGTTTCCAATTATCGGGGAGACGTCACGGAAGCGGTGGGATGATAAATAAGGAAAGAGTTTTGTCCCCAATCGGCTGCATGGTTGTTAAAAATTATTAAATTATAAAAAGCAGAGATTAAAAAAAATACCAAATTTAATGAATCGGAATCATTTATATTAGCGTCATAAGCTAGTGGACAAAGTCAGCATTAAGTTGTTCTGCTTTAGCTGATTGCTAACAACACGTTTGTCCCGAGTTTGAGGCTTTCCAAACACCCTCTGGTGGAAGGCAGCAGTCATTGCATCGCTATATTAATATTAATTTAGTTTATATTTACATTATATTGAGAATAAAAACGGTACAGTCTGAATCTTCCTCCTCTTCATCCCAGCTAAGGAACGACTTTGTTTTCCCCCTCGCCAGTCTGTTAATCCAACGAAAGCACTCACCACATGGGGGGGGGGGGGGTTAATGAGAATTTGCACAATCTTCCATGATGGCGTTGAGGCTCAGCGCAGCGGCTAGCTAACTGAACATAGCGGCGGTGAATGTTTGGCGCGTTGGGAGGAGCTCCGAGCTCCTGGTTCCGTCCTAGCGCAGGTGCTCACGTCTGACCGACGAGGAATCCTCCGTCATAAACTGCTCGACGTTTCCCTAATTGCCCGTCTTTGTTCCCGTTTCCACATTCGCTTGGCCATAAATCTCCAGATGGTGGAATGAGCCAAACGCCCAGATTTCCGTGAGCGCGGCGCTCCGGTGATGGGCTGGATGTGATGTGCGTCACCGGGAAGCCACTCAGTACCCGGGAACAGATTGAGCGGGCAGCCGAGATGGATCTGTCGACACTTCATTCTGCATCTCTCTGTTTAATGATATTATATTTCATTTCCCCGGCAAAGAAAACACCATTACCCAAAGCAGCGAGACGGAACGGGACATTCTGCGGCAGATTCCGGGCCTCCTCGCTGCTGCGCTAATTGAATTACGATCGCGCAACGCGGAAATATTTGCTCCTGTTCCTGCTTTCGTCGCTAAACACTCCGCTTCCCGGCTAATAAAAAGCACGCTTGAACGCAGCACAGGTGCGCAGTGACAGACGGGGACGTCTCGAGGTCACATGACCCTGTTCTGGGCCAGCTCCAGCTTGGTTTCTGACAATGGAGCCATGTTGATAACCGCCGCGGGATTCATTTGCTAGCTTAAATTCTCTAAAAGCCATCGGAGCCCGGATTGAAAAGCGCTTGTGATGAGAAAGGGAGCGATATTCCTGATGGGGGAGGACAAATAGGGCAGCAGGAGTGGAGTGAGCGCTCCCGCGGCAGGAATCGATTCCAGCTGGGGCGACGCGTGACCCGTCAGTGGACCCGTCTCTTTAAATTAGGCCGCTGCGGCCAGTCGCTCCGGATGAATCCACCGCCACAATAGAATCATTCCACGCATCAAAACATCTCAGGGTCACCCAGCGCTGCCGTGGCCGGCGGCGGAGCAACGCGGCGCTCACGCTAAAACGTTTCTGGGGCGGCATCGATGGCACAAATTACATAAAAGCTTTTCCGCTGCGGCGCACGGGGATCATAATGGACGCCGAGCGCTCGCAACTACGGAGAGACGGATTGAAGAGCCGCTAACACTGATTGGCCGTCATCAACCGGACGCAGACGTTTTCTCTTTAACGTCAACAAATGCACACTTTGTTTTAGTCGATGGCCATCAAACGGGTGGAACAGATCAATGACGCGTTTCCCTCCCGACGCGTCAAAGCATGGCTTTGATTTCCAACGTGTGTCTGCGTCTGATCGTGTAAACCGCCGTAACGCGGCGTCACAAACTGGGCTTGTTCTCCCCGTCCTCCGAGAGGAGTGCTAGGGTCAGGGCGACGCGGCGTGACGCTACTCCGCCGGGCGAGAGCGCCTTGATCGGCTCCGCCGGTACAGAAAGCGCTTCGGTCTTCTCACGTTCTGCTGCGTCGGTTGTTAACGCATGATTCTCCCTCCTCCGTCCCTCGGCGGCGCTGGAATGAGGCTAACCCTTCACGATAAATGTAAATGTCAAAGGTCAACGACGCTCTAAAGGCGTGAGAGGATGAAGCGAGTAGATCCGGGGTCGGATCTTTGAAGCCGACACGGTGACACGGCAGCAAACTCTTATTTAATCACCTTATGAATTCACCCATCGCAAAGCCCTGATGACGCCGCTGCCGGATTGGAGCTAGCAGGGGTCCATTCATCAGAAACGTCTGCTTCAGCATGCAATCAATAAGGCCCTGTGAGGAGCCCGGACCTCCAGAGCTACGCGGCGGTGGTGCGGCGAGCGCCGAGATAAAGTAAAGGCTTGCCCAGGCTGGAGGGGAGAGGCATCAATCATTGGGGAGCGCACGCATGGCAGCAGTTTATCCCGCGGCGAGCCCTACACTCGTCAACACTCCCGTCGACGCCCATCTATCACTTCATAAGAAACCCGTCCCCGATCACGGCCAATCCCGGAATGAATCGGTGTGCTCCGCCGCGCCGCTACCTGGCAGCTTGTGACTGCCTCCTTTGTTGCGTCTTGGAGCCAGAGCCGCGTTTCGCGAGCGTCCGTGCCAGCCGTCCGCGCTCGTGCGCCGCGGGCCGAAGGCAGCTCTGCTCACTGAAGGGGAAAGCGAACAGCTGTGCCTGTGACAGCTGCAGCAGTCGTGACATCCCTTCCCCAAACATCAGGAACGGGCGTTGGACGCGCAGCCCAGAGGGGTCCATTTAAAACCTGGACGAAACGCCGATGCCGAAGCTCGCTGCGCGCATTTTTCCTCCTCGCATTTGCGGCGATAATGTAGGGAGTAATGAATTTCTCCTTGGTCTTTACCCCGTAAAATATCCCCCCATTTGCTCCAAAACAAGCCCGTTCGGAGCAAATTAGACAATGTTACACCCGTGAAAAATGAGCCGAATGCTAATGTTTGCTCTCCGAGTCAGACTTCCGTCGCAATCTCTCATGGATCATGTTTTAGCGTTCCAGACGGACGGCGGGGCCAGGCTACCAAAAGAGCATCCGTCAGTCACACGTTATCGCTCGCAACCGTCCCCAGGTTCGGATCCCGTCTGTCAGGAGCGACAGACGGCGGAAATGCGTTAGCTGCGGCTGCTACAGCGAAGGCAGCGTTTATAAAAAGAAATCTGTGTATGTACTATGCAAATGAGCGTAATCACCTTCAGCCCCTTAAGCACTAGTCCCGTTTTAATTACACCTTAATTTCAAGTATAAATATCCCCCATTCAGGCCGAGCGGGGAGACGGCGGATTGGTGCTGATAATTACAAGTCACTGTTATCAACTCCTGATTATACGAGGTGGCTGCGCTCGGCGTTTCACCCAGGTGAGAGACTGAAGAATGAGACGCCTCTGACGGTTGCTGTGAAACCAAAAGGAACGCCAGCTTTATCCTCGCGGCCGCCGTTAAAGGATAACAAAGCTCTGCGGCTATGGTAGGAGTGGGCAGAGCCACCGTTAACCTGTATACTCGGCCTGTGAAACCCTTTTAACTGGGAAAAAGGTCAAATTTGGCCTCCTGTTAAATATTTAAGCATTAGCATTCCAACTTTGACCACTAGATGTCATCAGACCTCACACACCACGTCAAAGTTATCAAAGAAGCGTGTTTCACGCCGGTTTCTCCTTGATTTAGGTGCAGTTTGTGTTACAAAACACAGGAAGCCTCCTGGGAAATGAGCTCAGGCTGGCGGCAGGGTTATAAATAGGTGCTGTCCTCCTGCCGGGACTCAAGACTGAGAACCCGGAGCAGCAGCTGCTCGGGCGCAGCTTGGTGCAGCCTCAGATGTTCCTTAACAGTTGATTTGCTCAAGTTGCCTTCCCGTTTCTGCGCCGCGTTACTGTGCAGATTATTTCTCGCCACGTTCCACATGGGCGGCTCGCGACAACTTCCACCCAAAGCGAAGAACTCGGAAGGCGACGGTCCAGCTGTGCCGCTCGGGAGCGCGTACACAAGCCGATTTATTCTTCTGTTATTGGCTTAATCATGACAGGATTTTCCAGCCGTGTGTGTGATTTCTACCTGCAGATTTTCTACCTAACAGTCGTCACGGACGACTTTAGCGTAACCAGATACGATCGGATCCGCGCTTGAGTGCCGCCGTTCTGTCGCGGCGGGACCGACGCTCCCTCGCAAATAAACGCCATAAACACAAGGAAGCATGAAAGCTTGTTTATCTGTTATCCCTCCAGATGAAGTTTAGAAGGGTGACCAACGCGGGTCATGTGACCCACTGGCTGCTGCGTTCAGGCAAGGTGAAATCTGCATCGGCTTCTGGCGAGCTAACGCGCTGAGGCAGAGCCCCGGTGGAGGGCCGGAGCTGGTGACTAACCCAGTAGAACTCCCGGTTTTGCAGGCTAATTGCGGCTCCCAGCTGCGCGGAGGGCTGCTAACCCACTAACGAGCCGCGTGACCCACTTTGTGTCTGGAAATGGTTGCGGGACGTTAAATATCTCTGAAGGGTCACAGCTGGACACCAGGGAAGCAAGAACAACTGACCCTACTTTGTTATATCAGACTTTTACTTCTTCATTTACCGTCGAGCTAAAACACTTTCAGCTGAAGTGCACCCCCTGGTGGAAATGAACGGTTTTGTATGTGAACGTTTTTGTGGTTAATGCATGTTTTTTTTTTTTCCAGTCAAAATTATATTGAAAAATGTCGCATGTGTCTGTCACAGCTGTTCACGTTCTCTTGTCACCAAAAATCCAATATTCTTCTCGGAATGTCGTGGATTTAAACTTTAAATCCCCGTCGCAGACAAAGTTTCTCCGGCTGCATCCTGGTTTATTTCTCTGCGGCGTTATTCAGTTCCGGTTTGCGGCGTTCAACAAAGCGCGAGCCTCCTTTGTGCAGCTTGGCGGCTACGTCGTGACCTCATATCCATCCGCGTCAGCTGCACCTGCGGGAAATCAGCTCGCGCAGAGACACTGATGGAGAATAACGCGCCATCTTTGAGAGAAGCAGCTCGTCGGCTTTGTTCTCCGTCTTCCTCGCAGATGCCAACAGCTGTTCCTTTGCCGCTCCGCCGTTCGCACAGAGAGGATAATTGAAAACGTCGATCTCATTAATTTATTAAAGCCGAGGCTTTTTCATCCTAAATAACCGGCTCATCCGCACAGATTTAGTGCTGACAAAGCAAAATCTAATTAATCAGATGTCAAAATATTCATCCGATAAATCTGATAAGGCTCAGAAACTGACGGAAACTAAAGCGGAGCGACGGGAAGTGTCGGAAATGCTGCTTTGATCATCCTCAAATGCGGAAAAGTGAAGATTAAAGCCCCGTCGATCACCTGTGCAGCAGCTAGCGTCGTACCTGGGACGCGGGCTACGACTCTTAATTGATTTTACAAGCCAGCTTAGGCTCTAATTGCTAATTTGCCCGGGGAGATTTTCCATCCAGAAGCCGTGGTAACTTATTTTTCAATTTGACACGAGGAGTTTTTTCATTCATGTGCGCGGAGGAAGCGAGAGAACGACTGTGAGCTGCGTTCAAAGGAAACGCTCAGACACGGGCGAGCAGATGCTGTCCACGTAGCCCAGAGTCATTTCAAATCCTCTTAAATTGTGGAGCATCACAGCAAATATGCTCATTTAAGATCTGGATCAAGGATATTACCTGCCGGAGTGGAAGTCGCTACTGCTCGGTGAAAAAATGCTAAATGATCTTCCAGTGTTGGGGGCGTTTATCTTCGCGCAGCCGCTTCATCCACCGCGGCAACGCGGAGAAGCCACTTTGTCAACTCCGGATCGAGTTATCGGCATGAATCGAATTAATCACACACATCTCCAGCCATTCGTGTTTGCATTTCTTTTCATTAGCATTAGCGACAGTGAAAAGGCGCTAATCTGCGACAGATTTTTGAGCGAAAAGGCTGCATTTCTGAGAATAAATGCAATGACACATGATGCAATTTGATATAAATTATCACGTTTTCTTATCAAGCTACTGAGGAATGGCCCACTAGCGCCCCTAAACCCAACAGGAAGTCTCTACATTTTTCACTGCGGCAGCCATTTTGGCTCCTCTGTTTACCTTCTACTGTATTTTCACGAACTTCTCCTTTATCCGAGTTGTTCGGAGGCTACTCAGTTCGTCTGAATTTCTCCATTTAAAAAGGCGTCGATAAATCTCCTGGATGGTCACCAGCGCGGAGACAGAGACCACATCATTCTGCATTCATCACACCAGCAGCAACCCTGACTCACGTGCGCACTATTGAACGACCATTAAGCTAATACAGTTTATGCTACCGGCGCTGTGCTGAGCCGATCACATGTCACTGCACCGGCCAAAGGCCGTTTAGCCATTTGTCTGCCAATTGCCGCAGCGGTGACTTTGTGAAGCCATTTTATGCTCCAGATGTTTGGGAGCCAGAATGTAAAACTCATTTGAGTTGATGTGATAAAGGTCAAAGTCCTGCTGAATATTACTGAGCTTCTGCCGCTCTGAGAGCTAAACTAAACCACCACTAGATTAAACGTTGCCAACTGTGGAAAGCAACTGTTACCCTCCCATACAGCAGGGGGCGCCAACAAACCCGATCAACTCAACACACAACTGGAAGAAAACGTGACCATTTAGCAACTTTAGTCAAACTTTGCCGCTAATTCTTCCCAGCTACATTTTCCTGGTTCTGGTTGCCGGAACGACCAAGTGCCAGGCACATGATAAGTAATTCAGCATGCAGAATAGCTGTACGATGCTAACTGATGTACTGGAAAGGCACTGACCTCCACCGGCGGCTGACGGTCAGCTGGATCTCCACGTGCTGCAGGTGATCCGTCAAGGAAACTTTAAGGCTAAAAATAAAGAAAAAAAAAAACGTTGAGTTAGCTCGTCGGTAAATAGCTAACAGCCGTTAGCTGTTACTCTGGCATTAATACAGTTGAAGTTTCTGGTTATTCTTTTGCTCAGGTTGTTATTTGCAGATCTGCTGCTCAAACTAAACAGTAGGGAGATACGGAGGAAATAATCGGACAGAATCAGGGCAGATTCATAAAACTAGCCGAGCAGAAAATAGATTTGCTGGGGGCGTCGGAAGAGGGCTGATTGTGACAGGAGTTAAGGCTGAGGTCTGACCTCAGGAGCGCCTCCGCTGATAAAACCTCAACATCTGTACCTTTTCACCTTCAGCCGCTTTCGATGCTCTTCCAGAAAAGCAAGAAAAAGCAGATTTGATGAAAGAAGAGATTTGCGTCAGCCCCCGCCCCTCCATCGCTCATTTTGTCTGTGGCTATGCGGCGCGAGCGCGGCCTTCCTGCGTGCGACCGGACAGAAGTTCGGGGTAATTATTGAAACATATGGATGAGCGAGCCCTCTCTTTAGCCTGGCGCTAATGATGCTTGGCTATTACAGAAGGGCGTGGGAAGGACACTTCTACCATTAACTCGGCTTCCACTAGAGAACCGGTGGTTCTCCTGCATTCGCCGCCTCATGGTCACATGGTCGGGAGCAGAAACGGAGCCCATCAGACGCCATCAGAAATCTCTGATTTCAGTGTTTTAGCTAAAAATACCAAATCCTGAAGAGTCAAAGTCAGATGGAGAAGAAATACACTCATTAATGTAGACTTTTTATGATAGTAGACTGGCATAAATAAGGGAGAACAGCGCCCCCTGGTGGTCGGAGGTATTAAATGACTCAATCCACTCATCACAATCATTAATTTACAGCAAATCGTCCCTAAAAACTGATAAATTCTGATGAACGGACTGATGGCAGAAAGTCGGTACCAGCTTGCTAATCTCGGATATTTACATTTTATTTTTTCTACAAAGTGATTTTGGTGATTTTATCGCCGACTATCACCAGTTCTAATTAAAACAACAATCCAACAAAAGGTTGTTTTCCAATTTCTTGGGCTGATTGTCACATCTGCACATTAGCCGAATCCCGTTAAAATCACAGCGTGACGCGCCGAAAAAGCTCCGCAGATTCAGAGGGAAGTAACTGCTGATGGACTCATAAAAAACATCCTTTGCGGGCTTTCACGAGCGCACGCTCGCTCATAAAATTACAACAATTGCTTAATCTTTGCTACATCAAAGCGTTTCCGACGGCGGCAGATTCAACTTAACTCCAGATGACCCACTTCAACGCCATTAACGCTCCTCCTGAATGGGGTGGAGGAAGATGGCCCGCCATAAAGCCGGCCCGCTCAGGGCGCTTTTTCTGTTTGGAAGCTGCGGCGCGCTCTCATGCTAATGGACCTGACAGTTAGCGTGCCCCGGTCCGTGGAGAAACGTGCACGCCCCCCAGGTACGCGCCAGGGCCAGCTGCAGCTTTTGTCCACGCGGTCTCGCGGCTCCGGGCAACCTCGATGCAGCAACACAAAGGACTAAAAGCTGCGGCCGCGTCCCAGCGCGGCGGGAAGCAGCTTGGCGAGCTTCTGTCCAGCTGCGCGGACAAATGTTCGCGTGTCAAAGTAAAACTGCGACGTTCAGCCAGCGAGGTGGACCTCTTCCTTCAGCAGAACTCCGGTCTGGTCCGGAACCAGAAGCGGTGTCTGACCCAGAACCGGTTCCAGCTGTCCCATCCTTTCCAGGAACCACTGCCGGGCCCTGGAGCCCAGCTGGTCCGTCTGCGAGCGTCACTCTTGGCGGACGGGCCGATCTGGCAGCTCTCGGAACCGTTTCGCCGCCTCTGAGATGAAGCGGTTGGATTGATTTCATCCCTCGTTCAGTGCAGCAAATGTTTCTGACAAAGACATGTGGCGGAGGGGAGCGCGCGGCGGCCTCCAGCCTCGGCCGTGTTCGCATGATTGTTTCGGGCTACGTGTTGTCAAGCAACGTATGCAATGTTGGCGTGCAGGTGGCGAGGAGAGGGAGAGGGGGGAGATCCAGAGCCTTTCCCACAACGTCACGCCCCGCCTCCTTCGGGCCGCGGCGCTGCATCCCAGATGTCTGCTGCAACGTGTCAGGAAGTCATCAGGCACACTGATGTTTGAGAAATAATCTTTCACCTTCAGTCTATGTGGGAGTGTGTGTGTGTGTGTGTGTGTGTGTGTGTGTGTGTGTGTGTGTGTGCGGGGCGGGGGCGGGGGGAGTCCCTGTCTGGGCTTTGTCAGCTGGACTGATAGTCGGCCCTGCGGAATGGCAGCTGTTGAAGGGCTTTCTAAATTGCGGCCGGGTTGATGGGTGGCTGTCAGGAGGCCGGCCGACGAAGACTGTCCGAGGAGGGTGGGGCAGGAGGAAGATTGATGGGGGGGGACAGTCGCCCTGACACCAGGATCGTGCTGGAAAAAGAGGCGTTGTTAATCCTGGAAAAAGACAATCTGGAGCCGAAAGTCGGGGCATCGGAAGTAGATCAGTCCCACCGTCTGGGTCGGACTTCCCAGATTATGTCGACATCCATAATAATGATAATGATAATATCTGCGTCTCCTTCACTTTGGTCAACCACCGAAAGTTCCGTTTCAGCAAAAGCTAAGAACCAGCAATCGACTCTGACCTCATCCTAAACCAAATCCGCCAGTATTTTTAATCCTGTACCTCAACATGAAAAGAAAAACAGCCATGCTACCTAACCGTTAGCACTAACGTCAGCACCTTTTCCATCATTAAATATCTTTTATCGGGAACCTTCAGTCGTGGCCGTCTGGTTCCTTCCCTCCTGATCTCGGACCGGCTGCTCCTGTTAGCGTCTCTGGCTACATTCACAGACGGTTATTAGCTGTAAATCAGGGAAGGGCAGTCGGACCTGTGACAGGTGCCCTCTTATTGCCTGCTGATTGCTGGAGTGTCTATTAATCATTTTATATACTCCCAGCTGCTCAGGAATCCCTTTCAATGGTCCAGATCGCACACCGAAGGGCCGCTAGCTTCCTCCTGGTTTGCTAAAAACACACTGTGTATAAAACCTGAACGCGCTAACATCGTATTTGGACAGCGTTCACATAAACCTGACGTTCCTGGCAAATGAAGTTCCAGCTAATCTTCCTTGTTTGCGAGTCTCTCCCACGCTATCAGCAGCGTTTGTCTTGTCTTTTCGGGCGATCTTTGACCTTTCGGATTGCACCCATGGTTTAATTAGTCTTAAACTCAGCGACGTCCGCTCTTTCTTCCTGCTTCATCCTTTTATCCTCATGAGTGCTTTGTTGTCTCCCAATGAATTCCAGGGACGTCGGAGTCCTGATGAATATCACCGGCGGAGGAGGGTTATTCTGTAAGGGTTTGAAAATTACAAGGGCTTCGGTGTCGGGCACATATGCCTGCCGTAATCAGCGGGTAATAAATGTTTGCCCTTTACGTGATAAAAAGCACCGGTGGCTCCGAGTCTGCGCTCGGCTCAGGGTAAATCCTTCCTGGGCTAACAGACAAGCTAACATCTTCTCTGTGTTTGTCCTGCAGCTCTTGAACTGTTGGGGAGGTCGCTTGAGCGCTGAAAGGTAAGTTTATTTCTATTTCTAGCATCAGTTTTCCTAACGTGGGCTGTGTCGGCGAGGAGCGTCCGAGGTCGCTCCTTCCTCTCACCCCGAAGTTTAATTAGTTCCTGGAGACCAGGGTGCCGCTTTAGCAAGCGCGAATCCTGCGCAGCCAATAAGAACCTGCGTTCAACCGCGTCTGACATAGACAGATGGCGAGCCGCGCCCGCCGCGTGATGTGCGTTGTTGGGGAAAAGTGCAGTGAATCGATATAACTGATGTTTGTTTTAGCAAACCGGAAGCTCGACCAACACACAGCGGCTTTTTGTTAACAAATTAACAAATAACTGATCATTTCATGAAGTTTATCGTGAGATATCAAAGGAACTAAATGCTATCAGATAGCTACAAGCTAACGGATCCATGATAAAGATGAAATATCATCTCAGATAAAGATAAACATTTTATGTGAACTTGACGTTAACCCCACAAAGAGGTGGGACTGAAAAAGACAAATGGTAAGTTCAGGATCTGTCTGCAGATTCCCAGCACACGCGTTTGCTCTCCCTCTTTTCCCCATCCGGTTCTCCCGCCTCAGCAGCCAACAGTCACATCAACCGAACCGGCATCGGTGCGGCCGCCGACCACGCAGCCGCTGCAGGTTTTTGGGTTTTTTTCTGTTCTTTTCAAGATGTAAATTTAGAAATGTAGGGCGCAGGGTTCAGGTGTGGGCCCGGAGGGATTTTAGGAAAGATTCCTTCGTGGCACATGGCACCTCCGCAGAGAGCAGCGCCTGTGCGTCTGTTCTTCCTTCACGCCATATTAAAGGGTTTTTTTTCCCCCTCGTTTGGTTTGTTTTTAGATCATTGTTATCTCTCCGCTCTTTTCTTCCAAAGAGCTCCATCAACTGCGTCCAATCCAGACCAATTCTGGATTGATGCGGTTGCCATAACAACCTTACAGGCCAGCCTTGTGCTAGCGTTAACGTTAGCTGTCGCGACGGTTTGTTTACCATCAGTTTTATTGATAACCTGCTTTATTTCAGATCAGCGCGATTGTTTCGGCGTGCACGGGCCGATCGATGCCTCGCTGGAGCCTGCGCAGGCAGCTCAATACTTCCAATTTATGTTTTAATTGCGATGATCTACTAAGTGTGCAGAGCCACTCTCCCGGTGGCGCGTCGGACTCTGCATTGAATTCCGATGGCGCGCGAGTGCTCGGCGGACTTTCGCCGAGCACAGACGCTTCTCGGAATCTGGCTCTGGAATGCGGTTGCAGGGAAGTTGCTCGGTTTGCTCTGAGTCGGATGGGTTTATCACCCGATCACCTGCTTTTAGGAGTGATTGCTTAACTCAGCCAAGAGGCCGTAAATTTTATTGACTGCTGTAATTAGGACGGATCGATAAAAGGCTCCGCTCTGGATCGCGCTAGTTGCTGCGCTTTTTTTAAGGCTTAAATCCAGTTTAATCACTCAATATTATGACTTTAAAACAGGCCCGAACTGCAGGAGGAACTACTGATGGCGTGTTTTACAAGCGCAAGCGTGCCAACAGATCAACTTTTAACACGTCGCTCTCAAACTATCGAGTGCTGAGACCGTTTACGGCGGCCTCGCCAGTCAGACCCATCATAGCAGCGTGGAGGAGCGGCTCCGCGGCGCGGCGCCGTCAGGCCTCTGCAGCAGCTGCTGAAGACGTGGTGATGCGGAGGCCACGGACGAGTGAGCCATCAAGCCTCCGTCTCCGACAGCCTTCTGGCAAACAGCCTTCCGTGAGAGCCCGTCCCGCTAAGTCCCGCTTTTATGGCGCGGGAATCAATGGCAGAGTGGCGGGGATGTCTGCCGTGCGGCGGAATCAGGGGGTCATTGGGAGGGATGGAGCCGATGGGTACGTAACCAGGCGAAAAGCACGGCAGTCCTCCTTGGACGATGACCGGTTAGCTGGAAAAGGCTCGGTGCAGATAGCAGGTAGCAGCGTGCCAGAAGAAGGAATTTATGGGAAATGACGAGCAGCTGGGAGCAGAACCAGACCGACCCAGGTGTTGTTCTGAGGCTGGATCTACAGCCCAGCAACTGGAACTGACCTACAGGAGTGATGGGGAAAAAAGGCCCTTTTTTGGTTTATTATTGTTGGGGAGAGCCACAGGCCGTTCAAAGCCAGGGTGGCTTTGATCAAACAGAAGCTTTCAAGCTAACAGTGTGTTTAAATCAAAGCCCAACAGCTTATCCCCGGCTCCATCGGGGCCTAATTCCATCTTTCTCCTTTTCATCCCTTCTGAAAAGCGTCGTGATTAGAAGTGGACTTAACGTCGGCGCCCACATCCCACCTTAACCCCTTCCCGACAGGACCCCATCCAAAATCCCAGAAGCCGCGGCGTGTTTATCAACATCGCCGGATCAGGCAGCACAGGCTTGCGCGTCAGCCCCAGCATCCGCTGTGTTCCCCGGCCTCGGTGTAATCCATTTGGCTGTCAACAGACGCGGCGAGGGGTCATCCGTGATAAAAGGATCACTCAGGGGGAGAGGAGGAAAGAGAGCGCTGGAGAAAAGGAGCGCAAGCTAACAGGCAGACAAACGTGTGCTTCTGTGGTGTTTCACTCAGCGGAAGCCCTGTGTTTACGCTCCTCTGAACCCCTCCCCCAACGAGCAACAGCGAGAAGCAAAAACTCCCTTTTAACAGGCAGAAACCCTGAGCGGGACCAGGCTCACTGCTGATGCTCAGCTGGCTAAAGCAGCACAGCCAAGCTGGCGCCCTTTGTGCACACACTCCTCCCATGCTGCTAGTTTGTTGCTAGCAAAAGTCAGTTGAAATATTGAAAGCATTAGCGCCACCCAGCGGAATGCTTTGCTACCCTGACTTTGCTGTGCGTGTATCCGCAGCACAGTCAAGCGGCAGTCAGGACAAATTGTTGCGCTACGATGCGACCGCAGCTCGATTAGCTTCATGCATGTAAATGATGTGCTCACACACACACACACACACACACACATGCAGAGCGCCTGAACAGCAGGCAGTGACACAAAGCTAATGCCTTGTCACACAGGCCGTCAGCAGATTAGCCAGTGGATTACACCCGAGCCATTAGCCGCGCAGAGCTAAAGGCCACAAACATGAGAGAGTGAGAGATGGCGCCGGGACGTACGCCGCCACAATAACGGAGGAGTTCACCGAGGACAACGGAGGCTTTTGTAGAGGATGTGAAGAAAATACCAAAGAGAGAAGCTGTTGAGGCTGAAGAAAGAAAGAGGGAATCGGGTCAATGAAAGCGCAAACGGTGAGGAGAGAGGGAGGGGTTGAAAAACAGCACAGGAGAGCAGAGAGGAGGAGGAGCCTAAGGAGGCAAACCGGGGAGGAGGAGGAGCAGAGATGAAGAGCTTCAGAACGACCCCCCGGACGAGTAAATGGGCGAAAACCTGAAGGATCCGACAAGGACGACGCGGCCATTAACGACATAATTAACCATTTAAACACAAGCAGCTCGGCAGGGAGGATTTAGTCATGTGACCCTACGGCTCAGGACCTGGTTTTAATCCAGAATATCGCGGTGTTTTCACTCGCGGGCCAAACTTTTTCTCCATGGAAACGGCTGCAGACTGCTTATCCGAGGCCTCCTCGTGAGCCTCCACCATCGCCAGGCTGCGTTTATGTTTTACTTTGCTATAATCACGCGTATCATTTTATGCTAATCTGCTTCAGTGTCCGTAGCTTCGCCACTCCGCAGACGTGATGACACATAATTGTCTGTTTGATTCGGCTGGCGTAGGAGCTCCATTTGAGCCTGGCATCAGCAAAAGAGCGGAGGAAATCAAGTTGGAGGGGCGTTACCGCGGGAACCGCAGATCCTTTCAGAGTAGAGACGCGTGACAGGCAGAGATCGCAGCACAGATGCGTTTAGCGTGGAAATTAGACGCATTGTGCCAAGCAGCGTGTTCATCGCTCCGCGCGCATGTAAACTTCCGACCGTCGCGCGTGCGCAAGCGTAGGCGAGCAGCCGTGCGCGTCTGATGTGGCTGCGGAACGAGCGAGCGCCTCCGGGAGACGGAGGGGACGGCAGCGAGTGCGAGTCCCCGTGGGAGATTCGGACATTTTTTTGGGATAAGCCTGGGAGCGTGACCCCGCCGCTAGTCCACGGAGCAGACAGGAAGGAGGTAGAGGAGGACGGCGGAGGCTCTGGGACACGTGACCCACCTCCGTCAGCGAGAGGGTTAGGGCTCCTTCCGCGGGAGCCATTTCACCTCTAAAACCCGTCTAGCTTAAAGTGGGCCCAGATGGAAGTCAAGGAGCTGCTCTGGATGAACCAGAGACGGTGGGGGAAAGAAAACTCGTTTTCTTTGCCGTTTTACAAGTATTTAATTTGAAACAATTAAGATATTATGGCGCTGCGGAGTCGCTACACAGCGCGGCAGCTGGGTGCAATCCCATAAACCTCGGAGCCAATGAAAGATCACCTTGCTGCACTCTCCTCCGCCTCCTGAGTGTCATTACGCTGAACTCTTTCTTTTGGCTCGGGGCTGTGCGGGCTGAACGGGCTACCCTCTGGCCCGGCTCAGGGCCAGCTGCGGTCGCCAGTCGCTGCGGCGGCTCGTAAATGCACCCAGGACGAGATGGATGACACGGGAGCGGAGGATCTTTACTTCCTGCTCAGCTATTTTTCTATTTAGCGTTGAATTACCGGTTTTATGGCACCGGCGGCGTGACTTGTGGACGGCATCGGGAACGAGAACAGCTGGAGGGTGGTGGGGCGTCTGAGAGCCATCTGACGGAGCTGCTGAAGAACCGACCTGAACTTGTACCAGATGTGGAGGATCTAAACATCCGTAAGAGTCAGGGTTAGCAAAGATCTGCTGCGTTTCCAGAGGAACATCTGCGAGTCAACCTGACCGATATTAAGAGTCCATAATTGAATCCGTCACTGATTGATGGCGGCGCTAGCTGGTGACGAGCGCACTTGTCCGTGTCAGAGTTAGCATGGAAACGGCTCACAACACGCACAAACCGAGAGCGGCTAATGCGGCTAATCAATCAGCAGACACGGCGACAGATGTTTCCCGTTGAAGGAGCGACGTGACGGCGTTTATTCCAGCCTGCGCTCCAGTTTTACGATGCGCCGTCGCAACTCCAAAAAAGACTGTGTACAATGAAAATCAAGCGAGGACAGCGTGGCGAGTGTTTTGGCAGGGGTTCTTCTCTCTGCTGCCACCAGCAGCCCCTCATCTCTCATTATCCTTAATGGCGTCTCGGCTCATCCTTTGATCCAAAGCTTACGACTGCGGGTGCAACGCCGACTTCCGTCTTATAACCCACAAGCACCAGGCGGGCGTCACTAGCTAGCCGCGGTTCTACCTCTCCGTCTCTGCAGCTCAGCACCGTCCCAGTTGATCGCTTAATGGGCCTAATTGCTTTCCAGCTCATTGCTCCTCCCCCCCCCATCCCAAATGCTGACGACGCTTGTGTTGCTGATGAACGATCATGCGTGGTTGCGCAAGGAACCAAAGGTGGTGTTTGTCGCAGCTGACCGGAGGCTAATCTGGGGCGGAGCCACAGCAGAATCATCAGCCGGGCAAACGTGCAGTCAGACCAGGCTGCAGGCGGCCGCAGCGACGCGGTTAATGTTTAACCGCTGGCAGCCGCAAACATCTGAGCTAATGTTTGACCGTCCAAGAGGGCAGGAAAAGATCCCTCTAAGATAGAATCCTCATCAGACAGCGCTGATCATTCTGACTCCTCCCAGATGGTAAAATCGCATGTTTTTTTCTGCCGTGAACTTTTTGGCTAACAGCTAAGGATGCAGGCGCAGCCGTCCGTCACGTGAGACAGGTTGTAAGAAGAGTATCGGGTGTCGCAGCCAAGGACCGCGCTCGCGACTCGCAGACGTGCCGGATTTCACCTTGGCGTTCGCTGCTCTTGGCCCCCCCACCGCCGCTGCCGCCTTTTGCTGCTTGGGCAGCGGCCATAAACAAGTCAATCTCAACATGTTGGATTACATTTATCCGCTTAGAGACAGATTGTTATCCCGAGTCGCGCTTGATGGGGAAACTAATTTTACAAAGACTGGTTTACGTGATGGGGAAGCCTGTAAAGGTGCCGACGGGAGGCGAGAACGGCGCCGGCTGCCGTCAGACGGGTCGTCTCTCCCCTTCACACGTCACACGTTGGAGTTCTTTAAAGAATCGTGGAATGTTAACTGTTCTAAATACTGGTGCCTGAGCAGTGCAGGCGGCTACATCTGTCCCGCTAGCTTCAGAATTTATAAAAACGTTGGAGATAATTCTGCAAGTTCAGCAGAATTTGGACGTAAAAGACCTTTAATGTTCGAAGAGAGCTGCGCTAACAGCTCTGCAAAGCAGTACAGCGGCGCTTTGGGCTGTATGCTAATGTGAGCGTGCGTTCGCCATCTTTGCTCGGCATGGGGCCGCGTGCTAATTAGCATTCGGCGCGGAGATCAGCCTGCAGCTGATGTCTTGTCATTAGTTTCACAAGTATTTGGTCATCAAGCTCAAATGTTTGACAAACACGTTTGGATTGCGGACGGCTGCACATCCAACCTTTGACCCTTGATGGCGCCACAACAGACAAGCTCATCGCCTACGTGACGGTATCTGTAATAGTTCCTCCTCCTCTCAGGACGTTCCAGTCCATACACCAGTCCATACAAAGGCATTTTTATATTTGAATAATGTTAAACAGCAATATTTTAATATCCATGGTGAAGCTGACATTTAGCAACAGCCGGCTGGAGTTCTAATTATTCTTTAGCAGCCTGTGGGGCCTCGCGCAACAATTCCTCATAATAGAATAAAAAACAAATTTACATTTCAAATCACAGTTGAAAAAAGGAGGATATTAAATGCTAATCAGCTAAATGCTAATCAAACATGTCGGATACAGTCCAAACTTTCCCGCCACGCGCCCCGTTTGCGTTGCAACACTTTGCGTGACCCCGCATGCGTACGCGTGGAAACGCGCTCGCGGCCGTAGGAGGCATGCAATCTTCATGCGTTGTTGCAATTCTGCAAACAAACGTCGGCGTGCGGCGCCAAATTATTCACCTGAACGGCCTTTTGCGCGTCACAGCCCATAAATATGGAAACTCTGACGCCTGGTTCCTGTCTGGGATGGTTCCCGCTGAAGGTCAGTTTGTGGAGCACGTCGGCGGTGTGGGAGAACGTAGCCGCGCTAGCAGTCCTGGCGGGCTGTTGATGAATCCTAGCGCGCAGCCATTCATCAGCGAGCGCCGCCGTGGTAACGCTAGCATGAAGAATACGAGCGGACAAGGTCAAACGTGGAGCAGAATTGTAAATCCGATCTTCGTTGTGACCCAGGTGACCACAGATCCCGGAGTTTCCCCCCGACGTGACGCCGTTGCTGATAAACGATCGTGTTTTTCTAAATAAACATGATTGTTGGCGCCCTGGCAAATGAGCCGCCATCGCCGTGACAACCGCTAAGAGTTCAGCAGACAGTCATGTCGTCAAGTTTCAGTTATGTCGGTCAGGACCTCGTTTCATCTGATCTGAGCGCAGGTGGGAAAACACCTCTGCTGACTGCGGTAGTCTCGCTCTGCTAGCGTGTTGTTGTTGGATGGCGGTAGCCGCGGCTAGCGGGGCGCGCTCCTTCATCAGGAGGTTTGGGCTGGGACACCAGGAGCCCGTCATCAAAGCCTAGCTATCAGTGGCTGATATTTTGGGCGCTAGCTCGCAAAATGAGCAAGAAATTGTCTCCGCGCGCGGCGACGTCTCACACGGCTCTCAGTGTGGAGTCTGTCGCGACCTTTGCGTCAGTGACGGCATTAAATGGCATTTGTGTCGACGACGTTAGCGCGGGGATCAGCCTGTTAGCTACGCGAGAAAATAAGCAGTGGCTCTGGCTGGCTGGCTCGACTGTGCCCGTTTACCGCCTGTCTGACTGGCTACCCGGGGCGCGGTTCTCACCTGTTGCATGCAACAGAACACCTAAACGCTGTGATAAAAGCCTGATAAAACAGGCGCAGCAGGAACCCTAAACAACAACAAAGTCAGCAAATTCACAATAATATAGATGAAAAGGATACAAGTTGCTGTTATGAGGCTCTACATTAGTTGTTTTAGGTTGTTTTCTCCTCTGTGGCTGATTATAAACCACTCACGGACACTTTTTAAGTTATTACTGTTGCCATTTCCAACTTAGCGTTTGAAGGTTGGTTATAACGTCATCGGTGCCGCCCGTCAACACACCGGGCGCTCGTGCACGCGCACACGCGGAATAGTCGCACCGAAATAGTCGCGGTCAAGTGCACATTCCTGCAGTGGATGCGTTGAGGGGGTGGAAGGTGGGGGGGGAGAGTGGGACCTCGACTGACGTCACCCCTGAGAGAGAGAGAGAGAGAGAGAGAGAGAGAGAGAGAGAGAGAGAGCGAGCGCCTCCGCCGCACTCCTCCTCAGACCCGATCACTCTCTCTCCGTCTCTCCCACGGCCACTCCGATGAAGACTTGACGCCGCGACCCGAACCCCAGACCAGATCGGAACACGCGCTCCACGTGCGCAGCCCTGTTTTCCTTCGCGTCCGCGGCGCGCCGGAGATCGCTTGACGCGCCGGCGGCGGGCAACTTGGCGGAGCGAAGACAGCGCAGAAGAATCCGGAGAGCCGGAGGACGGATTTGTTTCCCCGTGCGCGACTTCAGCCGGGACGCGGCTGCCGCTACTGGATGTAAAACAGAAAGACTCTCGACTTGCTGCGAGTTTGAAAGTGGCCGCGGAAATGGTGCAAAGGTAAGGCTGACCTCGGGATTTCAGCTGCCAACTTGCCGCGCTCTGTTGTTTCAGCGCTGGTATCTGGGCGCTGCGTGCGTGACGGCTGTCGCGCTCCTGCGCCAGTTTGGGATTTGAAGAGCCGCGTTGGAAACAGGCTGTTTTAGCGGAAACACTGGCTGGTTTCACGTCAAAACTCCAAATTTGCCAGTGTTATAACTCAACTGGTGAGCGCGCAGGTGGAGAAACTACGACTGTGCGCGTCACGGTTGGAGCTGGAGGAACCTGGATGTGTTTCCAGACTCATTCCTCTTTTCACCGCTGCCTTTAATGTAGATTTATTTTGACTGCAGTTGCTCGTCTCTTCGCACATTTCCCGCCGTCCCTGCGGGTTTGAAACAGCTTTACACGCATTTCCAGCTGAATTTCCGCGTGAGGGCATTTCAGAAGAACTCGCCTTCAACTCTCCAGAGATCACGGTTTATTTTGGGAAGTCATTTCTGATTCCCGTCCTTCAAAACACGAAATCCAAATACGTGAGACGCGCAGTCAGCCAGGTGAAAACCAACCTGGCTTTGATTTATGTGCGCGTCACCTGCGCGTAATGTGGCGGTGTGGCCACTAGGGGACTCGTTCTCTCCAGGCAGAGAGGATGCAGCAGAGAGGGGCTGGAGTCAAGCAGGTGGGGGCGTTTGGTACCTGTCCACCGGGCTCTTGGGCTGACGCGGAGCCTCGGTTGTCGCGTGGGAAGGTTGTGCTTGCAGGTGGACCAGCCTGCTGGGTCCAGGCTGCACTTTCACACCCTGGTAGGGTCCTGGTTACGGCTCCAGGCTCCAACGAGGAGCTCCTGGCCCATCCCGATCTGAGTCGGGTCATGAGCCGGAGGCGTTGGCGCACTTCAAACCCTCATCCTTCATCCTGTGAACCGCCCCCATCGTCCGGGGTTCCGTGGAAAACCATCTGTCGCCCGAGGCGATTGGATGTTGGCGTTTAAGAGGAAATTAAAAAGGAGGAACCCAGCGTCTGTGTGTCCCTCGTGGGTGTTTGTGTGTGGTCGGAACAGCTCCCAGCAGGCAAGGACAAACGCTGGAAAACGAGCCGAGGCTCCGCAAAGCGCCTGCGGGGCAGCGAAGCCTGCCGACGTGCCTTCGCAAGCGCAGCCTGAAACGATATCTGCTGCTTGACAGCTTCCGGGGGGGCGGTGGGGCATTTCTGAGAACCCAGCGGCTCCAGGTGTCTGGTTCTTCCTGCACAGATGCAGGTAAACGTGAAGGATTCTGTGGTCGTTAGCCTTCACGGCGCCTTTGTGAGCAGCTCAGGCTGTTTTTCACAAGATATAAAAATGAAAACAAAGGCGTGCACGCCTCCAGGAGCTCCAGAGCCAGGGCCTTCATGAGCAGGGGACGCCCAGGCAGTCCTGTTAGCATGCTAGCAACCGCAGCGCTCGCTACCTGTCCTCTGTAGCCCCTGTGGGCGTCTCCCATCCTATACGGCGGCTCCGCCCACTGGCCGGCTGGTGCGTGGCGCCTGCAGGGAGAGTGTGACTGGTAGAGGTCAAAGCGGAGAGAGGGCGGGCGGGCGGAAAGCTACGTGTAGCTTCCGTGGCGTGTACGTGCTCCCCAGCAGGTCTGTGCATCTGGGGCGGCGCGGAGCGGCAGACTTGATGCGTTGTGACAAATGAAAAGGCGGCCTGATTTCGCACAACGCTGCGCCGCACGCGGGCGTAACGAAGCGCTCACGACTTTACCCTTGCTTCACTTTGGCCTCCGTCCCGCTGCCTGTTTCTCCGCTCCGTCGCTCCACTCGCTTATTTACTTGGCAAGCATTTCCTCTCGTAACCTCCACCACTGCATAACTAGCGTCAAGGGTGGGTTGACTGATGGAACCCGGCGCCACGGGGCGCTGCTTCGACACGCCGCGGCACGCTGCCACCGTTTTTATTGACATCCAAGTTGCCACGGGCTGCGAATAATCAGGTGCCCGTTTGCACGCCCCGGCGACGCCCCTTTGCTGTCCCTCACCCTGTCAGGGTGGCGAGCAGGGGCGTAAATACGGGTGGCCAGTGACGGGGACACGGAGGGGGGCGTGGCTTCTCCCGCTCTTCCCGTCAATGATTTTCCAGTCTCACCTCCTGATTGTGGCGTGCAGCTGCGGGTGTTTGGACGCGCAGCTCTTTGCTGGCAGGCTGGGGGGCGGGGGTGGGGTTTGGGGGTGGCGGGAGGGGGGTGGAGAGGTGCACCGCCCTGCCGACGCAGCTGCCCTCAGAGCGCAGATTGGGTTTCAGCACATATGACGGATGCCAAATGTCTGCAACCAGCTGTGAGGACAGTGAGATGGGGACCGGGCTGCACGCTGGATCGGGGTCACCGGCGCCACCTTTGACCTCTACATCAGATCCTCGCTGAGCTGCTAACCCGCTGGTCCGGAGTTTAGAGCTCTGAAGGTTTCCGCTGCGACTCGAACACAATTTCCTTTGCACGCCCTTCCTTTTGTCTCCTTTTGCTTATCTTCTTTTCTTTCGGAAAGGCTGAGAGCAAAACCATTTGAATAAGCGAGGGAACGAGGAAATAGAAGCGAAGGAGAAATGGAAGCGGCCGCCGGCTTCGCGTCGCGGGGCTCTGGCAAATTATTCCACTATAGAAGCTGCGAAAGTGATGGAATTTCAATTAAAGTATGACAGTTTTAGAAATGCGTTTCTGCTGGAAAGGGGGCGGAGCTGAGGAGTCGGAGAGTGGGAGGGGTCAGTACGTCCCAGCACGCCGCAAGTCTTTACCATCAGACTTCCCGGTAAGCGGGTGTCACGCGAGGTTACAATTACCACAGAAAAGCCGACACGCCTCTCTGGGCTTCGTTATTTGACGCGTCGTTGGAGTCGTGGTGTGACCTTTTAAGAGCGGAACCCCTCGGATCTGCGACCTGTCAGGCTCTGTAGTTACAGCATCAAAGCAAACCAGAGTGTCTTTGATCGAGCCTGAAGTCGGGAGGCTACCTGCTGCGGCTAACACGGGTTTGCGGGAGCCGAGGCGAGGCGCTCACTTCAGGCCTCCTAAACCGGGAACGAGGGAATCTGTGACCCTCGTCACAGACCACCGACCCTTCAGTGGGCACACGCAAGCTAACCGCAGGCTAGCACGGTGCAAAAACCCCAACATCAGGAGCGCGCTGCAGAGAATCCCATTAAAATGTGCAGTGACGTGGCCAGATAGCAATTTCACGAGTGAGGAACGCATTTAATAGCTGTGGATTTTTCATAATTTGGAAGTGTTTCCCCAATTTGTGCCGTCGTTTTCCCCCCCTCCGACATGTTGTGATAGGACTCCGCAAACTTCTACTTCACATCTTTCTGACGATTCCGCAGATTATTTGCTCGGGTCTGAAATGACACGGCTGCGAGATGAGGAGTCAACCTTTAAATTCGGTGTAACCCCGGCATTCTCGCCCGGCTCGGTCCGCAATTACGGCCTGGTGCTTTGAAGAAGCCAGGCGGAACTAAAATGACTTTTCATGTCCTGTATAATGACTGCCATTTGGAAGCAGACATGGAGAGAGAAAGACAGAGTGGAGAAGGAAAAGGGACAAAAAGGAGGGGCAGAAAGGGGAGGGGGGGGGCATTCGGCGGGCCGGAATGGCTTAGGTCACCTTTGATTCCGGCCAGCGCAAACCAACCGCTCCCGCCTTTTTAATGGGAAAAAAATAAACTTCCAGCCGTGTCTCCATCGGCGGACGCTTAGCGGCTTTAAGGCGGATTACAAGATGAACTGCGTATATTCCCTTTAGGGTGGCCCGCCGCCGTCAGAGGCCAGAGCGCAGCGCCCTCACCTGGGCTAGCAGCTGGCTATCTTTTACACTTGGCTCACTAATGAGGCCAGACAGGCGGAGCTGCAGCGGTAGCGCTGGCTGGATGCTGCGCGGCTAATCTATTATTTAGGCCCTCGTGGGGAGGCCGGTCTCAAGAATTTCATGCATGCATTTTGCAAAGCAAATAGTAGCCCGGGGGGATCCAGAGCGCCGTGTGGGAACAAACCGAGCAAGTATTAGACGCTAATGTGTCTTACAGCGTTCCCACGTTGTGCTTAATTCAGCCCGGCTCAGGAGAGCGGAACTAGAGGAATGTGGTCAGAGTCCAGGACAGCATCAGTCGTAGCCGTTAGCCAGCCGGGCTTTTTTTCCCAGTTTAATAGAAAAATTCAGGTTGTGTTTGTGTCCCCAAAACCACCGACGGAGAAGAGCGAGGACGTCTTCCTGTTTCATGTATATTTCAGGAAGCTCCTCGGAGGGCTTTCGTCGAGTTGCATCACACCATTAACGATAGCGCTGCTGCAAAGACGAGCATTATTTATAGTTAGTCGGGCTAGAAAACTGCGGCGTGCATGACCTCGGTGCTGTATTTATAGAATTATCGCGGTGTTTACATTACTTTAGGGACGCAGGGTTGCTGGGGCAGATCTGAAAACATATTTCTGATTTACGCTGCGGTCCAGAATTAGAAGCACGCTGGCTATCAGCGGTCCAGGCACCGCAGCATGACTTTCCACTGGGCAATTAAATATATTTGGACGTGAACGTACGCGAATCTGCAGGGAGATGACACGGCAACAGTTAAACATAGACGGACGGGTTTAGCTCGGGCTAAGCAAACTCGCAACGCCGCAAATAGCTCGCAGTCAAAGTCCGATCAAACGGGCAACACGCGCCACAACCTGGGCCTTCACAAACGCATTTACATTTCAATAGTTCGGGGATACTTTGAAGGCCGTCGTTGTCCACGTCGTGTCTCCAACCGCCTCGGACGGCCCACCCACCCTGAAACCAACGCTAACCGCCGACGCCCCGGTGCGCTCTTCCTCAGACTTCCCTGCCGGAGGGAAGTCGGCGTTGTAACCCGACCCGTCAGAGTTAATCTCTGCCTTGTCCTTGCAAGTGTTTTCTCCTAGATCTACCCCGAAGACACATTCCAAGAGAGTTTGGGCACCGCTGTAATCGGACGCCGCCGTGCCTTCCGCGTGTGTGTTTGTGAGAGGAATCTAAAGTGTTCGGGCACGGCCTTCTCCGTTTTCAGATCGGTGAGAGTTTGGAGGAATGCGATGTAAAGTTACAGCTAAGCCTTGGATCCAGGTCCGGGAAAGCCGAGGCTAACGTGCAAGTAGACCTGGTTGACCTGATTCGAGCAGTTTGTCGCAAAAATTCATCAGATACATCGTCACCGCCAAACCGAGGAGCCGCTGCAGCTCCTTTACGACGGATTGAACTAAGAATGAAGCATTTTCAGAAAACCGCCAGCGAAATATTTACATTTGCGACGAAGAGGCTGGATTTGAATCTCCTCCATATTTGATGTTTTGCTTCGGGGCCACAGAAACCGTCAATTACAATAATTGACCTATTAGCATCAACACAAGGAAGCTAATATGCATCTAAATAAAGGAACGTACCCTCCAGCTCTGAATATTCCTCTCTGCTGCTGTTCTGCAAAGTGGGAAAAAGGGGCAAAAGCGCTTTTATGTCGCGGAAAAGTTGGTTTGGTAGCCGTGAAAGCGCAATCCCCTCCCGCCCGCCCTCTGCCGTCATTTGGAATCCTTCCCGGCCGTCTATTGTGATAAGCTAAACACAAGGCGGCGAGAAGGATGCCCGGCGCCTGCTGCTCGCCATATTGTCTTCCCGCTCCTGCGTTGGGCCTGCCAGCCTGCAGAACAGAGCTAACCCCCTCCGCCGCTTCTTTTCTTACTTAGCTATCGTGTGAATTTGTGCGACAGTCAGTCTAACGAAGCCGCGGGGGGATGGGGGAAGGTTGGGGACATGTTGCCAAATTACTGCCAACTCCTCTGTTGTCCAACTGCATAAATGTGCAGCCGTCGCAACAAACGGCTCCGGCTGCTTGTGGCTACGAGTGCAGCCTTTCCACAAATAAAAGGGCACGCCGCGGTGTTTCTCTGTAGCTAACACGAAAGCGGGGAGTTAAATAAGGGAGAGCGGAGTGTTACTACGTTGTCACAGCCTGTGACCTTTTCCAGAGAGACGGACCCGCGTCGTTTCTACAGCGTCCCCGTCTTCCTGCCATCTGCAGGGACGGCGTGACGCCGCAGATACGGTGTCATCCGTGACAACACCAACACGCACAGAGACAAAGCGGGAGGAAGGTAGAGAAGAGGAAGAGAAAGCACACATCATCCTTTAATTGTCTCCCCGTCCCAGTGGACTTCATTACCCCAGCGTCTCCAGAAAGGTGGAGAATGCTTCGGCAGCCTCTCGCGTCTCCGCGGCGGCGTGAAATCCAGCCGAATGTGGCCCACAGGAACCAAAGGCCTTCCCATTCAAGTTCAGTTAGCTGCAGAAATACGACTAATGAAGGATCCTGATGGGACAACGGGCGAGCGGTCCGCCCGTGGCCCTCGTCTACCGCGTCGAGGCGCTCAGGTGGCGATGCTGCGGTTTTGGCGGGCGCAAACATTGCTGGCGGATCCGACCTCGGCGGAAGCCTGGAGGTAATTTTTGACTCCATTAAATCTGATGCTAAAACCTACAGCGTCCCTGCATACAGGCGCTCAGCGGGAGAGGTGATTATCCTGGAAAATTAGCTCGCTCACTTAAAGCTGCGTGGATGCAGATGCCGCCATTCAATGGGAAGCCCATTATTCCAAACGACCCTCATTAAAACGGCGGTGAAAGAAAGCGAGCTGTGGAAGCGTTGAAGTAAAATCTTTCGACTGGTTATGCGGAGAGCGCGGCGGCGGCGGGCCGCGCCATCTTCATTAAGGGCCTGACGTCAGGCGTGAATGCGGGAAAGCGACTCGGGCTGAAAGGAGGATTCTATGGCTGCTGATTTGGGCCTCTTAGCCCCGCAGGAGGTTATTTAGTGTTTGTGCTGCCAGCTGAAGGAAGCAACACGTCTTTTGTGTCCCAATGAGAGCGTTAACCTCGAGGACTCGCAGCTGATCCGCGTTTGAATGTGAACCTGATCAGAAGCCCGGGAGCACTTCCCTGAGGTGCACGTCCTTCTCCAGACGGGGTTGGAACGGCCGTCCTTCCACTGAGGACGCGTGACAGCGTGAGGCACGTTGGGCCAACGTTTGTCCTGCAGCTGCAAAGCGCACGCATGCAAACTAAAGCATTTGCATCTCAGAAGCAACCAAAGCAGGAAGGGCGGCGCTGCGGGGACAGCGCAGCTTCCTCCTGCGGGCTGGACGCTTCCGTGGTTCCCTGAGGTCTGACAGCAGAGCGGGAATCCTCCATTTGCATCTCCCTCCTCCCTTTAATGAATCAACGGCTCCGCTTTACGGCGGCAGGAAAGGTGGCGTCTCTTATTGCTCGGCGATAACCTCTGACCGTGTTTCTTTGCGCGCCGTACTGTAAAAAGTGATGGAACGCACGCATTAAAATTCGATCTCCTGCATCAGTACTTCTGCCGCTGCTCAGGATGGCAACTATAAATTGCCAGCCATTATTTTCCATTAACCACTCTGACACCGCAGCCCTGTGACATTTCTCCCCATTTTTACCCTCCGTCCTGGCAGCGCCATCTTTTCTGGCGCCGTCGCACGATAATACAGAGCGGCGAACGTCGGGACGCGCGCTCCACGGGGATCTGATTAATGGCGCCGCCCCGATAGCAGCAGCAATCTACGTCCTTGGCCGCTATCTCCATCTTCAGGCGCATCCTTTCCAGGGCCTGAGGAGCAGAGGCATGGTGACGGCGTGGCGAGGCAGCGGCGTGGCGGTTTATCTCTGATGGGTGGGAGCTCCGACTCCCTGCATCCCAACCACAGCCTGAAGGAATCCCCCAAATCCGGTCCAGACAGGGAGGAAGCGGATTAGTTTGGTAGCAGCCCAGGAACCTTCAAGCGTCCTTGGCTCTGCCGGTAGCAGACACAAGAACAGCAGAAATCAAAGGTCCGTCTTCGCCGTCCGTCTTCCCTTAATGATCCGCTCGAGGCTCAGACTCGCTGAGCTGTCACAGGGCTCAACCCAAACAGAGTTCAAAAGGTCAAAGGGGCGAGCCCACTCAGGGAAACACTCCCACTGCTCAGCTCTGCTCTTCCTTCTGTGCAGGAAGGCCTTCCTCTTGGTTCCTAATGAGCTTATTGGGAATCAGTGCCCCCACGTCACACCGGGGCCGTGACCCCGGAGGCACCCTTCAGACGGTGGAGTCAGGTGGGTCAGGGGCCGCTCGCTCACGCGTGGGCAGGCAGGAATGGCCCAGTTCAGCCCACGTGGGCACAGACCCGGCCTGGATGCGCTTTGCTAGCGCGTTCCTCTCTCCTAGCATCCTGCTGATGCGGCTAATTTCTCCGCGCTGCCGTTTTCCTGCAGGAAGCCGGGGCCCCGCCTCCCAGAGAGGGTCAGAACGGTTGACCTCTAACCCCGGGGAGCTCTCCGTCTCGGCTGTGGGGGTTTTATGCCGCCGAACGGCGGGGTGAGAGCAGGGTTGACGCGGCGCTGCCAAGTCTGATCCCATTGAGATGCGAAGGCTCTTTGAAGGGTGCTGATCAAGGCTGCCGGATGCTCTTTTTTAAATCCCCCTGCTGAGCCTTTATACGTTCAACAGTCACATCAGTCTGCTTAAAGGGGTTTGTTTGTCTTTTCGGGAGCGATGCGAGTCAGTGGTGCTGGCAGGGCGCAGCGAGGCTTCGCTGCCCTCCATAAAGATGTAAACTCTGCCAAACACGTCGCACATGCAGCTCTTTCTGCCATCAAAGTAAAACAAAGGCAGCGAATGAGGGGACGGAGAACCGAGCGGGCCACGTGCCAGGCACCGGTGGAGCCTGTGAACTGGGCGGAGCTTGGCCGTATCGATCGGGCCGTTATTCATTATTTGTTTTGGATGCAGAGAAAGTCCTTTAGAAAATGATGTGGCTGCGCCGTCCAGACTCTAAAATGAATGGTTTGACAGGTCATCAATGACGCTGGGAAATGACAGTAAATGGCCTGATATTGATTTATTTCCAAACGCCCCCCTCCTCCTCCTCCTCTTCCTCCTCCTCCTCCGGAGCCGTTACAGCCTTAAAGCAACACCAGCGCTCTCCCGAGTATTGGATTTTTGTCCACCGCGCCTTCACCAGTGAAAATGAGGATTTATTTTGTCCTGCTGCTTGACTGATGCTTAGAAGAGCTCGGAGTCGGCGAGATGAATGCGGCGGGGAAGGGAATACATCACGGCGCGCTTCATATCGCTCATGACAGCGAACAGCCTCGCCGGTGGCGATATGCAGGCGGGAGGACCCTCAAAATGCAAAACTGGCAGATTTGTTTGCTGCATTAGACGTAATGGCTGAGGCCCCGCTGTCACTCACAGATGGCTCTTCCTCCGACAGGAGAAAAAAAAGAAAAAAAAAAACACACAGCAGAGCCATTGACTCGTGCTAATGCGTTGGCTTGGCGGAAGCCATTTTGCACAACCTCCGGAGGCGCTGATCATCACAGAGCGGCGCTGCCCTGGTCCTGGCACCGGGCCGACCCCAGGCTCGGGCTAGTCAGCGATAGCCCAGCCGGAGCTCGGCAGGCTTGATGCTGACCGCTTTTCACGACCGTGCGTGCGTGCGTTGTCTCCTCCGCGTGCTGTTTGCGTACGTGTCGTCGATAAGCCCCGCCCCCCGCTGTATTTGCATTGGGTCGATCCTGAGTCCAGTCCATCAGGGATCGATTTGCTTTCGCAGGGTGATTCATTTCAGCAATTCATTTAAAAGAACGTTTCAGCATAACGACTGCACCAGCGCTGGGATGGATTTTTCAAAGACTGCAGGAGAGAGAGAGAGAGAGAGAGGGAGGGAGGGCGAGCGGCCTCACACAGGCCATGTTGACAGGCTGGCAGGAAGTGTCTGACATGGCGCGTGGTGAGGGAACGCTGTTGCTGTTTGACAGCTCAAAGGACGGGTCGACATGGCGACTACATCCAAGCCTGGACCCGGACCAGCTCCTGTTGACTGAGTCCCACCGGTTGAGAAGGAACGAGCGCGCTAACGTGCGCTCTGCGTGACTCAGCGCCGCTGTGACTCACTCCTTTACAAACAGACGTGTGTTTTCTGCAGGAGAGTTCAGGGCCACTGAGCCAAGCCGCACAAATTGGTGCTTTTCACCGCAGATCGCCGTTTCCCAGGGTTACATCTCGATTGGTGTCGTTAGGTTTGGTGGCTCGATGGTAGCCTTCACCCCTGACCCCCCTCATGAGGTAATCACGGCCCTGGTTGTTTGTTTAGCTGTCTGCATGTGTGTCCTGTATAAAACACCGGGGGCACATATGTTCTTCCTGCCATAAACCCGCTGAAACAGTTGGAACTGAGTGGCAAGGAGGGGTCGATGGTGCATGTGTGTGTGGGTGTGTGTGTGTTTACTCTAATTAGGCAGGCAGAAATGTACGAGCCTCGCTGGGCAGCAGCCAGCTGGGAGCATCTGGAGACGTCATTCATACTCGCCGACTCCTCCCGCTAGCCAGGCGCAAGCAGAATTAGACCAGATATCTGTGGAACAGCGGCGCGATAAGAGAGCGGCGGGTCACACGCGTGGCTATTTAGGGCCCACGCAGTTTAAGCGTGGCAGTCTGGAGGCCTCTGCGGCGCTTCTCTCGCCCCGGAATGTTAGCGACATAGGCCTAGGTTAGCTAGCGGAGGTGCCTCAAAGCCGTCTCGAAGGACCAAAAGAATTTAGTTTCAAAGCAGGGTCAATATCTGAAATAATCCTGGAGGCCTCTCCTGCGCTCACGCCATCCTCTTTGATCATTTCATTCTTTCAAACCCGCCAACGGATTAAAACGCTGCGGTACCCGCTGCGTCAACAGCAGAGCAACTTCTCCGCCTGGTGTCAAACGCCGTCAGGAAAAACAGCAACAAACAGCCTGATTTGGCGCCCTGAGTAATTCTCCGGGCTGCTAGCTTAAACGGTGTTTCCCTCTCCTATCGATTATCTGGTTAGGCCCTGAGAAGAAACGGACGACACAGCCTCTACAACTTTTTCCTCCGTGAACCAACGCGCTCGGATTTCTGCTTTCCTCCTCATTTATCCCCCTCTCCTCCCGTGCGCTCGCCTCGCTCATCCTCTCTTCCACTGGAGGAAAAGCAGAACCACTTTCCGAGCGAGATCACAGGGAGCCCAGCTGTTCACAGTCAAGGGCCGCTTCTTTTATTAGCATCAGTGGGCTGACCCCGGGAGGGCGGCGAGAGGCAGAGGGAGTGGGCGGTGAGAGGGGAGCACTAGAGCGGCAGGGGGCACACACTTCCCAGCTGTTGGTCCGCGAGGACTCAGCGGGAACGCCAGCAGAGGCGAGACGACACAGCTGACAGAAACGAGACGGAGGCCCGTCTGACGGCGGAGTCGCGGTCGGCTTGACGGACAAACTCCCCAATGCTTTTTTGTTGGCCGAGGACCGGAGGTTCGGCGCCTTGCTGGAATGCACGGAGGGGGAAACGCACAACCTCAACCCCAACGTGGCCTCGGGGACGAAGGACCCGCGTGCTACAAACGCAGCCCTGCGTTAGCTGCTCTGTTGCTGCCATGGAGACTGCAGGGAGGGTTTTCTGCCTCGCCTCCCCGTCTATCCCCTCCGACCACAGTGGAAACAAAACCACTCGACCCAAGTGGAAGCCATGAGAGCCACGCAGCCGCGACGCGCTCGTGACAACCTGGAAACTTCATTTATGGAAATATAAACGTGGCGGTTTTGGAAGCGAGCACGTGAGGAGGGAGGAAGCGCCTTCGCCGAGCCGTTGCCGAAAGTCCCCTTTGTTCTCGGCACGCCTCTGTTGTATTTGCATATTTATGAGAAATGAGTGTCACAGTGATTAAGTTAAATGGAAGCCGGTTCTGCAGAGTGTGGATAATGGAATCATATAAAACGTGAAAGTCAAAGGACATTTTCTCACAAAAACGTACAGCGCGCACCCCTCGCGTCTGTCGGCACGGAAACGGCCGGATCACCGGAGTGAGCTGGTCTCGCGTTCGATAAGCCTGTGGCCAGTATGGACTCGCTCGTTGGCCCCAGACAAGTAATTAGAGTTCATGCGGCTGACTCTAAAACACCGTCATTATACCGCCGAAAAATACAACCTTTGCAGGTCACGTCTTTTTGTTTGCAGCAGTAAAACAAGTTTATTTCTGCGCCGGGCCGCCATTATGGTAGCCTCAATTGGCTCGCCAGCTTTTTATGGAGCGCGGAGCGATCCGGGCTGGGGGGGGGACTGAAAAAAGTTCAATAAAAAAGCAGCAACGTGATTGGCTCCACGCGCAATAACCGTCCGGCTGCGGCGATTCTGCTGCAGAACGCGTCCTCGACTGTGGTGTGGTTTTATAGGCGGGTCCATGGGTCGTTGCCATCAGCCCCTCCCCAGCGAGCCCCAAAACAAAGGCACCAAACTCTTTACGGCCCTCTAAAGAGCCAATCAGACATCCTGCCATCAAACACTGGAGTTTATGTCGGCGCGCGACGGTGGAGCGGCGGGAAGGGCTCGCCTCGTCTTGCTGATCAGAGGAGGAGCTAAATGCAACAGTCTGAGGACGCGCGCTTGTTCCCGCAGGTTTGCACGTGTGCGTCTTTCACCTGTGACGTCGGCCTTTAAAATGCTGCTCGCACCTTTGGTGGGGAACAGTCGGGCGGTCGCCAGTCAGTGACGCAGGCTGACCTCTCGTTGCCGTACTTCCTGCTTCTCGTCTGAACCGTCCGAGGTGGACGCCACGCTGCTTCAGGAGATCCGATTGTCAAACCTCCGCCGCGCTAACGAGCACACCTCTGAGTCGGGCCCAAACCCGTGGTCTCTCGGGCTGTCGGGACCTGAAAGGGGGCGGGGCTGCTGCACCGGGCGCTGCAGCTCTGAGGCATGCGCCAGATCTCCCCTGGCTTCTGCAGGGGGTGGAGCGCAAGATTAACGACGGCGCTAACTGCGTATTTATCATCAGGCTGTGGAGTAATGCGACACCTCTAATCTGAATATATTTCATTGGGCTGTTGTGACACCCAGACCCGCGCGTGTGTGTGTGTGTGTGTAGTGTGTGTGCCCACTGCGTCACTGGGAGTGCATTTGCATGCTAATCATCTCTGCATAAGTGGGCGCGTGAGAAGGCACCAACCAGGTGGCAGAAATGCTAACGCTATCTGCTCCGCGTTAGTAATGAGATCAAGATGAAGCTCCTGCTTCACGGGGAACCACGCTGGTCCAGATCTTTTCCTCCGATTCTCAGCTTCCGTATCGGACCTTTTCCATCCTTCCTGCCACCACCTGTTTTTGGCGCTCAGCAGGAATCCAGATGCATGTCTCCCCGGCGGCGGTGGCAGATACGGATGATGGGATGGCCTGATAACGCCTGATGTGACCTGCACTGGTCCCCCCTTCAGACCGGCTCCGGCTGCTACCAGAGCTTCCTGAGTGGAAAGTTCCTGCTTCAGGCTGGAGCGTGCACGCTGTTGCTAGGAAGCAAGGCTGTTCTCCTCCTCTTATCTCTGAATGATCCAGTAATTTGACAAATTACTTTTCTGTTTGTTTTCACTCCAAAAAAAAAAAAAAGACACATAATAAAGTCTGGTCAGGCACCAGACGCACCATCAACACCATTACCACGGCAACCAGGCCTGCATACGTACGCTAGCTCCTGCGTAATGCGCAGTGAGGCCAGACGGACGTCGTCTCTGCTGTCCCAGACTGGTTTTACTGGGAGGTGTGGCCTGGTCCGGCTTCTGCAGAGCCAGGCTGGGTCTCCGCGGTGACGAACGGGCGGATTTCTCACCTGTCGTGTAAAAGATCCCTGGTTCATTTACTCGCTGCTGCAGGAACCTTTTCAACCTCCATCATGTCGCAGGAGAATAAAGAAGCCGACTCGCTGGTGATGCTTCAGTGTCATCACAGCCCTGCCCCCCCCCAGCCCCCACGCCACCGCGGAGCTCATCTGAGTCCCCGGGAGGAGGAAGTGTTTATGGGTGGCAGTCAGCAGCTGGTGTCTGCCCCACAGTCTCCACCAGCCGCCAGCTAGTGTTGCCACTTGAGTTGATAGCCGTTTAGCAAACCAGTCAATCATGTGCAAGGCGACCGCCAGCAACTTTGTCCCGCAGAGGGGGGGCGGGGGGAGTCACGGCCTGCCGGGTCATGGAAATCAGGTCAGATTTGTCATCGGCAAACTATCCGGCTCCGCGTTTTGCCCAGATTGCCGCCGATTAAGCTGTTTGCTCTGACGAAAGAGCCGGGACGCTGTGTGCTAGAGGCCACGTCCGCGGAGGTTCCAAATGGGCCGATCGGCCGGCCTGTTGGCGGATGGCGCAGGAGCCTGCGGCCACCCAGGCGGGCTCTGCTAGCCAGTTCAGGTTGTCCGCCTCTCGTTAGCTCGTTAGCTACAAACATCCTGCTTGTTTCGCGTCTCCTGTCAGGAAACTTCAGAGACGAGGCCGCCAGCCTCCGGGTCGACATTCCGGGGCACTGGGAAAGTCACATACCTGGAATGAATCCTCTTTCTGTCTTTTGTCATTCGGCTAGAGGACATTTTAGTGTTTCGTGCGTTAAGAAAAAAGAAAAAGGAATCCTTTCAAAAGGCTTCAATCAGCACACAGTGATGTTTTAACTTTGTAGTCTTTCTGCTTTCATCATCAGTTTCCAGGACCGTGCGCGAGTTCTGGACAGGATGTTTGACAAAGGTGCCCAAAAATAGCAAACAGAGCAACTGGAGCGCGAAAAAGTGTCCGGATCCGTCCGTGGCGGCGCGGGGAGCTCTGGCGTCCTGATTTATGGAGCAACAAGGCGGATGTGCAGTTTGATCCAGCTGTCGGGAGCAGTCGGAGGCACCGGGGGCAAAGGCGTCTCTGCGAGCTGCTGCGGCGGCCGTTGCGGGGGCAAAGGCGTCTCTGCGGCGCCCTCCTCTGCACACGTCTCCTAATGAAATGCTCAATTATGGGCTGTGAATGGGTAATTATGCAGCTGCTAATCCCCCGGCTCCTGGGCCCCATCTCATCCTGATGACACTCGGAGCAGGCGGGGTGGGAGGGGCACCGCCGGCGCTCTACTTCCTGTCATCAGAGCCCCTCGGCGGCAGCTGTTAATAGTACGGAACAGCCAGGCAGTCAGTCAACAGCGACTCCCAGTGAGGGCAGCTGACGGAGCAGGAGACGGCCGTGGCAGCTTTGACAGCGTCTTAATTATGTTTGTGAGCGTTCGGGGGCGGATTTCTCTGTTTTTTTCGGGGGGGTTGATGCAGGCGCAGTAAATGCGATTTGTATAACGTGGGTTTATGTGCAGGTTTTTCCTTTCTGAGCTGGCTTTATCAGCAACGCAGGCGGATGAAGGGAAAATTCACTTCCAAACGTCAACCGACGTGTTTGGCTCAATGGCGGCTTTGACGAACTGGTTTTGATTTCCTGTTCTGGCTTTTGTCTGGAGCTGATTTAAATTCCAGTCTTCGGGACGGCGCTGCCGATAAGCGCCCATTCATTTTGGGCCGCCTAATAAAACGTCTCCTTCCAGCGCCGCAGCGCGCCATCGGGTTGCCAGCGTAGCGACGCCAAGTGCTTGCGGTGTAACAACAAAAGCGGACCTGTTCACGCCGGTGGAAAAGGTCGGCCGACGCGACTGGTTCAAATATTAAAGGCGCGCTTCCCTGCGACCGGCCCATCGCTGAGCATCTGTATCTCGATAATGCCGCTCTTATCAGGATACAGATGAAACCGCAGACACAACCCAATTTCACTTCTGTGTATTCAGCAAAGACATCTCATATCTGTGATTATATTTTAGTGCCGCTGCCCTCCCTCGTGGCACTGGCGCATTTTCATTCGGAAAGCTTTGATAAGCTCCTGCTTCTCCGCCGCCTCTCACTTGTTGACTCAGACGGCTTATCAGATGTCGAGTCGTGGCGGAACACCAGTTCCAGCCTTCTTTTTGGCAAAAATACGGGACCACTGTGGGTTTAAAGGCGAGCCTGTCCGCTCCAGATCCGAGCAGGGCGGCCAACACCCCTCGTCTTTTGTTGCGTCTAGTGTGTATTAGCTTGCGGTAGCTCTCTTGAGATCACCGCACCCTGAACCTCCACGCACATAAGACATTTGCACGGGGCCAAGTGTCAAGTGTCCTCGTGTAAATATTAGCTGCATCATCTTTAGCACGCGAGGCTAACGCGACTGAGAGAGAATTCACCCACTGTTGCCCCGGAGCAGCGCAGTAATGTAGCGTTACATTTTAGCTTGGAGTACACGATGGCAAATTAGCATTTAGATAATGGGAGGTACTTGGCATTTTCATTATTTTGCTGCCCGATGAGTGAAGCACGTAGCTCCCAGCGCCTCCTTACATCCTTCATGTATGCCTCAGTAGCGAATTTACATAGCAAACGGCTTAGCTAGGACGCAAAAGCCAGGGAAATGTCACCGAGGCAACAGCGTATCTCGGTGGTCGATGGTGTGTGCGCCAGTAAGGGTTGTTGACCTGTGCCATACGCGCTTATGCTATTTTGCTGCGTCGTGTCAGCCGGTTAATTCGACCGAGCTCTGTTCCCAGGTCCTCGCAACGCTTGTGCGCGTCTGTCTGTCCACACGACTGTCGTGAGCGCGTTTGTACACGGCATCGATGCGGCTCTTGGGTTCACGTGTTTACCGGCCGTCTCGTCTTCGAACAGTCAGTGTGTGAGAGGAAAGTTGGCAGCGAGGCACATTCCCATGCATCCCTCCCTCTAGCTTCCATCGCTCCTCCTCTCCTCCCTACAGTGCGCCTCCCCGCCTCCCCTCGCATTATTGCTCTCCTGTTTTCTACTTCATGAAATGCGGCGTTTTTTCTCATCACGTTGAGCCAAAAGTCTGCTAATCCGTTAGCAGGTGTGGTTAGCAGCCTCCTAGCTAAGATAACACGTGAGCCTGCAGCAGAATAATCACCACCGCACAAAATATCACACATGTATGATCAATGCCATCTCAGAGCGCTCAAATGCCATAAACATCCTGTCTTCCGTCCACAGCTCCGTATTTAACTGTGTTTATCCAGTCAGATGGAGCCGTAACGCCGGATTGACTTGGAAATACTGCAAACGACAGTCTAATAGCGCTGAAGCTAATGCAGCAATCACGAGAATGTGGATGCCAGAATTGCATGTGTAATATCCACAATTTATCGCAGCAGCGGTTGACATCAGCGCGCGTTCCTTCGTGGCGTGCAGCCCGAACAGGGATGGGTTTGATGCTAACGTTAGCTTGTTAACGTGACAACTCTCAACAAGTTCTCCCTGTAATCAAACACACGTGCAGTACAGGAGCCGCCCACACGGGGGCGAGCATCTCCACATGGCCGGAAGCCGACACTTATCTGCTGCGCATCGGAAAGGCATCGGCGGCGTCCGTCAGAGCGCCGCAGGCAGTCAGAAGGAGGTCTGGAAGTGGCCACACTGATGAAATTTGCGGCTGTGGTTATTTTCCCCTTTGCTCTAAACTCCTCTGCGCCCCCGGAGAGTCCTCAATTGCACCATAACCTTGTGTGTGTGTGTGTGTGTGTGTGTGTGTGTGTGTGTGTTTGCGCCGCTGCAGCTTTCAGGGAGCGATAATCTGTCAGTAGAGCGCAGGTCAGGGTCTGGAACTGGGGGGACCATCCACCTAAACCAGCAGCTGCTGGGAACCCAGGGAGCGAGGGAGAGGGAGAAAAGTTCAGGAGAGTCTGCTGAAGAGGAGAGCGGAGGAGGAGGGGAGACCCAAGTGGTCAAGGTCACCTTGGGTGGGCCCAGTTCTCACGAGGATACAACGTTGCTCTTTACAAACACGCCGTGACTCCTCCTTGACCTCAGTTTTTCAAAGCCGAGACGCTTCTGTGGAGGTCGGCGCTCCGTGCAGATCTGCGGCGGCTAGCGCTTCAGCGACGGGCGAGCGGAATAAACGTCGTACTGCAGATCTGATCTCTGAGCGACGCGGAAACGAGACGGAATCGTGACAGGCAGACGGGGCTAATTAGCCGCCTGCTTGTTTGAGTAGGAAAACATGAGCTAGCCTCAGACATCGGCCGTGTTTTAGCAACATTTACCTGACACTTGGGCCGAAGAGGCAAATATGCGAAGCAGATGAGGTCATGTGACTAGTTTTTGTTGGATTCTTTGATACGGAGGCTGCGCTTCAGGGCCTAGCTTAGCTTTAGCTTCAGGGTTGTTATTGCAACAGCTGATTGAGGAGGATGGGTGAGAAGCAGCTGTGTCGGTCCGCCTGGAGTCACAGGAGAAAGTGAAGGAGAGAAAGAAAAGCAGAGGAGGATGGGGGGAGGTGGAGAAAAGGCGGAGAAGTGAAGGAGCCTTAGTTACAAAAAGTAGCAATCCAAAAAAAACGATGTACCGAGGTACCGCCCACTGAGTGAGAAAAGTTTCTGATTGGTCCAGAAGTTTATCGGTGCATAAACTAAGATAAATACACACACACACACACACACACACACACACACACACACACACATACACACACACCACCTTAATAACACTGCTGAATACACCAAACACAGGCTGAAATGAGAATGGAGAAGACCCCCGTCATTGTTTCTGATAAAGATCGCAGAGAGGAGCAGACAGCTCACCAGCCTCCCCAGCCCTTCCTTTCTTTCCTTTCTTTCCTTTTTTTCTAATTAGCACCGCGCGTGTTGTCGGGCTTTGTTTAATAATGCACGATCGCTATCAGCGGCAAACTCCTTTGAATGAAGCGCCGCTGAATGGGAACACAATAATACCACCGGGGGCGCAGGAAGAAAGACAAGATTGTTTTTCTTCTTTTCTTTCTGTTTTAATAAATGTTGGTGGGGAGCCGGCGAGCAGGCGGCGGCCACGGTGGCGAGCGCGACGCCTCCTTTTATCCCCACCAACACTTATTGATGAAAATGAGACTTTTCTATGGTGCAGCCTCCTCCACCGTAAAAAAAAAAGAAAAAACAGGATTAAAATTAGCACCAAATGTGGCAGATTTCTTGTTTCCCTGCAGGAATTAAGGTGTTGCTGGCAGTTGGAGCAGATTTGTACGCGTATTTCCTGTCACGGTGCAGCCTGGAGGTCGTTGCTCTGGTGGTTACACAACATACAGATGGCGTGTGTGTGTGTGTGTGTGTGTGTGTGTGTGTGTATTTAAAAGAGTATCTGAAGGAAACGTGTGGGTTAGCTTCGTCGCATATTCTCAGATTTTGCGCTCACTCTGACCCCCCACACGCTGTCAGACGTGTCCGTCTTCCGCGGGTGCAGATCGAGTCTGACACGTGCGCCATCTCCTCGTCTCCTCTGCCATTTACAGCCGGCAGAAATTATCGAGGCGGCGCTGAGAGAGATGATTGGTGCCAGAGAATCGCTGCTCTGTCATCATCCGCTGGGCTGCTGGGGGGGGGGCTCTTATGGATCCTCGTGGGTGGTCGCATATTTGAAGATGAGACAAGATTCTTCTAAAACACTGGCAGAAACGGCATTATTTATGTTTAGAATTTTAGCTTTAGCCTCGCTAAACACGAGCTTAGCAATTGTTGGGTAAAGGCGGCAAAAAAGAAACGCTACGGTACAAAACAATGACAACGCATCCAACAAAAGCATCCACGTGCACGGTTGCCGGCTGCACAGTGGCAGAATCTGCTAAGAAAATCCGGCATATCTGATCTCAGGGTGTTGAACTGTTACGCTACGTGGAGCTGCCACAGCTGTAGCAACAGAAGAACAGTGCAGACAGACAAGCTAGCGGGCTAACCAGAAGTACAGTATGTCACCAAAGTGTGCACACACACAGACACACGCACGCGGTGTTGGATTAGCCGGGAGCCGTGTTATGAGCCGAAGACTAGCGCAGAGCATCCATCACCGAGGATCAGGCTCTGACTTAAGCAAATGGATGACAAGGGATCTAGCCGTTCTGCGGCTAACGCTAGCTCGCCGTATCGCATTGATTTTGTCGGCGGCCCTTCGATAGCAGGCTGGAACGCGAAAGCACTGTCTCACGGATTTTGGGGAGTTCTCGGAGCTAACGAAGCACCGGCTGGACGGCCTGGCGGCGGTGAGGCGGCTTCCTGGCGTGTTTGGCGTGTTCAACACGCAGGAGTTTATTACATATCGAACGCTCAAATCGACTTACGCTCCCGATTTCAGGACGACGAAAGAGGTTCCGGCGTGAATATTTCCTGGTTGCTCCTCCACGGAAACAGATCCCATCACGGATCTTAGGAGGACTTAAAATGTCCCTTTATCATGCGGCGTGTTTAATTGCCGCTGTGGAGGCGAAATCTTATTAGCCCGCCCTTTCATCTGTGCCGTTTCCCCGCTCGCTCGAGCTCCCCCTCTCGTGCACGTGCGCACACGCGTCCTGTGAAGTGACTATTCCATTTAGAGAACTGTCAGAACATACCCCGCGAGCACGTCAGCCTTCCTCTCCTCTGTCAGCTCCAGCCGAGGCTGTGTGGGGGGATGTCACCAATGTGCAGGGATAGATAAAACCCGAGGAAGCAAACAGCTTTGTTTCACTCACTTCCTCTCTCTCTCTCCTTTCCCCATCCCTCCTTCCTCCCTCTCCTTGCCTTCATCTAGGCTGTGAATACTCTGCATCTGAGAGATCAGACCAGACTGACTCACAGGCCTCTGTGAGCCAGTTCCACCGAGGCTGCCAAAGCACGCTGGTGCCAAGCTGTCCCACCATGCGCAGAGCCAGACCCACGCTGCCGCTGCTGCTGCTGCTGCTGCCGCCGCTGCTGGTCCTGGGTCTGTTCGGCCACCTCGCCCACGCTCAAAGTAAGTGGACACGCCACAACTTCGCCCGACACCTCCGGAGAACCCCTCTGAAGCCGCACGCGGCCATGAAACGCCGTCACCTGTTGGTCACATGACACCTGGCGCTGCGCGGTTAGCGCTGGGGCTCACCTGCGCCTCTGCCGGCCTGGTCGGGAAGCGACTGCGGCCCGGTCCCTCAGCTAACACGCGCTAACTCATTCTAAGCTATGAGGTTTTGGAGTTGGTTTATCTTAAAGGTGATTCTAACGTCTGATCTGGAAAATTCTCCCCTGTGGGGAAACGGTCATGTGACTCAGAGGCGGTCATGTGACTCAGACAGCCGAGGACTCCTGGTGAGACGTCATTGGAATTGAGTTACTTGACATCAGACACCTGCTCGCTGACGTGCGACAGCCGTTTTCAGACCTCATTGAGCTCCGGGTCTGCGCCGCATCATCTCCCCTCCTCTTCCTCCTCCTCTTCCTCCTCCTCTTCCTCCTCCTCTTCCTCCTCCTCCTGCACTCCCATCCATGAATCATTAGCTCCTGGATTCGCGCAGGGATGAATAAAAGTTTTATGGCTCCCTCTTGCCCTGACTGAAATCCCCTCAGTTGGAGCTGAGTGTCTGGGAACGGGCGGATGCTCGGCCAAGGTCGTCCGGCAGCCAGCCGCGCAAACTGGAATTGATGGCCGGATTTTCGACGTTGTGCTTGAGAAATGTTCCCTGCGATGTGTTAAAGTCCGTTTTATGTTCCCTCTCCCTGCTCGCCTCGTAGCGGGGGGACGGGCGAGCCGAGGAACGGCTCCTCCATCCGTTTCCCGCTTTTACGCGAGGCTAATTGACGCTCTTTAATTAGCGGTTTGGCGAAAGCGGCGTTAGCAGCCCGTGAGCATTTCCATTCGGAGCGATCTTCGCTCGTCTTCTTCGTCCGCGCAAATTTACATAACAGCGTTTGATGAGGAAAAACGTTTCCCTCCAACCAAACTTCCCGACAGCTCCGAGCAGGAACGTTTTGCTCAGTCGCCACTCTCGACGCCTCCGTGCTCGCTGTTTATTTACTTCCGTTAGCCGTCTGGACGCAGCTGTTCTGCCCCCCACACACACACTCGGACAGCTGTGCCGGGTCGTCGTTGCGCAGCCAAAACAAACTCATCACCAGTCGGCTGCAGTAGCTGCCTGTTTCTGACTGACTGGCCGGGGGACGTGTTAGCCCTGGGAGTTAGCGTAGCTGCTCCTTCACCTAGCAGCTGACCTGGCACCTTTTAGGGGACATAAATGTAGCCGGCCTGACGGACATGTTGCTCCTCCTCTACCCACCCACAACCGCTGCTGTGGGAGAGCCACAGGGCTCCGCTCTCGCCCCCTTTCACCAGGCTGAAAACTACACAGGCCAGAATTTGACAGCTGCTCACAAACGCTCATGTGGACAGTTTTTCTTTCATTCCGCCCTTTTCTCTTGCTTTTTATTTTTGTGAGTGGTGAACTTGTCCCCCAGTGTCAGAACGCAACAACGCACCCCCCACCCCCCCCAACAGCATCAAATATTGTGTCTGCACCCCGACGACCTCTGAATCAGCCTCCGGCTGTGGACGGAGTGAACGAAGCGACACAGGCCGGAGCAGAAAATGGCTGATTTGGCCTGCTCAACAGATGGCACCAGCCTCTGAAGCAGCTCCGCCACACACACACATTACACAACACAGCCCCTTCAAGCACACACACACACAATCCCATCACAGGGCCTCGGACGCCAAATTGGGTCTTCCTGCAGCCATTTCCAAGAGAGACCTGTGAAAAATTATTCTAGCGAATTGCGTGGCTGCAACGCTTCGTTTGCTCTGCTGCTTTATTATTGTTGTCTTTTACCTCCTGCCTTTGTCCCTCATTTCCCCCCGTTGCCTGCATCCCCCAACACACACACACACACACACACACCCTCTTGAAATGCTGTGCAATTAATTTGTGTGGCAAATTGAGCTTGGCAATAGCTTGAAAGAAGGTTGTAATTGTCCCCAGTGAGCGAAGGGGACAGAGTGCAAACGAGGAAGAGCGAGCAGCACTTCCTGTGTGCTGCTCCGTCCAGAGCTCAACCTGACAGATCTGGCGCCTCCACATGCTAATGAAACGCTAACAGTCCAGGTTGGTTTCCGCGTTTCCACCAGGCCTCAGCACGGGTTCGGGTGCGTTATCGGCAAATTAGCAGCTAGCGCTCATCCTGTTAGCGGTTACTAGGAGTCAAACCGCAGCGTGTACGATTATGATTACGTCAAAACCACCCACTCTTTCGTGGTTTTGGTTTCACGGGGTGACAGAACGTGGAGCTGCATCTGCGCGTTGAACCCTGCCGCTGTGCGCGCCACCTCACGCCGCGTCCGAGCCCGGGCCTGATAGCACTTTAATTGATTCCTCCCTTAGCACGCCGCGTCCCGGCCTGATTTGCTTAAACGTGTCAAACGAGTATCGACGGATCTTCTCCAGCTTCTTTGAGCATAAACATGCTCATACCTGGGCCTCATCCAGCAAAGTGTCTTTTGATACAACGCTTTTTAGAGGCGATGGGGGCGAGAACGACTGTACCTGGATGCATCGGCGGCGCTTTTATGCCGCCGCGTTATTGGACGAGAGGCAGCACTGGACTGTGCTGCGGCTTCGGCTGTTTGTGTGAGGTAGCGCAGTTTAAGTCGCGCGTTTACGATCCGACAGCGGGTAGGGCTCTGGGAGGAGTCATTCGCTCGCCAGAGCTGACGGCGTCCTGCGGCGCTACGGTCGTTTCAGCTGTTCCACGGGCGGAATGCAGATGTTAGCAGAGACGTGCACGTCGCAAACCGAGACACAATAACCTGCCTGTGAGCAAAGGTAGCGGCGCTGGGCCTCCGACCTTGTAACAAGTCCGAAAGCTAATGATTCTCTAATCCTCGGATGACGTTGGGATGTAATGTGTGTGTTTTATGCATGCGTGGCCTAATGCGAATTATTGTAAAGTGGTGCCGCATTTGCATATGAGCTCCTGGGCTGTGCTGAAATTACCATTTTTACAACAGCTCAAATTAAATCCCTCTGCTTAATTTGCCTGCATGCTAATTTGATTTAAATTAAGACTATTCCGTTCCCTTTTGCACTCGTGCCCACACAGCGCTAACCTACAAAACACAAGCGTGCTAGTCCCAGCACGCATGAGCGCACGCGGCACTCATCCTGGAAGTGAACCGGGCGGTCATGTGACTCCGGGCCAACATGGAAGAACAGCGGCTGCTTCGGCTGCGACGTTAAACTGGCCCACCGCCTCGTTCTAGGCTAGTTCGCGTCCAAGACCGCCTCCGTGTGGTTCGTCTTTTATAAAAACAAAAAAAAGAGGCGGGAACGCGCGGGTTCCAACATCACGTCGCAAGCACCTTCAAGGAGATTGGCGGTGCTTAATTACCGTCTCGCTGTTTGGATGACGACTTTGTGACAGGAAAGGAACCCGAGATAAAAACCTTAGCGATGCCGCGCAAGACGGCTTTTTAGCTCACGGGTCGAACCACCGGAGCTTGTTATCATTTTCTCCGGCTAAAAGTGCTTGTACAACTCAATGTCAACACTGTACATGCAATTAGGTTTAAAGGCGCCGTCAGGCCCGTTATTAACTCCTTGAATGTGCATTTCTTTTGCAAGGATGCCCAAGTGTGTTATTTGAGGCCATTAGCCTCATCTATGGATTGCAGTCATTTCGTCTGGCACTTAGGGCAAAGAATCACAAAAAAGCTGAGCAATTTTCCCAGGAAAAAGCACGCCGGCACGCTCACGCAGGCCCAGATGCAGGTAATTAATGGGTAGCCCTCGTCCCCCAAATGCTATATCTAAGTGCACTTACTTCTGCGAGACGCATTGAGCTGAAAATGGAGGGGCAATTTAGCCGCGCTGCACAATCTGGGCCTCAGAGCGGGAATATTGACAAAACAAAGGCGCCGAAATCAAAATTGCAAATGCTTTCAAGTCGCCATGAAGGGGCTGGCAGAGACCCCGGAGTTCTGACATTTAAATACCGTAAAACGAAGCCACTGTGAAATTGGCGGAAATGCAGCCAGCTTGGCACCTTTTTATCTGTTGCTCCAAGGTTTCACGCGCCGTCCCGCTAAAGCTAGCTTGCGCCGTCTCTCTGGGTCTGGGATCAGTTGGAGGCGTGAGCGCAACGGCAGCTGTTTGCATCTGCTGTAAACGCGCTCGGCCCGTGTGCACTAAATCTCGCAGGCCGCCGTCAGATGCAGATGTTCGTTGCAGTTATGGCCGGCGGTATAAACATCGACGCTGCTGCGGCAGCCATGCGACGCCTGGACCCGACCCGGTGAAAAGCCTCGGCGCCGGCTGCTCACGCTCGCATTAGCATCTCTACCTCTGTGTGGTTGCGCCCGTGAGCTAGGGTCTCACTGCAGGGGTCCTCAGTGACCGTTTCACACCCCACATCTGTCGGTCCTTCCTCTGCTGACTCAGCAGCGGCGCTCGCCGGCTCGCTCCTCGGCGGCCAGCGAACCGGAGCCGACCTCGTGTTTCTAACGGCGTCTCCTGCACCCTCTCACACTCGTACATGTGGCGTTTATCCAGCATTCATCATGACAGATGCCAACAGCTTCCTCTCCCCGGCGCCATATTTCATGGCGTTCATCAAGCTCTCGAGGGCTAATTAACGACCTTAATCCTCTTCATCACGTTAGTCACGATGATGGAGATTTCCAGGCAAGTGAAGGTAACTGATGGGCCAAGGTCGCGGTGGACGTCCAAGCTTGTGTCCTCGGTCTTTGTCTCCGTCCTCTCCGGTTTGATTGAATCCTCCGTTAATCCACTCGTCAATGGATTTATCTCTCTCTGATCGTGTGCGCTCATACGGAGGGACGTGTGGGGGCCGAGCGGATGTCAGGACTTATGCCTACACGGATTTCTTTAAGACCACCTTCGGTGTAAGACTTCCCCAGCCTTGTCCTCGGATCCCTCAGAGAGAGCGAGGGAGGCGGGAACCGTGTCCCAGAATTCCCCCGACCTTCTTTTTTCTCTCAGGTTTTCACAGAAACGGCCTTTTTGCCCATTAATTCCCACGAGTGGAGCCTTATTGATCAATTTGGCCAAATTGTAGCATCTTCAGCAGCTGTGAGTGAGCTGTGAGCTGCCATGACGACTAAATAAAAGGCGTGGCGGCAAACACGGACGCTGCGGAGGCATTTGGCGAAGCGCCCTGAGCGGGGCTTTGATCTGTGGTTCCTACTGGGCGGTGAATGATCTTGTTCTCGGCTTTTATCAGATTAACTTTGTGCGAGTTAAAAAAAAAACTGCTTTAACACATTAGCGTAGTCGTGCTAACACGTGTCCTCCTAAGAACCCAACCCTGGCAATCGCATGTTAGCATCTGAAGCAGCCCCACGCAGAGCTAACGTTAGCTCTCTGTCAATGTTAGCATGAAGCTGTAAACGTTTCTCCACCCACATCAAACTACATTAGCATTATAACAGCCCATGCCCCTGTGGCTGTGTTTAGCATTAGCGGCTATCTGGATTTGCGAGCGTATCGTTGCTCCTCGCACAGACAGCGGGCACCTAATGGAACCGAAATGGACGACATCATGTCTGCAATCACATGCTTTTATTTGCCATTACGGTCATGAAGCCTCACTGATCAGAAGGTCTGGAAAATCCACTCTGACGCTCTAAAAATAAACACAGGTGACGTCTGGCTCGCTAATGTGCTCCAGATAGAGCAGAAATGGACACGCTTCTTCACGGAATGCGCTCATCTTGGAGGAAATGTGCTTTAATAAAGGAAGTCAAGCGAATTAGACCCAACCCCAGAGGTGCTGGAGGGTGTTCCTGTCTGGAGATGGCTGCTATCTGCTGGGAGACAGTCACTTTTCTTTCTCCACGCCTCCCTGCGCGCCGCCTTTGAAATCCGCGAGGGTCTGTTGCGTCGCATTCATCTCACTTTGATGGCGACACAAAAAGCTGAGCGACGGCGGTGACTCAGGCGGAGGGTGCATCGCCAGGACGTGAAAAGTTTCAGCAACTGGCGAGACCGACAACCTTCTTATCGTTTCTTTGATGTTAGCGGGCAGACAGGAAGTAACAGAATACGCTAGCTACGGCTAACCCACGCTAGTTGCCGCTCTGACTCTCTCGACGACCCACAAGCATCGATGTGACCATAACCAAACTGTCCGCTAACCACCGCTAGCGTTCAGCTGGAGGCCGTTTGCAGCCGTGCACCGACGGCGGCTGGCTTTCCGATCACAGGTGCCGCGTTGGGGCGCAGGTGGTCACATCAAGTTCCGTTTTATCGTTTCTCCACACATGGACGAAAATTGGAATGAAAACAAAGCTAAACCGCCGTACGATGCTATGCTAATCTCTGAGGAGGTGTTTGGACAAACAGCACTGCAAGCAGGACTATAAATACTGCGAGATGAGAAGGTGGCACGGGCGCGGCGCCATGTCACCGCTTCCACTTCCTCACCGCCATCTGTGAGTGCTCTTCCTCTGGCGTCCTCGCAGAGCCCCTTTGAGCGCTCTTCCCCCGACTTTGTCCCTGTTTGCTCAGTTTAATTAGGTTATTTTCTCGGGCCTCACCTCTCGTTCTTTCATTAGGGCGGCCCCAGCCGCCGGGGCCTCGCGCTGGGCAGGGCCCGAGAAGAAGATGGGACAGAAGATGATGGATGGCGCGAGCGGGGACCAGAATGCAATCTGGCCGCCGCGATGCAGAGACGCGCTGGTGGGGGAGGGGAGGAGGGCACTTTTGGAGATGGCACGGTGATAAATCGGCCCGGGATGGCTGGAGGGACTTTAAGGCAAGAAAAAAGAAGAAATGGTGGAAGGAGAAAACAAAACAAAAACGGCGGCAAAACAGGATCTAATCCATCTGGACTGGGGCCCCTGCTGACGGATTCAGTGTCGAGGAAGACGGAAAATTGTTTTCTTCTTTCCCTCGTTTCATTCCTAGTATTCCGCTTCTTGCCCGGTTGAAAAGGCGCTGGGATGTATGGGCCCTGACAAAGCTGCCGCACCTGTGCGATGATTGATGGCGGCGGGCTCACGGCACACGCCGCAGAGCGAAACCGGCGCTCCAAAGAGACGGCGTGCAGTAAACGCCGCATTACACAAAGGCCTGTTTAAACTTCCCCTGTTGACATCTGGTACGACTGCAGGGGTTTAAAATGGAGGACTGGATAGCATTAGCATTAGCGATGACGTCCGTTTATACGCGCAATCTGTGCTGCAAAGTGATTTACATGAACGTTTTCTGAGCTAATGCAAGCGCAGCAATGAAGTTACGCTTAACACGCCATAAATCTGTTATTATAACTAATACTGGCACAGATTACATGTACTAATTAGCAACTGCGGCTAACATGGGAATCTTGGCCGTCTTTGACGGAGTCTTTACGGTTGCATTTATCGACGACATCGCTGACATTGAACCTTAGCGGCAGCTAGCAGAGCCGACAACAGCGTTAGCGGCATCAGCGAACCGTCTCGCCGTGCTATCATCGGTTCCTCTCAGCTAATATTTGAAAGACTAAAGAGAAGAGCGGCTCCGTCCCACAATGCGTTTAAATCCCTCATTATTGCAAAAAAAAAAAAGGTTTTTTTCAAAAGTTCTTCTGAAGAAGATCGGAATATTTGGCTCCTCCGTTTGTTTAGCTTCTGTTTTGTCTCAGCCAGCGTATCAGACCTTCGTCTGTTTGCTTTGACAAACTTCCAGCCCAAACTCTCAGCACTCCGCCTCCCCGATCGCTAACCGCCTTGAGCGCGACGCTGATTCTTCTGAGGTCGTTTTAGCTAATCGTCTCGCGGGAAAGTCTGGCTTTTTTCAGAAACGTGAGAAGTTTTTGGAGCAGCCGCATGAAACCGCGTTGGGTTCTGCGGCTACGTCTCGCTGCGGAGATCTGGCGATGCCCACCCACTGCCGATGTCATGTCGGCACATCACAGCCTTTCCTGAGCGACCTGAAGGTCTTATTTTCACCGGATTACGTTAATTGTCTCCCTTGAGGGTTCTGCGTTGTTGTTTTGTCGCTCCTGCAGGGCGGCGCTGCGCGCTAACATCTGATCCTAGTTTCTGCTCTTCAAAGAGGCGGCGCAGACACGCCGGCTCAAGCGTTTCCTTCAGGGCTTTGAGGGTAGACCTCGGTTCCTCGGTGTTCTTCAGCGGAAGACGTTATTTCAAGGTGTAGCTAGCAAGAACACACCACCGAAACACGGCTGACCCGATTAAGGAGAGGCTACTGCCACAAACAAACACGCAGGATGGCTAACGACGGGACTGGGCAGGAAACCATCCAAAGGTTGTGGTTTTAGTTCTTGGGGTGCGATACTGACTCATGTTGCTTTGATCTCTGGAAAAGACACATCTGTCCTGTACATCTGAGACGCTAAGAGGAAGCCGGTCATCGTAACACGGCGTTTATCCGTACAATTAGACTCAAACACCGAGGGCGGAGCGACAAACAAACAAGAGGCGAGCGAAAAGTAGGGCAGGCGCGGCGTGACGCCCGTTTGAACGGAGCCAGTCAGATGATTTTCCGTTTCACTTTGGCGTCCGTGTCTTTTAATTTCTGCTAAATGCTGTGAAAAGCGCACCGCGGGCCAGGCCGCAGCCACGGGCCACGGTTCCCTTGATCGATCAGACGTAAAGTGTCCGTTGTGTCAGGATCGCCGTGATCTTTCGCTTTATCTCCGCGGCGAGCCGACAGACTGGTTAGTAGCATCGTTTTAAATCGCCGTAGCCTCGTCATGATAACCGTTGGCCATTTCGCCTGGCCGCCGCTCATTAAACTGGTGGATAACAGAAGAAACCAGCAGCTTCCTGCGTTGGCGGCCTCTGCCTATCCTATCAGATAATTAACTTTTTGCAAACAGACGACCAAACAGAGCAAGCTCGCACAATTAGCATGACTTATCTCTCCGTTTCCTCCCGCAGACGTCGGGGAAAAACAAACAAGACAAACAAATGGAAATTTCCCCGCTCAGAATGGGAACGCGTAGATTTGCTCCGTTTGGGCGCCAGTAATGAAAGAAAAGATGAAAATGAGGTTATCGAACGAGAGGCTGCCTGTTATTCTGCATGCGTTCGGTAGCAGGGACCCTAGGGTAAAAATCCGCTTGTATTAAAAGTGGATCCTTCCACCAGGCTAATGTGGCGCACGTGTGTGTGTGTGTGTGTGTGTGTGTGTGTGTGTGTGTGTGTGAGACAGAAAGTTCAAGCTTTCTGCTTTGATGAATCAGCAACCGTAATTAAACAACGCCGCTTCCGTCTCTGCCACCCCTCATATCCCCAGAATGGAACCTTCCGGACTTTTCTACTCTCCTACAACCTCTAGGGGGGTTCCGCCAGGTTCTCTGGCTCCGACCTCTGACCCGATGGAAGCGAAGCTGCGCTCATCCCGTTGCTACCCTGTTGTAGGGCTAGCTTAGCTAGCGGAGCACCTTCACCCTCCCTCTCCTTACTCTGCACCCCAGCGGTTGGAGCTCATTAGGACGTGGATTCCGCTGAGCGAGCACACTCGGGCCGCGGCGAGGAGGCGGCGTGGGCTCGATTATGAACTCCATTATGTGTGACAAGCAGCACAATATTGATGGAGGAGCAGGTCCGCCTTGAAACCTCTGCGGGAAATTAATGCGCTAGTCCTGATCCAGTAATTAACCATCATTCAGGGGCCGTATCCTTTTTCAAGTCGTCCCTAATTGCAATAAGAACTCGTTTCCATTTAAGTCCAGATTACCGACGGGCGTGCGGCCGTTCTAATGAAGTTCCACTTCCTTTTCCGCCAGGGCCTTTTGTGAGCGCCCACAATGTTGGGGTTGATTCCGTGGTGTCAGAAAAGGCTCATTTTATTATCATATCGGTGCAGATAGAGCGCCGCGTGGCGCCATCAGGAAAGACCGCTCTTTGTTCCATTGATTAGGACGTGTGTTTATCTTTCCTCTGTTTTTGCGTTGTTCATGTCTCTGTGTTAGCATTTTAGCATTTCTGCTCCCCGTACAGACGCTTCATTACGCTTCGCTTCCTCCAATCTAGACCTCCGCACGCCGTAGCTGCGTCATTAGCCGGCACGTTGCCCCCAGACGGCTGAGACGTGGCGGCTGCTAGCGCTAACTGCGCTAGCATTAATCCCATCATTGGGATTAATGATGCCCCGCCTCAGCCGGCGGCTAGAAAGAGTCAGAGAGGAAATGGCCCCTTTCGTGCAAATGAAATAGAATATGTCAGTCAGAATAATGGTGAAAACCGGCGTCCGCGCTGAAAGTGGCCTTTGATGGCGCTCCTCTCGCCGCTCTTTAAAGCAACTTGGCGGTGGTCAGCCGAGTTCCTCCGGTTTCTCCTTTCAGCCGCTGTTTATCTGTTAGCATGGATGCTAACGTGCTACCGCGTGGCTGCACCAGAGGTCTTCGGGTTTTGTAGCTGTAGCGGCTGTTTTTAACTCGTCTTCCAGCCTAATTAGCTCGGTAGGCTAACGGACAAATCGAATCGTTTCTCCGTGAAGCGCCCCTCCTCTCCCAGCACGTGAGCCGAACAAAATGGACGCTCGTCGGCGGCAGAGCTGGGAAAGGGGGCGTGATGGTGTTATCGGCGACCACGTTGGCGAAAACACCATTACCTCCAACGTCGCGCCTCCATCGCTCCCCGCTGTGCGCCGCCGTTCCCTCACCCACTCGCTGAGCTGCTACGCGTCCTCGCAGGGCGCAACCGTAATGGACGACCCCCGGAGTGGAAACAGCCCCAGCGGCATATCAATTACCCATTAGCGCCCTCCTGGATGGGCGCCAGCGTGCGGCACGCCTCCGCCAAGTCAACGCGACAAGGCGCAAATGCAGATCTAACGCTGCTTCTGGTGGCGTGAAAATTACAGTGTCAAGTCTGCCGTCCACCCGCCGGCTCTGACGGGAGCGTGGACGTGTGCACGTGCACTCGTTTCAGGCCGCCAAAGCTGCCTAGCAACCGCCCCCCCGCCCTGACCCCCACCTGCTGGGGTGATTGATAAAGGGCAAACACCCCCTCAGTTAGCAAGCTGACATCATTGCTACTGAAAATTAGCTTTGATGGCGCCGATAAAAGCCAGGCGAAATCAAACAATTAGAACGTGCCTACGAGGGAGGCGGCTTGCTTTGATCACCTCCTTTGATTGCTTACGACTCTTTGATTCCTCACTCGTCGTGATATAACGTTAGCTTGCGAGTGGCGACGCGCCGTTGCCAGAGGGATGACGTTAGCTGGAACGCCTGCGACGTCACAAAGAAAACCTGCTCATAACTGACGGAGCTAAGCTAATGCAGCCGCGCTAGCGTCCCTTGCTGTGCCGCTCTGCTCCACATTTTTATCCGCGTTGCCTTCACACTTGACTAGCTGCGCTGAATCGAGGGACCAATTAGAGCAACGGAACGTCGGACCTTATCAGCGGCGCCGCTGCTCCAACCGAAGGCTGTGCTGGAGATTAGCTTGGTCTGCTACTGAACCGAACTGACTCCGGTTTCCACGCAACTATTCAAAGAGACGCCGCTGATGTCGAGATCACCGTCTGGTGCAACGAAGCTGGAGCTCGCGGTGCGTCCGTCGCTTGCATTCCACATTAGCATCATCTATTCTTAGCACGCGTCGCGAAAATACTGTCAGATTTGTTTTGATGTTCGAGTCTTTCTTCTCCGACTCTGCTGCTCTTTCGGGTAAATACAATCCAAACACGACATCAAAAACAGTTTAAGGACTGTGGCTAATTTCTCTGTTAAGGATCTTTGTGTTCTGCTGCCCAAAACTTTGATTTCTGAATTAGCAACAAATACTTCCAGGGACTTTAGCGCCCAAATTGCATGATAAAAGTCATTACAAACAAAAGAAGTCCTCTTAACGGTCACACGCTAAAGCTTTACTCTGTCTGCTGATTAGCATGCTTGCTAACCGTCTCTCTCTACTGTCTCTGCAGCGCCGCCAAAGTTTTTACGAACGCCCAATGACCAAACAGGCGTGCAAGGAGGGGTGGCGTCCTTCGTCTGCCAGGCCACGGGAGACCCGAGGCCGAAGATCGTGTGGAACAAGAAGGGGAAGAAAGTCAGCAACCAGAGATTTGAGGTATTAGGTCTATTGTTCTGATGTAAAATGCTCGACTAAATTGGAATGCTTCACCGCTTCTGGCTCTGCTCGCGCTCAATCCATCCAGCCAGGTCCCCGCACGCCCGCATCGCTTTTAAACATCCCGACAAGATCTGGGGACAAACTTTTAAGTCCATAAAGGACAAGAAAAAGGATGGAATGGCTGATTGGCTGAGCCACGTGTCCACGTCATCACCATCGCATGTGTGATTTGAACTGTGCTCAGCTTTCATCAGCTCGACACCCTGAAAAATAACCAATCACAGCAGAACACTGATGAGATTTCCACTAAACGCGTCCTCGGCCTCTTCCGCCCACCGGCTAAAAGCTAATCTTATCAGAGTTCTCGCTGAGCTAGATGCTAACGCTCCACCGCCACTCATCTAACAAACTCCCATTTCCTCCCTGAACTCTCACCGCTTCCTCCTGAACTCACCATTTGTTAGCATCGCCTGCTGCTAGCTGGAACCGCCACGCTGCTGCTGCGCTGCGCGGCTGATGAAAGTGGGTTGTTTGTGTGTGGAATGTGCAGTTTGTACGAGTGTGCGTGCTGCTGCGAGTGTGAGACGCTAATGTTTTAGCCTTTGTTGAAATCTACCTCAGTGCTAAAGACAGATTGAATTAAGGCTAAGAATCAGTGAGTATACGACACGTAGCATGCAACAACAACAACAGTCAAAAAGCTGCAGAAGCTAAACAAACACCTGTCTGTCAGCGTTCTGTGTCGTCCGTCCAGCACAGTCGGTCCTGTCCTTCGTCAGAGACACTTTTCCCTGGTCATCTGTGTCCCGTCCCCATCCTGAGACGTTAGCTGCATCGACCGTTTGCTAATTTAGTCAAATTGAAATGTGCAGCACCCTTAAATCACGAATCTTAAGGCGTAAACAAGCAGGACAGGTGTCCCCGGTGTCCCCCCTCAGTGTCATCAGCCTTGTTTGGACTCATTTCCTGTGTCGACTGTTCTTGTTCTGTGGAAGGGTCCCTCACTGTGCACCAAAAAAATCTCCTTTAACATTATCCTGTCTCTCGCACCTGCAGGTGATAGAGTTCGACGACGGCTCCGGTTCGGTGCTCAGAATCCAGCCGTTGCGCACGCCGCGAGACGAAGCCATATACGAGTGCGTCGCCTCCAACAGTGTTGGGGAGACGAGCGCGACCACCAGACTCACTGTTTTACGTGGTAGGTCCTCCTCAACACCTCTGAGACAATTCGTAGGAAAGTTAGACAAGCTAGCGGCTGGGATTAGCGCAGGTAAGTTCTTTTTTGTCGCATTGTCCCATTTTATCGTGTTCTGCGCTGCGTCACGCCCAATTAGACGCTCCCGCTGCATCCGCTAACTTGATAAGATTTAGCCATTTAGCCCAGTAAGTTTCTCTAAGTGACTTCAGTCATTTGCATACTTACTCCTGACAATAATTAAGACGCCACTTAAATTATGCAAATATCCATCCGCCGCCGGCCTGCAGCGGTTTAATGGAAACGCTCAGCAGGAGTTTTTCAGTCATTCCAGCCGTTTTTGGAAAAACGCGTGGAACAAATCCGCCGGTAAAGGTCGGCCACTTAGGTCCCGAGCGCAAACTCTGACTGCGCCCAGAGAAAATTTTTATCTTGATTACACAAAAGCTTGCGTTCAGGAGCAAATACGCGGCGGCGTGGCGCATAAAAGGCTGCAGATTATCTGAGACGTGACTTGTTTGGCTGTTAAATGAGGAATACGGCTGGAGCGGTTGAATGAGGAGCGCGCCATTATGGAGCACAATTACACAACACTGCAAATGAGTTTCTATTGAGAGGGTTGCCATCCTAAAGCACGCACACACACACACACACACATACACACACACCACCTTCTTATCTCACCACTGAGCCAACAAAAGACCTTTTGCACTCTCTCCAGTGGCCGCCTGAATAGGAGATGTGGTGCGTTCACATGCAGCTCTGCCCTGTTTACGACACAGGGTACCCTGTGTGTGTGTGTGTGTGTGTGTGTGTGTGTGTGTGTGTGTGTGTGTTTGTGAGGGAAAGAAACTCAGGTTTGACGGCTGTAGCCGCTCTTCCTGGCTACACGGCCTAGCTTTAGCATGTTTATTACCATTCTCCCATCTCATCAGCGTGCTGAAGAGAAGCGCCGTTGTCGGACTTCCTGTCCTCACGTCGCCTCTCTCGGCTTCACAGATGAGCGACAGAGCGCTTCTCCGTCCGAACACGTTGGTCTGGATGGATTTATGTCCCCACAAACACCAGCGCGGAGGACTTTCATTTAGCTGAGAGCTGCTGTCGTTAATGTATCGTTATGTCCATTAGCGGCAATTAGCAAAATGTGGCAACTTGAGCGTTGTGACATGTTTACGCCCCAACGGCGCCGATTCCTCGGCCGCTTGTCCGCACAACATTTTAACGTTTTATTTATTTATTTGAATGATTTCGACAGAAAAGTGTCTGGCTCACCAGCAAAATCTGAGCTAGGATAATTAGCAGGTCATCCCGCTCGTAGCGCATCTATCTTCGTGTCGGGATCGGAGGGTTTGTGGGAAAACCCTCTGAGAAGCCGCAGCTCCGCTGCCAACGATGCAGGGCGCCTTCTGGAGCGAACACAAGGTCACCTCAAGGGCACAACATTTATTATTTCGAGCAGCTAAAAGCTGAAAGAATTTCATGTAGCGGCTAACACGTGGTACACAAGCTCTGGAGCTGCTTAAGGAAGAAAACTGATCCGGAACCAAGCAAACGAGAAGAAGTGAGAGGACGCTAGTCCGAATCCACGGACAGCGACTGTGACTGTTTGCACAGAAACTGCAGCTGAGCATCTGTTGCGGGAAGTTCGCCGCAGGGGCCGGTGCCTCATTCCGTGAAGGAATGAAGGAACGTGATGGCGATGCAAACGTCCGTGTTTGGTTAGCGTCGGACGCGGGACGGCCGGGCTCGTCTTTAACGACGAACGACAGGAAGACGACTGAGAATTGAGGAGGCGACGTGTTCCTTGAAACGCGGAATTCAACTCCAAGCGTCACCTTTTTGTGTCTTCGCAGCCAAAGGAACAAAAGGCGTTCCAGATGAAGCCGGCGCGCCCTCTCGACGCGTGGATGCGAGCGCTCCGCTTCATGATTCAGGCGTGATTAAGGATTTATATTGCATCCTCATCCTCCCGTGATGCTGTCAGCAGCCATTTCCTGCCTCCTTCTGCAGCTGTGCACGGCCTGACAGCGGGAGCGGAAAATGGGAAGCCGCTCTCCTGTGACGGCAAAACAGAATGCGTTATTTCCATTTGTGTGGAATGCGGCAGAAGCACGGGCGGAGCCGCATCGCCACCACAGATCATCTCCACGTACAATGGCGGAGGCCACAGCACGATAAGTGATTATTCACCCACAATGCAGCGCTGCGCTCTTCGTTATTGTTGCGAGAAAAATGTTCTCCAGACTTCATAAAAGGCGCCGGAATCCTGGATGAGCTGAAGGTCCGGTGTTAAGATTTTTAATCATCGAGCGGCTGAAATTGAAATTCTGCAACCTTAGCATGTAGCCGAGAACGACATTAGCATACTAAGTGCTAGTTTTGGTCCGAGATCTTTACGGGAACATCGACGTGCGTCCTTTTCCGTTGGGTTTTCACCCTCTCCACCTGTTTTTGTCCAGATGTAATTCCTGCTTTTCACGCTCCGAGTCTGAGCCGGATAAAGGCCGCGTCAGCTGTTTCTGACTGCTGGAGGATGCCGAGGGGATGAATCGCTCTTCGTGATCACTGGTTCGGACAGAATGGACAGCAAAGGGCGAGCGGCTAGCATACGCCTGTCCGGTTAGATGTCCGGCAAATATTTGCTCCAGAGAACCGTTATTGCCTCATCCGAGGATGAGGTATGTATCGGCTTTAGGCATCGGTTGTCATGCCGCGCTGATGCTAGCAGCTAGCTGATGCTAGCAGCCAGCTGTGCTAAAAAGTCATTTGCATGAGATTAATCGGGCTGCGCCAGTGCATCTAATGGTCTTCAAAAACTTACCAGGCCTCGAAGGAGGTTTTTTGGGGGGAGTTTTCGGTGTAATTAGCCGTCCAGACGTTATTGCATCAGTACGGCGGAGACGAGTTTAATGATTAATTAGATGTTTTAAGGCGAAGGCGCAAACCTCTGAGCTCCGCGCTGCAGGTTAGTGGCTTTAACCCAGCTGTCTCCTCTCGAAAGCACGCTGTCCTCCGTGTCTCCTCCTGCATAATCAAACATGGCTGCCCGCTGCTGGCTGTGACACTCAGAGGCACTTTTGGGGAAGAATGCTTGTCTGCTTAATTTGAAAAGCCTGATGTAACCTCAGTTTTCCATTAGCTCTTTGAACAGCGCATTGTCGGCTCTGCAGGACGTTAGCGAGCGTGAATAATCTCCACCCTCCATCCTGTAGCGAGCTTTTAGCTGTATCAATAATTGAACTGCCCGGCACTGTGCACGCTCCCCCTCTGCTCTGAATCGCTTCCCTCAGTCATTTAAAGTGCACGAATTTTCGACGCTGTTGACACGGCGCGAGAGGTAAAGTCCCGGGCTGTGACCCGCCAAGATATCCGCCGCCACCACGCACAAAAGTGATTAAAGTTCAGGGGATTACTTCAAGGCTGTCAGGACATTTTCATGCTAACCTGCAGTCTAACCTTAACACAGACTCTCTTAAACCGCGTCAATCCGAGTGTGAGCGCTAACGGCGCCTGCGCGGCCAAAGACACGCCCCCTTTCTCGACATGGAGGTTAAATCAACAACGTCTTACCTGGTTGTTGATTTTCTCTTTAGCTTCTCGGATCCACCTGAAAGAAGACAACAAAAGAGTCACAATAGCACCAGAGCTAATGTAGCTAACACTTTAGCTAGGTGAACCCGTTTGTCTGATCACGGCAGACTAGGAAGGAGGAAGACCCTTGCCGATAAACACCAATGCTAACTCCAATGCTAACTGAGCAAAAAGACAGTAATTAGCATGCTACAGCTGTGAGCTAAAGCTTGTTCTTCTTTTTTTGCATATCTGACAATAGATGATTGCACACTGGACCTTTAAGAGGATGAAGGCGATCGTGCATGAACCGTAAAAGCGAACGCACGCCAGCGGCGGAGGAATCTCCGAGGATAAGCTAGCAGGCGTTTGTTTATTCCCCGACACATTCTCTTTGTGAATGCATAATCAATTCAGGGCGATCAAACGAGGGCTGGCGGACTGTTGAGATTTAACAAAAGAGATGAACAGAAAAGAGGCTTGTTAAGGTTAGTCTGGAGCTGAGCGCTAGCGCCGACTCAAAGTTCTGTCAAACAGCCGCTCTTCCCTCCTCCGTCCTCTGATGTGACTCATAACTGCTGATGACAACAGAAACTTTATTTTTCTCTCTCTCCTCCCAACTCTGAATAAATGGGCTTGGTGGGGTTTTTTTCCTGACGAAAATGGAATCATTGCTCAAGGTAACAGCCGGCAAATGGAATATGCAAAGTGAGGAGGGCGGGAGAGGGACAGAAGGCGCAGGAGGTGGGAGACAGAGACAGATCACGGCCAGTTTTGCTAAGCGTCAGACTTCTCTTTAAACCTGGAGTGGACGCGGCGTCCATGGAGGGGGGGTTTAGGGGGGAGGTTCAAGGGGAACCAGCGAAACCAGTCTCTGGTTAACATCTGCCCGAGCTGGTCTGGAGTCAGTGGTGACTGGTCCCAACAGTGACGACCATTAAAAATGGCCACGGGGAGATGCTAGGCTAGGTGGAACATTAGCCAAAGTCGTTTGGAGTCAGGCCTTCCGGCGCTTGAACCAGGAAGCAGAATTTGTGCTCATTCTGGGGTATTTGCTGTTGTTTTGAAAGGTTTTGTCATCAAAAAGCTAAATTACTACAAAAGTCCACTGTCAGCAGGTACGGAGCAGGTTAGCAACATGCTAATGGGCGATTTTTGACTTTTTAATCAACCGTTAAAGTCTCTTCTTTAAAGCCTTTAATTAAACAATGTTCCAGACTGTTGACGGAGGTTTAGCACCAGCGCGTCGGCGAGGAGGAGGAACGGCTCAGACTGTTCACCTGTAACAGGCTTTCTGGTGATTCATCGATGGCGACGTTCCCTCATAATCTCAGACATTAGCAAAGAGGGATTTTTAATGACAAATAAGCAGCGTTCAATTAATTCCAGGATCTCAAAGCGGATTTACGGAGGAGGCGATCGATGCGGCGGGAGACAACGGCATTTTTCACCCAGAGAGCGGCCTGAACTCCTGGTATCAGGCGCGTCTCCGCTGTTCCCGTAATGCGATGGACAGTATTTCACAGCTCGTTCCCGCCGCACTCCTCCGGGCAACCGGGACATAAATTTTTAGTGGGGAGTGGATGGTCTGCCGCCGTGCGCCCGCAGGTTCCGGCGGATCGCTGAAGCACCTTTTTAGAGGTTTAGTGCCACTTTGACTTGTGGTGGAATTTGCGCCTCTTAACGCTCCATCACAGGAAACTGGCTGTTTGAGCAACTGTGGCTAAACGGCGGCAATATTCACGAGTGCTGGCCTCACCTGCCGGAGCGACTTTGCGTCGTTTTAACGTTCGTGTTCATGCCCCCGGACAGAGAACCGGGGATTCCGAGCAGCTAACCTGTCAGGATGGTTTCCGACGCGTTTAAAAGTCTCTGAATCCCGAGGGCCGCAGCTTCAGGCCTGTTCGGGCTCCTGGGCGCTGCTTCCCAGCTCAGCCGGTGCTAAAAACCACAGACGAGCTGGAGGTCGGAGTTCAGTCGCTCCGGAATGAGCCTGAACGTCTCAGCGAAGGCAGAACCGCCCCCAGCGTCGCCTCCACAGGTGTTCGACCTGAGGCGGCTGGACGAGGGTGCGGAGACCACCCGGAGGTTCTAACCCGCCAAACGCCCTGTGGGCGGCAGGAAGAGGAGGCGCTGGCACAGAGCCCCGGGGCTCTTACGTTCGGTTGAGTAATTTGTGTTCTGTGAGAAACAAAAGCATAATTAACGCTTCTCCAACTGCTGCCAAGAGCAGAGAACACATCAGCTGAGCTGGAGCTTCGACAGAACATTTTGTTGGAGAGGACTCGGCTTCCCTCCGTGACTCAGCCTTTAGTTTTCCCTTTCAACTGTTCATTCGCTTTCATTCGGCTTTTGAAAGGCAGGAAATGGCGAAAACACGTGAGCGGCCACGTGCTGATGAGCAGATAGCGCCTGAACTTTTCTGCTGCCGTCAGCTGGACCTGAAGTTGTCTGAGGTCGTGTGGTGGGAAACGTGGCTTTGGATCGGGAAGCGGGGAAAACAAAGGTTTGCGGATCTGCGGGACAAAAATGTCCCAACTAAAACGGAAAAAGGATGTTGGATCACATCCTAAATGAGTCGGAATAAAGATGAAATTACGTGTTTCTGCCCGAAATTCCCACACTTCCATAATCTGACATCCTCCACAGAACACACACGCACACACAGGCGCACAAAAGCGCTGGTTTTCACCACACAGGTGACCGGCGACGCCTCTTTTGGGCGCTTGTGTCCACTTGAACGTGGTATCATCTGACTGAGGTTTCCGTCGTTTCCACGTCTGCTACAACCGTTTTTATCCTCCCAAATTCATGAACCATATTAAAAGCCCAGATGATTGGACCCCAGACCTGACTTGCCCGTAGTTCTCAACGTGCGATTGCTCTTGCGCTCCAGCTCGCGGAGGGCTGTGGCTCTTTGATGTAGTTTGCTTTGATGTGGCGGCTAAATGCGGAAAAGTCAGCCACCGAAGCCACGTGAGGCGTTTTGTAACTGGCTGCGATTCTCTTCACCAGAACTCTCGAGTCAGCAAAAACAACCAAGCGACGACGCGGACACCGTAGTTAGCCTCAAGCTAACTGCAGTCTGAACCACTGCCTGAAGCTAGCAGAGCTAACGATAGCTGTAGCCTGGCGGTCTCGTAATCAACACATGCTAACGTGACGCGTTCCTGTAGAAGCCTGTTAAAAATTGTGACTAGCCTAGCTTTGTGACGAACTCTGGTTGATAAACGTGACAGCTTCGGTCCCGGATTCCTCGTTGATGGTTGCGCTCCAGGACCCGGGAGTCGAGGTAAAAAGGTCACTGAATAGGAGCAGCACGCGTGACGAGGGAGAACCTGGCGCTACTCTGGGGGGTTCGCATTTTCTATTCATGATCAATGGGTATAATCCACTAATGGTTTGGGTTAACCTCCAGCAGAAATCTGCGCTCTCAGGAACTTTTGGAGCCAACTTCCTCTTTAAAACTCCTCCCACTCTTGGCACCGCTTGCCCCTATGACCAGCGATAGCGCGGCGGTGGCTAATGTGTGCAAATTGTCATTGGGAGTCTTTTCATATCAGTGCTCAGCACTTCTGCGGAAGGTGACTTCAGCATTTCTCTGCCTTCCATCTCATTTGGAGCCATTGTTGAACGCACGGCGCCGCTCCGTAAAGCGGGACCCGTCCTCGTCCCGGGCCGTCCTTGGCGCTGCGCTCCTCTGCGGGGCGGATTAATTGTGATGGATGTGATGGCTTCCATTGTTGTAACAGTGTCACCATTGCTGTTTATCTTCTTGTGGGTCGTGTGGTTGGATAATTGGGACAATAAATTCGACTTGAGCGAGTCCGGTTTAAGCCGGGTTAAGCTAACGCGCCGAGGAAAACGACTCTTTATTTCAGCTTTTAGCTTCAGAAACGTCAGAATTAAAACTCACTTTTGGAAAAAAAAATTCCCAACAAAGTCTGCCTTTGAATTCCTGACCGTTTCTCAGGGCGAGCGCTCAGGAGGGCCGGCGAGCGCTGAGAGATGATTAATTTGAAGAGCGTCGGGCGGGGCCGTATCGGCCACCCCTGCCCAGATTTTCAGGGCTAGCGGCTACATGTCTTTTCTGGGTTTGGTGACCTGTGTGCGCTGCTCCATTTTTCATGTTAGTGAGTCATGCTGCAGTTCAAATTGAGTTGAGGAGATGAAAAATGTCTTTTCAACTGTTTTAAACCATCTACTTCATCACCGGTCATATACCGGCCTGTCAGCACATCAGGGCGTTCCAGCTAGCTAAACACTTTATATCACACCGGTCAAGGTGTTTTCAGATAAACTGATATTACATGAAAATGCTAGCAGCAGCGCGCTGATGTTGCCAAAAGGGCTAGCTTGATAGTTTCAGATTTCAGCGGTTGGGCTGCTCTGAAAATGTCGTGAGCGTCTGAGATCCACGGCTCAATCCGGAGACGCGTTAAAGGGCGGTGAAATCGTAACCTTGTGGGCGTTTTGTTTCAGGACACCTTGCGATTTTGCCAGAATGGCTCTTTATCTCGCGCAGGTTGTTGGGACGAGTTATGCCTGTCAACACGTGTCCGCGCTGCTAGGCCCCCTCCTGGCGCCCCTGTTTGATCAGCTCCGCTCCCGACCAGCTGCAGGACGGATTAATTGACGGTTCGACCTTGAACAGGCTGAAGGGAGCTCAGCCGGAGCTGCCTGTTACCTTTAATTTCTTCTTCTCCTCCTTCGCCCAACTGAACGGGCGCAGTTAAACCTAACTTCTCTCATCGGGCCCTTTTTCGCTCGCGTGACTTGTTGCCGCCGTCCTCGTTTAGCACGTAGCTTCCAGGAGAGATGAAGTTCTCCTGACGGCTGTGAAGTTTTACGCTGGCGCTTCGAGGCCGTTTTATTGCTAACAGAACGCTACGGACAGCTGACTGAATTCAGACGTGAACTTTACTGAGGCGAGTGGTCAGCAAGAGCAGCGAGATCAGCTGATGTGCGAAGGCGCTGACGATCAAATGTGCACATCGAGTCCAGGCCTGAAAATCGACCCGTCCTGCGTCGATGCAGTCGCTCGACCGATGTGAGGACGTGGAACGTTTCAAAGACCAAGGGAAAAAAGTTCAGACGGGAACTTTTACAGTTTGGGTTCGAGTCGGCGGAGTTTGTAGCTCCGACTTTCTGGGAAGATTAACCCGAGCGAGTGGTTTGCCGTGCCAGATATCCGAAAGCATCGTTGGAAGGCGGCCACGCTTGTCGCTTGGCTGCGTGCAGCCGCTGCAGATTGATGTTGCCTCATGAAAGTTTCATGAAGAAAATTTTTACCGGAGCAACTGAAGACGTTAATTAGCCGTATCGACCGCAAAAAGGGGAGAAAACGTGCAACGGAACCTGGCTGGCGTGCAAGTCGAGTTTTGCTGTGACTACCTGTGAGCTAAGCACCGTTTTCCCTGCAGCTGTGATTATCTTTGTCTGGCTGAAACGACCTCCGTGGTTAGCGAACCATCGTCCAAGTGCCTTCAACTCCAGGCTGAGCAGATCCAAACTAAAGCCAGGAGGAACTTAGCTTAGCATAGGTATTAGCGTGCACCTGTCGTCAAGCTAAGCTGGTCCTGTTCTGAATTCTCTCCCTGACTCCTGACATTTCCCAGCAGCACCAGTTCAGATCTTTTTCGCGGGTCAGAAGCGTTTCTAACGGTCGTCTCGTCTGTGCAGAGGACCAGCTGCCCCCCGGCTTCCCCACCATAGACATGGGCCCACAGTTAAAAGTGGTGGAGCGAACGCGCACCGCCACCATGCTCTGTGCCGCTAGCGGCAACCCCGACCCCGACATTTCCTGGTTCAAGGACTTCCTCCCCGTCAACACCACCAACAACAACGGGCGGATCAAACAGCTGAGATCAGGTAGGCCTTCTCCGCCTCCCGTCTTTCTGAAACAGGGGCTCCTCTCGATCTGCTCTCCTCCTCCTGTCCTTCTTTTCACCCTCTTCCTCCCATGATTTAACTCCTCATCTGGCTTGTTTTATTTTGTAGGTATTGGCATTGTTTCTACTATTTCCTGTCGTCTATTGTGTGTCGGCCCCGGTGTGTGTCGTCTGTTTGTCTTCCAGTGTTGGGACTGTTGCCCCCTTCTGTGTTTGCTGGTTTAACTTCTGCCCCCATCGCTCTAATTTTAGACCTAATTATCATTTGGGCCTTTTTTCCGTTGGCTCCTTCGTTTCGCTGCAAAGATGCGTTTTTTTTCACTCCATTCTTTCCATTTTTTTTTTTTTTACAATAGTCAACATTCAGCTTCGTTTGACTGCGTACTTTCAAAACAGGATGTTCATTTCGTTTCACTTCCTCTGACAAACGTTATTTCAAACTTAACGAGCTTCTTTAACAACAACTAAAACTTCACTTTAGTGTGTAATTTTCATTTTTTTTATTTTTTATTTTAATGAAAACTAATGCTTATTTTCATTTTAATTGGGGCCTAACCGATCTGTCATCAGTCCAAACGTGACCAAAAGATGCAAATTACACAACATTGTGCTGCCGTTTGTCCACCAGAGGGCACTCTGTTGTCATCGTTAGCGCTTAATTAGGTCGGTTGATTGGGCGACTGCCCTTATCTAACGATACAAGAACCAAATAAGACTGTTTACTGACTGAAAATCCACTGAAAGGCGTGAGTGCCGTGTTCAGCTCGTTACAGGTGAATATCAGAATGGAAGACCGAACAATTAAACAAGTTAGCTAGCTGCGAGCACAGCGTGTGAAGGGACATAGGTAAGGAGGTGGCTTTGACTTCATTCCTGGCTAAAGGCTACCTCGGCTAACTAATTTCACCTGACTGACGCGGTGACATCGTAAAAAAGGAAAAAAAAACAAAAACAAAGAAAAACGTAGCACCAAACAGTCAAAATATACGTTTGGCCTTGAAAGCATCCCGCAGCCGTCCTCCGATCCGGGTGACGACTCATTTCTGGAATTCTGTTTAGCAAGCGGTCAACGTAGCCGCGTGCTTTCAGGAGATGAGCCGTTCTGGTCCGTCAGGACGCGGCTTCCTTCCAAGCCGGAGCGTATCCGCATCGGTTGGGCCCTAATCCCAGGATCTGGATGTAAACCAGGAAATGAGTTGGTTTTGTGGCAGCTAACCGTTCATGTTTGACCGCCTGTCCTCAGCTCTTCTGTTAATTTTACCGCCTTGCTATTTTTTTTTTCTTACCAGAACTGTGCTAAAAACTGACGTCACGTAGAGTTTTAACCAAGCCTTGTGAACTAATCTCGCTCCCAGAATATATTCTTATGCTGTGTTTCTTCTCTCTATATCTCTAAATTTACAGAATCCTTTGGTAAGTGCTTAGCTCTAAAGCACACACCACCCCCTCACTAATGCTCATGATTCCAACCAGTAATAAACAGCATGGCATGCATCTACTAACAGATACTCCAGTTCAGGGCCTTCTGCTAGACACACACACACCTTTGCGCTAACCCGGAGGTGTTCAGCTAGCGCCAGGTATCTGCAGCCAGCCTGAACACGCAGCACTTACTGACTGTTACTCACTGACCCACCACTGTCACACACACACACACACACACACACACACAGGGTTTAGGGAGGGGCCCAGCTCACGTGGAGCAGGAAGGTGCTGTAGGTTTGCCCACCTCCCCCAAGGCTACACCGATGCTTCTCTCTGACCAATGACGTGTCTATGATGCTCTCTCTCTCTCTCTCTCTCTCTCTCTCTCTCTCTCTCTCTCTCTCTCTCTCCTGCTAGCTTTATTTACATAGCCTGTTAAATCTAATTTGATTCTTCTTCCAAAGCCCCCAGCCTCCCTCTCCTCGTACTAATGCTTCTCCTTTCTAATCTTATTTGCATTCATATTATCCACCCAGGTGGTACGCCAATACGAGGTAAGAGTGCTGAACTGACGTTCACAGAATGAAAATACAAATTCATTCTTGCTGTCGCCCCATCCGTCCACCGCCATCGCCTCCACCTCTGTCCTGGTCATCCCATCACAGACCTTCCTGATTTGCCCTTGTTTTCTGAATTTGTCCTCCATCTTTTCTGTCTCTGCTTTCGTTCTTCTTGTCCTCTGGTTTCCAACGAGCCTGTTCTGATCACTTGCGATATGCTTGCCCTGGCTCAGATAAGCATATCCAATGACAATTGTTTTTCTTTTTTACGGTATATTTTTCCCATTTTTCCCTCCTCTCCTTTTCTTTTTGACCATAGCGAATCATGTGTCCCTCTTTTTGTCCAACTAAAACAACCAAGCATTTTTCCCCCCTTAGCTGTTCTTGTTCAGCACTAAAACGATGCCGTGGAATCACGCAGGCATGCTGAAGACAACATCCTCTGCTTTTTTTTCCCTCCCAAACAATTCTACCTTTGCAAAGATATTTTTGCTTTCCATTTCTTCTATTTGCTTTCCTCTCCTCTCTACAAAAAAGCCCAAACAACCACTTTTTTGATAAAGTTCCTACGGTGCTTTTTTTCCCCTCTTTCTCCTATTTTTCTTGCTTTTCTTGGGTTTGGAGAACATTTTACTTTTTGACTTTTTTTTCTTCAGGCAAACAGTAGAGTCTGGCGAGGACCCCATTGGCTCATTTTTGCTGTGCGACATGTGACGGGCTGCAGAGTTGTTGATGCATAAAAGCCGTTTTTCCCATGGTCATGTGACACCACACTGCTGATCCCATTGGTGGATTTTTATGGGTGTCTTTTGTAGCTTTCTGAAGCTAAAGCAGTGGTTGGTTTACCTTCTTGTCGGCGGCTCAAGCTGACATTTTGAATTTTGTCTTCTAATACACTTGCATTTTATTTTTCAGCTAAGGGTTGTCTGAAGGTTGTAAGTTGTGCCGACATACATTTCTTGCAAAGATTTGCATGTCAATACTTTTGTTACAGAGGGTAAATATGTTGGTTTTGCCTTAATACCTGAACATTTTTCTACATGCACACGCAGGGGTGTTTTTTTTTTTTTTTTTTTTTTTACTTTTTTGAACGGGCTGCCATTTTTGAACATGAATTCACCTAGACGAAGCCCAGATTTATTCTGACGGGTGAATGCTCCAGCTCAGTCTGTGATTGAATATGCTAAATCATAGCCGACCTAAATTTCTTTCTTCCGACTTGTCCTCCCTTGTTATGCTGCTTTCTTCTACTGTTAACCTCTTTTGTTTGATCCATGTTTCCCTGAAGCGGTATCACTCATCCCCATATTGACCCGTCCAGTGACTTGTTGCATATTTAAGGGCTTGTCCCCGTTTCAAATCTGATTATTTGACCTATATTGGTGCCATAAAAGTGGCTAATTTAGCCTCAGATTTCATCAGCAGAAAGAAACTAAAACACGGTCTCTTCGGCTGAGTGTTTCTGTGTTTGTTTCATTTCGGCATTCTCAGAAATCGTTCCTAAAAAGATGAATAACGTCGTGTTTCTGATGCGATGTTGTGCATGATTTTGCCATTGCAGCTATCCCTCACCTACGCTAGGACAGCAGGTCTCCAAGTTAGACCTAGCTGGTAGCCATAGATGCAGGATTGCAGTTTTAGACGCATAATCTAGACTTTTTCTGTAACGGGTGAAGCTTAAAAACTCGAGCCGAAGGTGGTTGATGTCGGCCTGGAGGTCAAACACGTCATTTCCTGTTGAGTGTGCTTGTCGGCTGTGCATGCCGGCCCAATTTCACCAGCGCTCCTCTGTTGCCCCCCTTTGCTGTTCCCCACCAGGAGCTCTCCAGATAGAGCAGAGCGAAGAGTCCGACCAGGGCAAGTACGAATGCGTGGCCACCAACAACGACGGGACGCGCTACTCCGCCCCCGCCAACCTTTACGTCAGAGGTAGGAAACTAGCGCCGGCTGCGTTTGCACGCTCGTCAAACACTCTGAGCTCTCTCTGCCATCACAGCCTGACCGAACCCTTCCTGTCAGCTCGTAAGTATGTTTCTGACTCGCCTGCATCGAACCGAACCTGCGATCTGTGTTCCCGATCCTTCCCGCTGATGATCCGCAGTAGAACACCAACCACCTGACCACTGTGTTTATCCACTAATGACGCCGGTCAAAGTGGACGGGCCTTCTCCTCTCCCATCCGATCAATACGGGAGACGCTTCTAATCTCAGCAGCAGCTGAATTCATTTTCAGAGTTTCGGGGCTTCAAACGATCCATAAATTAGCCCCTGAAACCTTCAGCTGGGGTTGCTAAAAGTCAAGACTGACAGATTCAGTCGAGGTTTTCTCTCGAAAACCCTCCGTTTCCGAGTCAGTTACCGCCTTTAAATTGTTGCGGTACAATAACTTACTTTTTCACACCTGGATTATGCTCCTTTATTCCTAATCTGATGTCCAAAAAAGCATTTGTTTTAGCACGGCTGCGGCTTCAGCAGCGTTTCAGCTTTTAATCAAGTTAATAAAAAAATGCGCTGATATGCACATGATGATGGGGGCCATTTGCATAAATACATACGTCCCCTCCACGGACGAGCGGTCAAAACCCGTCTTCACTCCCGTGGAGGAAATGACTGCTCATTTCTGGCCTTTGTGGAGTGTGAGAATATTGCAGCTCTGCCCAACGACACATTAAAAGACCTCCAAGACTTTTAGAGAAATAAAAGCAGCATTTATTAAAGTAAATATGTTCTGCAGATGATAAGGCTGGCCTGAAAGCCCGGGCCCCTCTTTTGTTCGTTATCGCCGGACCAAAGCTTTTAATTTGAAATACTGCGGCTCAGACGCGGTCGCGCGTCCCCGTTTGTCACAAAGGCCTCCGGCACCAAAGCCAGAAAGTCCTTCAGACTGTTTTAGAAGCAACACCTAAAAAATGTCCTTTTTATTGTCTTTCCCTTGTTTTTCTCCTCTCCTTTGAAATTTTGTTCTGCATCACTTTCCCTCCGCCCCTCAGAGCTGCGAGAAGGTTGGTGTGTTTTTAACTTGTTTCAACACGACACAACATCTGATTTATGTGCCACCACAGAAGCAGATTCACGCTGTACTTTTGTTTTTGTCATATGTTCATGCGGATTGCTCAGCCGTTCATTGCGTTCTGCATGTTTGAGGTGTGGGGGGGCAGCGAGCGTGCTCGTGCATTAACCCTTTAAGCCTCCCAGAACCCTCCGCCGTGCCGTGTTCTTTCATTTCCTGCGACGTATAACGCAAAGCCTCTTTATGATCTGAGGAATTCTGACGATTTCAGAGCAGTTTAGGCGTCACTATGCTAAATACTCCCTGAAGTCTTTGCTGAAATCGCCCTTTCCAGAAGAAAAGCCCACCCCTCCCAGCTTCTGGCACGAGAGTCTGACGCCAGAAACGACTCGTCCCTCTGAGATCCCTTCCCGCCGCTTCCTGATGCGACTCTTTCTGCACAGGAAGTGGTGAGAGCATGATTTATGAGCGCGCTAAACGCAAAACTCCACAAACGTAATGACACTGGAATGAGCGGTGTAGTATTGTGTCTGCGGGGAGCGTTATTCAATCGGTTATTAATTAAATATTGAGTGAGGGAAATGTATTTAATAATGCAAGCAGTTCCCCTCCTCTTCCTCTCCGGAGAGCCGCACACTGTTTGGGTTTTGCGAATTAGCTCGCAGTCAGAATATAAAGCGAGGAGCTACAGAGAGAGCTATAAAAAAAAGAATCTCTCTTCCTGGTGTGTGAGGCACGTTTTTAATCTTCCTAATCTGAAGCATACCAGCTCTCCTCAAACAGAGCTATATTGTTTGGATTTCCAGTTTGGGGCTTTTCCCAGGACTTTTCGCTCGTATTAGCTAATGTAACCCTGACTTATTTTCCACACACCGTTTATGATCTACCGTGGCCTCCCCCTGACCCTGTTCCTGCTTAATCCACCCCTGCAGCCCCTCCGACTTACATGGCTGCCTAGAATAAAAAGCCCTCATCCTTTAATGCGTGACAGACGCCCGTTGCCTCCAAAACACCTTCAAGACATCCGAGTGCATTATGGTGTTCGATATTTCAGTTCGTTTGGACTTTTTGTTGTATCGTGTTCCCACTAGAGCTGTCAAATCGGGTTGGGTAAGATTTATCGGCCAGGCTGCGGCCCGTTCGGAAGGTCGCCGTTCCGAGCCCTGACCCCAGCGGTTGGCGCTCAGAAGCTTCCTTGGGCGAGACATTGAAGCCCGGCGCGCTCCCAAGCGCCAGCCGATCAATTCCTAATTCAGCTCCGATAAAGGCTGAATCCAAACGCTCCAAATCACGTATGAGGACCGGCGTGGCCACTGTGGCGGTGCGCGTGTGAGGGGAAGAAGCGCGGGGAGAACTTGGTCTTCAGACGGCGGGGCCATTTGACAGCACTAGTTCCTGATTTCAGGCTGGTTTTTTTTCTGGTTTTTCCGTGTTTGTGCGATGTGAGGCTGCGAGGCAGCACGTTAGCTCACATCAGCTGGCAGCGGCAGCGTGGACGTGTGTGTCCTCACGGCAGCTGAGCCGTCCAGCCGTCCTGTCCATCCGTACCCATTCTGCATGGTTCTCACGTCGACCATCTCACCACTCCGACCATCCACGCATCTTTACGGTCCTCCAGATGCTCCTTTGTGTCTCTTCCTGCCTGGTTTTTCACTCCGCCTCCTCTGTTTTCCCATCAGTGCGCCGGGTGCCGCCACGCTTCTCCATCCCACCCACAGACAATGAGATCATGCCGGGTGGGAGCGTGAACATCACGTGCGTGGCGGTGGGATCCCCCATGCCCTACGTCAAATGGATGCTCGGCGCCGAAGACCTCACCCCCGAGGACGACATGCCCATCGGACGGAACGTGCTGGAGCTGACGGACGTCCGGCAGTCGGCCAACTACACCTGCGTTGCCATGTCAACGCTGGGGGTGATCGAGGCCATGGCGCAGATAACAGTGAAAGGTAAACGACAACCGTCCGACGTATGGAGGGTGAAAAAGACGAAGACTGCGCCAGAACCAGAATCGATATGAGAGCAGATCTCAACCGTCTTTACGAACCCGGCAGCAGGTTCCGACAACGGATCTATAAAGGCCGCAGCAGCCTTAATCGCAGCCAATCTATAGCAATCTTCTCTAAGTTAAAGAAACCCACAAAGTCAGTGTGAAACCCTGAAGTTGTATGACGTTATTTCCATCGTCTTTCCCTTCCTGCTGCAGCTGCAGACACGTGCTAGCAAGCGTCTCCCTGCATTAGCTGGCGGATGGAGAACATTGCAGTGCTTATCTCCCAGCTGGGGAACTACAAAGCCACGAGCGCGACACTTTCTGTCAGCGCGCGGCGGCGTGAGAGGGACGTGAAATGTACCGAGCATTGTTTGGTGTCTTCTGTCGCCACGACACTTATCGGAGTGTAATCATATCTTTGTTGCGGCGCACCAGGAAAAATGTTCCAGATCGGTGTCACCGTGTTCGCACGCACACAGGGGACGTGTGCACGCGCGCACACATGCGCCGAGCTTTGTTTTTCCTAGACAAAACATAGATATTAGTCACAATATGAGAGTCTGGCAGCAGTCTTCCCCAGAAGCGCACTTCAGCGTGAGCATAAAGACGATATATTGCCGAAAGCCTCCGCCGCATGCCTCGGTGCGAGGAATTAAAGCAATAAATTTAGCTGTTCAATTATTAACATGATAAACACTGGGAAATGCGAGATTAATGAAAACAGCACTCTCGGCCGCTCAGCGGGGGTCTTTAATCTCACGTGTTAGCTCACAAGTAAAAGATGTAAAGTAGGTAAGAGCGCTTGCCCTCCCTCTGAAACGAGCGCAACCAGAAATTAAAGCCTGCATGATACATCGCATTAAATAGATCTACTTTTTCAACATTCTCGCAGCGTTGCCCAGAGGTCCGGGGACTCCCGTGGTGACAGAGCGCACGGCCACCAGCATCACGCTAACATGGGATTCTGGAAATCCCGAACCCGTGTCCTACTACATCATCCAGCACAAGTCCAAGTACTCAGACGACCTGTACAAGGAGATTGACGGCGTAGCCACCACCCGCTACAGCGTCGGGGGCCTCAGTCCCTACTCCGACTACGAGTTCCGCGTAGTGGCGGTCAACAACATCGGCAGAGGCCCTCCCAGCGAGATCATCGAGGCCAAAACGGCCGAGCAGGCGCCCAGCACGGCACCCCGGCAGGTCAGAGGTCACATGATGAGCTCGACCACAGCTGTGATCCACTGGGACGAGCCAGAGGAGGCCAACGGGCAGATCATGGGCTACCGAGTCTACTACACCATGGACTCCAGCCAGCACGTCAACCTCTGGGAGAAGCAGATTGTACGGGGCTCCAACTTTGTCACCATCCAGGGTCTGATCCCCAACAAGACCTACTACATCAAAGTTCTGGCGTACACGTCTGTCGGAGACGGGCCGCTTTCCCCGGACCTCCAGATCATCACCAAGACTGGAGGTAGGCCTGTTCGCGCTCACAGAAGCCATGTTCACCCACGTTCGCGCCCCTCGTTCACGTCAGCCTTCTTTGTTGCGCAGTTCCCTCCCAGTCGACCGACTTCAAGGCCGAAGCCAAATCGGAAACCAGTATTTTGCTCTCGTGGATCGCCCCGGCGCAGACCGGGCAGGAGAACCAAATCACCGGATACGAACTCGTTTACAGGAAGAGCGACGACAAAGAGGAGGTGATGATTCCAGCCATCTTCCTGAATCGGGAATGCGCTGTTTAGCCAGACAAATGCAGGGAATTTTATTCATGTTATGCATTTACTTTGGATTCTGACGTCAAACCGCAGCTTTTATCGGGAAGCGCGGCGTCCTGTTATTGACTTTTTATCTGCAACTGTCCTCACAAGGCCTGACATTTCTGGAAATATAAACCCTTCCCCGCAGAAACGCATCAGCTTTGAGCCGACCACGACGTACCTCCTGAAAGACCTGAAGCCCTTCACCACTTACACCTTCCGGCTGGCTGCGCGCAGCAAACACGGAGTCGGAGCTTACAGCAATGAGATCTCGGCAGAGACTCCGCAGACACGTAGGTCCCCTTCCTTATCTGACACTTTCAATTACTGTGCAGAAAACACGTTTTCAAATGCATTCAGAGTTCTTAACGGATGCAGCAGAATCCGAAAAGAAGGGGTGAGGGGGGAGTAAGAGTGAGCGCAGGAGAAGCAAACTCGATTTCCTTTACCTTTCAGAGTTCATGCATTTGAAAAGATGTAAACATCCCAGCGAGTAAATAGATGTCTGACAATCCTGCAGCGTTCACTTGGGAACGGTTGCATGGATGAGCAGGCTTTCCTGTGAAGTCGGGAGACAAGGTTGCACAAACTTCACCTTTGTTGCGCAAAAAAAAAACCCCAAAAGACATCTGGACAGATGTGAATTATTTACGCGAAGGCCCTGATGTGCATTAAACCCGTCTCAAAGACCTCGTCTCCTGACGCTGCAGGAGTAGATTTCTGAGCATGAGCTTTCTATGTAACTACGCAAACAAACCAGCAGCCATCCTGCAAACTAAATTCGGATCAGAAGTGGAGGTTTCGGACCCGGGACGTCATAGAAAGCTCAGAGTTTCGAGTCGGGGGCCTCAGATTTATGACAATTGGCGTGTGCGGTGGATACTTCCGCGCAGACTGCCTGCAGACATCAGGTGGGTATGAGCACAAGCGTGACGCTCAGAAGTGCATGTGGATGTTATCAGACTAATAAACCAGCCGTGTCTCCTTGGGAAGCTCTCTTGTACAATCAGGCTTTTACCACAAACCAACAGGCTTCGGAAAGGTTGGTGACAAACATGACATCTTCTCTTTAAAGCATCAACCTTTATGTTTTTGGATTGATGGTAATTGCTTGCCAAATTTGTGACAGTCGATATCGTTTCCATGATGTGATTTCTGAGTCTGAACGTCTGAAATTGTGTTAGGATGATTTTGGTTTCCATTTTTTTTAAAGGTAGGTTACGTTTGTTTCAGCCTTTTTCACCCCCCATCAGTGTCAGATTTGTGTTGGTTTTGCATTTGTTTTCCTTTTGTTTCCTCATTTTTGACATTTCATTGTTCCTTTTTTGTAAATTCTTGTCGTCTTTTTGTGTCATTTTATTGTCTTTTCTTTCCTTTTTTTTCCATATCTACCATCCTCACTTTGACCAAAACAAAATGTGAAATGCCTTAAAAACAAAATCCACCCAACGCCCCCCTAAAAAAAAAACAAAACAAAACAAAAAACCAACCATCCTGCACACACGGACCCACCAAGCAGAACCCTGGGGTCCCCCTCAGGACGTCAGGTGTCACAGCTCCAGCTCTACCAACATCCTGGTAAGTTGGCTGCCACCAGCGATGGAACTGCAGAACGGGATCATAACCCAGTACACCGTCCAGTACGCTGCCACCGAAGGGGAGGACACGGCGCCTCGGCAGATCTCTGGCATTCCCCCGGGAAGCTCCCAGTACCTTTTGGAGAACTTGGACAAATTTACAGAGTACCTTGTGAGCGTCACTGCTCACACGGACGTGGGAGCCGGCCCGGAAAGTCCGCCGCAGCTCGTCCGCACTGAGGAGGACGGTATGTGTTTGCTAAAGCAAAGGCCGATACTAACAGCTACGACTCTCTCCTCCTCTCTACCGCCCCCTGCCTGCTGCTAATAAGACTGCCGCCACTTTTAGGCACCTTTTAGACTCGGCACCTTTTTTACACCTAACACGCTCACTCGTTTTGCACGAGCTTCTTTTTTCCCTCTGAACGCTGCTCAATTTCAACACATGGTATGGCATCGTAAACCGGAGGCCTCCGCCTTTTTATCTATTTTTAGCATTTTTGAAACTTGATGGAAGGACAAGTTCTCGCTAGGGGGAACGACAAGAGACGTGGACATTTTGAAAAACCTTTTTCGATGTTTTCCCCCCTCATGTGATGCAATCATCTTTTTATTTTTCCTTGCACCATCGCCAAATCGGTGGCGGCGCTTCAAGTTTTCCCACTTGAAGCCCCCTTTTGGCTGCACTTTTCTCTTGACATTTTTCCTCTCCTCACCCATTTTTTAACGTCCTAAACCTCGGTCAGGCCTGTTTTTGCTGTTGATTTTCAACCCTTACCATTGTTGAAATATCGATGTAAAGCAGTGGTTGTTGCAGTTTGCTGCACTATTTTTTTTTTTTTTTTTTTTTTTTTTTTTAAACTGCAGCGTTTTCCGCTTCGGCTTCTGGGCAAGAATTTGACTGTCCGAGGATTCTCCATAATTTTCACCTCTTTTCCTTTTATCCCATGGTGTTCCTCCAGTTCCTAGCGGGCCACCTCGTAAAGTCGAGGTGGAGGCTCTCAACTCCTCGTCAATTAAAGTGATCTGGCGCTCGCCGATGCCCACCAAGCAGCACGGTCAGATCCGAGGGTACCAGGTGCATTATGTCAGGATGGTTAATGGGGAGCCCACGGGACAGCCAGCTATCAAGGACATCCTGATTGATGATGCGCAGGTACGACGCCACTTCTCAGACAAATGGTCCCATTTTTCTCCCTCTGCTGCAAAAGTCTTATTTGGACTTTTATCAAACTTAGCACAGTTGAACTGAAGACAATAGCCGCTTCTCTATCACTTATTGCTCACCAGTGTCTGCGCTTGGGCCTGATCTGTTGTCTTTTTTTCTCTCCATATTCTGGTATAATCAGTGGGAATATGATGATTCAACTGAACATGTGAGTAGCTGGCAACCCAACCTCGTTACCTACCAAATCTACCCTGCATGAATGACAGAAATATTAGCTTGTTTGCAACTTTAATTTAGTGGGAGATCGATTACAAAGACAGTCACGCTAACATTTTGTTGCTTTCGATGTTTTCGGGTTAACAAAGCCTCTCAGGAGTGCGGTAGTCCAAGGATGCATGCTAATGTGCCCGCTGTGGTGAATCATCTGTTTTCTCCAAGAAAAGGCCCTGTCCTACAGCTGAACTCTTGTATCCCTTACAGGAAATGATCATCACAGATCTGCAGGCTGAGACAACCTATTCCGTCACCGTGGCAGCCTACACAACCAAAGGCGACGGTGCGCGCAGTAAGCCGAAGCTGATCACTACCACTGGCGCAGGTAAGAGAGCCCCGCCCACTGAGAAGCTTTCTCTGGAGAAAACTCAACCCTGTCAATCATATTTCTGTTTTTTTTTTGTTTTTTTTTGGCATCTTAGTTCCCGATAAACCTCGGCTAATGGTCAGTACGACCAACATGGGCACGGCTCTGCTTCAGTGGCACCCCCCTGCAATAACGCACGGCCCCCTGCAGGGCTACCGTCTTCGATTTGGCCGCAAAGACATGGATCCTCTGACTGTTATTGAGTTCCCCGAGCGGGAAAACCACTACACTACCAAAGAGATCCACAAGGGGGCCCCGTACACCTTCCGCCTCTCGGCGCGCAACAAGGTTGGTTTTGGCGAAGAGACGGTCAAAGAGGTCACCACAAATGAGGACGTCCCAAGCGGCTACCCCCAGAGCATTACAGCAGAGGGCGCCACCACGTCCACCATTCAGGTTAGCTGGCAACCTGTGCTGCTCGCGGAGCAAAACGGGAAAATAATCAAGTACGCGCTGCAGTACAAGGACATCAACAGCCCACGCAGTCCCTCCGAACTCTTCATCACAGCACCGGAATCGACGGTCATTCTGGACGGACTTAAGGCCGACACCACTTACGATATTAAAATGTGTGCCTTCAGCAGCAAGGGTTCTGGTCCCTATAGCCCCAGTGTCCAATTCAGGACACAGCCTTTGGATCAAGGTAGGACCAGTGCCTGAACCCTTCTAGACCCATAAGATCTTTCCATGTGTGCAGTCTCAAACCTCCACAACTTCCCCTCAAAGCCTCTAAGTTGACAATACGGACGCGACCTGAGGATTTAACGTAGTTTCCCGACAGTGTCCGTAATCTGAGAATAATTTAGTGTGACAGGGAGTAAGTATGTGTGTGTGTTCCGCTTACTGAGCCAAAGTTGGTCCATTTAGAGAGTTGCCCTTGGTGATAAGGTAAGAACCGTTGAGTTCATCTCTGCTGTGGAGTTGAGGAGGAGTCATCAGGTAAGCTCGGGTGGGGGATGGAGACAGGGGAGAGATGGAATTCTAAATCACCTGCTCCCCCATTTTCTTTTAGCAGTGTTCGCAAAAAATTTCCATGTCAAAGCTGCGATGAAGTCGTCCGTGTTGCTGACCTGGGAAATTCCAGACACCTACAACCCGGCTCAACCCTTCACGGTGAGTACCGTGGAGATAACATTCAGCACACCTCATTTTCTCACAAACACAATACGCACTCACACAAACGGACCTTGTTCCCTCACAGATCCTCTACGACAACGGGCAGAGCGTGGAAGTGGACGGGAAGCTAAAGCAGAAGCTAATCACGGGTCTCCAGCCTGAGACGCAGTACTCGTTCCTCCTGACTAACCGCGGTAACAGCGCCGGGGGCCTGCAGCATCGCGTTTCCACCATGACGGCACCGGACATTCTCCGCACCAAACCTTTCCTGATCGGCAAGACCAACTCGGACGGGATGGTGACTGTTGAGCTGCCGTCAGTGCAGGCGTCTGAGGAAGTACGGTGAGTACGGAAGCTAAAACAGATGTACCTTCGTTTGCCGCCACAAGAATCTGGATCCATTCAGCACCAACGCCAGCAGATATCTGGTGTCCAAGTAAAGGCTAAAACACATGTCCGACTGCAACCCGATCCTTCTTTTATATTCCCGATCTTGCTGAAGGCGCTCGGCCCGCTGGTGACTCCACCAGAGCTTAAGCTAACTGCATTCCCATTAGCTGCCCCGCTGGATCCCAGCACAACCAGAGCAGCGGCTGACCAGACACCCAGACAACTGTTATCTTTCTCACCACCATGATAAAAGGCTTAAAAAATGCCCCTAATTCTCATTTTTCTGTGTTTGGAGGTCTTCTAATTAGCCCTCGAGAGGCCTCAAAGAAATCCATTTCATAACGTCACAGAGGAACGCTAATAAAATGTGAAACAAAAGAGAAATATTGTACTCTTGGAGCGATAGAGGATATCATTACTTGCTAATTACCTCGGCGGGAAGGGGAGCCTCCCGGTGAAGGTCAACACGGTGGACACGGCTGCGTTTGATTGTCGCCGTCAGAGGGATCAATAAACACAGAAAAGGGCGTCCGAGTGATCTTTGATGCCGGGATTAATTTAATTTTCTTTATTTTCTAGGGCCTATTACATTGTTGTGGTGCCTCTGAAGAAGCAGCGCACTGGGAAGTTCCTCAAACCCTGGGACAACCCCGACGAAATGAATCTGGAAGAGGTATGTTAGTTTTTATTTTCCTTTATTTTAGTTTTATTTTCCTTTATCAATTTTTTCATTCAAAACTGGGAGGGGGGTAATTTGGGGCAGTAGAGGGCAGGGGGAGCTGGAGATGAGACGTGATGATTGACGCAAATAGCTGCAGAGAGCGCTGTTCATATGGAAATGAGAACATGAAGTAGCCATCAAGAGCGCCGCAACCCCTCCTTCCTTCCTTTGTGTCTGCGGTAATTACCTGAAGAGCTGCATCAGGCCTGCGTGTCTCTTCTCATTTCAGGAAGAGCCAGGCTGCCGCTTGCGCGCAAAACACTTGACAACTTTTATATTTAGCCAGTTGAGATAATTCAGGAGCTTCATTTCAAGCGTGATTAAAGACGCGGGGAAACAAAAGTTTTATCGCTCCGAACTCGGCCGCTTCAAACGCTGAAATCTAATGGATCTGCACAGTCGAGTGCGAGAGGAACGCGTAAAAATGGAAACTTCTCCTGACTCCTCCTGCACGCCGTCTGCCGGATTTAGCTCCAAACACATAACGATTCCAGCTAACGTCAGTTGCAAATGATTCATGCCTGTGCAGTGGTCAGCCACCCAGATTCCAGCTAAATGTGAAGCAGATCTTTGTGGTTATTTTCGCACAATTCCTCGAGAAATGAACAGCTGTTGCTGCCAGAGAGAAGTGGTGATTACTGACAATTTGGGCCTTTCAGTCAACCTTCTCCGAGGCAAAATGCACGAGAAAGAGGTAATTAAAACCTTAGCAGCGATGTCTGACTGGATATTTCCCTACTGGTGTTCCTCAAGGCTGCATTCTGGGTCCTGTCCAGATCTATATCAACAGCATAACATCTATTACGACAACACAGTTGCACATTCAACCACTAAAAAAAAGGAGGTTGACTCTTTAGGACCTTTAGTCCTGAAAAATTAGAGCTTACACGGAAAGTCTGTATCCTCGTAACGGAAATGGAAACTCTCGCAATTTATGGCGTGGAGGAGACAAAGAAAAAACCACCATGCCTCATCTGGCTCCACAGTTCGCGCCCTCAGGCCCCGTCTGCAGCTTTGACCGATCGTCCGAAAGTCGCCCCTCTCTGTCAGAATTTATTTGTTTGTCAATATCGGCGCTCACCTTTTCACAACTTTTCCCAAGGGCAGCTAGATTTAGCCGCCTTGACGGGAAAGATGATTGAAGACATTATCGGATGGCACCAACATCCCCGCAGCCAAAACAGAGCACACAGAGAACGCGCGCACACACACACACTCCTGCCTGGGTGACAGGGAACATACCCCCCACCCCCCCACATACACACACGTCAGAGATATGAAATCAGTAGCCTGACAACAAGCCGTGACTGATTAGCATAATAATGATCTGCGCGTTGTACTGGAAGTTTAAAGTCAGACTTGTTTTAGCTGCATTTCGGCTATAGTTCCTGTCTCCTCTCGTGATTTTTCATCAGCAGGATGAGGAATACGTCTCATGTTGCCTTTAAAAATCTACAAGTGATGTGAGAGTGTTCGACTGTTTCCGGGAATCCATTTGATGTGTATATGCTAATTTAACTTTGCAGCGTGTACGTTGTGCAAATGCACATTTAAGTCATTCGGTAAAACATCTAAGAGCAAAATCAGCTTTGTAAACTCTAAAATAATCCAGCTTCCTGCTTTAAATTCTGGAAATGTTCCATCTTTTCATTTTACTATCTTTTGTTGCAAAAAAAGAGAGATAAAGTCAGCCATTGATCTTTTCTGTAATCTCCTGCTTCTCGCAATCAGTGCGTTCGACTCGGCAATCACAAAAAAAAAAAAAAAAAGAAAAGAAAATCTAGATGAACTGATTTGGTTTGATGTGTTTCCATGTGCCGGGGTGTGTTATCAACTGTCTCCTTCTCGCTCCTTCACTGTAGCTGCTCCGAGAGATAAACCGAACGAGCAGAGAGCTTCGGTTCCGGAGGCAGGCTGAACCCAAAGCTTATATCGCCGCCTACTTCAAAAGTCTGCCCAAAGAGTTCACGCTGGGAGACGGCAAGATGTACGGCGAGTTCGAGAACAAACAGCTGCAGAACGGCCAGGAGTATGTCTTCTTCGTCCTGGCAGTCGTAGAGATGTCGGAAAACGTAAGGCTAATCTCCCGTTTGTCCCTGAGTGTAAGAAAGTGCATTTAAGTCCTGAAGACACTTTAACATTTCCAATTCTGCTGTTTTAATCCTTCATTTTGCTATATCTTGAAGCAAATATATCCTTCCAGACTCCACTGAGTTTGCTAATGCTAATTTGCTAAAGCTTCTTTCAAATTTATTGCAAATAGATTCAGGTGCAGTTCGCAGCAGTACTGATTGCATGGCTGCTCTTTTTACTCATCTGCTGCCTGGAAGAGACATTATTTTTCACTCCTTGAGTAGTTTTTTTAGCCGCTTTAGCTTCTCACGACAGCTTCCCTCCCTTTGGGCTGCCAGTTCTTTGCACTCAAATCTAAAGCGGGTGGTTAAATCCACTGTATCCTCCAGTTTTTTCTCCACCTTATAAAAAAAAAAAAGCAAAAAGAAAGAAAAAAGAAAGCTCCAACTGCCCGAGAAGCTGACCCTCGCTGCTTTAGGGAGAGAAACCCCTGAAGACCTGCACTGATCGCAGGAATACCTCGATAAGAGAACTCCTCTTTAATTGCGTGCTACGTGCCGCCTAGCTTATCTCCGGCGCTGCAGCCAGTGTGTACGTGCGCCTGTCTGCCAGGGAAGACCAGCAGCCTGGCGATTAGGCAGCTGCAGGTCTGATGATGGACTTGATGAGCTGCAGGCTCCATCGTCCCGTCTCACACTCCCCTCGCTAACCTCCCCGTTCAGGTGGAGAGGAAACGATAATGACCGACAGACCAGATCTCTCACTCTTCCACTGAGGCGCTGAGGTTTTTTTTTTTTCCTACTAGTTTTTTTTTTTAAATTTCAGAATGTGAAATATTTCAATCAGCGCTCCAGAGAGGGGGGGGGCGATACCGAGGACAGCTTTTGATTGGCCGGGAAAAACTGGCAATCGGCTGTTACTATTTCCCTGCAGCTGTGATGTCGGTCCAGGTACGGAACTATGAAATACTGATTCAAGTTTCTCACACCTCAGGTCATGTACGCCACAAGCCCGTACTCTGACCCAGCTGTGTCAGCCGACATCGACCCCCAGCCCATCATCGACGAGGAGGAAGGCCTCATCTGGGTGGTGGGGCCCGTGTTAGCCGTCGTCTTCATCATTTGCATCGTCATCGCCATCCTGCTGTACAAGAGGTGAGCGTGTGCCCTGTGCCTTCGCAGCGATACTAAAACGACATGTTAGCATGTTTCTGATAGCATGAAGCCACCTCACACACCACATATGTAAGACGTTAACGCTGGTCTGATTTTACCTGCAATCGTCCACAAAAAGATGCTAAAACTGTTCGCTTTCACGCCAAACGGCTTTTTTGGTTCAAGCCCGCCAACGGTAGCCTAGCGTGAAGGAGGGTGCACGTGTGCGCAGCTCCAGACAGGCCTGAGGGTGCATGAAAGCATTCCTCTACCCCGACCCCCCCTCCACACACACACACACACACACACACACACACACACACACACACACACCAGAGGAGAGTTTGTGCCGACCGCGACCTTGCTCTGCCTTCCTCTCAGCGAAACTCGTCCTTACATTTTCTGGACGTCCGGCCTTCGTTAGCGGATGCAAAGATTAGCGGGTGACGAGTCAGCACGCTGAAGACAAAAGGCCCGCCGCTCGTCATGTGACGTCAGAGCTTTCAGCGCGCCGCTTCGTCCGATCTCCCGCCGCCGTAATTTATTGTCCTTGGATCTAATTTGTGTCAATTTTACCACAAAGGTGAACTGAAAGTGAACAAGTGCGCAGAGGCGTCCGGGCGTCAATTACCGGGTCCGTGCCGCGGCCGCGCTTGGGAAGGCCGGCGTGTAACCAGGAGCTTCTCCTCCTGCCTGGAACTATTTTCCTGTGGAAGGACACCTTTCACAGGTGGAAAACAACCCTGCTAACTTGAGGACGAGCGAGAAACCACCAGTTTGATACCCCCACACACACTTAATCCTGACAGATTCTAAATAAATAAAACGAATCCCATATGTTCATTTGTGACGCCACTTCATAATTCCCGAATATGCAGATTTATCCTATTTAATAAACAACAATGGGGGGCTTATTCGCAGGCGCCGCAATTAAGAGCCGAGCAGCGACTTTTATGCCCCGACAAGAAGCAATCAGCTGAAACTGTTGTGAGCGGCGGAGATACAGGCTACAAATCCTGGATGCACCTGGAAAACGGCGATATTTTAAATAGAAAAAAAGGCCCCGGAGCAGAAAAATTCAGCCTTGTCTGGCTAATCATGCAGGAAAAGCAAAAACTAAGAAACGCGGGTGTGCGTCGTTCGCCTGTACGCACCGGTTCACTCAGTGTGGAAAGCCAAAGGTGTGACGGTCTAACGCTGTTCAATATGTTTTTTCTTGCTGACCGATGGAGCAGCAAACCAGACAGGTAAGAAGCAGAGGGAACTAATCCCCTTTAATCGCCTCCACAATGAAGAAAACAACAATTCAACTCTAAATTTCAGAGTTTCTTTCCAAACTCACTTAGCTATTACTGCTGCTACTTTATTCCTGTTACTTTATAGTATTTGTTGTTTGGTATCATGTGAAAAAGGTGAAATATTAGAGAGAAAAGACCGCGATGTTAGTGTGTAATAACAGCCCTGACTTCATGGTTCCAGCCTTAAACACAGTATTTAAGGCTCTTCTGCAGCAAAGCTTGTTAATTACACGCTCGCCGGCGTGTCTCAGACCAGGAGGCGGGCTCTGAGCTGCAGTTCAAAGAACAGCAGCAAAAAGAATCAAAAATTAATCACGCTTTTCGCTTTGTTGCGCAGAAAAAGAGCCGAGTCGGAGGCGCGGAAAGGCAGCCTGCCCAACAGCAAGGAGCTGCCGCTGCACCACCCCACCGACCCCGTGGAGCTGCGGCGGCTCAACTTCCAGACGCCTGGTAGGTGTTCACGCCATCCCTGCCCCCATCCTGAGCTTCCTGAGGTCTAACGCCAGGTAGAGGATGGACAGGGGTTCAGAGGGGGGGAGCTGCCAGAGGCAGAGATGCAAGCTGGACACTTCCCTGCAGATGCCACCCTCCTCCTGGAGGTCACGGGGACACGGCGTGCTAGCTCACGGTGGCGGCGGCTTTTATTTCAGACGTTGAGGAGGTGCTAAGGAGCTGTAAACAGAGTGAGATTTGACCTGTGCCGCTCAGTCACGTGACCTCAGTTTACACCTCGGGCGCCACGGTCCATTTTTCACCCGGAAAGGAGGGTGAGCGCGTCGGCCGCCTCCTCCCGAAGCTAACCGCTGCGGGACGAGTCAATAACGGCGGAATATCAAAGTGGTATTTTTCAGGTCAGCCGGTCTGAAAGGAGGATGAATTATCCCTGCAGGCCCGTTTCCGCCAAAAGATGATGCATATTTATGAAAGCTCTTCAGCGATGGGAGGACCATTACCGCCTGTTTCATCCTGACGGAGGGAGAGTTTTTCCTTTTGGCTCAGAGTGATCTGAGCGATCCCCCCCCTCCACACAAACAGCCTCCGAGTTCTCTCGGCTCTTTCAGTGTTTGAAAAGGATCAAACATTTTTCCTCTCAAGTCTAGAAGCACTTCTACATCAGCACCCCCCCATCACCACCACCACCACCACCCTGTCTTTCACCTATTTGCCCCCAGCGGACAGTTTCATCTCGAGGGTGCTTGGTGTCTGAGCTCTGCCCCGCTGGAATTGGCACTTTTCATTGTCCCACAGTGGTGAAAACGGTCTTTGAGTAGCAGGACGTGGGAGAGGGCGGGAAAATGAGGCTGGGTCCATTAGCTAATGCCCACTTGTGCCAATGGGGGGGGGTATCAAGCTGGCCTCGAGCAAACGTCAGTACTTAAACCTGAAACCTTCTGACATGGTTAGCGTCCTCTGCTTGGATGCTAAACTCTCTGCTGGTTTTTTGTTCCCTGACCTAGCCGAGCTTCTAGCATGTCGCTAATGAATGTTCCATTTAGAAACACCTGGTTCATCGCTAGCTTGACGTCCTCCCCCTGTTGGCGTGAAGGAAAGTAGCCATCACATTGCTACAAACATCTGCAACATATTTAATCACACGCGCCGTTTCCTCCGCAGGTTCAGGTGCCTCCAGTCACCCCAGTAACCTCCATTTGTCAAGTTAGTTGCTCTCGATTATGCATTTGTCATGTTTTTGGTAGCCTCGACTCCCTTGTGTTGACGTGTTTCTGCCTCGTCTGGTTCTCTCATCCTCATCTAATCCACCGCTGCGTCGTCACAGGGGGCGGAGTTTGACATGAGAAGCACCATCACTCAAAGCAGATGTCATCACCTGGCCTAACATTTCCAACCTTGATTTGGGTTGTCTGTGTTCCTGCACTGCCCATCGCGCTAACTGCCCATCGTGCGTGCCAGTAACATCTCTTCTCTCCGTAGGGAGAGTCGTGGCGGCTCCTCATTGGCTTCTGTGTCCATCTCCTCCCTCCGAGCATGGCCGCTGCTTTGAGTGAACAAACTAGCCTAACAAGACCCACTCTTCCATTCCTCCTGTCAAGCACATACGCTGCTTATCTAATGGCTGGCTGTGGCCCGTGCGTGGCCTGTTCCGTCTCCGGAGGCCTGTTGACTGACCTGCTGTCCCTCTGATTGACAGGCATGGCCAGCCACCCTCCCATCCCCGTTACAGAACTGGCAGATCATCTGGAGCGCCTGAAAGCCAACGACAACCTCAAGTTTTCACAGGAATATGAAGTGAGTGCGACCGGACGTGCATGGAAAAGCCCACTAGCCAAACATATATCCATTTGTGTAGCTTAGTTTTATTCTGCTTCTGCATCATTTCCAGAGGTTTTAAACTGATAAAAAGATAAATACCAAACAAAGATGAAAGTATGATCAATATTCGAATGTTCAAGCACTAAACCTGTGTCATACCAAGGGGTTATGCTAAATATTAGCATTATTTGGGTTAAAAGGAAAAAGCTAACGGTTCTGGGCGCCGCTAACGTTGCCTCCGGTCGTCACAGGACAAACACGGTTAATATCCAGCGTCCTGCAGAGACCCGACTAATAAAGCACTAGACTGGAGCACCTAAAGGCTACAGCCGCGCTGATACTCGTCCAGCAAGATAATAGCGCTGCTCTCAAGTTCAAGTCTCGCTCTGAAGTGAGGAGCTGCGCAGTGAAAAGGCATCAGGGGACGCAGTCGTCAGTTCTAGCTGCGCGCGGTGCGATCAGACCTGCAGAAGCTCTTCAAACAAGCGTCCTCCACGCTGGCATGGACTCAGGCGGCGCACGCCTGTCCAGGCGTGACCCTCTACAACGTCTACGAGGTCACCGCTCGGGAGGCTAACCCAGCTGACTGTTTCAGCATGTTTAGCGCAAACGGCCGTCTGTCCCGCACAGCGACGCAGGCGGAGGTGACGAAAGTGCAGCAGCGAAGGCAGCGTTTAAAATAACCCAAACATGAATAATATAACAGCGCGTCAGCTGCAGTGAATCGCATTCAAGTCATCAAACAGCGCTCACGCTGGGCTGAAGCTCAGCCATAACGCAGCACAGATGCTCTTTTAGTGGAGGGGAAGTGCTTGACGGAAAGTCTCAACATCTTCCCTTGTGGAATTTCATCTGTTCTCGTTTGGTAATCTCTGCCTGGTAAAAAGCCTCGTCTTGAGCGCGCTGCTCCAGTCTTTTAGGGAAATAAAGTCTTTCTCAAGCGTTCATCACACCAAAACTGTCGACTTAGACGACAGCGGGCCCCCAGTAGTGGTACGATCCGCTGACTGATGGACAGAGAATCAGTAAATGCCTGTGAGCGTTCACATAAAGTGGATTGGATGCCATTTTGTTGCATTTTTAATGAACCAATTCACCTACGACGCTGCTAGCGCCACCTCGCAGGAGCGAGACGGGCTGAGCGGCGTCGGTCTATCACGTCTTGAGAAAAGTCTAATCCGGGGTGGGCAATTATTCTGCCTGAAGGGCCACGTTGGGTCGTAGATCTTGGTGAAGGGGCCGGCCAGGTGGCCGGTGCGTGAAACTAACCCCCCAGATGAGGATCGGAGGTTAGCTAAAAATCCTGCTTGATGGACTGTTGACTGAGAAAATATGTTGAAGAGCCTGTAAACTGGTCCAACTAGAGATGGACGATGAAGCTCCAAATGATGTTTGGCCCCACCTTCTTCAGAGGACACGTTAGTATGCTAGCTGAAGGGGGATCTGAACCTGTTTCTAACCAATCAAGCTGACAACCCTCTTAGTTTGGCTTTTGGAGAAATGATTGTGAAGGTTCTGTGGGCCGGATTAAATAGTTCACCGGGCCACATGTGGCCCTCGGGCCTTAGTTTGTCCACCTCTGAGCTAATCTGACTGTTTCAGATCCAGAATGCTGCAATTAAACATGCATGCTGGCAGAATAATGATCCGCCCTCTTCTGCTCCGCAGTCCATCGACCCGGGTCAGCAGTTCACGTGGGAGCACTCCAACCTGGAGGTCAACAAACCAAAGAACCGCTACGCCAACGTGATCGCCTACGACCACTCCAGAGTTCTCCTCTCTGCTATTGACGGTACGACGCCGTCGATTCGGACCTCAAGAGAAGCAGGTAAAACGTGCTCCTGAGCCTGTCCGTTAGCCTGTCCGCCTGCTGTCGCCGCAGGTGCCCGCAGGAGCGAGCCGGCTTTAGAAAAAGGCAATTTCCCCTCAGATGCTGACGCACACATTCAATTTGGATTTAACAGAGTGAGAGATTTAAATGAAGCAGAGTCGATTCAATGTCAGCAGAGTCTCCTTAAAAAGCAACGACTCTGCAGGACCGCCAACAGGAAGTGAGGCTGACCGGTCTGGACGGTTTTAGACCTCCGGACATCAACGGTCTTTGAAATCGGAGGGTGTTTTTTTTTAAGCGGCGGCTGAGTGTGCGCTCCTTCACCGGTTTGCTGCATTAGAAAGTCAGGAACACTCAGAGCGTTTAATTAAGCGCTTCCATTCAGCTGCTCCCACCGAGGCCCAAGTAAAATAAACAGAGTAATAACAGACTAACGTGGCAAAAGCAGAGCGACTTCTTTTCCCGTCGCACAGCTGTGTTGATGGAGCTTCATTAGCCGGCCGCGTAAACACACCTGCACCGCCATATTGCAGCTTTTGTCCTGCAGCGAGCAGGAAGTTTGAGCCAGGGGGCCACGAGGCATTTCCTCCGCTCCGTCCAAGTCTGAAAGCCTGTTTGGCTGCGCCGCAGCCATTGTTTACTCTGATTGGATTTGATGAACAATAGGGGATTTGGGGGTTTGACACCAGGACCTGAAGACAGCTGCAGCATTTTCAGACGGATCCTCTGGGGATTTAAACCCTCAACTCATGCCTGCGCAGTCCAGCTTTACACATCGGCCAGCAACAAGCTAGCCAAGTCAGGCTACAAGCTAGGCTCTCTGTTTTGATGACCGTCCTTGTCTCAACACCCACACAGAGACACACGCACACACACAAATGCAAAGGTTTACTGGTCTAAAACCATAGACAAGTTAGCTAGCAGCTAACTGGTAGCATGCTAAAATGTTAAAGCAGTCCATTCTGTCGTTTTCTTTGATTTATTCTGGCTTCTCCCTCCGGTCTTAATTTGTCCTATCCGACTTAAAACTAATACGAATTTCAGAGCCGGTTGAACTTTTCGGCGATCTGGAACCATCTGGAATCCGGTTCCAAGCGGTCCGAATCAGCACGCTGTGCCGCGGCCTGAAATCATTCTGCAGCATTTGTTTTCCATAAATCCTGAGTGACGGAGCACATAAAGGCAGAATCCATTTGCGCCGTCCACCTTCTCATTTAACCACACTGATGTCTTCTTTTAGCCGTGTTGCCTTTCAGGTTGAAATACAGTGGGCTTAATTGCGCTTATCCCTTGTCCATCACAGTAAAGTACTGCCGCCTGGCAGCGCCGACAATATCGCCAGGAAGAGACAGGCGAAATGGAGAGAGCTAAAAAAAAAAAAGCTATATTCTGTGTATTTTATGTGTGCGTGTCTCATTTTCTCTCCTGTTTTACGCTGAATAAGTTACCTGCGACTGAACGAGGCGGGAGGTGGGGTGGGGAGGGGTGGAAGCGCGGGTGAGGGGAATCTCTGATACGTGGCGTTAATGCAGATGAGACTTATCTTGGCTGACCACGCGTGCACGAAGCCCCTCGACTGCCAGTCCTGAAGCATCGACTAGCTGAAAGGCTGCTGTGGCTTGCATTCGGTTGAAGCAAAGGGAAGGAGGAAGAGTGGGTGGGTGGGTGGGGGGTTGTTTTGCTAGTTTTTCCTGTTGGTTTGTTTTTCTCTGTGTGAGGCGATAGACTACACACTCCTGCTTTTATCTGTGTCAGTTTGCAGATACGGCGAAGGGACACAGGATTTAAATGCGCCGTTGATAGCAAAACACAACCCCTGTGGATCCGAGCGGGAATTCAAAAGCAGCCAACTTACGCCGAGTTTAAAAAACGAATGCTAGCCTCGCACGTAACGTCGGCTACTTGCGCACGTGGGATCCTGTCACGTTTTCGCAAACGATCTGAAGCAATTTCTCAATTCCCTCCAGGAGTCCCGGGAAGCGACTATATCAATGCTAACTACATCGACGGCTACAGGAAGCAGAACGCCTACATCGCCACCCAGGGGGCGCTGCCGGAGACGTTTGGCGAGTTCTGGAGGATGATCTGGGAACAGAGGAGCGCCAACATCGTCATGATGACCAAACTGGAGGAGAGGTCGAGGGTAGGAGACAGTCGCACTAGATGGGCGGTTAGCTACCCTGACTGGTTCAAAGTAGCAATTTTGATGCATAAAACGCCAGAATGCAGTGAAAATGGTGAGATTCAGGACTACAATCGAAGATAAGACCTTCCGCGCCGCCGCGAGCGCTCGCACCACTCCTTTAATTTCAGCGTTAAACGCGTGACAGCTGCCTCGCACACAAGCTGCTGACCTTCACGGCGTGAAGGCAGAGATTGACCGGAGCGTTAGCCTTCCTGCTGACTCAGTCCACAGAGCTGTTCCCCCGATTTATCTGCACAATCTGCAACGCAAATAAATTCTCATTGCTGCTTCAGAATGGAAAATAGAAGAGTCTTATCTTCACTCGGTCTGTTTACTCTATATTTTTATAGATTTTTCAGGTATAAACTCGACAATCTGCATGTAGACCCATGAATCTGATTATGACGTCACTCACCTGCTACAGCAGCTGCAGATACAACTGCACCAAAGTGTTTTCTTAGCATTTCACATTAGCATGCTAACTGTTGCATTTTTGTGCAGTTAGCATTATAGTTACAGATCTGAGTGGGTCCTCCTCCCCGATTCAGCTCACGTCAGTGCAACATTTGCAGGTGAAATGCGACCAGTACTGGCCCACGAGAGGGACGGAGACCTACGGCCTCATCCAGGTGACGCTGCTGGACACGGTGGAGCTGGCCACCTACTGCGTCAGGACGTTTGCGCTGTTTAAAGTACGGAGCGCCTCGGTCTGTAGCTACAGTGCAGGCTCCGAGGCGGACCACTCACCTCTTCTCCACCTCCAGAACGGCTCCAGCGAGAAGAGGGAGGTGAGGCAGTTCCAGTTCACGGCCTGGCCGGACCACGGGGTGCCCGAACACCCCACCCTGTTCCTGGCTTTCCTGAGACGGGTGAAGGCCTGCAACCCTCCGGACGCGGGGCCCATGGTGGTGCACTGCAGGTAGGAAACGACACGGATTCACCAAAAAAGCCTCAGGCATGAAATTGATTTTGTTCTCTCCATTTGCTGTAATGCATATATGAATACATATGACAAAATACAATAAGTTGCTGGTTTGTCGGAGGTTTTTGGGACGTGTTTCTGCCGCAGAACCTCAGAGAGCAACAACAGACGTGAGGCGGGGGGTAAAAACAACAAAATATTACATCACAGCATTAAAACTACAAGTGGAAAAGCCCTCAGCAGAGAGAGCTGTGTCCTCCCACACACACACACACACACACACACGCACTTCCTCAGCTAGCGTGTCGCACTTTAGCATCCCACAACTTGGCTCAGCCCCCCCGGGGTGATTTCAAGTGAAACAAACAGTTTTCAGGCCAACTTCGCTTCCTGCTGCTGCAGAAGAGCCACAGATGTGACACCGACTTCTGTCTTCTGCAGAACTCAGAGGGTCCCGCCCAGGCGGCTAAAAGAGTGTAATATACACAAACTCGTGTCAGGACGTGACAAAAAAAAAAAAAGGCAAAGGGGGATTAGCAAAGAATTAGAATTCCAACATGCTGAAGTTAATTGGAGCTAGCTGCCGAATCGCTTCAAATTGAAAATCCTGACTTTTTACAATGAACCAAGGAATTAATGTCGTTTTGCAGATGGCAGCTTTTAATTCCTCTGGCTCCCAATCAGATACTGTCATTTCTAAGCTCGCAAAGCCTTTGAGATTCATGTTTGACCGTTTCTTTTTTTTAATACGGAGCCAGTCTTTCACTGGCAAAACAGCGCTGGAGCGGCTGCAGATGAAAAACGTCCAGATAAAAGCAGACGGGGAAAAAATAAACTTTTGTTGCCTGTAATTAACGGTTGATTAATTTGCCGGGCAGCTTGTGGACGTAAAAATAAGCCATCAGGAGCTGAAGCATGTTTAAAGCATCCATTTAGAAATGAGACAGGTCTTTAAACACGAAAAATTCAAACATTTTTGGTCTTTTACTCCAGTTTCTGTAGGAAAACTGTAAAGAAATTTGTCAGCATCCGCAGAGTTTACGTGTTGGAGAGCGCCAGCAATCAGCCCGACCACAATTCCATCAGCCTCTCAGACACAGAAAACTGCAGAGGTTTTTTTTTTGACCTGTTCCAGCGCGTTTCCGTGGAGTCGACGAGTTTTAAAAGGGTTCGGGTCAAAGGTTTCCGATTCACGGAGCCGCAGACGAGATCAGATGCTGTCGCCCCCGTTTGTTAAAGGCCTGAAGAGCAGGTTAGAGATGGCGGCAGAGGTCAAAGGTCACACTTTGGATTCGCCAGCTCCCTCTGTGTCGCTAGCGCACATGTGGCGATGTTTAGCCGTTTAGTCGCAACGCAGTTGTGAATAGCGATTGCAGAAGATGCACACTGGCTGGTTGGTGATGGTGGAGTCCGAATCCTCCTCCTGGACCCAGCTAGCACCAACTAGCCCGTTCTGTGCTGCTGGCTAGCGTTGCGTTGTTGTAGGGAAGCTGTAATGTGTCCAACTCTTCGCCGCCTCTGTACCATCTCTGCCGAAGTCGTTAGCATGCGCCGCTGCTGCTCCGGTATGATGTCAGCCTCATTTGCGAGCCAGAAACCCAATCACGCCCCGGTGATCGGAGGAAAGGCAGCATTAGCCGGCGCTGGGTTGGCACATTGCAGAGAGACGCTGACAGGTTAGCTGACAGCAACATATCTGCTAACAATACATATGTAATTGCTTCCACTGGTGCTGCGGTTTTATCTTCCCGGGACTGGTTTCAGCTGGATTCCAGAGCACCTCACTCCCGTCTGCAATTCCCCAAACTCCTGGAAAGCATATTAGTCTGACACTTAATGTGTGTCGACGTCCAAAGCAGCCGGGCCTGGCTGTCTGAAAAGGCGTTGTCAGGTCATTAGTGCAGCCGGCCCGCCAGTATCACCCCCTCCCCCTTCCCCACCCCACCCACGGATTCCTCCACCACCTCCACATTAAACGTTCAGCGCCACCTGCCAATAAAAGAACCTTCTGCCAGCCTGAGCTTTTTCATCCTCGTCGCTCTGTCGCGGGTCATCGCTCTCCCGCGTCGGGCCCTGCGCTGTGAAACGTTTGCAGAGTGGAAACAGCTGGGGAGGAATGCGAGTTCCCGCGTCCCTCCGCCCAGGGGCTCAGGTGTTCCGCGACCTGGAAGAGATTCATCCTTCAAATATCCCTGAGACGCTTTTGCGTCTTCCCGGGAACAATCCCCCCACGCTGGCACCACCACCCACTCCTCAACGCGCATTTCGTTGGAGGCCGGAGGCAGCGGCAGAGTTTCAGAGGAAAAGTTCAGTCTCGCTCAGCCACCGTCAGCCATTTTTGAGTGATCATCTGATAATTTGTTCAAGCCAGAGACTCCCAGACGTGTCTTTATTCCATTTGCAGCCGTGCAGCATGGCACATTAGGCAGACTTGGCCCCTGGGGGCCAACTTTACTCCTTTCTTGAGTTTTCTTTCTCTGCCCCCCCTCACAGCAAATGAAAAACAAGCGCTCCATCAGGAGGAGGAGGCAGGCACCTCGTAGGCATGTCAGCTTAATGGATTGAATAACCTATTTACTTTGGAGTGCCGAGCGCGAGCACTCGTCTCGTCAGTTTTGTTTTGTTTTTTTTTGTTTTGGGGGGGTGGCGGTGGGAGGAGAGGTAGCCAAAAAGACTCACCACAGTAAACACACTGTCAGAAAACAGAACAACTGAGGGTGTTTGCACACACAGCCTTAAACTGGTCTGAGCCCCCCTCCCCCGCTGTTTTATACTTCTATATTTTTAGTGAATATGAATAAAAACGTGCTGATGTGAATCTTAATAGAGACGCCTGCCTTTCACCGCCTCCTCTAAAGCTCTTATTCTATTCACTGCGCTAATGTAATGGCATAAATTGAAGCCAGCTGTGCTCCTCATAAGTTGCCGCATTAACAAAACCCTTAAAATTTTTCGCGCCTCTGTGTTCACGTTTGCGCCCGGCGCAGCGATGAAGGTTGCATAAGTGATGAGCTCAGAGTCCCAGAGTGCAGGTGGGTCCGGAGGGGGGGCGGATGAGAGTGTCAATCCAGCAGCGAGCCCACCGCAGGGCCCATCACGCGCCAGTGTTTACCGCCGTCCTGTCAAACAGCTTGACGACCGTTTCCTGTCCTGTAAGTGTGTCTTGCGAGGCTACCGCCGTCATCCTCCCGTCTGTGGCTTGTGATTGCAGTGCGGGGGTGGGGCGCACGGGCTGCTTCATCGTGATCGACGCCATGTTGGAGCGGATCAAGCACGAGAAGTCGGTGGACATCTACGGCCACGTGACGCTCATGCGCGCCCAGCGCAACTACATGGTGCAGACGGAGGACCAGTACGTGTTCATACACGACGCCCTCCTGGAGGCCGTCAACTGCGGCACCACCGAAGTGCCCGCCAGGAGTCTGTACGCCTACATCCAGAAACTGACGCAGATCGAGGGCGGAGAGAACGTCAGCGGCATGGAGCTGGAGTTCAAGGTAAGCGTGCGCTAGCAGAACAGGCGCAACGCTAATGTCGCGGGTCGACCATCCGGGCCCAGCAGACAGCGTGGGGCCTGTGGTTTCCTCTGTGCTTCAGTGAGCTGACCCCCCCAAAATGCCTCTGCTCCCATGGTTCTCTAATATGGAGGCTCTTGGTTTACATGAAACGCCAAACACAGGTTTTCCCCGCCGCAGGACGCTTGCCAGGGCGACTCGGGCAACATACTTTGCGCCGGGAGTTAGATGCAGCTCCCGTCGCTCTTGCGGCGGCGCTGCCTGCGAGGCATTGCTTTACTTGTCACGCAGCTACGTTCATGCTGCGTGATGGATGCTGATGTGGCGAAGAAATGATAAACAGGTTAGATTACGCCGCCATTCTGTCCACTCGGATATCAGTTTCCCCATCCTTTCATCATAGCATGATTTCTTTTTTGGCCCTGCAAAGGCCAGCCGCAATAATCAGCTCGGAACTATGAAATACCGCAGCTAAGATGGCGTTACCGCACACGTGCGTGGGTTTGTACATGTTGCGGGGAGCAGCAGAGACGCAGGAATGGGTCAGCTCAACGGCGTCTTTGTCTCCTCACAGCGTTTAGCTAACACGAAAGCCCACACGTCACGATTCATCAGCGCCAACCTGCCCTGCAACAAGTTCAAGAACCGCCTGGTTAACATCATGCCATACGAGTCCACACGAGTGTGTCTCCAGCCCATCCGGGGGGTGGAGGGTTCCGACTACATCAACGCCAGTTTCATCGACGGGTACAGGTGAGTCCTGGGTGGGTTTGCAAATATCCGGACAAGACGTCGCCAATCCTGTCGTGTTGAACGCTGGAATGCTTTCCAACAGGCAGCAGAAGGCCTACATCGCCACGCAGGGGCCGCTGGCGGAGACCACAGAGGACTTCTGGAGGATGCTCTGGGAGCACAACTCCACCATCGTCGTCATGCTGACCAAGCTCAGAGAAATGGGCCGGGTACGGAGATCTGGCACGATTCCACGGATTCCCACAAACATGATCCCTGCACGTGCACCGACTGCATCAAGCTAGCTTAAAAGCTATTTGCCTCGTAAACCACTTTCACTTCTATATAAGTAGCTGCCTTTTTTTCCCTGACAGACCTATTCATGTAACCATGGCAACAGATATTTTCCCCTTCTGAACTAGCACTTCCAGAGGTTCTGACTCTTACATACGTTGTGAAAATTGCCCGGAAAGGAAACAGCAGTTTTATTTGTTTGGCTCCAACAGGAGAAATGCCACCAGTACTGGCCGGCGGAGAGGTCGGCCAGGTACCAGTACTTCGTGGTCGACCCGATGGCCGAGTACAACATGCCCCAGTACATCCTGAGGGAGTTCAAAGTGACCGACGCCAGGGTAAGCAACGCCTTCCAGGGGATCCCGTAAAGTTCCCGTCGAGCTGAGGCCCAAGGTGTAAAACAATATTTTGCGGGGGTTGGCGACTCACGTCAGCGCATTAATCGGAACAAACGTGTTGCCTGCGGCGCTCCGCCGCCTGACTTTTTAATTCCATCAAAGGCTCGCGGCAGATAAATGGTGCAGGCTGCCGTCTTTGTAGTTCTTGCTACGCCGTCTCTTCAGAGGGCCTGCTCTTATCAAGGGGAAACAATATCACTTAAGCATGGCTCGCCCTCCGTCTGGATTCTGTGAGCATCCAGTCAAGAGCAGCACATCAAAGGAATTAGCATCCTTACTGTGAATGTTTAAAACGCTCAGGTTAAACAGCATCCCTCATGGTTTCCACGTGGCGGTTTATTATCGGCCAAGACTCCGCCTCTCCTCATCACCTGTGCGTGCGTCCTTCTGTTTCCAGGACGGGCAGTCGCGGACGGTACGGCAATTCCAGTTCACCGACTGGCCCGAACAAGGAGTTCCCAAATCGGGAGAAGGCTTCATCGACTTCATCGGCCAAGTGCATAAAACGAAGGAGCAGTTTGGCCAAGATGGGCCAATCTCGGTCCACTGTAGGTGAGTCGGGCGCTATCGCTAGCAGGAAGGGAATACTGGTATCGAGATACTCTGTTGTTACAACAGACCGTCTCCGCTGACTTCTTTCGCTCTGTTTCGCAGCGCGGGTGTCGGCAGAACCGGAGTCTTCATCACCCTCAGCATCGTCTTGGAGCGGATGAGGTACGAGGGCGTGGTGGACATCTTTCAGACGGTCAAAATGCTGCGGACGCAGAGACCGGCCATGGTGCAGACGGAGGTGAGCCACTATTCTCCAGAGGAAGTTTTCCAAGTTTGCAACTGGCGTCTCACGTCAGGGCGGGCCTTCGACTCCAGGCAGGCCCTTTCAAAATAAAATACCTTTTGCATCTAGGAGCTAACAACTCACGTTTGTCTCTCCCCAGGATCAATACCAATTCTGCTACAGAGCTGGCTTGGAGTACCTGGGAAGCTTCGACCACTATGCAACGTAGAAGACCCGGTTCCTGGAAGACAAAAGCAGAGGGCCCTTTGGATGGAAACCCCAGCGAGCCTCTCTTCTGAGCCATAAATTCCTGCTTGAGAAAGTACTCTTTAACTCCTTGCTAGCAACTCATTAAGTGTTGGATGTGCGACACATGACTCGTCAAAAAATGCAAAAGATGATTCCCGGAGGACCAAGCGATTCTTGACCCCGCAGAAGCGAGGCCTCCGCACAGAGCGAGGGGGGATCCGGACTGTTAAAGCGTCGTACGGAATTACCCTTTTGTGTTGGCTTCGAGGATTCATTCTGGGGCTCATAAAACTGAAACAACCCGACATCATCAGAACGCATCAGTGATTATGAACCATTCTGGGACCCACTGGAGGCACACAGAACGCTGGGGGGGAGGGGGGGGACAAACTCAGTGCACATTGTAAAGAAAAAAAAGAACCTTTCACAATCGAGTTCACACCGACGACCCATCAGGAGAGGACAAGACTCCAGAGGAGAGCGGGACAGAGTTAGAGTAATAACGAATAAATGCCCTTTGATTTCCTGTGAGTGTCCATCTTCACCGTCCAGCAGAGAAAAGCAGTCCATCTGGTTTTTCAGTCCTTCACCACAGAGCTGATGTGCTTTCTGTTTGTTTTTTACACGGCGCGATCACTCGGAGGAGAGTGAACCAGACGTAAATGTTATTTTTTAAACTGTAAAGCTGTTCTAATGTACGTGCTGTTTTTGCAGAGAGTCGGGTGCGTTTCTTTTGTATTTTCGGTTGATATTTCCCCTGGTTTGGTTGCACAGAACGGCGTTCAGCCCGCCTAAATTTTACTTGTTTTTTTTCGTTGTTTTGTCCATGAGGTCAAACAAGGCAACTTAATTCCTCCGGTAAGACAACCTGGGGCTTCGTGGAATCAACAGGGATGAGCAAAGTATGAAGTTGCTGCTACCGATTATCTTCGTTCTTCCATGTCAGAGAGAACAACTGGATTCAATACATAGATACAGATAAGCTCCAGATTATCAGATATATATGAAAATATAAGATTCTGCATATATTGGTAAAGAAGGTAATTTATTACTCAAATATATATAAAAGATGGACAAGTTTGTGCTTTAAGTTGGAAAAAAGAAGAGATTTTTGACTGGAATGCACATCAGTAGGGACTATAAATTCAGTGCATCCTTTATTGTGCAATAAACGTGTTTATAGATGGGCTTTCACGTGGAAATGTCATTCGCTCATCATGTCGTTGTAGCCCCACCCCCTCTGGGGGCGGCTGCCAGTCAGATGGGTCGTCAGAGAGGTCGCGCGTCCGCCACCGCCGCCGCTTCACACAATAGGGCACAGTACAAAGACGTCACGTTCTCGCGGTTCTTTCCGTGTTAAAGACATTCTGTTCTGTTCTACATTTAGAGTGCCTTATATTTATGCTGTTTTTATAACATTTCATTTAACGTAGTAGCGTGTATCACAGAGGGGAGCTAGCGTTAGCATAACGGTTTATTTACCCTGAGTATTCATCCTGTCACACGAGATTAAATATGCAAATAAGAACGTTTCACAGCACGCGTCTTTTCCGTTTTAGTGGCCTTACTGTGGCTGAAGTAAAACAGGCTTTATGGCTGCACTCGGCAGGAGAAAACAGATCTTAAAGAACAGACTTTAAATGTGCGCGAGTCAGGGAGGAGGTGGCAGGACTGCAGGAGGCCGACGCTGACCCGCTGATCCGGTCTGAGGTTTCTCCTTCATGCCTTTAGTGACATCACTGCCGGCAGACTTTCCACCTCCAGACAAACAGGAAATCCGTTAACCTGACAATCGGCCTCGTTGCTCCGATTCCCAGCTTCAGACCGGGGCGTTGGCTCCGCTCCGCGCCCTCCGACGGCTCCGTGGATGTGCATTCCAGGCGCTTTCTTTCCCCGTCACTCATCCGTGTCTTACTTTCGCCCTCGTTTGCAGATCTCAAAGTGCTATTATTTCACCTCGGCGTCCGGCAGTAGGCGTGTCTTCATCTCCACGGTTTTCTTTTCTCACGTGCATGGTGAAATGTCGCAGAACGGCCGGAGCTGGCCCGGTAGGAGGATTTGCACTTTCTCTATCTTTGTACTATGCACTGCCCTATTGATTCTAGACCCAATAATGATTATTACTTGAAACAAAAAAATCTTTCAACGTTCACTTTGTGTGTATGTAAATAACACAAAAGGTATCAACTCAAAAAAACTACAAAAAAAGAGGAAAAAGAGCATCCGTTCTGATGCCATGGTTACTCCAGCAGACGACTTTGGAAGAATCCGCCCCGCCCCCCCCGACCATCCGTTCTCGTGGCTTTGCCATCCAAGCTTGGAGTGTCATTAACAGAATAAACGTTGTGTTCTCTGCTCTCTATATCTCGTCTGGATGCATAGACTGAACTAAATAATGGAATTGTAAAAAAAAAAAAAAATGGCTTGTTAAAAAGATCATACAATTACCTCTGATTAGTTGTAAGCGTAAACTGTTTTCCTGAATGAAAGGAGTGCTTTTTATTTTCTTACTTAGGTCTCGTTGGTGGAGAAAGAAGTCTGTATGAAAACCAGTTCTTTGCTGACACGAGTTCCATTTGTTATAAATGAATTCTATTAAAAAATGTCAGTGTTATGCATCGGCGTTTCACTTGCTTCCCTCCACCTCGCTGACTGGAGAAGACTGATGGGGCCGTTTTATCCCCCTCCGGGCCGGGTGGCGGTTCTCGCAGCGGAGGAGGAGCAGCTCAGCCTCGGCAAATTTAAGACCGCTTCCGACTTTCTGTTCTTTTCTGTCGCCAACGATGAATCGTGGAGGGAATGTGTGACGAAATCTACGAGTTTGTTTCGCAGACGACCCAAAGCATCCAACGCGCTCCGTTGTTGCTCCGGTTCTTTGAAGCACCTCCTCGGGTTTCTGAGGGACCGTCTCCGCTCCTGTTTGACACCTGACAGGAATGTGGAGGACGCTGGCTGGGAAAACCAGCGACACCTGACGGCAGCCGGCAAAGAGCAGCGACCAGAAACAGTCTGGGTTTGCTACTGAGGTGTCTCGAAAACCGGCCATCAAGGTTATAAAACACCCAAAATGATAACTTCACCGAGCAGGAGTCAAAATGAAATAACGCTTGAATTTAACACTTTTAAGAATGTGTGAAGCCTCTTCAGAGGAACATAGTTACTCAGGTGGGTCTTCAAAGAATTCACTTATTTTGTGAGGTTACTTTGGAGAAACCTGCGCTGTGGGGACACATTTGCTCCGGAATTCAAGGACAAAAGATTGATTTAACTCACCGGAGAAGAATTCCTACATTAAATAATAAAAACATGGCAGGACAAGGCTGAGCCCGTCTGCGTTCTTATCCTTTAGGTCTCAGTTATTCTGATGCGATTTAAAAGGTTAACACTCAGGAGCTCTCAGGCTCAAAACTGGCTACGCGAGGTCAAAGGTCAAACCGTCTAACAGAAATCACACCTCACATGCGTTTGTTCACCACCGTATGAGACACCTTCTGTTCCAGCGCTGCGGAACGTGGCTAGTTCTTTTCATGGCTACCTAGAGCGCCGACACCGACGGTTCCAGTACAGAACCCCCCGATCAGTGGCGGACACGCATGTCTCTCTTCACCTTTAGATCCTCGAGTCACGTTTGCTAACACGTACCCTCTCACCACGTTAACGTTCTGAAGCCGCCGTCTTTATCTTTAAAAAGCTGCAGCAGCAAAACGACCGCGGTGAAAACAAAGTCGAAGCAAACTCGAGGTAGCTTAGCTCCATGACTTCACACGTGCGTCGCACCTCCTGGCTTCCTGGCTGGACTAAAGGGTCTAAGACCGGCGCAGGCTAGAGGCCAGGTCAAGGCGGGAGGATGTTGCGGAGGAGGCTGACGCCAGATTAGAGCCCACGCTGCCGTCCACGCTGCGCTGATTTAGGCCGTACGTCACATTAGCCGGTTCAAACCGACCTTTCAAGGACGAGAAGCGTGAGGGGAAGACAAACGCCAGAGACGGGTCCCATCACGCAGACTGATCAGACGCAAGCGTTCGGGGTGTTAAGTGCTTGTTATCGCCTCAGATCTCTGAGAACAAGTCAGCTGATGCGAGCGCTGCAAGCCAGAGGGAAGCGGAAGACGATAGATGGTGTCGTGTCAGAAAACCGTGACCGACGGATGGAGACGCTCGGAACAAATCCAGCTGGCAAGAACCTCTGGAGGTTAATTCCTCCCGCTCAGCATCTTGCCAGCATGCCTGCGTTCAGAACCTGCACAGGTCCACCATCTGCTACCCCTTCGCTCTCCGCCGCCGCGGGGACGTGTGTGCTGAACAGAAACTTCCTGTTTGGAATGAGCGCTGCATATCTGGCACTTTAACACTGGTTAAAGGTCAACCGCGCTGGACCCTCTGATTGGTCCCCCGCTCCACCGCCGCCTCAGAGCGCTTTGTCCCGCCCCTGATAATGACATCACCTCTAAAACTTAACGGGATCCAAGTCAGGTCAAATATTTAAACTAATCTGTCAATTAGCTTCGTCAGCGTAATCCAGCCAAAAGATAACAGGAAAGGGGCCACGGCTAATCCCTTTAGCAGAGATGCTAATTCCATAAATCACGTTCCCTGTTTTTTGTCCGTGCGTCAACAAAACCCAAACCAACAGTTGCGACCGCCGACCTTCCGAACCCAAGAAACAGCAGGAAAAATGTACAATATACAGGTTATTTGAAGCCGCATCAATTATCCTGTCAAGCCGACAAAACCCACCTGCAAATATAATTTACGAGCCCTCCACATATTTGTTGTAACCTAAAGCAATAATATACCTTCAGCTTCCTGCTCAGCTGCAATCTTTTCGTGCGCTGCCGGCGGCCCGGCGGGATAAGAACTCAGGGTCTATTTTTCCTGACCTCACAGGACACGGTGTCAATTATTCAGGCTGCGGCTGTGCGGAGGACTTCATTCCCTAATCAAAATAAATGGCCAGGTTAGCAAAAAGTGAACGGAACACCCCCGACACTCCAATATTCCTATGAGACAGTGCCGTGGGGGGTGGGGGGCACAAACAAATCCATTACCGGCGGGTAAACAGGACGCATCAGCACTCTTTTCCCATTTGAATGGCTCTGGCCCCGTGACCACCCCTGCTCAGGAGCCGCCGGAGCTGATAGCGGTTTCCGCGGCCCTGCGGCCGCTCTTACATAAACGCAGCCTGACGATAAAACTCCCGCGTGAACGGCAGAAAGTGGCTGTGACTAACGGACTGTAATGGGAAAATTCAGCTTCCTGCGCATAATGGCTAGAACGTGGAGGAGGTGGGAGTTCCAACTTTAATGCCGGAGCCTAATGTGGTTTTAAGCAAATCGGGAAAGAGGTGGCGGCGGCGGTGGCGGCGGCGGGGTGTGTAATTAAAATGAGCTGTCATGGAATGAAATGCCCCCTCCTCTCCTCCCTGTCTTCTTATTTTTGCTTCAGCGGCTGGAAGTCATTGCACCGTCAGGGTGGATATAATTTCCAGTTGATACGGACTTCTGCTCCCAGGCACGTTCCTCTTTTTACGGGGGCTCCTCCGACTGTACGCAGACGCCGTCCGTTTGGTTCTGCCACGCCGTTTAAGAGCAGCTTTGACGTGAAATTATCATCTCTTATGTCCAATAATTTACCGTCCAGAGACTCGGATTTCGATTTTGAAAATGGCTTTTAAATAATGTTAGCATGACTATCGCTGTGGTTGTGTACGCTCAGGATGGTGATATTAAAGCAGGTCCACCTCCGGGGGGCGCTAGGATGCTGCCCCACCATGTTTTTACAGAACTGAATACAATCTTTCGGGTCCAATTACATTTTTCTTCCTCTATAATCGATCGCTCATTTTTCAAGTTTAAGTTTGGCCACAATCAAGAACCCCCCCCCCCCCCGACAATTAATAGTGAGAAACCCTGAGCAGAACCTCTGACTAACACATCTGGAACCTTTGAAAAAGCCCGGTACATTGATTAGTTCCAGTCCCCTGTGACATTACATCCTTTGATTCCTTTAGTTAAAATTCCGAATCTACAATGGATCCGTTGTCTTTGATGTCGACCAAGTCAAGGTTTTGATGATTGATTTTAAAAACAATCAAAGAACTTGGAGGAAATGAGTGACGGCCAACAGGAAATTGGCACAAAATTGGCATTTTTTTGCTTTCATCTTTTTTTGCTTTAATCTCAAATCAAAGCGCCGCTAATCCAGAATCCACCGTCCTCCTGTTGGGTGGTGAAGTGAATCCACCAGTGAAATTAAAATTATTTAAATGCAGAAATTGTTGAAATCCTTTAGACCTCATCTCCAACGGCCACCTCCCAGTTCAGGCTAACCAAGGTCTTGCTACATTACAGCGCTAACTCATGATGTGTGAGGGGATTCGCCGGATTTTATGGTCAGTGACAGCAGATCCGTGAATATTTAATACAAAACAAGCTTTAAATCAAAGCCTGAAACAGGCCTTAACTCATATAAATGTACATAATAACATCTCACAGTTCCCCCAGAGGACAGAAGAGGAGAAAGGAGGGGACGGTTCGCTGGTTGCTACTGCTCAGGGCCGTACAAGAACATTTAACTAGCAGAGATTAACTACTGTATTCCCACAGGCAGCTTCCATGTCCCGGCGTACCGCCGCAGTAGGAGAGCTAGCAGGGAGCAGGAGGAGGGTGGGGAGGTGGTGGAGCTTCTCTGGAGATGACAGACTCACAGAAGAACTTCCAGGAGGTTTGGATGGACAGTATCTGATACTGTGACAGTTTCCCTTGTTACTGCTTATAACATCTCCTGTCCTCCGTCGTTGCAGCCTGTTCTCGTCCCGGCTTGACCGGTGTTGGCAATTTGTCACCGCACCTCACGGAACATCCACACACAGATGGTGCTCGGCCCCTCCAGGAGTTTCAGGAGCACAGTGAACAAATATTCTGAGTCGGACCACCTGTTTTGTCAGGACGTTCGGGGGTCTACATCAGCTGTTTAGCAACATTAGCATGCTAGCCACTTTCACATAGTAGCAGGATATTATAAATACTAACGTAAGTACACAAATGTACAAAGTTCTGCTCTGATTTAAGCCAAATTAGCACGAACCCTTAGAGCCGACCTTTGCCACTTCCCTCTGTGCGGCTTTACGCCGCCACCGCCACCAGCGGGGGCGCTCTCTTCATCTGGATATGCTGGCAGCGGTAGCAACAGCGGCGTGTTGCAATTTCAAAAACTGTCAAATGATGGGTGTTCTGGTGGAATCTTCAGTCCTCTCTGGTGCCTTACGGCAAGTGAAGCGATTGAGACCCCCCACCTGGACAGACGCCGCCTCTGTAGGAACACCAGAGGTATTTGTTCTGTCAACAGCTTGCAGTAAAGTGGAATACGGGGAAACGCGCAGCAGGGAAATTTAGTCGCCCCCTTCCATTTTTCCTCTGTTGGCATCTCTGAGCTGCCCACCGCCTCCGCCTCTCTCCCCTCCCTGCGTGGCAGCTGTGTTTCTGCCTGTGGAAGCGATCACTCTGGATTCTCTCCTCTGTCACTGGAAAAGCTGTATTTGTGATGCGGCTGCAGAGAGGAGGAGTGCGGCGCATGTATGCACGCAGGATTAGCCTAATTGAAGTGTCAGCCTGAGAGGAGTGTGGATGGGTGCGGGATGACGTCTGGGTGGAGGGGAAGCGTCATTCAATTCAGTTAGTCCATCACTGCTCTGCCCACTTGACATTGTGTGTGACCCTCGATACTTTATGATGTTCGGACTAATCATCGAGCGTAACGTGAACCACTGCAGGGCTTATGCATTATAATGCTAATGTTTCTTTGGTTTGCTAGCAGGGCAGCAGAGAAGGGTTTGATCAGACAGCGATCTGATCTTAATAAGGACATTGGGGAAACATGCTAATATTAGCTGTATCTGTGTGTGCTGACCCCCTGGAAACTGTAAAAAATACCTTTTGCTAACGGCCACACGTTGCTTCGTACAACCGATTTGCACTTCCAATTCAAAACTACAGCAGATATCTTGTTGAATAACATTTACCCGGCAAGGTGTGAACAATCATGCCAGCAAAACAACATGGTAATGAGCAACTATATTTCTCAGTCCTGTCTCTGATTAAATGCCACGCTGATGAGCGACGAGGCCGACGGAGGCGAGAGAAATTGTGGCCGACTCTGACTCAGGTGGGGGGAGGCTGCACAGAGGAAAAGGTAGCCTCCCTCCGGCCTAAGTACACCGAAAAGCTATTATTAACTTGTTGGGCAACAATACAGAAGGAAGGCGAGCAGGTCGCAAACGTGAAGTGCAAATCGCTCTCCTGGCGAGCGTGATGGCGTCACAAACAAAACAACACAAGACTCCGAACTTCAAACTCAGACGGTCTCTTTCCGGCTTCATCATCACAGCTACATTCCAGCTAATTTGCCGGCCTTGATGTGATCCCACGCAACCATACTTTGTTTTCTGAAAAGAGTTTGGACTTTATTCTCTTCAGAAAAAGCTCTTGAATCCATAAAAAGCAATTTACAGCCTCGTACATGCTGGTGGTATTCAGCAAGAGACCGTGTGAATGAACTTTCATCCGCTTTCTCTGTGTGATTAGCTAGCTTTAACTGCGCTACTTATATTTCTGTAGAGAAATTTCTCCTTTTTACAGAAAAATGGCAGGATATCAAATGCAGTTACTTGATGTCAACATTTGACGCTCATACTTGAGTGGTAACATTTTCTTGTAGCCTTGTGTCGACTTATGAGATAGAACACGGTCGCGATTTTTGCTACCGGAAAGTTAGCTTATACGAGCATTCTAATTCATTGAGCGCCAACCGTTGAACCTTAGCTGTTAAATCAGTTTCACCACAATGCGTTAGCTTACCACAAAGAGAAGGACCAATCAGAGGGGCTCTTGGCCGTAATGAAGCATATCTGGAGGACGAGCTCCTACAGCATCAAAGGTTAGAGGACTGGCAGCGGCGCTCACGGCGGTAGGACCTAAAACTGCTGAGTCAGGCTAACGCGAAGACGAGGTCAAACTGAAAAGCAGCGAACGCCATTGCACAGTACAGAGCAGACGCGAGGAGGGTATTTTCATGTGTCTGTATCTTTTGGTAGTTTGAAAATGCTCAAAACCATCCCCGTCTAAGACGGTGGAGCCTGGTCTACTGGGTGGGGACCACCCCCGGCATGCAGTGAACTGGCGCTCCGGTCCTCTTAAGTAGAGTCAAAAGTAGAAACTCTGAACAAAGAGACGAGAGGACGGTTCCAACAGCAAGAACTTGAAAGCGGCCTTGCTTCTTCTGAGCGCGACTGTGTGGAGACTACAGCAGCGGTTCAGCCCAGATGTTGGATTACGAGACGACAGCTGGGCCACGAGCGGCTGAAGACGAGCTGCAGCCATCGTCCCGGTTGGCGGGATTCCCCTACGGGTTGTTACCTTTTCTCTGGCTCCTGTGGCGGTAAAAACCATCAACGGTTTAACCTGGAGGCCTCTGGCTAAATCTGTGCAGATAAAGTGTCCTCCTGACCCCCTTTGGACGTATCCAGAGTCGTCTGAGACTTACGACAGCTCCAGGAAATCCTCTGTGGTAAAGAGCCGTGTCTCCATCCCCCACTTCTTCCCCTGGAACTACATTCTTTAAAAGATTACCCGGCAATATTTCAAGACTAAAGTGCTGCATATTTCAGAATGTTAATAAGAAACTGTATATATTGGTTTTACCGTCGGTAAAAGTGACTCTTTTACTATTTTATGAGCAGGAATGGAGGGTAGCGAGGTAGAAAGAGCTGCTGGGAGCAGGAGGGAAAATAAATGGAGGCTTCTCAGTTGGTTTGCCACGGAGGAGAAAACCCATCCAGGATGTAACGTGTCAGGGCTGTGCTCAGGACTCATCACCATTCCTGTCACAATCCTTTCTGCCATCTGACTTTCAGAAACTTTCGGGAGGATCTCGCCAACTTAGACTTTTCTTTGTTCCGTCACGCCAGTTCCAGCTTTATATTTAGCCGAACATCAGAGTTAGCTTCAGTCGGGGTTACAGATAATTGTGATAAATACACAAACGCCAACATGGATTCATGCAACAGCCCGAGGCAACGTGTCCTCGAGCCTCGTCTCCCCATCTGCGCTTTAATTAGACCGTCTTGGCAGCCATTTGTGCTGCTTCAGTCATTTACTGGTAATTATGTTGACAAAAAACATCATAAAATAGAATTTTATGACCTAATTTCTTCCAGATGAGAAGCAACTAAAACACTTGCTGTAACTATATAAAACCATAATACTTTTGATTTTGCCCTCTAAGAAATGAGGCTAATGTGGTTGGGCTAGCTAATACGGGTAGCAGTAAAACCCTTAAGCATTGAAATCTTACCAACGCTTCAAAGAGTTGCTTGACTTGAGATTGAAGCAAATTTGACAGCTTGAAAAGGCTTCCACGCTAACATGCTCAGCTAAGCTAGATGCTAACTTTAGCAGCGGGCTAACTCGAGGCCAAACATTTGCTGCTATCGCTCTGATATCGATGGCTTTTGAGCAGCTGTGCGGGCTGACTGGAAACGGTCACATCTGGAACCCAAACGATGTTTTTAAAGCCGTTTTAGGATCCAGCCTGAGGAACATCTGAACGTGGAAACTGAAACAAAGCTTCTGTTTTCAATCACCTTAAACGGGCTAATATTAAATCGCGGTTCCTCGGTTCTGATGTTTATTCAGGAGGCCGCTGAAGATGACACGATGGGCATTCTGACATCGCACCTTCAGTGACTGCGCTACATCGCCGCCGCTGACTGATGGAGCATCTTAAGACGATAAATTCTAAGCCCGTGACTTTTATTGCAGCAGTTTGACAAGCATATGGTCGCCATCCATCTCACACCAGCTACAGGAAATCCTGGGCTCCAAACTGGATGGAGAACAGCTGCTGCCTGAGCAGTGGGAACTCAGGAAGGTAAACGAGAACGCGGAACAATTACGGCGGGGAAACCGGGCACTTTGCCCCGTGAGGTCACGGTTTCGGCCAAATCCACGCCGAGAATGCGAGGGAGGAAGCCAAGGGCCTGTCATCTCTCACTGTTATTCGGGATGACACATGCTTTATTGCGCTCCGTGACCCCAAAAGCGAGACGCTCAGAGGCATGTGCTGACCTCCAGGTAAACAAAGTCTTGCCGGCCTGACTCAAGGAATCGCGTTACACGAGCTGGTTCGTGCGCATGGTTCGGTCTGAAGATCAGCTGATCAGCTCTGTGCTGTTGCTCCGAACTTCACATCCAAGACGCGGTCTCGCTGCCTGAGTGCGACTCCGTAGGTGTTCCGCCCTCACGTTATCCAGACACAGGACGGCCCGGCCCTGATCGTAACCCTCCCAGCAGCGCTAGCGCCGCCGTGACCCCTAAACGGATTCAGATGTAGATTTAAGAGCCGCAGAGAAGATTGCTTACGACCTCATTTCCTTTCCCAGAGGAAAGTCAGAGTCGTACAGAGCCTAAAAGCTAACAAACAGACCTGTAGCTCAGAGGAGGGGGGGACAAAACATCCACAGGAATTGGGAGTGCGAGCGTTAACCACTGCGTGCGCAGGAGCGAGGCCTGGGACAGTCGAGCAGAAATCGAGAGAGAGAGAGAGAGAGAGAGAGGGAAATCACATTAAAAATCTCATTAAAATCGGGTAATCATGCTTTGCCTCAGGACTGGGGGCGAGGGGGGGGGCTCCAGAGAGGAAATGCTTACAAGTTGAATCAGCCTGAGGAAGAATACATCTGCTTTCGCTGCATGCCTTAATGCTTCGGAGTATTATTAACGTGGAGGGGAAATAGATCCCATGTGGTCTGGTTAAAAAAATGGCTGCTGCGTCTCCTCGCCCCACATTAGATCATCTATTGATTTACTACCGCTGGAGCTTCGCGATAGAGCAGCTCCATATTCCCACGTTGGACACAGCAGGTGGCTTTGGAAAATAAACCCAGTGTGGGAAAGCAGTCACTCCGAGTATCCGGAGGTTGGGAGGAGGTTCAAGGACTGGTTACGGAAGGACCGAGCAATAAACTGGGCTCCTAAACCTGCAGAGTTAGCCACGAATGCTAAAATACCTTCAATCCAGTCTGTGACGAACCCTGAGCTTTTGAACCGGGTCTTGTGGTCTCACTCCTGACGGGCCCCAAATATCAAAATATTATTGCTAAAGTTGAAGCAACAGAACTCGGATTTTTATTGGAAACCTTTAATCAGCCGTCATCGCTGTCATTTCGCAGCCATAAAAGAAGGGAGCCCAGGTATTTAATGTCAGTTCCACAGAAAACAGATTTCCAGCTGCCTGATCCGACTCCCAGCATTCCCACCTGTTTGTGTTGCTGACTGGGACCTGTGGGGATCCAGAACAAACAACGGGCACCTCCCGTTTCTAATGGAGCTTTGTCTTTTCGCCGTTTCACTCGTTTAATCTCGAACTGTCCAGAGAACGCCTCGGTTCGCTGCCGTTCACATCCTTTCCTGGAAGGAACAGTGCAGGAACAGACTCAGGGGAGGGGTGGGGGGCCTGCAGCCCTCCAGGGAGTCGGTGCATTTAAGATAAATTGTGCTTTCTGTTGATAACGCCGTCACGCTAACTCACACAGCAACTCGCCTCATCCCTCGCCAGCAACGGTTGCTATGCCTGCTTCCAGTCAGAATTAGCACGCTCTTATTTTGCTTTTCCAAGTCACTGTTCGAACGCCGGTCCACAGCGGTTTCAGTCCACAGTCAAGCTACCGAAAGCCCGACCACGTGCCTCTTAATAGCTGATAAAAACAGAACGGTTCCGGCCTCCGTCACCGATTTTCAATCATCCTCCGAATCATCTGCGTGCGCTAAAGGTCACATGATATCAATCAGGAGGCTCCTGATTCTAAAGGTCTCAAACCGCAGGGAAACATTATCTCCCATCCGCCTTCCACAGCTTGACAAGTGACATTAATTACAGTACTTGTGCTTCCTTTTAATTACGCCAAATTATGCAGCATATGTAATAATAGCCCGCACGTCCCGAACGTCACACGGTGACATGATAGCTGGATTGATAGTTGGATGGACGGGTTGAATCGCCTCCCGTGCTCAGCCCAAATTTAGCACCGCAATTATGGCGTGTTTATGGATCAGATGGAACGGGCTAGCTTGGGTATCGCTACTATTACTGTGTCCCAACGAGTGAGGGATAAAAAAAGACGACTTAAATCAGGCGGCCGGGCCGAGCTAAGGGGGTGCGAGGCGGCTGTTAACTCAGGAGACGTTAAAAAGAACGCAGAGAGCTGAAACTGTGGGATATATGAGCAGATTTATATTCTCCCTGCTGCGGCGGGCCTCCATTCAATGATTGATTCCTCCTCCTCATTACCGAGCTATTCAAAAGCCCCGCTATAGGTTTTTCCTCTCTCATAATGCTGCAAATGGGAAAGATAAAGCAAACAAAAACATCTGAAATGCATGTCGAAATTGCAGGCTTGCTCGCTGAAGGGGGGGGTCTTGTTTTGCCGCAGATAATGGAGGAGCGCTGGAATAACCGCCACCCGCGTGTGTTTTCTTTAGCAATTATGTTTGATCAAAGTTAAGCATGGAAAATGGTCCTGCCTGGGCTTTCAGCGTATCCGTGGTTGGTCTGCCACCCAAAAGGGCATCCAGGAGAAAACCGGAGACCAGTTCAAATCTAAACACTTTCTGCTCCATAAACCGGGAGCTTAGCCGCGCGGAAAGCTAACTTCAAAGTGAGAAAGCTAGGTATTTTCCCTCCACCTTCCGGGACTTTTCTGTGAATCAGCCTTTCTGGAATAACACTTAAACACAACGGGACTTCTGGAGGGCCATAATTTCCCAACGCAGCCCCTTCCAGACGCTTCAGAAGCATCAAAACGAGGCTACATCTTCTCTCGGCTCAAATGGAAGTTAGCAACCAACCGGAGAAATGATTTGACTTGAAAACTTTCATTGCAGTTAACTCAAGGAAACGGCGTCACTTCCGGTATCAGCGCAGCGGTTAGAACTTGAAGCAGGTCCTGCAGGAGCCGCTCCACCAACAGAAAAGGGGATGATTGTAAACGCAGCATTAGCTGTTTATTCCCGTAGTAGCAGCGTCTCCACTCTGACTGCACCACATTTTGGCGCCCTTCCATCAAATCGCCATGAACACCTTCAAGGCCGCGGAGTCAAAGAAACCCCGGAACGCCTCGGTGAGCACGATTTACACTCCCAAATCAGTTCTCCAGCACAGGCTGGTGCTTCTCTCCTTCATTTTTAATGAGCTGTTCCAGGTGCGAGTGGAGCAAATCACGGGGACGTTTAGCAGAGGAGAGAGGAGGCCACTATTGAGCCGATAAAGCAAAGTAATGAAAACGGCGCCTCCGATCCCAACACTCTCAGCGCAACGTTTGTCTTTTTCTCATAAGCCAGACGCCGCCTCCGAGGCTCCGCGTCGGCCTTCAGACTGGAGGACTGAGGTCCGGGCCGACGGCGTGGATTCATGCATTGCATCACAAAAGGTCTGATGCTGCGGGCGCACGTGTGAACGCCTTGCCAGTGGTCCAATATCACTGTTTTTGAGACGGAACGACTACGGCTATCACCGCGAGGTCGTTGACCGTGCCTGGAGCTGCTTGAACGAGCGGCAGCCGAGCACGTTTGGCAGCGTTAGCGACATAGCGTGCCATCATTCATCTTCTCACATCGAAAGGCGCATAAATATGGAAGGACTGACCTCACGGTGCAGCTCTCCAAACTGTGGTTACGGCGATAATATGCTTATGATTACATCACAGGAATATTAAAACCGCAGATGTCCTTCGGCGGCAGGGACACGCTTACGTCATGGGAAAAACTGAGTGGGCCTGGACTCGCGGTTGCTTCGGCAACGGGATAAAATTATTTGTTTTGAGCTTCTAGCCGTTTATTGGGTCTGTCAGCTCGCGTTGCATTTCTGAGCTGAAGACAGACACACACACACACACACACACACACACACACACACGGACTAAGTTAAAGTGACCCTTTCATCACTGTCCATGTGAATATTGCGTTCACACGTCCCACCAGACCAGAAAACGTTTGTGGCAACAACATTTCCACTGGCTGCGATGGCAACCAGCAGCCCAGGCAACTCCCTGACCACGACCACGACAAACCGAATGGAAACAACAGCTCGGTTAGCAATTATGCTGCCGGAGGACATGTCAGAGGGCTGGACCTGTAAAAGTTTGTCCTTTCTCCATCCTGTCGTTATCGTTCAGGACCAACGTTCGTTACATCCGGAAACATCCGACTGTCCAAATTCAGGCGGTAAACAAACATTTCTGGATTGAATAAAGTGATTAAAACCAAAATTGGCCAGAACATCGGCTCTCTGCCAGCATTTGTGGTTTTGGTAAGAGCGTGTGCGTGTGTGCCCACAGTATAACAATACTTGAAAAAGCTCTCACTGATTATAATTATGATAATTTTAGCTAATTGTCAACCTGGGTTGCATTAATTATGCTATTCCTGATTCCAGTGTGGGCTGTATTCCTGCAGTCCTGTCAAGTTGACGAGTAGCAGCGCACGTTAGCTGCTTCTGTCTCCTCTCAGAAACCTGCCCCAGCAGCAACAGAGGAGCTCGGAACAGGACGCTCGGCGCTGATGACGGCGCCCATCGTTAAAACACGGCAAAGATCCTCTGAAGAATGGGCTGTTCGCCGCCTACGAGCAAACATGAATCACAACGTTGAGGTGTAATGTCATCATTACAAATGATGCGCATGAGAGACCCCCTGCTGTGCGGAGACAGTAGGCTCAGCGGGGGGCCGAGACCCACAGTGAGCTCCGTTATGAGCTCGATAAAACCCATTTTGATGATGACATTTTCCATATAAAAATGGTAATGCGTAATCAACACTTTGAGGCTGATGGTTGTTGCCAATCAACGGTGGATGAGCTGAAGCCATTAACCAGAGTACTCTCACCTTGTCGTTAAACATTTAATCTCTTTAATGTCGCTGCCTCGTGACAACCCCAGTGTTTGCAAGACAATCTGTGCCTCCAAAGATCCGGACAACAAAGCGGCTTTTTCAGCAACAGCATCTTCAGCTTTTGGGTTACAAGCGAGAACGTAAACCGTAAAAGCCGTCTGTGACCAGGAAATGCATCAACCCCTGCCCAACTTAGAACCGAACCTAACGTCTAACAAAGATACTTTAAGCATGCACCGACAGTCCGCCAGAGGGCGCTACTCTGACCCAAACACTGGCACAATGGAGGGAAGGTTCGTAAAAGTGGAGATGATTTAGAAAAAGACAGAACTTCTCTCTCAGAAAACCTGCAAACTTGTGGACAAAAACAGCCCACGACAGCAAAAATTGAAAAGTGAGCATGCTAATCAGGTTTTACGTACTGTATTTGCCACGTGTCAGTTTAAAGAGACCGCGGTTGTTTGTCCCTGAATCCTGCTGCCTCTTCATGAATCGCTGGGAGAAGGTGACATCCGCGCTGTCAAAATGCACTCGTGAGGAAGCACTCACATCAATTATTTGACAGCAGTATTTGTTGAGCGGAGGAGGTGAACAAACAGCTGCTGCATTCCGGAGTGACACCCACAGAGGCTCGAGCGGCACGCCATCCGTTTTCACAGGCTCATATCTGTCGCTGGCTGTTTGTTTTTGACACACCGCGGGGTGACGATCTGTCACCTGTGACATCAAGTCGCCGCTGTTCTTTACTGTACCGGTTTTTAACAACTAGCAGCAAACTGCGGCGCGGAAATCAAAGCAGCGTTGCCCTTTCCCCTGTAATTACAGCAGCGACGCTCTCTGCTTCTGTCCGTCTGCACCGCCGATGCTTAATTTAACCTTCTTCCCCAGCTGATTCGCTCTCAATCGCGACAGAACGCCGCCTCGGTGCACCGAAGACGACTTAATCACTGTTTTTCTACATATAGACTATATAACAGCTTATTTGCATCTCTGCCGTCTCCCTGAGCTTGGGAGAATGTGGCTGAGGGGTGTGTTAATTACGTCTAATTTCACACTATTTTTTTGGGAAAGGGACCCAATTTGGTGTCTGGCCTCCCTCAGCGTCCTTAACCTGCCACTTACCACTCATCACCGGCGCGTAAACAGGCTGAAGAATAGATAATCAGAGCGAGGAGTGATGAGGAGAGCGGGGCAGATGAGGCTCTGCATTGCAGATATCTGCCGCCTCTGCTCCAAATCAATCGGCAATTAGCGCCATTTCACTGCAGCTGTTATGGAGCAATTCATTTCACCGGAGTGATTCCCCCCTTTCAGATCAGGCCTCAAACCTAATTGCAGAACCCTCAGGAGGGGTTGAGGAGCAGAGCGAGGGGAGATGAGCCAAACACAGCAGAAACCTTTAGTTCCTGGAACTTCTGGATCGGCCACAGACCAGCCGGGGCCGACTCGCCGACTCCTCCTTCTGTTCTGGGGTTCCTCTGCAGTTCAGGATCTGGTTTAAATCTCACATAAAATCTAAATCCTGCAATAAGGTCTTAAAGCGAGAGCCCAGGTGCGATTACTGAGCCAGCCAAGGTTTAACACGGCGTTGAAAACTTCCCAGAAGACAGGAAGTAGCTACAGGAGCGAACTTTAATCATAATATGTGGGTGTGATCTGAGCGTGTTGGAAGTCCATAAGATGTGAAAAAGCGGCGCGTTCCTCCTCCTGTGGCGCCTTTATATAACCGTGCTCCTGCAGAAGCGGATAACCGCTCCAATCAATACATCCATAAAACATGTAGCATGTTTTTGCTTCAGTTCAGAAGCCAAGTTTCTCGCCGCAGACGACACGCCGAGGAACAATTCCGGCAGAGAAACGGCTCGTGGTGCCAGAACACTTAGCGATCACAACCTGCAATCACCACCGGCCTCGTGTTACTTTGTCCTCGGCGTCGTTATGGAAAAGGAATTTGGTTTCGATAGAAAGACATGAACTGGCTGTGCAGCAGAGGGACTTAAGAGCCTCAGTTTGATGTTAGTCGAGTTGATTAACGGATGTTTATGTAAGAAAAACATTTTACGATCAGTCGGCGCTCAAACGCGGCACAATTATCTTTCCATCCCGTTTTTGTGGGACTCTCTGGATGAGACGTGTCACCGTGACAACTGAAGGCCAGGCAGCACTGCACAATGTTCCCTGTTGAGGCTCATTTATGTAGGAAGATAGAGACGCACAGCACAACCTTCCCGTTGCCCTGTGTATGGTAGCTACTTCATGGCTAACATTTCCCACCAACACTGTTGGAGTGGTACACAGCACAAAAACCGGAGGTGCAGCTGTAAATACAACCGTCGTCCGTGTGGCCTCACATCCATGCTTTCATCTTCGCGCCCTGCAGAGCAGCCTTTCTTCAGCTCCCTCTTTTCTCCTTTGAGGTCCACTTAAAATGACTAAACTTGCCAGCTGCCAAGATGTATGGCTTCAAATTATGTCCCTGCGTTTTTGTCGGCTCTCACTGATGGCACTCTGCGAGGAAAGTGATAGCATGTCGCCACAAAACAAAGCGGCGGCGCTTTATGACCTATCGCCTTGTCTGCCGCCTGCGAGGATCAATTAGTCTTCCTGGTGTAATAGCAGCGACCGAAAAACAGCTCGGAAATATAAAGTTTCTCTATAATAACGCCGCGTCCTCCAGCTGCGGTGTGGGCACAAAAATATGAACAGACATCAATGTGCCGAGAGCCAGGATGAAATAATACACTAATTAAAAAGCTCCAGTTTAGCTGCACGCTCCGGCTCCATCCAAACGCTCTTCCGCCAACCCAACCTGCACTTTTCTGTTCTGGTTTTTCTCATTTCCTGCAACTTTACGACCAACCTAAGCATCACAAAGTCCATCTTGCAGCTAAATAATCAATAAGTCCCGCGGCTGTCTGGCCCAGAAGAAGAAAACAACAGGAAGAAGGGCTCCTGAGCCTCGATGGGACGAGCCTGTGCAGCGTTCTCTCCTCCCATCTTTTTCTCTCGGTAACAATTCGTCAGCGGTGGCAAAGGACGAATGTTAACTGAAAATGACAATCCGAGATGTTCTCCTGAAAAGGGTCAACGCGCTGGGAAATGATTGCACTTTATCGCCCTGGTGAAACTGGTGTTAAATATTTTTCTGAGCTTCAGGTTCTTTTGTTTTGCCGCTTGAATGGAGAAACTTCTCCCTTCGTTGCAACGTCTCCGTTTCACTTATGCAACGACCTCAGATCTCCGTGAAATCGCTCATCTCCTTAAAGAACCAGATTGCAGGAGCAGAGTTTCCCGCCGTAGAAAACCCGCCAGAACCGGACTGTTCAAGCGGAGACGGGGTCAGACATCAGCCGCAATCGTCCAGAGAGCCTTGAGATCAGGTCAGAATGTCGGAAAGCGAAAAAGCGGAGAAAGAAAAGTTCAGCGTGCGTATCGACTTGTGCCGACCTCTGATTGGTTCAGAGTCGGCGGAGTCGAACCGAGGTGGGATGATCAGGCAATTAAAAATCAAATTTGAGGGAGTCCCGCGTTAGCCTTATTTTACCTTTTCTTCCTTTCTTGCAAGAACCGTAAATTACATCTTTCAGACCGTTTCAAGGATACGACTTTGGCAGAACTTGTAATGGCTTCTTTCTCCGCTGACTTATGTCACGTCTCACCTGTGTCACTTCAGGGCCGCTGCCACTTCTGTAATAATTCACGCTTTAAAAGAAGCGAGAGAAGAAACCTGAGCCGACCGCAGACCGACTGTTCCTCCCTTCCGGGGCCACGGCGACCTCGTTTATTAATAACTATTTTAAAGCATTGTCATGATCTGACCTCTGTTGATATCGCGTGAGTGTAGCTCGATGGCAGCGTTGACGTACAGTCGCTATCGTGTAATAAATCCAGGAGCATCAAGTTAAATGACTTAGTTTGAGTCTTAAATACAATAAATAAGAGCTGATTGGTGCTGCGGCGCTGGCTCGTTAACAGCCTCGTGCTGATTTTCCGCCCGCTCCAGTTTTGTTCTTTCTCAGCCCCTTACATAATCATAAATAGCCTCCTCATTAGCCACCTGCAGCTAATTGCTGTGGCCTGGATACGCGGCGCTGCAGTTCGTCGCGGTTCGTTCCATCATTCAGATGAGATGACCCGTCGATAATCCCGTCATACTGTGAAGTATGGCTGCAGTCTGAGGGCCAAGTCCGATTTAACGTTATTAAGATAAATGTCAAAAGGAAACGGCTTTGTTTTTGTTCACTGATGAAAAATCACCGTGGTAACCACTTGACCATCACATCTTCTCTTCTTCCCTAGCATTCCCTCCATCTTTTAGCTTCATAGCTATGCTAGAGCGAAATTATCTGTCTTTGTAAACTGTGAAACATTCAACGTTAAAATAAAAACAGAACGCTAAACTAATGTCTTCAAATGTGGAATTATGCGGCCCAGGATGGACCGTTCCATCAACTTCACTGGCACAAAAACACATTATTCTGCAATTAATTTAAAGATGAGATGGCACAAGATGTCAGATGTTGAAGAGGCAATAAAAAGAAAATGGCTCCAGTGTCCTTTTCCAAATAGTGTGCCCAATGAGGCCTCCCTAACCTGAGGCGGGTGTTATTCCAACTGTTATTCCCATCTTATTTATTTTGGAATGGAGCATCCATTTTTATTTCACATTTGCTGGGAAATCTCGACAGGGCAATCGCAGCTAGACCGCTGGGCTCCCATATTGTTAGAAATTACTTTCAATTTAGCTCAGCGCAGCCCCGCCGGAGCCTGCCTCTTTTGTGACGATCAGCTGGTACAATTGAAAATACAATAGATTGTGAAGGACAGACCAGGACTGGGGACTGAATTCCCAGGTTCTATCGATGGCGATGTCTGGAAAATGACAACATTTTATCGTGTGAGTTATTTTAAAGGCGCTCTCTCATCTCTGGAGGAGGACTGCTCAAGTGTTGGGACAAACTATTCAAAATAACGCCGGTGCAGGGGACTGACGATTGGCTAAGTCAGAAATCAGACCTTTAACAGCAAGAATCTAAAACTTAATCAAAAATGTTAAATTCCACAAAAGATGTCAAATTTAACAATGTCAAATTATTGTAATCCAACAACTACAAACATTAGCCTTAGTTATCAGCATGCTAACTCACAAATTCCATGCTAGCTAGGTAAAGTCAATGATGGCACGTTTAAAGTTTGTCCAGCCAATCAGAGATCAGCTCCGTAGCTCCCTCTAGTGTTTAAAATGGTAAAACAAAAGTAATAATAAGCTTGTTATCTATACAAGAGGAACAAAGAGGAATGTGCTCCCCTCATCGTTGTCATTCACAATGCGTCAGGTTCTAATGTTGTTAAACATCTGCCAATCAGCTCCAGGCGAAGCCCCCACCACTCCTCCCCCCTCCAGAGAGGTGGATCGTAATTGGAAGCCAACAGTTTCTCCTCAGTCGGCCCACTGAGTTAATTTCAAACACTTGTTTGTTTGATGAAACGGTGACTTAATTAGGAAATTCCAGCTCTGGACGAATCATCACCGGAGTTTTGGTGTTTTTTTGTTTTTTCTTTCCAGCAGGTAATGAATCGACTGAAGCCGAATGCTCGGCACGTCCGTCACGTAAAAAGGAGCCTCTTGTTCCGAGTCGCCCTCCAGAATGTGGAGTTTCACAGCCGACTGGTTCCCATCATCATTCCAGCCGCCTAATGAGTGATTGTTGGTGGGCTGATAAAATTAAATTGTAAGCCTGGCTGATTTCAGAACAGGTGTTTTTTTCTTCTTCTGTGTCATAACGACGTGAGGGGGAGATGGCACCCAGTCAGCAGGATGATGTATCTGCGTTTACTGACTGGTTTACCGTTTCTGCTTCTTTCCTGCACTCAATAAAACATTAGCAGACTACAGTCTAGCTGCTGTATGCGTACGATAATCAAGGTCTGAACTTAGCATTAGCTCGTAGCCCCTGAGTATGTGAGGGCAGCTTGAGGGTGAGGTTGCTTCACTGCAATGGCAGAACCTCGTAAAACACAACACTCGCCTTTCTAAACTGGACTACGACGCACCCAGGAAGTCCAGAACAGACCAACTGCCGCCCAACTGGTGCAGGTAGGAAGTTCTCCGACTCCGACCACACGTGCCAGTGCCGTATTCACACAGGTCTCGCATGCCTCCACCACACTAGCTCAGCTCTGTGGTTCTGAGAAGGCAGCAGTCTTGTGGAGTCCAGCTGCGACGTAACGAGATAAAGCAGCCCCAATCAGCGTCAGAACTGAATTTCCTCCCGCCGCCAGAACACCGCGGCCTGCCAGATCAGCGTTAGCATTGCGAGTTTATTAGTCGAACACCACATTTACTGGGAATTTGAGAGCTCGTTTTATTTTTCAGTTCTGATTTGTCTCATTCGGGATTTTCCACCGCGGTTAAAAAACAATAAAGCCACAGATGGAAGGCAAAACAGGACCAGAGGAGACGGCGCGATCCGATGTTTATGCTAAAGCTCAACAGCTGCTCTGGAAGTCTTTCTGTTGTGATTCCATCCAAAACCACTTCGTGTTGTTTGGAAACGGGAGACTCGATTCGAGCAGGCTGACGTCAGCTTGTTTTGAGTCGGCGCGCCGACAGAAAATTTCATTACAAAGTTTTTGTTAGCGTGCGTTTGTGTCAGTTTAACCGATGTGGGCGGGGCTTGTATGGAGGGAAAAGTACCTGCACAAATTGTTATTTAGCATCTCGCGTCAATCGTCATTACCTCCAGATTTACTGGCGTCAACTTTGCAGCCGACCGACTTAATTCAGCAGAGTTTTGGTTTGTTCCGTCATCCACGACCCTCGTTAATCAAATAAAATTTGCAGGTATTTAGTATGATAATCTCAATTATCGTCAGCTGTTGGGCTGTGACTTCGCAATGACGTCGGTAAACAAAAGTAGTTCTGCTCGGCGGCGGGTTTCAATCCCGAGTCTTTGGAGAAATAAAATGTTTTAATGGCCTCTTTTCCTGTTAATGATATTCGGTTCCTGCTCAACACATCGCTGCACAGATATTGAAACGATTCATTTCTGTAATAAGGAAACGGCCCACGGAGAACCTCGTCTGAATCCCGAATTTCTGACGCTCGCCTCCTGTGATAGTGGTAAGATCCTGCGCCAACGGTGATTTTATTTGTTTAGAACTAATAATCTAATATTTGCTTGCTATATTTGCTATAATCCCACCATCCGCCTCTGGATTGGTGGGATTCTAATGTATTAAAGCAGAAAATCCAGTTTTTCCCCAGTATTCCCACTGCATGACATTATCATTTCCCTTTACTTTTTCTTTCGCTGATTACCATCCTCGCCCCGAGACGTTTGCTGGAGAACCTCAATTAATTGAGCTGCCTGATCAAATGTGATCAGCAGCTCCCCCTGGGGGCCGCGTGCAGGATGAAAAAAAGACTGATGCTGAAAGCAGCCAAAGATGCAAAGGCGTTCCGCCGGCGCAGCGGCGGCAAAGGTAAGTAAAAGGCTTTGTTCAGATCAATGGACAACACATTAACCTTTAGCTCCTCCACACGGCGGGATCGATACACTCACAGTTAACTCATTCCGCCAGTCTGGGGCAACGTTGCTCAGACGTGAACAACCAGGACGTTTGTGGGGGGGTCGGACATTATCTTTAGATCCGTTCTGCTGATTAAGCAAAGACGAGTGTTGCTATAAAGCACAAACAGCTGCAAACTCTTTCCGTTACAGCCGATATAAACAGCCCAGTTGGTGCTAAATGTTTCGCCGTCCTGGTATTGAAGCGAGGCAGAACCAAAACTGGGCTGGTCGTCATGTTCTGGTCAAAGGGACCAGGACGTCCTGACCCTACAGACGCCACTGGCAGGACAACAACATACACGTTTGCTCTCACTTTGTTGTGAATGAATTGACATTTCCGCCAGGTTTGAAAACAGGCTGAGTATTCATCTGCCCTTGAATCTCTGGGGTGCGTGGCGACATTTTCCTGCCCGATTGAACACTTATCTCCTTGTACACAAATTGGTTTGAACCCCAAAAGGACGACAGATTATACTTATCTGCGCTTTGAGTGACAGCTGATGACAGCCGGCAGTTTTAAATTACAACGTGGTACAGAATGCTAAGCTGAGCTGTCAAAAGGAAGCTTTTGTAGATCTCTGAGGAGCAGACATTTCAATGAAGACTATGAAGACTGGAAAAACACGGCTAAACACTAATCATCCCAGAGGTGGAGTCGCAGAAGGATCTGGCCAACTTCGACTCGGACATCTGTATTCATGCTGTTTGGCTAAAGATAAGATAACATATGAACTTATCCTAAGATGCTAGCTTGTTTTTGAGCCACAAAGATACCATAAACACGCGTTTGTATGAAACAATAACCAGATGGAGGGTCAGCTAGACCCTTTTCTTTGCTTCAGAAGCTAACATCTCTCATCCTACGCAGCCCGATGCGCCTCTCCGCTGTCCCTCGTGTCCGCAGAGCAATCTTGACATGTTATTTTATCAGTTAATTTCACACTTGGCTTCATATTTTGTGCTGCAGCAGAAAGAACAGCTCAGGGTTCAGTTATGGGTTCCTGCACAGCCGGTTCAGTCGCACTCGCCCGGCATACGAAGCAGGCGAGGATGTAAAGGAGTGGCAGGAATTAGCCAAGCGCTGGTGGATTTTCTTTGTGAATAATAATGCGGGACATGTGGGCGGGGCTGGGACCTGGAGGGAAATTGTGCTAACCCTGGAACAAATCCTTTAGACAAAAACAGTCCATTCGCTTCACGGGTCGCCACTTTTGTTGTCACAAGCAGCATTAGCTTTAGCAGGACACCCCAGGTAGCATTTATGATTGGCCTTAGCATCCGTTAATTGCTCCTGCTGCTTTCCTCTACGACAGTACCTTTCAGTGTTACGGTTACATTTAAATTTAGCTTCGCGATCGTCGCGAAACTAAAAATGTCTTCATAAGACAACAACCAGCAACAAGAGACACCTGAGACACAATTTCAATCAACCGAACCAGTTTTAACCATTTTAAATCAGCAGATCGGCGTAAAAACGGATGTACTGCAAATATGGTGGCATGTAAAAAAAAAAAAACGTGGGGAAAAAAAGCATTAGAAATGACTTCCACACTTATAGACCATAAACATGAGAGCAAACTCAGATCAATGAGATTCCATTACCACCCTATCTCATTTCCCACAGCTGAATTGGAAATGGGCGAGAGATGGATCGTGTCATTACCAATTCCAGCAGATCCACGGGAGCCACTGATGAGCGTGAGCGTGAGTGTGTGTGAGAGAGAGAGAGAGAGAGAGCGCTCCATCCACCCCTGCTGCCAATGAATAAGTTTTTAGTGACAGGCACGAAGGTGAGCAGGAGTTCATGTACTATCGCCGCCATCGTAGATATTAATAAGTTTACCTCCAGAAGCGATGTAACCAAACAATATCTGACAACTACAGCGCGTTTAAAACTGTTTCTAACGGTCAAAACAGCCAGGAGATACACAGAATAAAATAAAATCAAGATGGATGCCCCCCAGCAGAGGCCAGCATTAGCATGGTGTTTAAAAGCAGCCAGCGGAGAAACACTCTGGCCTGACTGATGGGATGAAGGTAAAAAGAGCCGCAGCGCGCTCCTCCATCTGCCCTGATTCATCCCCCTTTCCTTCAGCCGCTTTCTTTCCAGTTATTCCATTTACTCCAGTCTTACAGGGACAGGGTCAACAAGGTCGTCAAAGGAAAATAAATAAAGGGTTGTAAAGGAAACTACAACTCATGGATGGTCCAGGAAACCGTTCCAGCAGCCGGGATTAATGCTTGACTTTAGTCCGAAAGAGTTGCTTGTGACACCGCTGGTCCAGAAAGGTAATAATAATGATGATAATAACTTGACCCTGGATGCAGTAACTACTCCAGAGTCTAACTAGAGCAGCTAAAAGAAGCCCACAACTTTCCCTCTAATGTCTTTATCTCGCAGCTTCCTGTATCTCCATAATCCCTCCTTTGCCAAATATTTCTCTTAACCACCCACGGATGCTCTGCTAAGTCGACAGGCTCACGTTCAGAAGTTTCCAGAGAGAGCGAGAAACAGACAAGAACCCTTCTGATCACACAACTGTACTTTTCAAAACCTCTGATTTACTATGGTTTTTGCGCACTCGATAGCATAATTCTCCTCTTTTCCTCAGATGATGCTAACCGCTAAGTCTACAAGAAGCGCTAATCTCGGTTCCCTGATGGGATCATGGTTTTGGAAATCCGTATCGTGTGATTCTACGATGCTAACCCTCAACATGAGCAGGAAACCTGAAGGAAAGAAACGTGACATTTCCATTACGCACACGTGACTACGTCTGCGCCAACGTTCCCATAAAACTGATTGCCGAGGAGACGAGGCTGTTGTGACGTTGCGTGTAAAACAAGGCTTTAGCCGTCTCCGTCTTTAAGAGGCAACGCGTTGACAGAACAGCAGTCAACAGCTAGCAAAGTACAATTACGCCGCAGGTACAGACAGAGAGCTTGAGCGTCCTCAGGTCTGTCCGTCCCGATTTGCAGCAACCGGGCAAACGTTATTAAAGCTAACCAGGTAGATTTGTGTACATTTACAGTGCTGCTTTGTTGTTTTAAGAAAGAAAACTGAGTAAACAAGGATGACCTAAAATTTGAGTCGACATCAGTCATGGTTACATTTAAGTGTGTAAAAACGCAGATTTCGACCATTAAATGAGACAATCTGGTTGGAAAACCCTGAAACCATCCAGCATACCCACTCGATAAACATCCAACGTCGCTCTTTTCGACTTTTCTGCACGACTCGACCAGCACGACTCGGATTTTGTGCGTTTTGCTCATCAGCAGGTCAGGTTAGCGCCGGCCTCTGCGACTCCTTTGAGACCACAGATCTCAAAGATGAAGAATGAGGCTCTGCTCCGTCCTGCTGGAAAAGGTCTGGTCGGTTGCGCTGGCTGTTCCCAAACCTGTACGGACCTTCCAGCATTAATGGTCCTTAGCTCTACAAATTACCCATGTCGCCCAATCCAACGCTGCCGCAGCCACGGCAACAATCTGGACGTCTTATTTCAGCTCAAGGCCTTTTCCCAATTGGTGAATTAGCGCCGGGCTGTGGTGATATCACTCTGTACGCAAACGCAGCAGTAAAACAGCTGGATCCGCCAAAGTTTCGCTGCATTTAACACCGGAGAGGTCAAAGGTCACGCGTTAAAGTCGGCTAAAACAAAGCTACGACGCGGCAGTTAACCGTGATCTCGTCCGACCAGGGCGCGTTGTCCTTTTCCTGCATCTTTTTTGCAAACATGAATAGAAAGCGTGCATGTTAGCAGGCGTGCCCCATCCGCTAATCTCTGAGTGCCAACGCTGCACGTCTCCAAACTGCCTGTGGAGAACAATTAAAGTATTTGTCATTTGTGAACTAAACAGGCTTATAATGATTCATTCATTCACTAAAATTAATGAAAATACAGTCTTTAAGAAACATTGATGTTTGGTCCAAAAGTACGAGCCAATCAGAAGAGAGCATGGTTAATATTAATGAGGATGGGGGAGGGGTCATAACAGCCTCGGTGGCTACGAAGGACAAAGATGGAAACTTCATGGAGAGTTCAAACAGGGTGAATTTGGAGAATTATGCTGAGTAAACGTGCCAAAATCTGACAAGATGATTGAGCGAAAACAGAAATGTGAAATAAGCTTAAAGTGGCTTTTCTGTGCACCACCACTGCTGCCAACAAGCACGAACACACGGCCGTCAGATGCAGCAAAGAGAAAATGTCCCCACAATTATTGCAGTTTTTTTTTTTTTCCTTTCAATGTCTATTACTTGCAGAGCCAATTGCTTCCCGTGCTCGCTCTGATTTAATGCCAGCCTCATAAACAATGTCACAGGGCGGGCTGAATGGATCCTAATAGATTACATCAGTCATTTCTGGGAAGCTACCATCTGTGCAGGGGAAGCCGTCAGAGCGAGCGGCCGGCGTGACACAGACGCTGAAGCAAAAGGAGAAGAAAGAGACGGAGAGACGGAGGAGGAAAATCGTGTTTGTAAAACAGAGGATGTGAGGGTGAGTTGGGGAAGAGCAGATTAGACAGAAAGGCAGACAGTGGGACTTTGATGAGCAGAGCTGCCTGTATTGATGATTAAAAAACGTCCGCCTCTCTCTGCCAATAAGCCCTTATCTGTGCGACACGCATATAAGGCTGATAGAAGCCTTCGCCACGGCCCAGGCGCAAAAATAGCTGATTTTCGGCTTGGAAAAGGCAGAAATCCAGCAGAAAAACATGCGAGAGGAGGAGAACGGTGCTTCACTTCTCCTCCCGCAGTTAATATTTCTGTTTATGTCCCTCAGAAATGACAATATGTTCTCTGCGGAGCAGCCAATCACTCCGAGATAAGCAAACAGGGGAAATCTGCAGCCGCACCTTTGCTGCTCCACTGAAGTCAATCTCCAGTCATCTAAACTGGATGAAGGCTGAGCCGGGATTATTTACTTTAGATGGTATTTAAGCTTGTACCTTGTAGATTATATTTGACTGACTGATGCGGGAGATTAACGTCAGCGCCTTTGATATAGCCCCGATTCCTCAGGAACGTCAGGTCGTGTACATGTGCGGGCAGGGTTTGTTCCGTTTCTTTAATGTGAATTTTAAGATGCTCTCATGTTTGTGGAGGAACAGCCATAATCTCCCCACATAAGAAAACAAAATAATAACAATATTAATAAATATGTACAACAGCTGTGGAAATATTCGGTGGAAAAGTCAGTTGAGAAAAAAAATGCAATATGTTCGTTTTCTTACCACTAGACGGCGCCACATTTTGCAGAAAAAAGTGATAGAAAACTAATAAACGCAGGCTATAAAACTTTTATCGTAAACATCCTTCTGTGCAAGTGCCACAATCCTGGTCCCATTTAACGACCTGGCTCTGAAACGTACAGAAAGATCAACAGAAAAAGTTTTCTCGTGTGTGGATCCAATTAGTCAAAGTTTATCTCCCCGAGGTTGAACTCAGACGTTTCTATCAGACGCGCTGTTGGAGAAAAAGGGCTCGTCAAGAAAGAATGTTGCCATGGCAACCACTGCACTTCCAGAGGACACTTGTGCGTTCAGCCTTTTGTTCGGACAAAGTTCTGGTCACTGCTGGTGGCACCTGGTTTCACACTGGAAACCAGCTCCACCTGTTGGCTGGAGGTGGCAACTGTGGCCTTAAACTGGACTCCCAACCCACACCTTTTTTATGTTTTCCATTTTATTAAAGCAAATGAGGCAATTGGAAATTTTGAGGAGCAACCCTGAGCTAACCGTCTGGACATCTAGTGGTGAAAATACAGATGCAGGTAGTTAAACCAACCTTCAACTGCCTCAGTCAATATTTATTAAAAAAAAAAAAAAAAAACTCTCAATGCTAACTTTTTGTGTTTAAAGATCTAACAAACTGGACCTCTGAGCACCATTTCAAATCTTTCCTTTTTGCTTGCAAGGCTTAGAAATCAAACATGGAGCTCCGGCTTCCCTTTGGTTTGAGCTCTCCTTAGATGTTACTCCATGACATTAAACTGGCACACTCATCCTAAATTCTATTTGCCTTTTTTTTTTTTTTCTGGCAGCATGTGCAGGATTCTTTGTCCTCCGAGGCTCTAATTTATTTATTAGAACTCTTAACATGAAACAAACCTACTATAAAATGACAAAAACCTGTTCATTCGGAGCAATTGTTGAGCTAGCATCGGCGCGCTGGCTGTAGCTGCAGCCAGGGAGCTGTGGCACCAGAGACTAATTCATCATTGCAGCGTGAGACACATGGCACGCAAAAAAAAAATAATAATAATATTTCACCCGCGAGCAAACTGCAAGCATTACGAAACTAAATAAGCTAGCTTTTGTTTTGACGACTCTGTCCTGTGTTAGCTCGCCACAGTCGGCTAATATCCCGAGTGCTCATTTCACGTCTCTGTCTGCTCTAACAGGGTGAGTCATTACTCAAATCCAATTTGCCTGCGAGCTTTTATTGTTGCCAGCTTTGCTCATGCGTCTTTCTGTTGACGTACAAAAAGCAATCACTTTCCCTCCCTGGCATGTGACCAGGCAGCTTTCTCCGTGTTTGCCATCATCTGCAGCGAGAGTGGCCGAGGCGGCGCTTTTGACCGAGGGCGAGAGAAAATGAATCCATCCGTCTCCCGCCGCTCCGTACAGGGACGGAAGTCTCGGCCCGCTCTGCTTTCTGTCATCTTTCCCGCCGCCGTAGCAGCGCCCCCGTGCGCCGTGGCTCCGCGTCCAGCCGACCTCGTTTCAGCAGGAGCGGCTCAAAGAGCTGATAAAACCAGAGCCAATCCTCCTCTGCTCCGCCTGCGCAGACCTGATGCCTGCAGCCTCGGTGGTCTGTTGCACCCATCTGCTTTTACATGGCTTTAACCAGATGTTGTTGCCCACAGCGAAGTTGATCGGCCTCCAAAGGCCGACTGCAAACAAATAATTTCCAATTTAAATGGCAAAAGCAAACAAGTGCAGCAACAAACACCAAGCCTCTTTTACAAATGAGGTGCAGCAGCTGTCGAAATGTCCGATTGCATGAATCGTGTATGTGAGCCGCTGGTGTTTATGCAGGAAGAAAAAACCAAAAATGCTAATTTCCCGTTCGCTGAAGAGCTGCACGGCTCAGATGCATGATTGGTCTGATGAGGAACCATGATCTACATCAAGAGCAGGCTAATTTGAGCAATCTGTCTTGCCCATCTGTTGCATTAACCCGCCGAGCTCAGCAGAACCTGCACACCTACACCAGAGCGACGCTGCTTCCTGCACCCGAATGTTTTCACAGCATCTGCGGACGTGAATGAATAATAGGAGGGGTTGTCTGGCCACACTTTCTGAAACTCTCGGACTCAAGGATCTCTCTTGTTGGCGGCCTAGCGTGGGCGTGCCGTTTTTGGACTTGCCGCAGAGTAAATCATGTGACCTGAGCCACAAAAGCAGATGCAGATAAAGAGAATGAAGAGAATAGAATTAGGCCCGAAGAAGTGACGCGCTGGGGATAAATGATTCGCTTCTGCAGGGACGGGGAGAGAGAGGGAGCAAGCGAGCCCGTCAGAGGCGCCTCAACATTAATGCCTGTATTGATGTCACAGCGAGACGCGTGAAAGGAACCTGTCACACGAGTACGCATGCAGACGATGTAGACAATAATGGTGAGTGATGCGGTGAAATGACTCACAAAATGAAGTCCTGCTTACTTGAGCTCCGCCACGCAGCGCACAATCCATTTGAATTATCTGCGGTCTGGTAAACACACCTTGTGTGGAATACAACCAAACCTTAGCGTATTACCTGTGCGGATAGCCGTGCATCAGTTTTTGCCGATTACAGGGATTTTTGGTGGAGCTGGAGTGCAGGCGAACACACAGGCGGCACAGAGCTAAATCCCAACCAGGTGGGATGTCAAGAAATGATCTGCATTCGCCGCAGTTCTGCCTCCGGCTGATGATGCCCAGCCCACGCCAACGCCAGTCTGGTGCAGCGCTCCCATTTATGCTGCATTACATCACTGAAGAAGTGACTCTGGTCACTCACGACCAGTCGCTGTCCAGAAAAGAAGCTTTAACGGCTCTGCCAGCTTCTTTCCTGGCACCAAACTGACCCACGCCGCTGCATTAGCCCCGGCTTTGCCGCCTCTCCTGGCACGTCACGCCTGGCTAATCTGGTCGTTTGCGTCCAGGCTCGGACGCGGCCCGTCCCGAGCCGGTGCGAGAATGACTTCTGGGCCACCGGAGGGAGCAGCGAGGGAGCGCGAGGTCCGGCCCTGCTGTCAGGTTCATTCATTCCAGGATGAGCAGCTGCAGCGGAGGCAGCCCCGCTGAGCCTCCTCTGCGCCGTCTGACGATCTCATTAGGATCAGCAGTTCAAAATCCAAACAAAGTGCGAGTTGTTCCCACAATAGCTGCTTTTCCACGGAACACGTGCTTGGTAGAGTTTTAGGCCCCGAACCTTTTACTTCCTGCTACGAGGGGTGTGGAAAGGCTGTCGTAGCTACAGCCAGCGGTAGTCTGTGATTAATATCTATTAATTTACACATAATGAGCTTCGGTCAAAGTCAAACGGCAATATCTGTAAATTTAAATTAGCTATGAAAATGAAGAAAGATCTCCTGTGACGAAGGACCCGAGACCCAGAACCCAGCGGCCATAAATTAGCCTGACAGGGCACGTCGACCCTCGCCGTCAGAGCCATTGTAGCGCCGTAGCAGCTAATGGCGGCTAACTGATAACGGGCCCGACCATCATGTCACCTGCTGTGTAAAACAAAACAAAAAAAATAGAGTCAATCAGATGGAGAACTTAAATAGAGAGAGACGGCATTGCTGAAGAGTCCGATGAAGAATAATCTAAATCGTCAGAACTGGAATCAGAAGATAAGACCCAAGAACAGTCTGGATACCATTACTGGACAGACTGGAACTAGACTGGATTTGGTAAAAGGACCCTGCTTGGTTGCAGACCTTTGGGAAGACACAAAACCCCAAAGTAACTTCAGGCCAGGACAGAAACCATCAGCGCAGCCCTGAATGCGATCGGCGTTTGAAGGTTGTTGGGCGAGTTTGTGTATTTTCCTCGTTTCTGTGTGACTCACGGTGTTGAAATGTTGCGCCCGTGTCCTCCGTGACCCAGGACCACGGGCATCCACGGTTACATGACTGACACACCACAACCCTGCTGAATTCCAACACCTTGTTGTTACAGTCAGTTGGTTTGGAAAAACCATCTTGCAAGTTTGAGGGTTTTTACTTGCTTTTTTTAAGCGCAGCGCGACGTGAAAGGAATAAAAAAACCACTGGCCGTCCAGCAGTGTTGCCTTCAAAGAGTTTCAAAGCAACGACAGCAACTGAAATATAAACTTAATAATAGCTAATCACATTATAAAGTATGATGTGTCTAAAAATAAAGACCATCTGAAGGGCTTAGAGATGGTAAAGTGGACATCTTTGGGGCCTGTTTTGGAGTTTATCCCCTAAATCAACTGAAACTGATCACACAAAAGAATAATTCAGGGATTTAAAGGTCAAAATAAAGTATTTTTTAAGTAAAAACACTTGACTTTGCGGCTCCTTTTCGACATAGCGCAGCGCTCTATATTAAGAGCTCAAAATCTCTTTGATTCTGTTGACGTCTTTGATGTTTTCTCCACGAGCATCTCAAAGACAGCAACAACATACAAGCAGAAGTGCATCCGTAGATATTTTCTACTTATTTCAGCTTCAAATATAAAGTTTGGTGATGTTGCCTCTAAACGAAAACATCATCGGACTAAAAGCCCACGATGAATAAGTAGGTTCAAAGGAAACCGTCACAGGAATGTGACAGTGTGTCAGAGGGGATCAAAGAGGCATCCTGTTCCTAAAAACAGAGAAATAATAGTGAGATGCAGGTACAACATGTCTATAACCATCAGCCTGTGAGACCTGCAACACCTCAAATGGAACTTTTATGTCTTTAAGCAGGAGGGAAGCGCTAATGGTGCCGTCTTCCTCCAAATGCATCCGTTTCCAGCAGGACGTCGTGGACAACATCCCATTACGACCCAGCGCCTCGGCGCTGTCACACTCGGAACATTTATCAAGAGCCTCCTGGCGGCGGTAGGCAACCTTCGTGTCCTACCTCCAGTCTGTCCGCCGGGGTTGAGACAGAGGTGCTGACGATCTGCGCGCTTTAATTACAGCCCATCTGATTAGTTCTGCGTCCGCAGACATGGCGAGTTGCTAAAAGCTAGCTAAAAGAACGGGACTTTGGTCATCCTTCGCTGGATGAAATGCACGAAAAACCCCAACACTGAGCTTTACGACGGCGACGGAACCGCCTTGGCCTTTGAGACGACCGTCAGTTTGAGAACTCGGTAGAGTCGGACAGAACGGTTTTACAGAGGCGCTAATGCGCGGTTGGCCCTCGGTTTTTATCGTCTCTCTCGACGCCCACCTTGGTAACCACTTTTGTTCTCTTCACCGATCCCTCCTTTATTCCTCGGCTGCAGTCGTCTGTTGCTCCTCGACCTCGTTTAACTCGCTCTCTCTCCTCTGTCTTATTCTTTTTTTCGCTGCCTTTTAATTCTTTGCTCTCTCGCTATCTTGCCTCCACAGGGGGAACACAAGCACAATGTTCTGGGTGCTCGCGGAGCATCTGGCTCCCGAGCCGATACAAGCAGACGGCCAATATGTTTGCTCCGACAATGTCGGTACACAAAGTAGGCTCGCGCCTGCTCGAGTTGCTGCACAAATTGGCGGCCAGCGGGAGTCGGAGCTTCACTGTTGTAAAAAAATACTAATTTCTGTTTATTTTGCGTACGAGAATACGTGTGTGTGCGTGTGTTTGCACGTGCGTGGCGGTGGTGGTGGGGGGGAGATATTGCTGGTTCGATTTGAGCTGACAGCACAGAAGATGGTTCAGCTTTTTAAAGGTACTGAAGGATGAGGAAATTGTGCCGTTTCAGCGCTGCATGATGAGCGCAGATGGCTTTTGTTTTCACTTGACAACTTTCTCAGGATTCAGGAACCAAACACCAGCTGGAAGCGACGCCGAGCATCAAAAACGCAACAATCATTTTGGCTCAATAATAACTGAGACGCAGGTACAGCTGGAGCTCGTGTCGCCAACCTGCTACTAGATCCGCTGATGTCGGCAAAGTTTCACTGGTTAAACCCACCGCCAGGACGAGATACCAGACAGTCTAAGTGCCAGATCAAAGCACAAAAGACCACCAGATCAAAGCACACGATGGACATGCAAATTCTGAATAACTGCAGGATCTGGGATGCCATATTTACACGTGTATCCTTCCTTCCTGTGACAACCACTCAGACCAGTTAGGCCCTTTAGGTGGAGAAGACTGTCCAATTCCCAACCGTTTAATCATCATCAGCACGGCTCTGTCTCCCGTCAGTGGTCGACCTTCTCGGCCCGGTTGCTCCAGATTAAAATAAAGCCACTTTCATCCACTGCGGCATTCATTGTGCCATTTGTTGAGTAAAACATACAGGTCCATTATTGAAGTGTCAGGACCGCGCGTCTCTGACGGGCAAGAAATCACCGCGGCCTGTCGCCCCGGTGGCGCTGCAGCATTACTCCGAACAGAGAGGAACGGCGTTAAATCTGACAAACACTGGAGGATGAGGGTCATTTACCACACATCCATTAAGCTCAGTGCCAATACTCCAGCGGCAGCAGGGGCATCTCTCACTCGTTCAGGTTACGTTTGCACGCAGCTGCCCGACATCGAATTTCACGGATGTTTGGCTTTGCTGATTTCAAACACACAGCCATCTCTGTTATTGTTTTAGACCATTTTCTTCTCAAGAAGTGGACTCTCTCATCAGAGAGTTCCCACTCTTCCAATGTCGACTACAGAAGGAGAAAGAAAAAGGACCAGTCCTCGTCAGCTGTCCTTGCAACTCCCAGTAATGTGTGCATGTGTCATCCCAATTTGGATGCTATCTTTGAATATATCAAAATCTGACGCCATGTTGGGTATTCAACAAGGAAAAGTGCTCCTCTGAACGTAGATTTTGGGCTGGAGAGGCACAAAAAGTTAACACCGACAGCAAACTTGTACTGCACTTGAATTGTTTTTGGCCATACATCAAATAAAAAGCGGAAGGTTGTGTCCTGGCAGTCAGTCAGGCCTCTGAGGATCACCTCTGCGTTTCCAGTGGCCAATGAGATCAACAAGATCAGAGAATCTCCTGCAAAGCTGTTCCTGGAGGCTCCTTAAACCTCATTAAAAACTTTAATCAAAAGAAGGGAAAAGCATAACGTGTTGAGCTAATTTGCAATTTTATTTCACGATAAGCTGAAAGATCACGAGCATCAGCCCTCTCCACCCAAATGGAATATGAAGGATGAATATCAGAGGCTTCCAGTTGCTCACCTCATTTCAGTCAGAAAGAAAATCTCATTTTTGCCTCAACAGGAAACTCATTCTTTGGTTTTAATTGTTGACATCGCCCGCGGGCACGTGTCAGTGCAGGGTTCTCAATTTACCTAAATCAATCTCTAGTTCACGCCCCGCGGAAGTCAGCAGTGAACACGCTGAGTGTGACGGACGGGCGAGACATTTCAGTTCCTACATGAAATATGAATCCGTGGAATTGACATTTGCTGATCTGCTCCCATGTGCAGGGCACTAAAGGTCCCCTCTCTTTGAATAAACGACTCCGCTCTCATAAATATGACCAGCGCGCCCACGGCCAGCTCTGACTCCGGCACAGAGGACAGGAAGAAAAGCAGCACGGCCAGTCGCAGCGTTCAAAATGGCCGCCCATCGCTGGGCGTTGGTCCTACACGTGTGTGTTCTGGCCTTTCCCCCAGTGACTCATTTTAGTTACCAGCTAGCGTCTCTGGATTGTTTAGATTCGTACAAAAACGCACCGTGAATCAACTTTTATTCACTTCTGAGGTCCCCGCGGTTACAGCCATGCGCCACAATAGCATGCTGCAGCGCGCTGTGACAGCCGCCTGAATTGCAAGCATAAACCCAAACTCAAATCTCAAATACTTTCACCATAGAAAGGCTAATTACAGGATTTCGACCTAAATCTCTGGCATGTGTGATGAAACCAGACGCTTGTTTACTGCAGGATTTTTTTTTTTTTTTTTTAAGCTGTGTTGCACCTAAATAAAGCGTGTTGGACACAGGACGAGATTTGCCTTTGACAAATTTTAGGTACATAAAGAATGTTGCCACATAACTGGAGGTAGAAAAATTCAATCACATTAAAGAAATTGTTGGATTTTGGATATCAGTGTTTAGAACAACTAAAAGGGTCATTAAATGCAGTTTTGTCTGCATTACTGCCACCTACTGACCAGAACAAAGAATGCAATATCAAGTTTTAACGGAGATGGACTAAAGGGAGTAAAATTTATCAAACTTCAAACTTAATTTATTGTGTTTACATGAGAATATAGTCAATATTGACTTTACGCCACATGCAGTGAGACGGTAAATGTGATCCACGATCAGTTGTCCTGGTGGAAAAACACTGGCATTTTTTGACTAAAGAGAGATTTCAAAACTTATTCAAGCAAATAAATATGTGAATTCCCAGGTAGTGTATTTATAAAGAAAATGGGAGAGCTGTTAAAAACACTACAATTAAAAACTGCAAGGCAAATTTGCATAGCAACATCTATCATTAATTCTCAGGGAAAGTAAACAATGCCGTCTCCTGGGCGATTCCAAACATAGGCCTCAAGCCCACCCCATGTAGGCGGGTTGCCCAGCAGCTAATAATCCAGTTATTCACCACAACATTGGCAACCCGCGGGGTCGAGAACCTCCTCCAACACAGCTCAAGTTTGAGTGGGAACGGATGACGAGTCCGGATGTTTACACGGACACGAAGCATCAGGAAAAGAGGCCGATCAATGACATCAAAGAGAGAACGATCAGAAGGTCACAGCGCACGTCTGTTCGAACAGGCCCCGCCCCCAACCGTTCTTATGCACGATTTATTTTTTTATTAAAAACAGCAACTAGATACCAGGTTCTCACAGAACACAATTCTGTAAAATTGAAAAAAGTAAAGTAACATAAATAGAAGCCTATTCATTACAGATAATTAGGCTTCAAATAATCCCATTTGAGGTCGGAGCCGTCACATGATTTATGGTCTCCACCAAAGGTCACAAATACTTGTCTTGACTTTATTCCTGCAGAGTCAGAGCGAGAGCAAAGTCCTGGGAAAACCGTCGGGCTTTTGTGTGTGTTGGACGAGAAGAGGGAGAAAACCTTTGCGGGTGAGGATTCGACGCGTGGAAAGGCGGTCTGGAGCGGGGACATGCGAATATCACGGTGACTTAGCGGGTTGTTACGCTTGCGGTGTAAATGCCGGCGTGTGCGTGCAGATCCACGGCGGATCCGTCGCTGCGTCTTTGAATGTTCATTTCACGCGGACTCACCCAAACATTTAGGCATCGCCACTGCACGCGCCGTCTGAGACCGGCCACGAGCAAAGCCCGGTTCTCAGACGGCGGGACTGTAACGCGACATGATACGTTTAATTAAAGGAGTCAGCGTCACTGTGGTTGACGCAACGCTGAATCTGTTATTTTTACGTTTACGTCTACAGCCGACAGATTTATTCAGTCTGAATCGTGGTTAACCTCACGCTTACGGTGCAAAATAACCCAAAAGTATGACTGGACGGATGTCTGGATGTCGACAAATGTTAATATTTGTGCGGGGTCACGTGGGCGGCCTTGTCGTGCGGGTGCAGGGACAGAGCTCTCACGTTTAACGTGGTTTCTGTGTGGACCCGACTTTCTCGCTCTCACCTCATCTGAACTGTGCGGCGGGAAGAACCGGTGACTCACTGGAGCATCGCCGTCTTGATTGGTGGTTTGGCCAAACTGCGGTTTTGCTTTTCTCCATAATAATTACACATCAAGTAAACCGAGCGGAGGAAAGTACTATTCTTGTTTGAAAATAGGAGACATTCATGAGTCAGAGAGCGCTAATGGAAAAACCACCGGCTTCGTTGCGGCTATCTTGTCAGAGACGCTGCACCGGTCAAAAACAGAAGGGGAGACTTTGAGCCCGAGGCGAGCTCCAAAGAGTTGATTAATTTCGGTTCAGCCAGCAGGGAAACAGATGCCTTGTGAAGACCGCTACGATAGACCACCTTACTGAAGGTTAGGCGTCGCGCTAACAGTGGTTAGCACCTTGAAAGGCGCACATATCAGTCACTTCCTTTGAGGGGCGGTGTAGAGTCTCCTAGCAACACGTGGGCATTTTTGCCTAAAGCGACGACAGAACCTTGTTGCTACGAGGCGGCGGTGGTTACCTGTGCTCACCTTGCTGTACATGAGAGCAGATTTAACAGAGCCAAAGCGTTCCAGAGAGGCTGACCATGCTTGTGGCCGGCGGCAGCGCAGCTACAACAAGAGAAGAGTTTGAACTTGAGCAATGCCTGGCTGACAAAGATAAATGGTGCTTATTCACACCGACCGGAGGGTGCAAAGGAAAAATAAGGGCATTTGCGGGATGGAACATCGCCAGATCTCACTCTGTCGTTCAGCTGCTGCGGAGCCAAAGATCCAGTTGGGGGAAGGCTGACAAACATATGCCGATATGGCAATTACAGTTATTATGCTTTCTCATTCTGTCTTCCAGTGTTGACACTAAACATCTAAGCAGTTGCAACACGATCGATAAATCCATACGTCCTCCCGTGTTCAGCCACCGTTCACCATCGACTTCCCGAGTGATGCTATTGATTCGTATCGACCTCTACTCCCACCTTTTTTTCCCTACTTGCGTGCGAATGGCGCGGCCGATCACGCTGGACAACATGTTCCAGTACGAAATCCTTGAGACGGCCCCCGTGGGGACAAAGACGACACCCTTAAACTGCTGTTAGCAGCCAAATAACAGCAGCTAAAGCAGCGCTCCTAAGCTGCTTTGACCATTGTGCAGCAGAGGTGTTATTTGGTGACATCAGCGGGTCGGCGGATTCCCAACCTGCTGCGGCGGCTTGTTCAGGAGGGACTAAACGGATGACGCCGGCTCAGTCTCCGCTTATAATCCGGGGAAGCAGAATATTTATTTTTATGGTGTTAGCAACACATAGCGACTGTGCTAACAGCAAAAAATACCCACAGAAACAGTAGCATTGCTTTTTCCAATGCAGCATGTTTCTAGATTATTGATAGTCCTGGATTAGTGATCAGGTGTCGGTTTAAGTAGAATTCGCAGCACGATATCTCCACCCTGGCACCGGTACTAAACTTTTCCCACCGTGGTAAACACTAGCCAGCGTGTATGAAGAACAAATTCCTCGGTTGTGAGAATGTCAGAGACCAGAGCTTTATTTATACACCACAGATGGTTGGAGGAATATGAAATAAGCCACGTTTTTGCCATGTCTTCGCTGCAATATGGTCACACAGCTGTGGATCTTGGTTCCATTGTCGGGTAAATCCAAATTTAGCTGTCCAGTTGGCTGCAAAAGGCTAGCCTGCGGCATAATTCTTTCAGCGGGAAGCCAAAATGTAGAAGAATGTTCCACACAGATTATGTTTAAAGACTTTTTTTAAGACAATGAACGTCCTGTTTAATGTTGATAAAGCAACAACGAGACGCAAACCTTTGGATTCGTCTGAACCTGATACGCTAGCTTCGTCTATTGTCCTGTCCTCACTGATCTCCTCATTTGTTCCTTTCTGCTGTCAAACAACTCTTAGCCATGGACTTTAATGCCGAGGGTCACCTTTGTCCTGCCTTTTTACCCATTTACTCAGAAGGCCATCAACACAACCGCACAAATGGAAACACGCTGCAGGTGAGAGGGTGAAACGAGGCTGCAGGGCGAAGGAGGGGAGGATCTTTCTCCGAGGCTCATTACTCCCCTCATGGCGTGCCAAGTGCTGACCCAGCAGTGTTCCAGACCCCTACTCTCCCTCTACCCTCCTCCTGCCCTTCAACCCCCCCACCAGGTGAGGAAGTCACCCACAGCCATACACACCCACCGTAAGGCCATTTGGTTGGTGACATCCATAAAGTAATGCACGGCGGAGGAGCCGCGGGGGCTTTTAACGCCGCCATCGGCCACTTTAATGGATGGAGCTGCTATTTGGTCTAATTCGTGCTCTGCTAAGTTTTGCAGGGAGGATTTGACCTCTCTCAGGTTAAATAATGGTCTTGGTGTAGATGGTTGGGTTGGGGGGGCAGGGAGGAGATAAATGCACTGTGACATTCAGCTCACTTCAGCGTCCCTGATGTGTGATTTGAGAGAAGTCTATTAGGGCCTCACTTTGCTTAAACACGGCGAGAATTATGAGATGGGGCAGCCGTGGCTGCAGGCTGCGCACGGGGCTGCTTTTCCAGAGGAAAACGGGTGCGCGCCGACCTCGACGACCATTAATCAAAGCAAATGACGGAAAAATAGACGCCGAGGCCCATTCCACGCTGTCGCGTGACGAATGTGTGAAGCTAGCTGGTTTGTATACTGGAGTTTGGACTTTGTCGTAGCTTTTACAGTTACAGTAACAAATGAACGGTAGCATCTGTTTTTAGCGGCTGTCGCTAGCCAAATTAGACGTCGGTTAAATTCTACCATTTTATTTACAGTGTGGGCGCAGACCAGGTGAACCGTCACAGCGGCTATTAAGCTACTGACCTCCAGGTTTACGAGCTAACCGTTTCTGTGGGTACAACTTCACCCTTCAGCTCTTATTTTAGATGCTGGTTAGCAGGGAGTCGCGACTAAGGGGTCAGGGAAGTCGGACCGCGCTGTCTCCCTCCATCACTCTCTTTGTGCACATCCTAGCGTCCGCCTCCATCTGCAGACTCCCGGAGTGACAAAACCAGTTAGCCGAGTAATAAATCAAACCTCGGCTGCCCAATTTGGCTTCCTAATGTAATTAATAAGGGCTAAAAGCGTCTAACTGGCCGTAATCTGCGGGCGCCACTTTGAAGTGACGACTTAAAACTTTGCGTCGTTCTGGAAGGAAAATATTATGTTGGGGGCGGCGTCTGGAGTTACACAATACCTCCAGAGGGCGCCACCACATCCTTCAAACTTCACCGCTAACTTTGTCTCACTTTGTCTGTGCCCAGCATCGCTTCTTTAGAAGGTACAGAGGTAGCTTTTACCGCAAAGAGCTCTTTAATGTCACGATAAAACTTTAACTCTACATTTATCCTGATGCAGGTACGATGCCAGAGCTCTTCTAGTTGATTACTGGCGGTTAGACCTTCACCTTTCAGACGCAGTCGCACGAGCAGAAAGGAGAAAAGTCTCCAGCGTGATGCTCGCCGCTCAGTTCGGGACGCCACGTAGCCGGTTTTTATGCCCGTCGGCTTAATAAGCTGCAGCTTTTACGCACTGCTGTAACACTGTCCTAACAAGATTAATGAAGTCTTTCCATCCAGCTAAAAGATAATGGGTTTCATAGCCAATCTGATCATTTCTTTCATATTGAAGACAAATATAAATGGGCATAATCAATATTACTGCCAAATAAAGCAACTGGAATTCAGCTAAACTGAAATCAGCAACATCAATCTTCAAGAAACAGATTAAAGTGCGGAGCTGCGGCCTGATCCCACAGATCTCCACCCAGAGAGGATCTACCGGGACCTCCATCACTCGGTTGCTCCCAGACCTGCTTTAATCCTCTTCTTTCCTGCCTCTCTGCAGCGAACTGCTGAGAGGACAGCGAGCCGAGTGGCTGATTGACAGGGAGCGCGGCTTGTCATGAGTGGATTTATAGCGGGGGAGACGACAGTGGGAGGCGGTCGAACTGACGGGTGACACATAATCAGCCTCCTTATCTCACTCCTGCAAAGCTGGGCTGCATCCGGTGGCTTGTGATCGGTCTGGATTTGGCTAATGTCTCCCACTCTGGACAGCTCGCCGTTATCAGGGCCTGGCCTGGACTTCCTTTACCTGCTGCACCTCCGCCCCCCTCGCTGTCCCCATCTTGACAGGTGAGGAGGAAACTTGAGGCTTGTGTTGACCCGGCCGGTGTGTTAAAGTTCCTGCAACAAGTCTGAGCAACAAGGTTTGTTTGTGGTCGACGTGCATGAAAAACGACGAGCGACTGCAGCAGAACTGATGGTGCAAAGAGAGGAAACGTCATTTTGGTTTTCGGGGCTGATCTACGAAATCCTCCACAGGAGTAAATTAACATGGTCTCAGGCTGCAGGAAACAAAGCAGCTCGCAACAGGATTCTCCTTCAGTCACGTCTTTAGGTGGTCAAGTGTAGGAGCTTTTCGCCAACGCTGCCAATCTCCGTTTAGGCTTTGGTGCCGAGTGAAAATTAGCACATGAAGCGCGGCGGCGGCGGCTCTGTGGCATTTTCCGTGTTGGCAACAGGAAGGCAGCAACAGTAATGAGCTTAATTGCGTCGCCTCACAACTAAGATGAAGCTGCCAGGCTGCTGGATTAAGAAACATTTGCAGCTTTTTTTTTTTAGGTAGTAAGCACAACAAAATACTTCATATTTGTTCTGGTCACATGAGCAATGCTGAGCTACAAACTCTATAAATGCTAATGGGTCTTTTCATGAACAAGGCAACCTGCTGGCTAATTTTGAGCCTGTTTTGTTCAACAACCGACTAATAATTCAGACATATTAGAAGCCAACGACAATTTAAGTTGATTTTGGACAGAACTGCCCGTCTCCTGCCGAAAGGCCACAATTCTCCCAAGATGCAGATGAAAAACGGTTGCTTAAAAAGCAGTTTAAGCGGATCTGTGTCGGCATGCTAACGAATATATGAGAACAGCGAGGACGGCGCTTTATTGATGGAGCAGTGTGAGCAACATATTGATGTTTGTAAGTTGACAGAAGAGGAAACGCAAAACGCAAACACGAGCTACAAGTGGTGGAGCCCCCTGCTGGTGTGAAAGATAACACTTTGGTTCAAACGAATGAGATTGTCTGAGCTTTAGCTACACGTTCTGAAGCCCTCTGATTGTGTTTTTAGTCCTAAATCGTTCTCCTCTTTCATGTTCTCCACATTATTCCGTGAAAATCCTCCTCGGGACATTTCTTTAGGCCGTAACGCAGATTGAATTTTGTTTGTTGTGTTCTTGGAGATGTCGAAATGGCTTTTATTCTGCCGTGCAGACGATGGTCATCCGTCTTCAGACACCATCTCTTATTGATCATCGGAGCAGTCCAGCTATCAGGTAACACCTCGTCTCAATCAGTCATCGACTGCGGAGAACTTCTCAGAAACGTCTCAGAAACATCCACAGAATGTGTCAGCGTAGGGATCGATGATCGCCGCGGTGATGGAAACATCTTAGAGTTGAACAAAAAGGAACAAAATCCGATTCTCCCACAACCTCACGGATGACTGATCTGTTTGGATCCGCTCGGGTCTGTCTGGTACCCTGATGATGATGATGATTAGAGAGCGCTCCAGCTGCTCGTGTCGGCCGTTTGGCAGAAACGCCTCGAGGTCCAGAAGCGTCTGGTCAGCAGGTCAGCTAGAACTCAAAGCTTCTGGTCTGATAACCAGCCTCACAGGGAGAAGGCTTTATTTTTATACCTTTATTACTTTGTAGACTTAAAGTTGAACGGTAAACTTAGGCTAACACCACCAGCGCCAATGTTTCTGAATCTCTTTCAAAATACTGTTTCTGTTGATACAAATCCAAATCCCTGATGCATTTTTGAGGGTCAAAAACTTAGATCGACTGCGTCGATAACACTCGAGAACTCGGCTTTCGGCTCAGATCAGCATCTGTGGAAAATTAGCTCGCATAGCTAATAGCAGCTAAAAAAAAAATGATGAGGCCAAGAAACCATAATCACGATCAATCTGATGGGCTGTGGAGGAATTTCCAGTGGATGGTACGGTGAAGCGGAGCAAATCTGTGGCCGTTCAAAGTTCAGCGTTTCCGCCATGTTTGGAAAAGACGGGGCAACTTCCAGCGCAATCTGTGGTCACGCAGATCTAAATAAAAGACCTCACACCAGCGATGGTTTGCAGAAACGGTAAACAACAAAATCTGCCAGATTCCGAGCGTGGTCGTGAACGGTGCGAGACCTCTGCAGGTAAGCCCCTCCCACACCGCGAGAAGCGGAAAAAAATCTTTAAACAGACCTCAGAACAGTTCAGCCCAGGCAGCAAAGTCAAAGCCATGTATGTCAGCAGGAATGTCCGGTCGCCGTCCAGAAAACCGCTAAGCTGCAGCTAAACTGTCACGCTGGCAGCCGCAGACTCGTCTGCCGATACAAAGCTAATGAGTGACATTTACGCTTGCCAGCGCCGCGTCGCGTCGCACAGAAACAAAGAAAAATACTTTCCCTCATCATAATCTGATTTTGGAGCCGCTGCTGCCGTGATTGACTTTTCCTGTGACACAAACCTCAGCTGCTGACATTCCAGTCCAGGCGGGGGAGCCGTCCAACATTAATAAACTGAGGTGAACGAGGAGAAGAGCGACACCGCCGCTCGCTGACACCTAACAGCAGGGGCGCTTTGTCCCGTTTCTGCTGCACCAAAATGAACTGCACCTGGGAGTTAACGCAAATTTTCAAATATTAGCAAAGCTAGCGTGGGCTTCACGTTGTGTTTACACTGCATGACAGCCAAATTTCTGAGGACTATTTTAAATTTGCCCGTCCTCATGACCGTAGCTGTGCTGTCCACTGCTCTCCTGGACGCCATGCCCTCTGAGGGATGAAAGTCCACCCGCCCAGTCTCATGAAATCCTGTGGGAAAGACTCGGTAAGAGTGGCCTGTTTGGTGTTTTTGTTATGGCCACGATGATTCATGCTGTAAAAGGGCACGAAGGGCTTTGTGGTTGAAACCTTAGCGTTTCAGCTCTGGGATCGCTCTCAGGCAGGATACGAGGAGGAAGAAGAGTCCTCCACCTGTGGGTAACCTCAGAGAGCAACATCAGGCAACAACGGCCCTTTTATCTGGTTTGTCCTTTTGATGCCCTCAACCTCGGCAACGGCTAGCCTTTAGCCTAGCTTCTGCTAGGAAACTACACGTCTGACAATGGAAACGTACATGCCAACTGGGCTGGACCACTGGGAGGAATGGCAGCTCAGATGAACTCTGCAAAGATTGGAAGAGGACGAGTGGATGGTGCAGAGGACTTGATGGAACCCGGTAATGTGTTCTCTGCACCCTGTGACTCTGTGCCTCAGCTGGTCCGGCCCAAGTTGCGGGTAACCGAGTGTGAAATGGTAGTGTGGAACTGAAGCATCTGCACCAAACAAACAATCTTTGGAGGAAATAAAGCTGCTCTCCTGCATCTGGCAGAGAGGAAACGTGTATTCATTAGAATCATTGGGCAACCTGCGACATCAGTGCTAAAGTTTAGCGAAAAACCTGCAACTTTCAGCCGCTTTGGAGCGATCAAGCGCAGGATGACGTGTACTCTACAGCAAATTATTCCCCCTGCTACACATGGTAAGTAAAGTGAGGCCTCCGACAGCTTCACAAACATTAACATTTTCATTCTCCCCTCATCGCTAACAGCCCCAGGGAGGCCCGACCATGCGTATTCTATTAACAACAGGCACGCCCAGCGCTCCCGAGTCCCACTCTATCCAGACGCATCCGCAAATCCCCCGGTGAAGGCTGTTTGTGCTCAGCAGAGCCTGCAGCAGGGGTGGAGAGAGGGACCGTACAGAGATAGGAGGGCGATAGACGGCACACCACCTCCAGCTGAGCTCCTGAATGTCCTCGGGATAAATCCACCTTTTAGGCTGCAGGGACTCATCCTGCTTCATTCATTAACCCCAAGAGGAATAAAAGTTCAGCTAAAATTCGCACCAGTGGAATCTGCATGAATGTAAAGATGCAGACCGTTACTACATCTAACCTGGAAGCTTGCTGCTGCAGCAGGATTAGCTGGATGCTAACAAATAAAGTGAACCCTCTTCCCTTCGTTGACGACTGAGATATCAATCGACTGACCAAACAGGTTCAGTAGCAATGTAGCTGTTAATATGAAAATAGTCGTACTTGAATTAGGGCTCTTTGCTAACCGCAGACAGGAAAGACTGCAAAGATGAGAATAAATCGAGACATTTGCGCGCGGTTATCGGCGGTGAATGAGTCTTTGCTTTGAGATTCTTTCTGGCAGTTTGGGTCCGGAGCGGCTGGAGCTTTAAACCATCAGGGGATCTTCTATCAGTCAAATGCATGCAGAAATATTGGCTTTCAAATGAGACCAAAAACACAGCTGTTCTTTTTTTTTTACACTAAAAAAGAAGTTAGAAGAAAATAAGGCAGGTCTAAGTCTGAGGAAAGGCCCTACAAGTTGGCTGTTGCTGCCTGTGATTGCAACTTTCTTGGACTCTGAGCTGCGCTTGTTGTGATAGTGAAGGTGTTTATCACGTAATGGTATCCACAGTGGAGCCACTGCAGGGCCAAGATAGCAAGCTGCTCTTTTCAGATCAGTTCTGTTCCAGCAGTCATAATGGCTGCTGCTATGATTAAAGATGGAGAGACAGCTTCTGGACCTCCACCGCGCTCTCTCCGGGGCGGCCCTGGATCGCGGCAAATCATCCTTCCGAAGACATAAACAGGCAGTTGTGTTTTTTTGTTTTTTTTAAAGAGTTCTGTTTAATTACGCCCATCTTTCTTTGCCGACTGGCGACTTCTGCATGTTCTGGAGGTCTGGAAGTCTTTATTTTTTTAAAATATGATTTTTTTGTTGTGGGTCCCAGAACAGTCAGCTAACATTTGAAATAAGTGACTTCATATTTTCCTGTTCCGGGGAGGACTTGAGCATCTTTCCCCACAAAGATGGACAACCAGCGTGGTAAACAAAGAATGAAAACCAGCCACAGCGACTGGGCACAGGGAAAGACAACAGTGCCCTCTACCTGCTGCAAGTGTAATGACACCCAGAAGGACAGTGAGAGAAGGAGTGAACCCAGGAGGTGAGTCGACTTGCAGAGGACATCTGCATTCACGCTGGTCGCCAAATTCATTTTAAAGACAATCTGTAGCTGGAATCTGTACCCACAATCAACAGGAAGTTAGAGCGCCACACCGAACAACGAGCTCCAGCACAGCCAGCAGGGAGCCTTTCAGCATCCCTCTTCCTTTCACCCGTCTCTCGCTGTAGCTCGCGCCTAGCTGCAGCTGATCTGGCTCCGAGCAGCGTGGGCGGCAGCGGGCAAGGGCACAAAGTGGTTTGCCGGCGAGAAAAAAAGAAAGCTACAGGGCGACGGCAGTGATTGACGGTTATAATTAGCCTGTTGAAGTTATGTAGACGGAACGAGGCCGAGGGGAGGAGTCGGCGTGTTCTTGGAGCGTCTGCTACACTCAGAAACACACAAACATGCACATTTTTATGCAAAACAAGTCTAAATTCAACTTTATCGATGGCATCCAGCCCCGTCGATCATCTTTATCGGCGATGCAGACGTTGCAGCAACATTTTGGATAGACGGCAAGCAGAACGAGCAGAACGTGCACCAGCGCAGAAACCTCGTAGTCCCATTAGCACAATCTGAACACTGACGAGGCCTCGAAGCAACAACTTCTGATCACATTAATGGAAGTTTTGCACCCCATCACGCCGCTCCCGGCTCCTTTTATGTGGAATATCATGTCACTGTCAGCGCAGCCATTAAAGCAGAACGAGGGAAAGTGCAGCAAACTCGCTCTGCCAAATGGGCCAGAGAAATGAGGATTCCATCAAGCTGACAGACCCCTCGCCGGCTTTCTGAAAAGGTGTCATCTGCTTTAATTTGATTGTTTTTGAGGCCAGTAATATGGCTTTTATTTAGCCCACCTGCAGATCTTGCCAACTCTGCCCTTCTGGAAATGTGGCGAGCATCCTTTTAGAGAGCCCAGGATGATTACGGAATCACTTCAAAACCATTTCTTACTCTTCAACGTAAAGAGGGATTTCTGTGCAGGGTAAAAATACAGGTTTGCTGTAACAGCTGTTAGCACACCCTCTGCCATGCTAGCCCCAGTTATTTTCTTCCACATCATAAATCTACAGCGTTTCAAAGCTTTCCAGCTGACAGAGCAGAAACATGCACCAACCAACACTGCTTGTCAAACACGCAAAGAGCTCTGCGATGACCAGGTGAACATCAACACACGCAGCTCTTCTCTTTATGCTTTCACAGGCAGGTTTCAAAGCACAGTCAACCAGCACAGACAGGGGCTGATCTTACCTTTAGCTGGTCCACCCGTAGGAGGCAGCACCGCGGTCTTCAACCTGCCAAGAGAGGCAGAAACCTGTGTTAATAAGGGTGAAATGAAACCAAAGGCGCGCCCGAGAGTGGCTGTGTGGACACGGAGAAGAAAAGGTCTCTGGATTTACTTTGAAATTTCAGGAAACTGCAATAAACCCTGACGCGCACGGCGCCGTCAAAGCCTGAAATCGGACCTGGATTTTACTAATTTCTGCACCGCTGGTGCAGCCGGCACGGCTCGCCAGCCAAACTCCTGCACCGGACTGTGGCGAGGCTGGCGTGATTGACAGGCGCTCTCTTGCTGTGACCTTGTTGGTACACCGAGGAAATTAGAAAATGAAAACAGATTAGAAAAATGCCACAGGAGCGCATCCATCCACTGAAGATAAAAACCTCATCGCGCCGCTGCAGTCGCACGTCAGCCGCATCAACCCCCCTTCCAGAGCTTTGCTGGCATCTCTCTCTCACACACACACACACACACACACACACACACACACACACACTTGGCTGGCAGTGGCCTGGTGGGGTCTGTGTCGCCCCAGGCTCAAACCTGTGTGCTATTTGTCTTCTGAAAATGTTCAAACGCTGCTGAAGTTATTTGCTGTCAGGGAGGAAGGAGGCATGTCATCTACTGAAGATCTGTGGAGCACCTCTCAGCGCCTGTGGGGAGCTTTCACACCCACGCTTCAGTACAGGCCCAACACAAAACCTCAGCTCTTCAGGGGGTGAACAGCTCCTGACCTCACGTGCACGAGAATATCTGTCCATGGAGAACGGGACTCCAACCTTCAAATATAATAACACTGCACCAAAGAGGCCTCTGGATGTCCCTGACCCTCCGCTCCGGTTCTCCTGGTCTCCGACTGTGGTCACACTGGTGAACCAAAACCAGGTTCTGGTCACTGGGAAATGGTCGGAGCTGCCGCTCCTGAAGTCTGCAGGAGGAGGGTCCGTCCTTCAAATAGTTCCAGGAAGCCTGGACTGTACAGAAGTGCACAGAAAAGGCCCCCCAACACCCAATTAAGCATGATGGGGCACTGTAATGGTGCATCCAAGCACCACCGCAGTCTTTATCAGGGTTTCAAACTACCCCTCAGCGGCCTGATGACTTTGGTTTCCAGTGACCGTCTGATGACTGAGCCATTTGCGCCTCAACATCTGGAGCTTCTCCCTCCATTTTAAACAGTTTTCGCACATCATCATTTGTCTTAATTGCCATGCACGGGGCTAATTTCTGAAAACCGTAGCCTCCATTATGCCAGCGGTCTGATATCTGCCCCCTTCCTGCCCTAAAAACAGATAGGGAGGCTAATATTGTGCTGCTCTAAAGCCAGTGTTTACCAGCAGGTTTAAGGCAGCGGGCCCTTAATTGCATCCATTATCTAAAGCGGCAGGTCTGGGCCGAGGTTGCCGAAAGAGATGGGGGATTTCACTTATCTCTGTTTATTCAAATATATATATATATTATAATAACTGCCAGTGGTGTAGATAATAAGTAATGAGCACATATTGAGGAAATAAATAATGAAAAAGCGAAAGGATTGCCTCGGCACTTTTATCATTCTCCATTTTCTGCGGAGAAAAGAAATGTGGGAGCGTAGGCCATCGCGGCTTAAGACCCATTCAAAGTCTGCAGGAAAATGGGAGTTTCTTTGTGTGAGGGGGCTCATAATGGTCCCCCCACCCATCCCCTGTGGTGAACTGCAAAATGGAGATATAAGTGAAAAGCAGTGAGAGACGGGGAAAAAAATCTGAATACACCTGTGAGAGAATCAGCTGTGACGACCGACAGAACATCAACGTTTGGAGTGAAAAATCCACTTTAATGTCATCTGGACAAAGAGTTCCACTGCAGATGTTAGCTGCAATCGCAGCTGCGCTGCGGCTAAAACCTGATGTTCCCGATGAATTCCCTAAACCTCATGAGTCTATTATCCTGCCGAGATTCTGGAAGATCGAAGCAAAACTACAGCAACAAACCTCAACAGGGTGGAGGCGGACCACGAAGAGAATGGACATTCACAACAGTTAATTAGAAAATAGCCAATCATGACGTCTGATTGTGGGACTGACACTTTCTTAATTAACATTTCTTTGCTGTATCATGTCCTGTAGACATCAAAGACACTTCTGGACATAACAGATGTTTAATTTCAAATATGAGGACCATTCATGCACTGTCTGATCAGCAAGTCCTCGATATCATCTGCATAGAATCGCATCTAAAGCTCTAAAATGAATCATTTATAAAATTAACTCTTAGATATCAACGTTTCCCCCTTCCTGTGTCGAGTTTTGACCAATTACAGGTCGACCCTGCTGCCACATCTGCAACACAACTGCCATCAGCAGTGCTCCCACAAACATCTGCGCATTATTGGCGTCCTCTCTGAATGAACGCGGAGAGGACGTCCTCCCCGAGTTCATGTTCTACAAGCACCTGGCAGCCGAGCGCAGGCCGAGTTAGCGGCGAGCTGCCATCCCGGCTCGTTACATCACATGACATATGTAGGGGCAGATGGGACGGATAGTGCTCCAGTGATTATTTATCAGAGGCGTCTGCGGCATCCTGATCGGATATTGCAGGAAGCGCGCCAAAAGCCCACCTTCACGTGTGGAACGTTTGCAGACCGTGTTCCAGCAAACTGGTGCCGACTCAAAGAGCGTCATAAAAATTTTATTTCCAGGTAATTAAAGGCTTGTTAAATTTGTATCAGCAGATCGCAGATGCTCGGGAATTATTGGACATAAAACTGTGTAATCAGACTCGTCTCGCACACGTGCTGCTGCTGCTCCCGCGCTCCATCCAGCTTCTTTCATCCTTCCGCCGCAGCCGTCCCAGGACACGGGGCCGAGACCCCTTTCACTTTCCAGCTCTGCTTTTAACTCTCTGAAAAGCCCCACGCATCCCGGCTGTGCTCCATATAGCAGCTCTATAGAAATACTCCTGTGGAGTCACGTGACGCCATAGCTCAGACCGGCCAATCAGAGGAGTGCTGCTTTTATTAAAAAGACGCCAGGAACATCTCTAGCTAACCAACAATTTAAAGATCACACTTACTCAGTTAAGCAGCAGTAAACTCTCAACAACTGGTTGTAACAGCCTTTTCTTTCACTGGCAGCTGAAAGAAAAAGAAAGATGCCAACGCGGTCCGATTACGAGCGTCGGCAGGTTGAGCTGGTTCTTCTTTTTTGGGTGTAAAAGGCACTTGTCCATTTTACTCTGAAAGGGCAATAAAAAGGGGTATTTCAGTAATGGTGTCACCACCTTACTGAATTTATAACCCCTTTAATATGGCGGAAGGTGGCAGGATGGAAAAAGGAAAAGAGGGGGACGATTTTTATCTGAAAGAGGAAGAATGACAGTTCCATTACCTGAGAGTCCAAAGAAGCCGCCTGCTATCCAACAAGTAGTCCCCCCCAGCCCTGCCCCGCTCCCCCTTCCCTCCAGAGTGCTTATTAAAAGCGAAGGTGCACTATTCTGGGCCATCAGCAGCGAGGCGCCGTCATCGATCACGCGCCCAGGAGCCAATCACCAGCTTCAGTAACCAGAGTCGTCCTTGGCCTGCGCTCGCCGTCGCCACGGAGACGATAACGCGGATGTTCCCCACGCTGAAGACACGGGCGCAATGACAGCGAGTACGACTCCCGCCGAGCCGCGGAACACCTGAGGGGTTGGTCAACCACCTGAGCCGTGACGGCGGTTCTCCACGCCGCCGAAGGATTGCGCCACGAGTGAGGATTAGGATTCAAATCAGGATTTATTTTTTTTACACTAATTACTTAAGCAGTCGCTACAAGTGGATTTTATTGAGAAAACTGCGTGAAGCCGCAGTTGAGCTCACATCTCATTTTAATGACCTTCGGTTGGAAGCCGTGACCGCCAGAGTCAGTGGATTTAAACTTTAATATCGATGAATAATTAAAGTTGTGGTGGGAAAAGACCATTAAACTGACCAATAAAGAGAAATGTCATGTTAAATGGGTTTGGAATAGTAAGTCTTTCATTACCGGGACTGGAGGTCTTTACTCTGTAAGGTTAAAGACGATTCAATCAGAACAATTAGGGGAAAAAAAAACAAAAAGAGCTACTGCAGGTTTTCGAGTTCCTTCCAAGAGTCTCAACCGCTTGAAAACCTGCTCCGATTTGGACTTCTGGGAGCATCTTTGTGCAACTTTCCAACATTTTTCCAGGCGTTTATGCCCGTGTCAGTCGGACTGCAGAGGAATCGCGGCGATAGCGGCGGCTAAATTTGTGCAAGTTGGATTAAATGGCCTCTTCAGCGAGCGTTAATGCCAACCGCCATTAGGACGCAGCGGGAGTAGAGAACCACGAGGAGCGCTCGCACTTTGGGCTTAATGCGACTCTCCCGAGTCATCAGCGCCATCACTGCGAGCGCTAATGGCATCCGCCATCACCACCGGGCAAACGCGTCGTTACGCCAGCGTGTGTGGATAAGAGGTTGCGACTGGGGCCGCTGGGTAAACAAGGCTCGGCTCCTCGTTTCCACACAATCCGTGACGAGCAGGTTTCGGACTCATCGGCTGAAAACATTAAAACAACAAATGAGCTCAACGTCGTCACGGAAACTGACCTTCGCTAGCGCCTGAAGCTCAAAGTACTCAAGGACTTTCCTGTCGTCCTGGAGAAGCCGTGGTGACTGCGGGTAAGAAAGGAGTTCAGGCCATTACCAGGCTACTTTTATCGTAAATTTAGTTAAAATCAAGTCCAAGAATCTAAAAGTGCCCAACAGGCCCGCTTCAGGCCCGCTTGTCCTCCAGGCTCGATGACCCGTGATGGATCGTCTGGGTCTGACGGGCGTCCAGGCGAGCTCGTTCTCCAGACAAATGCCACGCTTAAGTGTTTTAAAGCGGTCTCCTCCGCTAATAAAGATGTCTATCAACTGTGAATAAGTAACCTGTCGACCCGTCAGGTGGGCACTGAGGACGGGGCGGAGGGCGAGATCAGCAATCCAGAGATCCATCACACGGAGCCAACACGGCAAACTCATCGAGATAACAATTGCCAGAGAATACCGCTGCATAAAAATGGATAATGAAAGCCAAGCCGCCGTGCCAGTAATAGCATCAAGCTAATAAAAGAGATAAGCAATCAAACTTGAAGCCGAGTTGCGTTAAAGGAAACAATATCAGTCCTGGTTCTTTATGAAGGTTCCGGCTTTTCATAGCAGAAGCAACCAAGATTAGGGGAGAACTCGTTTAGACATCAAACTTTACATTTTAATTAAAATCAATAGCGAGACAAAGCTTCGCTTGATACCATGACACAAAGTTTGGGCAGAGTTCAGAGGAATTGTTGGAGGAGTCGTGTTGGAAAGTATCGATGCGATCAAAAGTTAAGAGGAAAAGTTAGCTTTGTTAGCATCTGTTCTGATTAAAGCTAACCGGGGTTGGCTTCTCAATTACAACTCAGCTGTTCCAAACTGAACAAAAACCACAGATCCGTGCTCCTGCTCGATGTTAGAAACCACCAATTTTTATTACCAATTAAATTCTAACAGACAAGACAGGAGGTAAAATTAGCTTCTTCCTCTCAGATTTTAAGGTTCAATAAAAGTTTAAGAGGCTTTTAAAATTTGGGTCAAACTAAAGACAGGATGGAGGGAGGAGTGGAGGACAGGAGCGATCACACCATCAACTCCAACACACCCAGGACAGGAGAGACGCAGCTATACTGGTCCTGGAAACGTACCAGTAACCGTCAGTGATGTGCACTCACATGTCCCACTGTGGGACTACTATAGCTCACGCTAGGGCTTGTGTTTCTTGCGTGATGCTAACGGTCAAAACCTCCAGCAGCAACACTGAGAACCCAGCGGAGGTCAGACGATGAAGCCGATCCCCGGCCGAGCGTGAGACACTCGGCTTTCCGAATCCAAACGCTCTTCCAGGAAAAGTCACCTGGGATTTTCCTCAAGTTCCTGTTTCACAGCGCAGGTGTGGCGGTGCTTCTCTAATTGCCCCCCGCGGTTTGTTCGTCTGAAACACACCTGGACTCCAACACTCCAACGCCTGTTTGCACACGTCTTGTCAGCAGGAGCAGATTTGTTTGTTGACAACCTTCAGACATAAATGAAGGCTTTTTACATCAATGAACGACATAATTGCTAAAATGAAAAATATTTTCAGAGCTTCTTCTCGGAACGAAGGGTCCAAAAAAAGCCGGAAAACTTTAAAACTTCACGTCACGCTCTGTTAGACTTTTACCTTTCTGCAGCCGACTTAAATTGGCTGCATCCTGGCGAAGGAAACGCGGCGGCTCTAGGGGATGAAAAAGCACAAACATTTTTGTTTTAAGCAAAATCGGACGAGTGTTTGCGTCAAAAGTCCATTTATCTTCCTGAGAGAGGCGGCAGAAGCTGGCCGGGATTGAGGAACTGGGTCTCCGGCCGACTCTCACCTTCAGCACTCCCTCAGCTCGGAATGAGGGTGCTCCATCATCCGACACGCCGTGACACCGGCCGCGACCGCGAGGTGGGGGAAGAGCAATGGGGTGTCGTGAACCCAGCGAGCGCCTTCTTTGTGGCTCGACCGGGTCTGTGAGGCAAAATCTGGGAAACTATTCATTTCCCTGTCAAAAGTACCCAATTTATTACTGCTAAACTACACTTAACCTGATTTCAATACGCAGAAAATTACATATTCGTCACAGATTATCTGGATTTAAAGTCATTCTACGCGCAGGTCAAGTATTTAAAAATTAGTGTTGGAAAATAATGGCGTTAAATGACTCTTTTTCTGTCATATTATCTTCCTTTTCTAGAATGGAAGAATAGAAGAACTGGTCTCGCGTTTGGTCCTCAGGAGGAGGGGCTTAATTAGCAACTGTAGTTGGACACCAAAGGGGAATAAAGGAGGGTTAGCCTGTTCATTTGTATCCTTCTGTCCTGTTTCCTCACGTTTTGTTTTTTATAGATGATATTTTGTCCGGCTGTCAGTCTTGAGGTCCTCCTAAATGTTTAATATCAACATGCTAGCTTGCTAGCTCCAAAGTAGATGAACTTTAGATACATGTCAATATTTTTGTCATACGACTGATAGCAAAGCTAAAACTGTTAGCATTGCTGTGTCAATTGTACTTTGCAAAGTTGGCGTGAGCCCTTTTCTTTGACCCTTCATCCTGCACAAGAGGAAACCCCCCGTCTTTGTTTGCATCGCATTCATTTTAATTAGCGGTGGTGGGTTCTGCAGGACGCTCATGCATTTTAATTTAATCTAATTACCTGAAAAGCAGGACTCTATCCATAACTGTCACTTTTTAATCACCAGGTTCCTTTAAAACAGCAACAAAATAAGTGAAACCGGAGGAGAATCTCCTCGAGGCATCGCAACCTTTCGGGCGTTATTGGCGCCGATCCGGGAGCCGTTCCTCATTTGCTAATTGCCTTCCGTAGCGTGCATCCGTCGACTTTTAGGATATGGAAAAATATGTATGTGGAGCACACAGAGAGTTCTTCCACTCCTGCCCCCAAACAGTCATGCTGAAAATCTAAGGCAAATTTTCATTTTACGGCCTGTCAGCTCCCTGATACACAGCAAATGAATGCAGCAGCAAACAAATCTATCAAATCCTGCATCAAAACAACAACAACGGCACCGCCGCCGCTCCCCCCCGCTGACTTACGGACTATCGCGAAAGGGAAAAGGGGAGGAGGGCGTGAAAGACACAGGGATGATGGGAGTCGGTGGACATTTTGGATCTGCTGACTTGGGGAAACCCACCATGTCAGCAGGGGTCAAACCGTCGCTACGTAGCTAGCGTAAACCACAAAAAGCATCAAAACCGCCATTGTAAAGATCCAAAACGGTTGAGGGTGTGTCAACAGCTGGTTTAGAGACACAGGTGTGTCCTGTGCAGTCACACACAAGTGCTGCTAATGCTAGCCTTTCATCTTTTTGGCCTTTTATCCTACCAATCAACCACCAAACACCGCAGTAACAAACATGTCCAGATTGATCCATCTGGATGCCACCATGACTTGTTTCCCCACCGTCGCCATGAGACATTTTCAGGGCGGCTCGTGAAAAACAAAGGACCTGTGCACGCGTGAAAACGGCAGACGAAGGTACAGGTTGCGGCAGCCATGACGCCTGTCGCTCCGCTCCGTCGCCTCCGCGATGGGTTGAAAATGTCAATTTCATGCCGTATAGACTCTGATTAAAGACCTAATGGATACCTGTCTGGAACATGACAGGTTAATCAGCGGCTTTTCATAAAGCTTTTTGTCCCTCTCTGCCCGAGCGTCGCCGCCAGCGGCCAGGACAGAAGAACGGGGTGCACAAGATGCGACATTAGAGCGCCAATTAGAGCGAGCGTCGGGCCCGCCGCATCTACAGCGTAGCGATGCTGTGGAGGACACTCCTCGCCGTGTGGATTGTTCTCCACCGCCACAGCGCGGTGACACGATTTTGATCTGACGCCGCCTGACTGTCCTGAGAAAAGTGTAGTTGTGAAACGTTCAATTTATAGTCCAGGGACGTTTTTATCGCCAGCGATGATGAGGACGACTAAAATTAGGCTCTCTAGTTCGGAGGTTTTATTTTTCCCGGGAAGTTGGCGCAATTGAAATGACGACTTTGGTGAAATTAATGTTCTGCTGGTTTCCATTCAAAAGGCTCAGAGTGGGGTGGGGGGGTCTCCAATGGCCATAAATTTCAGCTATGACTGTCGAGGGGCCGCCGCGTTGGTGCTGACGCTGTAAAATAGTTTGACGGCGCGCCGGCTGGTTTTTATAGTTATATTTTTGCAATGAGCTTTTCCATTAGGGGAATATCAACTTCTGTGTGTGTGTGTGTGTGCCGGGGATGGCGGTGACATGCTGGGAGCGCTGCTGAAGCCATTTAAAGTAATACGCTGTAATTCGACGCGCCATCACGACGGATCCGCTCGGAAACAGTGACTTTAAAGATGAATCGATGCTAACAAAACGTATCCGTAACAAACCGCTTAAACGTGTGACGCTTGGGTTTTGTGTCACGTCCCCCAGATTAAGCACATCTACGACTGTGTGATGAATTGTCAAACAATTAAAGTCACATGACCAGAAAGGGGGCAGCGGTAGGGAGAAGAAGCGGCGTACCACCCACGCTAACGAGGTTTAATCATTCAGATTTCTGGTATCACATCTTCCTCCTCTCGTCGCTCAACACGGTTCTCCACCTCCAAGAACAGTTACTTCCTTAGCTAATTTGCTCAAGAAGGTTCTCATCCTCGCAGGATCTGAGGATGTTTTTACGAAGGAAACTCCCGGTTTCATTGAAATTCCTTGGCAGAAAGGTGCCGGGAAGACGTGCCAAGGAGACGCTCTCGATATCGCAGAGGCAATTTCGGCGAGACGGGAAAAGGCGAGCGGAGGAGTGGGTGATGGTCCCGTCTGCAGCGGGCTGTCAGTCACAAACCTGTGCCCACTGGCTCTGAACGCCATGCTCGGCTTGTCTTTTTCACACTCCTCCTTCCTCCCCTCGCTTCGCCGCGTTTCACATCTACGGGAAAACAAACAAGCGGTGTCATTCCTCCATTATTTGCCGGGAAGCCCACTGCTCAAACCCTGACACTTGCATAATGGGAAGTAGACGTACACGCAGCCCCTCCTCAGACGGGCTCCATTAAATGATCTGCGGCGGCCCGTGGAGACCGCCGAGTTCTTCAGATAAAGGAAAAGTAAACGGGTAGAAACGGTTCGTCGCTAATATTTGCAGTTTTCTGCGGTTACAATTGTCGCCAAGGCTTATCAAACAATAACCTTTCAAATTAATGTACAGGGTCGGAACTGTAACCGACTCAGATCTGTCAGATAGACGGAGTTAGCTTCCATTGCTAAGTAAGCAAGCGATGACAAGGTGGCGCTGTAGCTCCCCGAGTTAGAAAATTCAGGCAAATTATCAAAATAGAAGCAATAAATCGTGTGTCAAATCCTTTATTTTCATCTTAACACGCTTCACTGAGGTAAAAGAAATAAACATCTCAACAGTGCTAAAAGTTAGCATCTTTTCCCGCTTTTTCTCAAGCTGCTGCTTCTCCCCTAAACGACTTGCAACAACCTGACTGGATTGTTCAAAGTGTCGCATAAACAGCTGCGGTCTGAACCTGGTAGCTGCGCCGCTTGCAGGTAGCCTAAAAGGAGCCACACCCACCACCCGAAGACGAACTTAGCTATTACAATATAGCATAAACAGGAACCGTCTCGGGGCGTAGAGTGTAGAAGCTCTTCGGATTAAAAAAAGGAGGAAAATTAATTGGGGAACTCTGGCTGGAGTGTGATTGTGACTTTGATCAATGACGGGGGAAACTCATTAGCAGCGCCGGCCGGTGCAGGAGGCGGGCCCTAATTGCGCGCCAGTCTGTAATTCTGCACCATAATTGACAGCTGGATGAAGCAGGTGTGCCCCTTGCCACCACCAGACAGACAAAGGAGAAAGGGACACGAGAGGGGATGAGGGAGGTTGCTAAAGGACAGGAAGAGAGGAAAACGGAGAGAATATCCATCGCTCCGGACAGATTTATATCAGACAGCAGACGAAAGAATCGGGAGGCTAAAAACAGGCGTTGGTCTGATAGCTAAATGCCGCAACCAGTCTGAACCCAGTCTCAAAGACTGGTTTCATAAGTGAGCCATAATTTCTCTGTCTCTCCATACTTTGCTATCCCTGGAAACCCTGACGTACATTTTTCTGCCGCGTTTCTACTCGTGGTCGTCGTCATGAGGCGCTATTAAAAGGCTCTCCACTCCAAACAGGATCTGTATCATTGCTTCAAGAGGCGTTTTTTTTTTTCCTCCCATACCTTCCAGCGAGCTCGCACAGACGAGGAAGAACGTCGGATTCAATCAGGCCGCTGTGATTCCTTGCTAGTACGAGTGGGACTGACTGACTCACGGCTCTAATGGGTGCTCATAATCAAGCACCATGATTAAACACTTGGGGAAGTGGGCACACAATGAAAATCCTTTGGCGATGTCCTTTCCCTTCCTGCTAAGTACACTCATTACCTTGCTGCTGCAGCTACGTGGGTGCTTCATTAGCTTTTGTGCTGGGTTGCCTGTATTTGCCAACAGCTTTTTTTTTTTTTTTCCCCTCTGATTTCCACTTGGCGAAAAGGCCCCAAAGAGCCCTCGACTGAAACAGTCTGAAAACTGAAGCTGGAGCCGTTTGCACAACTAACTTTGGTGGCTCGAATTCGCTGGAAAAAGAGTTTAAACTCTGAACAACGGCCGCTGAATTTGAGACGTCCGACTGCTGCTGGAGGCCATGAGGACGATGACATCATCCGTGTGGCGAAACAGATGAGGCCTGCGCCGACTCATTAACGAGGTTCTGAACCAGGAACTGGAACTTTGACCACGACCATCTGTGCCATCATTGGCCTCCTAAAAGAACTTTATTAAAATCCAATTTAGTCCTAATTGGCAATAAATGCTAATTTTCCACACAAATAAACTAGTTTTTTCTAAAAGTTTTTTTTTTTTTTTTTTTAAGCCAAATTTCATGCTAATAAATGATTAGAACATTGAAACAAGGAAATTACATGCTAATTTTACATATTTCCAGAAATTGGTTGGCAAAGGTCAGCAACCTCTGGCATGAGGCCCACAGTAGGTACACTGGAACATAACGATGGGCCCACCATCACCGTTACGCTTCTGTCGATGTTCCCACAGCTCAGGAGGCCAAACTTGGCTTATACTCACCAGACTCGCCAGCGTTAGCAGCGTTAGCATTCCAGAGCTGCCTTAAATAAACGTCATTTCTGTCTTCAAACAAACTTAACTGGTGTTTTGTGTGTGTGTATCGTTGCTCAGATCTTTTAACGTAGCTTTCATCGAGTGTTTTAGCTGTTCTGACCCTAAAAGAAACAACATTTGTCCTCCTCTCTCCTGCACATCAGGAGACGTCTTCCATCAACATTGAGCCGCGTTTCTCCGGCAGAATCTGGATTTGATGATCTCATCTCTCACCGCTAAAATAAGCAGACAGATGTCTGACAAATGTCCTGATATCCATCAGACGTTTGTTTTCCTCTGCAGCTGCCAACGATACATCAACGCCGTCGACTCAAACCGTCTAAATATCTGCGGAGATGTCAGAGGAGGTTTTCAAACAGGTCCTCACAGTCTGTTCCGGAGGTCTAACCTGCGTCTGAGCTCGCGGCGCTCAGTCCGCGTCTCCCGATGAACTTCCCCCTCTGACAGGGCGGATCAACACTCCGTCCATCAGGAGAAACTGCAACCAAAACGGGGCTGGAGCGCCATCCTGGGGGCGGAGCTTGAGACCGTCCTGAATCCCCAATAATTGCTCCAAGAGGTTAGAGGTCAGTTAAATTTGACCTTTACTGGAATATTCAAGGGTCCATCATTCCCCAAACCTCAATCGCGCCCCAGCCGCTAGCGCCGAAGCGCTACGTCACGCTTCCTTCCATCCATCTCAAGAGTTCGCAGTGAATTCACGTATTTATCAATTCACGCATGGGTCGAACATAAACTGTAATTATATTCAATCAGGCTGAATAAGAGCTCAATAACGCGTCTGCCGCGTCCAATCTGCGCTCATCTACGAGCGCGTTCTTATCCACCCCTCCGACCCGGAAACAAGGGAAAGCACAGGGATGGAGAGAAAAGCAGTGAGTGAGGAGGAGGAGAAGGAGGAGATCAAATGGCAGGGCGGTTACGAGATGTGTGTGTGCTGCCTTTTCAGGCGGCGCTGTTTTGGCTGCCGCACCAGTCAATCACGATTACAATGGCGAGGAGAGATGGGAGCACTGGTGCAGAAAGAGCAGCAGTGATAATTACAATGCAAGGGACAAGATAATGGGAACATGCCGCACTCTCCCAATCATTTCATGTATCAGCAGCCGAGTGACCTCGCCGCCGCCGCCGCCCCTCCCCCCTCCTGACAACCGGCAATCAGGGGTCATGTTTGTGAAATCCAAGAAGAATTAATTTGAAGACGGCAGAGCGGGCTGCGATCCACCTGCGTGTTCCAACGCCGGTTTGTCACATGTCAAACACTGTTGACGGGTGCTTTTCCACATGAAATGAGCACGATGACGGCGGTTAGCTCCTTGCACGCGAGTGTGACAAATATGACCTCTAAAAACTGTAATCATAGCCCAGACTTGGAGTTGTGCGTTTCTGTCGCGCTCTTGTAGGTAATGCTTAGCATAGCATAATTGGACAAACCTGGCTAACTCCATCCTGCTGTTTCACCTGAAGATGCTGATCACTATCGTTAGTTAAGCTAAAGACGCTTCATGTTTAAATTAAGCCGTTTATGACGTGTGTGACTCCAAGGTCTACTTCCTGTAGCTGAAGTCATCAGAATGAGCAAGAAGGTTACAAGGGATAAAGTTAGCACTGCTTTGTTAGCTCGCTAGCAGCACAGTAGCATCCCCATCTATAAGTAAAATGTTACTAACTCGCTTACAGTTAGCATATCTGACCAACCTGCTAGCTTGTACGTCGGCACATTTTCTGGAATCAAACGTTTAAAGAGGCTTCAGTAAGTCTGGGGTCAAACATCAAGGTCAGGAAATGACCTCTAAAAATGCTAAATTATAGCCTGGAAAATGTTTCCCCAGCAGCGGAAATGATCCGTCTTCACAGAGAACACCTAAGCCGGAACACCACGCCAGTTGGGATCTGCGGCGAGCACAGGGACGACGCAGCAAAGTCGCAGTTTCTCTCCACACTCGATGTCTTTGAGCGCATTAATTGCGCCTGCTCGCTCAATGTCAGTCAGCTGATCCTCGCCGCCAAAGCTGAGCACACAAACGCGCCAGGAGTGGGTGATGGAGATTACACGTCACGCGCGCCCGCCGACTGTTTCAACAGCGGCCAAAGATAAGGTTGTTTGTTTGATGCCAAGGAGGAAATGCAACGTTGCCACTTCACAGTGAGCTTCAAGGGCAGATTACGTCGTTGGAAATGTTGTGCAGAGTGCGTCAGGTAAGGTGGCGACGCGCGATTGAACAGTCACAGGAAAGCAAATATTGGCGTGTGGGTGTTAGCATTTCCACCTGAATCTGAGACAGCCAACGACGCTGGTTTCCAGGGAGACGGCTAAAGCTGCACGCAGGTACAAGAACCTTAACGGGGCCGGACATAAACATGTTGATCTGACTTGAGGTATGCTACAATGCTAAAAAGCAGATCAAATGTAAATAATATGGCAACTCGGCAACAGTCACATGAAATCACATTAGGTTTCCTAAGGTTAGCAGAGACGCTAATTTAAAGCTGTCCTGCAATTAGCAAGTATCTAATAGAAAATTACTGGGATTTCTCATGTGTCATCATCAAGCTAGCATGCTAAAATACATGTCAGTGCTTCACTTTGTGGTTCAGTGCTACATGATAGTTAAATTAGCAACCTCCACAACTCCATAAATGTCCAGTGTACGCATGTCTGCGGTGCAGGACAGCAGATGTTGATATTGTTTTGATATTGCTGTAAGGTAATTTATATGTTGATTGTCAGAAAGTTGCTAATGTTGTTGCTCATGTATCATATTCCGAGTTGCGTTGCTAATCCCACCTGTCCTTGAATTATTATCATCATCATCAGATTAAACTATCAGGCTGAATTTAATCATTTAAAATAAACACGTTTTTATTTTTTTTTTTTAGCTCGCCGTGCAGCATTTAGCTGCCGACATTCATAGCAACCTAGCGGCTCTAATCCAAATCATCCGACAACTTCCTCAATTTTAATCAAAGCAGAATCATCAAACCCAATGCTGCCAGTCAAGAGGAAAAACTGTTTAATTCCCGTGTGGAACATTTACAAGCTTGTCGCCGCAACTTTAAAGGGCTGCGACGCCAAGCAACAAACGGTTAATTTTCTGAAATGAGCTTTTATGAAAAGCGCAAACCAGCCTGCTGAGGTCAAAGCAGCAACATGCAATCAGGGTGGCCTGTGTGAGGAGATTATGGCAGCCTCGCACAAAGGAACTGTTTTCTCAGCTAAACGACGGATTAAACGTTCTCAAACTGCAATTAAAAGGAAAAAAAAGCCATAAAAGTTAGCAGCCTTGATGAAAGACAGTTAAAGTTCAGTCTGTGGTCACAGTTTTAATCCTCGCGGAGGGTCTCCATCGAGCTTCTCTCGGTTGATGTTTTGATTAGTTGCACCTGACAAACAGATAGCAACAACAGAAACTGCCATTTCTCCAGTTATTGGTGACTTCATCCTTTATTGCAAGAAAGGAACTGGTTCATAAACTGGGAAACAGCCTCAGGCTGGACTGGAACACAAGCATAGAGCATCGTTGCCCCCTCGCGGTCACCATTGGTAATGCAACAACCCCCAGACGGTTTAAATGCAACTAAATTTCCTTATATACTTTTAAAATATAATTATTTACACCCCTGGAGCCGACACCTAAGAAGAAGAAACAAGATGATGTGACAGAGTGAATCTGGACATTCAGCGCATCTGTAGAAATAACAATATGAAGTTCTAGCAGGGATGAAGGCCCTCAAGCCTCTCAATCTTTATGTAAACATTTGCCTACAAAGTCAAAGAAAACCCTTAAATTCGTATTTTCAGGAATTCAAGAAATACCAAAAGCATGAAAAATTGCAAATAAACTAAAATAACAAGATTAAAATAATTTCATCAGAAATGCGGAAAAAAAATGAAGATCTCAGAAATGGCGACATCAAACTAACTGGAGGGAATCTGTCAAAGCTGGTCAGCCCACCCGCTCAAACTGCATCCTAAATTTGCAACTGTTGCAAAATTGCACAGACGCCGTCGGACACAGGCGCGCTCACGTCAATCATCTGGCTGAACTCATGAAGCACAGCTAGTTCTCTGATGCACCACCAGGTGGCAGCATTTTACCCGATATAAATAAAGTGCTGAACATGCTCCTCCAAAATTTATCTACGATTAAGATTCTGCCTTTTAATGTACAGGAAATAAAACACAACACATCTGTCAACAAAATGACTGAATAGTATTTGAAGGGTTAAAAAATATAAAATATAAATATACTGTATGTCATATGAATCAAAGACACACGACTGCCATCTTAAATTTGACCATAACGTACTTAATAAAGCCTATATTCTGATCACGGGATGTGTTAATATTTCTGCCTGTTATTTTAATTTTTCCCCCAAAGATGTTGAGATTAATTATCGAACAATTTATCCGCATTTCAACAAAACAACCGATGTGTGAGCTGGGACAGACGTCACCAAACAACCGTGAGCAAACAATCTCACTCACCAGTTCCTAGAGCTTCTTTTTTTTTCCATTGTCGTTGAAGAATATCTTGTTTTCTTCTTTCTTCTTTTTAATAACTCAATATTCGTCCATTTTTAAGGATTTAAATTATTCCGTTGACAGTAGGGATCCTCGCAGACGTCGGACGGTCGTCATCAGAAACACCTGTTTGCAACGACCCAGGTGCAATTTCTTGTCATGCGTTCAGGGTCACCTCGGAAAATTACATTTGTTATTAATAAATCGGCACTTCTATTTATTTTGTGGAAATAAACATGCATAATTATAACCTCTGTTGATATATGGCATGTGTTATTTCTGTTTCGATAATGTCATTTTAGGCCAGCGTTGTTTTGTGTACTTTGAACGTGACAGTCGCATTTACGTATTTTTTTCTTACGTGCGACTTAAACGCCACATCTGTCAGTGATGGGATCTTAGCATCCCTTTAGTGAGCCTATTCTAGAAGCTTCTAATACACATATACACATTTTACCAAAGTATTTAGTACATTATCTATTCTAGACAGGATAACTCAACAAAAGTATGGATTTTTTTTTTTTGGGGGGGTGAAGATGCAATTACCGGCCCTTGACACCAGGTGGCAGCACACCTCTGCACTCCAACAGGACATGAACCATCACAGCCAGGAGTTCCATAAAACTTTTATTCAACTGTTAATCAATAAAAATAAACTTAAATGTTACAAAACTTATTTTAAAGTCAATAATTTTTATTTTTATTTTTTTACAAATAATGTCTCCTTTTCAATATATAGAAAAATACAAAAGGCACTGCGAACAGTCTGCTACATCAACAGCAGAACCCAGGGGAGATTTACATCCTGTCAATAACGCAAAGTGAGCCTAGAAGAGCTTTTTCACAAACAAGACTGTTAAATATATTTTTTCTGCAATTCTATAACCGTGAAGCTAGAGCGCAAAGTCACAGACAACAGTCGCATCTCTCGGGACTCGGCTGGCACTCAGACCACTTAATGCCGCCGTACAGGTCCCAGAAGTTGAGATTCCTGCTCCCTGCCAGGATTCTGCATAACCCAGCTAACCAGGCAACCCTCAGGTGTGACCGCTGGACCCACACTGGTGCTCAGAGACGTTCTGGTCTGAACAGATGGGTTGTTGGGTGTCCTGCTAGTGCACACATCCTTGGGACACAGTGGAAAGTCCCGCTAAAATGGCGCCCAGGTTGTTGGATGTGCATGAAAGCAATATTTAATTGAGCACAAGTCTATAACAGAACAACCCCCCCGCCCCCATAACACTGAAGTACTGAGATCGTTTACAATCATCTCTGGCCTGATCCAGAAACATTCTGTACAAAGCTGATCTTTTTAAGGCCCCCCTCCCCCATACCCGCTCCCGCTGTCTATTGTGCAAATTCACGATTCGTTCACATTCAAGGCCAAAACTGGCTCTGCAATCTCTTTGGCAACCAGTTTTAATGGCCAACTCTGCCAGACTGTAGCTGTCAAGGCCTCCAACGGTTCTTTCCGTCCATCGCTGGATCCCAGCTCGGTCCCAGAATCACAGGAAGCCGTGCTCGTCCAGTCCTTTCGGAGTGACTGGGTTCCACTTGGCTGTAGCCTTCACAGTCGGATATCCTGGAGGACAAAACGACTGAGTCAATGACAACACTTCCAAACAAGCCCGACGTTTCCAGAAACAGCGCTACCTGATTCTGATCTGGTTCTGGGCTCCGTCAGCTGGACGTCTCTGGCAGGCAGCCTCCTCCCCTCCGCGTCACTCTCTCCTGATGAGGTGTGCTCCTCCGCCTCCATCAACAGGGCCGGCCTCCTGTGGTACTGGGCCCGGTACGTGTCCGTCATGCAGCTGTCCACAGAGAAGTAGGTGGTGGGAAGACCCACGCCGGGCAGATCGGCGTGCTCGCTGTGCCCCGGGTTGGGGCTGGGCGCCCTCTCGTCGCTCTCGCTGGCTGACAGCTCGTTCCTGTCGTGGTCCGAGGAGCCCGACTTGGAGCTGGCGTCCGAGGAGAACCTGTGCTCCTGCGGGGTCTCGATCCAGCGGCGGAGGGTGTGGTGCGACAGCAGGGAGCCGTTTCTGGGCAGGTTACGTGGGCTGGGCTGGGTCAGTGACTCAGGGGGTGGGGGGAGCACGCCAGGTAAATCAGGAGGAGTAAGGCCAAAGGTCTTGGGTGGTACAGGCGGGGGGAAGCTGGGCGATATGGGGTCAGTGTTACTGGACTCCTCGTGCTCACAGGAAGGTCCTGCTAGGTCGTCTGAACTGTTCCACTCAGAGCTGCTGGTCTTTGCCAAGTACAGGGGCGTCCCGTCCACCTTCTCTTCCTGTCTGCTGTCCAGACCGCTGTTCCTCTCCAGAATTCCAGGAGTGTATCTGAAGGCCCGTTTTCTGCAGCGCAGAGAGAGACAGGGAGTGTGTATCGGCCACCAACAAGAAACTGACAATCACAACAGACTGCTGTTACCTTTGGATCGGCTGACCCAGCACAAAGTTCCCCTCCGGGAGATCTGGAGATTTTCTTTGTTCACCTGGAAGCCAACGAGGATTTCACATAACATCGTGGTCGTCGCTAACAGATGGCTAAAAAACCGAGCTAGCTAACATCTGTGGCGTTTCCACCCCCGCTGTCTCTCCAGCAGAGATGTTATCTAACGGGTTCACAGTGAGGTCTTTAGCCTGGTCTAGACAGGAAGTACCGGAGCGGCTAGTCTGGCACAGCGCCCCCGGGGCCCCTGTGTACCACCACGAGTGTCTGGGAGCCTGGCTTCATTTCCAGCGTCCACCACATCTGAGCGTGCTGTCCAAATGAAACAGAACGAACTCTGGGAGATTTAGAAGCAGGAACGCACAGAAAGGAACAAACGCTTGGAAAAATCTATACTGAGAACGTGACGCCACTGAGTTATGAGATAACGCTGATTTCACCAGCTAGACCAGGAAAAACACGCCTGCAAACAAGTTCCTGGGTGGCTTCGCTGAGCTAGCCCAGCGGGGGTGATTTAAGGTGGACAACAGCTGACTAACAGGGCAAAGCAAGCAGAGTGGGAGGCTGACGACCATCTGCCATGCGTCAGCAGAAAAACCTCATTCACTCTCTCTCCTCTTAAAGCATTAGAGCTTAAATCCTTTGTGCTGGCGTGCAATTGCTCCAGGGTCAGACCCCGGCCCCCGGATCCCCTCTGGAGCGCTACTGCGGCTGCGCGACACGATCTTTAACGTAGGCAAGTAAAAGCAGCATCGTGGGGAAAAGGAGAACACGCTAACCTGCGAGCTGCAGAAGGAAACACAAACCCATCTCACCATATTCTGCATCACGAGCAGGGCTTCACTTATCTTAGCAGAATATTTATCTCATCTGAATGATATTTGGAATTTTAGTATACACAGAGGGAGAAGTTAAGCACACAGCTCTTCTCTGCGTAATCCTCACTTTGAACACAATACGGGCGTCTTCAAACGGAGACATAACAACCTCTTGAGTTCGTCTCTGATGACGTCTGCCTGGAACAATTACAAACCTGAGAGATTTATTCAAAACTGGACCAACGTTCATCACTGAAGGACCAAGGGGTCCGTGCTTCTCCTGCCTGTGGGGGGAATGTGGGCTCAGCTCCTCGCAGAAATGGCCCGCCCACATCTGTGTGCTTTCAGAAAGGATTCTGGACTTTACTGGACTGCTGAGCCTTCTGAGACTCCGGCTTAAACCAGACTACCGTCGCTGGGGTCGGGCCAAAATTGACTTTGCACACGTTGGCTGCAGCGTGTCGAAACAACAGGCAGAGAGGAGAGCGTTAGCACATCCAGGAGATCAACACGATCACTCAAAACACAACGGCAGAATGTTTATCCAGTCAAAACCCTGACTGTCGTTGCTCCACATGGACACTAGGGGGCGTTTGCATTCAGAACATGCAATTTCACCATTTCACAGAATACCTGGGCTTTATTCCTTCCCACAACTGTCTGAGCAGATGCTTACACCAGCCCCTTACACTTTCCTCAAAGTTATTTTTAACTCTGAATAAACAGAAAGACACGACCGAGGCCTTGAAATCACCGCGGTGCTGCCAAACTGGCATTTTCTCTGCCTTGAGTTTGAACACTGCCGCCTGACAGGCCAGGTCGCAGCGCTTTCTGCCTGGCTGGGCACAGCTGGGCGGCCCCCACGAGTCCTCCTCATCTGCCCCTCTTACTCAGGATTAACTCGGCGGGTTCCGGCAGGAATTAGTCTGTTTTTTTTTTTTAAGATACTTGTTAATTTGGGAGATGATTTCCCGTCACTGATACATCAGAGAGCTGCATAAAGACCCAGAAAAAGCCCCCATAGCTACCCAATCTAATCTCTCATCATCTCATGTGTGAAATAATTTAGCCTCTTTTGTACCTTTTTTTCCATGTGTGTTTCTTTTGAGTTGCTCAAAATTACCTTTCCTCTGCATAAAAAAAGGTCAAGGATGCTCAGAGAGGAACCAGCGCTGGCTTATTTCCATTCAGTATCCATTTCAATCTGGCTGTGACCTTAACACAACTGATGGAACAATAAATCAGGGGGCTGGACTGTACTATCTTAATATCTCAGATCCTAACAACAAACTGAAGTCTCTCCAGCAGAGGCAAGTTTCTTTGAAGTCAAGGCCGAACTGTGACGGGGCTTTAATTTATGACTTATTCACCCGTGGAGAGCGTCGGCGTGTTTGTTCCCCCGGGATTCAATGGCAGAACTAAAGGGGCGAAGAAATGCAACTAAAATGAGGAGACGTACCGGTGAAAAGCTGCAAAATGTCAGTCTTCAGATCATCGCTCCTCGCAGGGAAGTGATCCCTGAAAAACCAAATCAAATGTCTTATTCAGCAGGCACCAGTTACCATAGATACTTCACCTCATCGCCACTGCCAGCACTCAAATATGCTGCTCAATCTGATCCAAACGCTGCTCCAGATTCACTTTTTGCATTTTTTATGCTTCAAAAAATACAGGTTGCTGATAATACTAATCACGTATCAGCGTGTGCTTGGTTGGTTCTGACTTCAGGAGCTGGCAGACAGATGGAATTATGACCTGTAAAGGTAAACCAGGACATAGTTCTGGTAAGTCAGGACTCTTCTTGTTTTAATTAGAAAATGCTGGAGCGGTTAATCATTTAAAAATGGCAGCACTGTTGAGAGCCTGAGGGGGGCGTATGAGGACAGAAGAAGCTCACAGGCTTCCTGGTCCACCACGTACCTGGCCAGGTGCTGCTCTGGGATGGGCCACAGGTTTTCCACCACGGGTGAGTCCAGGTTAGCCGAGCCGTTGCTCAGCCTGTCGCTGCTCTCGTATCCGGACTCGGTCCTCTGGATCCTCCAGGTGTCGTTGCGCGCTTTGAGCGCCGCCGAGCCTTTGGAGCGGTCCTTGTCGCTGGAGGCGCCCCGGCTGTCCGAGTCCAGCGAGCTGCGGCTGCTGCGGGTCTCGTGCCGCTGCTCGTCCTCGTAGATGGTCATCAGGCTCTTGGGTTTGCGCTCTTCTCTGCCCCCCCAGGTGAAGTCTACGTCTCTGTTGCGAGTCGGTGACTCGCTGCTGGGCCGCCTCTTTGGACTGTGCTGCCTCCGTTCCTGATGGACCGTATGGCTGCCGCCGCTTAAAACGCTGTCCACGTTCAACACCTCCCGCATGGGCTTCCACAGTCGGCTGGGCCGACTGCGACCCAGCCCGCCGCTTCCCGGTCGTTCTCGGGAGTCCTGGCTGCCATCGGTGTCGTACCCGTTGATGGGACGGTCCGGCCTCCGACCGCGATGGCCTCCACTGGAGGGAGCCGGGAAGGCCTGGGCTCTCGGCTGTGAGCGCGTCGGCTCCTGTGGCGAGCGCCCGCCCAGGTGTGGCGTGCGCTCGGCGCGAGTGGGGCCTTTGCCCTGGCTGCTGTAGAGGCGGGTTTCCACGTGCTGCTTGAAGCCGTTCTCCGGAGGCGAGATGGAGCGGGAGTAGACCCTGTCCTGACCCGGATCTGATCACAGACAGAGTTTCATGAATAAAAACAAAGAAAATGTGACTAAACGCAAATGTAGACACAAAGGCACGCTAATGCCTGGCGCAACCTGGGCAGGAAGTGACGGGGCAACACACCGACAACAACAGGGTTATTGACAATTATGTCTGCAGATGATGGGAAGGTGTAAATTACAGGCGAGAGGAGTTGACTGATGCGCAGACAGGCTCAAACACACTTAGCGGTACATCTGCTCTTTCAAGGACAATTCCAGCCCCACATCCCTCAAGCATACATGTTCATCCATATCTAACTACAGAAAAAAACCCACGCCTTCGCCTGAAATTCATGGCAAAATTCAGCAACAGAGAGAATCACAGGCTGCTTCCTGCTGAAAGAATTCCTCCTGGCAGTGACATCAGGTCTGTAGCTACCAGAAGAGAAATTGATGCTGCGTATAACCGTCAGTGATTGGAAATAAGCCCAGCAGAGATGGAAGCCCCGCTCACATTTTGCTGAGCAAGCGAGCTAAATCACTGCTCTCGCTTTTTCCTGCTCGCATTTACGATAGCAGCGTGTTTGATAAAGTTCCTGTTGTCAACAGGCTGTGGATCAGCGGTGAGCGAATGTTAGCATGTCGAGCTCGTAGCAGGTTAGATTTATTCCATCTTGGCGTGTCTTCTAGGAGGTGAATTTCTACAACAACTTTAAATTCTAAAGAAGCAGTGTTGTGATTTACCCTCTTGGACTGCTGCTGGTATGAATTTGACAGGGTTAGCTAGCTACAAACCTCATCTACCACAACAAAGAGCACACAACACAAACGTATAGTGTCCCAGATACACGGAAAACTGGAAGTGATGAAGAAAACAATCAGACAAATCCAAGCGAACATACAGACGACGAGCATGAGGGACGAAAGCAGCCTCTCAGTGATGTCAGGCCTTAATCCCTCCTGTTCCTGACACGCCGTTACATAAAGGCTGCAGGAGCGAAAGGTTAGCCGTTTGTATATTAACGCCTGTCCACTGGGACTGTGTCTACCTCTGCGGTAAGACTCTGGTCTCCGCTGACCGCTCCTTTCGGAATCCTTTCTCGGGACGTGCATTCCTTGCATTTCTCCAGCTTTCTGTGCAACTTCTCTAGAAATGTCCCTGAGGCGGCTCTTGGGGTCAACGGTGCTGACTTTTACTGCAAAACAAGGGAAAGACACCACGCAGCTCCGTCAGTATTTATCACACATGATGACTTAACTGCGATTAGAACTTGAGTTTCCCTTCTTTGGGGCTCCGTTATCCCCTCGGCAGCATCTAGCAGCCCGACAGGAATCACTTTAATCGTGTGGTGGCAACAGTTTTATTTTATTGACGTTCCCTCTCTGCCACCCACAGCTTAGCGATGATCCTAAAGACACTAAAAACACCGTTTCAGAAGACATTTCGTCTTTGCTGATCTCTTATACCCTCGCTGCTCTCCGCACTTCAGCTTAAGTGCGTGCAGAGTCTCCCTCGATAGTAAATCCCCTCTGTCCGACTGGCGTGGCCAGCTTTGGTTTTGTTTAATTATCTCTCCTTCAGCCGGCTTTAGTACAATTATCACCAGTCTCTCTGGAAACAAATACTTCATAATTTAAGAGCATTGAAAGGCTGTTAATGACAAGCTGTGGCAAAGGTGTGACTCATGTGCCTCTTCCACCGCTGGAGAGCTGCACAGACGGATCAATCTCTTTTTTTCTCTTACCTGGTCCTCGTCCGCCGCTGGTCTGAGTGCTTCCCCTGCTGAAGGTGGATGAGGTCTTCTCTTTAAAAGAGCCTGAACTTAATAAAGCGTTAATATTCTCCCTCGTGAGTTCCATTTTCTTGGGCAATAAAACCGGAGTTTCCAAAACTGCAGAGAGAGGCAGAATAAAAGGCGGAAAATTGGTTACGGAGATACTGGTGATGGTGAAGAAAGCTTTAAAAAGGGTTTTTTTTCTGTTTCTGTGAGGATGATCCAGTTTGGTTGGGCGCCCTGTGAGCTCTGACGGGCAGCGAGCGGCTGTCACAGCTTGGACCTGGGGCACGGCCAGAATTCAAAGCCAGAGGAGGATCTTTAAAGGGGATAAAACCTCCCCGACCAAACAAATCCAGGGATAAATAATCCAAACAGCAGCAATGCTCAACTGTAAGCAGCCATTTTTCATTGCTGTCCCACAAAGGCAACAGAAGAGCTGCAATTTGACGCAGCTGATAATCAAACTCTTCTAAATTACACTCCCATAAGGTGTGATTTGAAGCCGTACACCTGCACATATGACCCGACTTCAGATTATCAAAACAAAGGGGTCACATGGGAAAGGATTACCATTCCTGAAGGAAAAGATAAACGCACACAGGGAAGGTGATGATTAGTTTCAGAGAAGAGCGCTACGCTCGTACCTTTCCCATCCCCGTTAACGGCACCCTTGTACTGGGAGTGGCTGCTGTCCTGTTTGTGGGCGTCGTCTACGGTGATGGCGCTGCCGTCCGGGTTGGAGTAGAACAGGAGGAGAGGTTGGAAGTGATCTTTGATGCATTTGCTGACCACGTCTTTCCACCTGGAGCCAATCTGCAACAGACAGATGACGGTCAGCAGGTTTTTTTGGCAACCAGAGCGCCTTCTGGGATCCTCTGCAGTACTGGTGTCTGTCGTGTTTGCACAGCACAGAGGAGGAACAGGTTCTGGGGAGAAACAGTGTGTTTTGGGGGACACGAAGTACACCTGTGGGATTTTTATGTGGGTGCAAATATAACCAGAAAAAAGCAGCTTGGGTCAGCAAAATGACAAACATCTTTTCATTCTAGTTTAATTTGAGCCTTTAACAAGAACTCAAGCTCAGTTTTATCGTTGAGAGACTTGAAACAATGCAACACACTCGAGGACTGGTCGCACGATCGCATTATCTGAGCTGCACGAGGAGCTCGTTTAGCCAGAAAGGCACCGCGGCAGGCTAACAGATGCTAGTGTGCCCCTTAATTAAGCAAATGACCATGTGGGAGGGAGAGGAGAGAGAGCAAGAGCAGGAGGAAGGCAGGTAGGTGGAGGAGAGGAAGAATAAATAAAGACAAACAAGAAAAAGAAGGAGAGTTGCAGAGGTAAAGCCACAAAGCTTCTGCTATTTTCATATGAATATAGTCTTACCAAAGAAATTACTGAGCATTTATTGCTGCTATTTGTTTTAGGATAAGAAAAAAGACCAAATACCAACACCCAGAATAAACAAAGCAAGGAGAAGCAGTGATCAGGCCACACAACAGTGCTCATTTAGTCTGGAACAGGCAAGTTTCAGGCACTGCTGAGCACTCCTCCACCTCAGGAGGAGGAGGAGGGCAAGGAGGGCTGCACACACAGCACAAGCTGCCGATGGACTGATGCAGAGCCAGCGAGCCGCTGCGCCACAGTCCCAGAGAACACTGTGAGACAAAGAGGGAGGCTCATGTGTGCACACCGTGAAAATAAATCCAATATTTCTGGAAGAAATGGAGAGGATGAAGAGAGGATTCAGAGGCTGGGTGCAAAAACAGACACACGGAGAAGAAAGTCTGACTTTAACACTGTGACCTTTTCATTTTATTGACTTCCATTTAATGTTTGAGGCTACATGTGATACTTTATGAGACATTTTTATATCTGACTTGAAAACATGATTGGATTTGTCCAGAGGAGAGTTGTTTTAGACACACACATAACTGATTTTAAACGATTTCCTCCATTTTAGGGCTCATAAAGGCAAAAGGCTGCAAGAAGGGCTGAATCCATAAAAGCCATTATTGCCTCTGGCAGTGTTATTTAGGAGACAGGAAGTGGACAGTTCTCACCTCCTTCACTGTGGCGTCATCGAAGAAGACCCACTTGGAGGACTTGGTGTGGAAGGTGAAGGCACAGTAGTGGCGGCTGGAGTAGCAGATCATCCCCACGAGCTGCAGCTCCCCCGTCTTGGCGTGTTCATCCGTCACCCTGTAGAAGAGCTGAAGGTACAGGCCAGTTACTGACTGACGTAAAAGCTGGTGGAGTTAGCTACTTGATCTGTTTTTGGGCCAGGAACCGAGGGAGAGAACTGGCATTATTCTCCCACTGTCGGCATAAACAAAGGCTGGGTCAAGCAGCGCCGTCACAGTGGGATTTCAGAGCTCTGGTATTCCTGCTGAAGGCCAACAAACGTGTTTTCTCTGCACAGTTTGTTCTCCTCCTCTCACTCTCTCAAACTGCTTCAAAGCAAACGACTGGCACTGGAGGAGGCAATAAACTCACAGATGAATGGAGAGTGCTGTGGCAAGCTGGTGGGATGAGGTTTCTGAAATTTCTGCAAGGCAGCTGTCAAATAAGGGGCTCCAAGACGTCAATAAGCAAGTTATGTAATGTATAGAGCATAAACGGCGACCTCGCCTGAACTCTCTGACTGATGGGGTTTTTCCTGTGAAGCTCATCCAGAATGTGTGAAGGTAAAGGCGGCAGCAAAAGCACATGTCTGTTATCCAGCTCACATGTTCCCTCAGTCCAGCACGCATGCACGAAGAAAGCAGGGGGAGGGGCTTGTCGACAAGCTGACCCAGGCCAGCAGGGGCTTTTTGATCAGCGGTCCGGGCCAAGTGGGCATTGGGTGTTGGACCGCTTACGCAACGGCCGCGAATTACAGAGAAACAAATCCCCACTTTATTTCACACATATGTTCGAGTGCACAAAAATAAACTGCAGCAGGAAGGCAGGAAAAACAAACAGCAGCTGTGGGAAGGGAAAGATTGTGAGAAAGATGCTGAAACTGACGTCTGGAGGAGGTTATCAGTATGATCTAAAAGGAGTGGACCGTTTGCCTGTGAAATCATCTCCAGCTGGGAGGAAGTGAGACAAGTACAAAAGGTGGACTTACTCCAGAGAGGGTGAGATGAGGCCCCAACGAGCGAATCACATCCTCCGTGAGGTCTGACTGGTCCGAGTCCCACACGAAGCCGATGGTCACAATCTCAGGGGAGTTCATGAGCACACGTCTGATCCCGATCTTCTGCCCACATTTGCTCTAAAGGAGATGAAAGGATTTAAAAAAAAAATAAAATAAAAAATACCCTAAAATTTCAATGACAAAAAAACGATGTGAAAGAGTCAGACCTACCGGACAGTTACGAAGGTCCCCTATGGTGCTTGCTGCCTGTAACAGTTCCCCAAAGGAATCCCACTTACGCTGAAGCATCTGTTGACTACAGAGAAGACCACACAGGATTGTCAGCTGCAAAGAACCAGCCAGCAAAGGCAGACGCTGGGTGTGTGCGGAGAAAAAGGAACCTCTCGCAGCTGAAAATACTTCAGCTCCTGACTGGCGAGCTTACCAGAGCGCGGTGGTGGAGATGTAGTGCACCAGTTCGGTGAAGGGCAGTGGGTCGGAGGAGGCCCCGCAGCTGCGGCACACAGACTGCAGAGAGAAACCGAGCAGGTGAGAGCTGCACTTTTAGCGGGTTTATCTGCTGTCGCGGAACGATTATCAAGTCAGCGTGAAAGACGTGGTCATCAAGACGTCAAATAAATACCAGGCAGTAGCGTCAGGCTCCGCCCTGCACTGAATCAAAGGGGTAACACGGGTGAGTCATTCGACCCAGTATTAGCATTTCCCTCAGGCAAACAGCAGTTCTCAGCAGAATAATCCAGGAAATGCAAAAATAAATACCTTGTTTTGCATCCTTAAAGCTCCATCACTGGAGAGATTGACTTTGATTGATATGAAGTCGTCAATATCCCCCCTGGCAGAGGCAGCTCTCATTACAGGCCCCACAGGGTGGGGTGCCCCACAGTTGACGTGGAACAAAATAAAGGGACTGCACCCGAGGGATTTAGTCAAAAGGCACATTATCAGAGTGAATCAGAAGAAGATTGAGAGTGGAGGCAGAGTTAGTGATGGTCATCACAGCCTCGGGGAAGGGTGGTGTGTGTGTGTGTGTGATGGAATCCATGTGTACACCATTGGTGATTTATCTGGTACTGCTGAGGCACTGTGGAACGTGACCAAAAACAGCCTCTCTATTCCGCTGGGGCGACCCGGTATCAAAACATGACGGATTGGATATCTACTCTCTCTGACAGTGATTCATGAACATCTGCCCCTAATCCCAACGTCAGCCAGGGTGGCCGCATTTTAGTTTTTCACATTTTACAGATGCTGTTCAAACAAATGCAGTCACGTCGAAAAACAGAACCGTAAATAAAAGTCTGATTAGCGCAGCCGTTGACACGGTAGATCAGTGGATTCTCCGCAGACTGAGTTGTTGTGTGTGGATATTTGTTCAGTCCTAGGCAACGAACACGGTCCTGCAACTATCCGCCATCTGGCCACGTGCGCAGCGACTCAGCAAAGTTGGCTCGGTGCATCCTGCAGCACCGGCCCGTCGGAGTTCAGACTCAGGGCACCGCGAGAAACAGGTAGTCGCACAGTCACCGAAAAAGGTGGAAAGAGGAGGTGGTCATAATAAATGCTTCATCTCAGGCAGAAGCCAGCCTGAAAAGAGACAAAGATCTGCACGTTCACTAACCTGCTCATAAAGTGACATAGCAAACTTCTGATGTGTGATGCAAGAATGTGACGTGCAGGCATCCGTCTCCTCCGGCACGATGTGCAGGTGGATCCTCTCCAGGATGTTCTCCTGTGACACAATGGGGCGAAACTACAGGTTATTTATTTGAAGATGCTTTCAGGATGAGACAAGCATTTCCCAGAGCGAACCTGCTGCTCGGCCGGACACGCAACAGTTACGCCAAAAGACGTTTTAAGGAGGGAGCCTCTGGTTTGCATCTCGCCCGTTCCCAAGGAGCGCTTGTGAGTTTATGAAATATTTAAAAAGGCCGCAAGGAAGCACAGCGATGGTTACATGCACAACATGGCTGATCATTAAGCCTGATGCAGGCAAACTTCTCGCATAAATTTTAAACTGCGGCCAATGAATTACACAGAGTATGGTTAAGGGCAAAGATCAGTGTGGCATTAAGGATTAAGATAATAGCTGTAACACATGAGCTTCGGACCGGAATGGGAAAGGAAATAAATGAACAAAACTGTAACTTGGATCAGCGTACACAGACAGGCTGAAGTGATGTGTACAAACAATGAAGGAGCTTGAAATCTACTTGAAAATAATGCAAATGATGCAATATGATACACAGGGAGGCTCCAACAACCGCACAGCTTATGTAACCTGTCATATTTAGCGCAGTGTAGCAGGCACAGAAGTTCTTTCTGTGACCTCGCCAAACAGTTGCAGCAAATAACCCCAAACAGGGGAGCACAGACTCTCTCTCCCACTCCGCGCTGCAGGAACTTACAAAACATTCAGCAGCATCGTCCATGAAGCCCAGCTGGAAGCGATGCTCGTCCTTAAAGGTCTCCGCCAAGGCGTGACGCAGGTTGTCGGAGGGCAGGGCGCGTTCCCGACTGTGCTGGAACTGGGAAAAAATACCCTGAAGGGAGGAGGAAAAAGTTTAAGCCTGGATGTTTCATGTATGTATGTGAACATGGAGAAAAAGGAATCAGATGCATTTAAACAAACCTTTAACGCACAAAAGATGCACGAGTCTCCCAGACAAAAGTGTCCAGGCAGCTTCCTCAGGCTGCGTCGGAAGATGTCCAGATGCCAAAGAACCTAAACATGGCAAAGAGACGGGTTACACCAGGGAAACGGACTTCTCCTGACCTTGGAGAAGGGGGCGAGAGGAGCGACTGATTTAAAAAAAAAAACAAACGCTGGAAGTGACTTTTGTCTTCAACCAGCTCATCGCCCATCTCCCCCTCTGAGTCAAAGCCACCGAGGGTGACCTCACCGCCAGGCAAGGACTCGCCACCAGGCATACCTCCCCAACAGTCAAAGGCAACATTGAGCTGTGGAAGCGGCAGAGAAATCAGACGATAGAGCCTTTTAATTAACATCATGCAGCAGCTCCTGGAGGGAGATGCCAAAAAGGGAATCAAAAACACCAGGCAGAACAAGAAAACTTATTTCCACCGGAGGTGTTTTTGGCAGTTTTGGTGCAGCTAATGTGCCTCAACCAAAACGCCCTAGTTGCGCAGTGTGCATCATGGGACTGCAGCTGTCCCATGATGAGGTCGCTGCCATCTCCATTTCAAACAACCGTGTGTTTTCTAACCACAATGACAAAGTGTTGATAATGTCGGCTCAGTACTTTTATAGTTTGCAACTGAATCTGTTGTTTGAAACGTTAGCTCCTCTCCTGCGGCCACGCTTGTTCTTTCAGATATCAGGTTAATTTTACTGGTTCCTGTTTCCTTCCAGCTGCTGAGGGAAAACCCCAGCGCTGCCCGGTGATGCTACTTTATCAGCGCATTTGTATAAAAAACAACCACCTTTCTTCAATGTTAGCTTTGGCGTTGTGTAGCGTAGCGTTACCAAGTATGCTAGCATGCTAACACGGTGGCAGACAGGTATTTCAGGTGCGCGATGATCAGACCTACCTGCACGGCACTGTTGAGGAAGCAGCTGTTCTGGCCCGGCTCGTTCAACAGTCCTTTGGTGGGGGCCAGGGACAGCATGCTCCCCGGCTGGTACGATTTCCCCAGATTGCCCCTGGGCCTCCTGAAAAACTTGACCCATGCCATTTGATAACGGGGTATACCTTTAGGTCGGACAGCGACAGGGTAGGGGGGGTGGGGTGCGCTCCCTGGGCCCCTGCAGGAATGACTCTCCGACCGTCCGCGGCTAAGTTATTCCCTGAGCTGCAGCAGCTGCCCTGCTACACATGGGCTTCCAGTCTGTCTGAGCAGCTCATGGTGGACGTCCGGGGATAAAATAGCGTAAACATTCTTTTTTTTTTAAAAAAGAAAAAAAAAAAAAAAAAAAAAAAAAAAAAAAGAAAATCACAAAGAGAAGATTAATATCTGAGTTTTTGGTTCGGGAATCCTTTGACCACCAGCCGTCTGATTCTGAGCCCTCTGACTTGACACCAACTTCCTTCGTTCATCTTCATCATTTTGCATCCAGCCTGGCGTCAGCTTCATTCGGGCCTTCCGGGCATCTAACAGCACATTTTGCCACACAGTCCCTTTTTCCTTGAAGATCCCTGGCTGGAAACACCCAGTTCACGCTGAAAAACAGAGATTATTATTGAATGAGATTTTGTTTTTCTCTGGGCTTGCAACACCAGTTACCTCCACCAGTGATACTTCATATATGCTGAGTGAACGTTCAACCAAAAACATGTTTGAATGAAAAGCTGGTTACATTACAGACGACACAGCACTCTCTCTGCTCACTGAGAGGTAAATGTGTCAACACAAGTTTATCCATTAGCAATTACAAACTGGAGGCCTGTCACACTGGTCCCAGTTCAATCATGCCAGGTATCAGGGCTAAAGTTAGTCAGCTTTCTTCACACCTGCAAATTTGAAATCGTATCAAAATTGCCGTTTAGTGCAGCGTGTTTGCCAGCGTGTGGAACAATGACATCATTTCTGAGGCACCAGCCTGACCTATTTAATGACGGGCGTGGCAAAAACAGGACAAACACAGTTCAAATCTTTATGGCGCAATAAAGACGCAACAGTCAGTGTGTTTGTGTGTTGATTATACATCCATTAGAACATCTTTGACGCAACCGATGACAAAAGCACCAGCGAAGCACCAGCGAAGAAGAATTCCTGGTGTGATTCATCCAATTTTAGTCTCCGACACCCAGAATTTCGAAAAGAATAAACCTCAAATCATCCCCTGTTGAGGACGAGGACAGGAAGGAATTCTGCCCTAGTTTGCACAAACATGAAACTTCCACCTCCTGAACACAACTTCCGTCTCCAGAACACAGAAAAAGTTTCATCCGAAACCAGTCGGACCACATTTCCGCTGTGGCACTTCAGGAATCCTCGTTGGCTGACAAAGAGGCTTCGGAGCAGGTTGACGGTACGACCAGTTCGGAACCTACATCTGCACTTGTTTGGACAAATCACACTCACGTCTCTGCCGCTGTACTTTGCAACCAGACCCCATAGCAACAGCATTCCAAAGCAATCACTTAAGCTCACCGTTGCTTAAGAGCTTCTGTTTTGGGATTAGTTTCAGGGCTGGAGGGCCGAGCGGGACGCTTGCGTCTGCGGTAAACAGCCCATCCTTACTGGGGACGACACCTGATATGCCTGAAGTCATCAGCAGCAACCTCCAGGTCAACTTCTGTTGACATGCATCATTGCTGCAAATGTCTAGGACAACTATATCGCTCTGGTGTGGAACAACCATCAAATAATTCTTATTAAAGAAAACACAGACATCAAAGACGAGCTTCAGCAGACAAAATTCCTAAAGATCCGACAACGAGCCCGATGCATTACTGCCACAGGATCCCGCCAGTGACAACAGCGCTGCATTCCTCATCCTCAACATTTAATTTCGTCAGAGGTCCAGCTAACAGATCCGTCAGACTCCCGATGTCCAATCTGCCCGTATCAGTTGAATCAAACTTGGCAGCTCCTGAGAACAAGCTGGCAGAGAAAAAATCCCAATATTTATCCTCTCCTCGCTCTGGAAAGGTTCAGATGGGGGGACATCCGCCAACCCCTTTATTCCCAATATTCCTTAAGATAAATATACAGTTTTCCATATTCTGCTGTTTTTCTTCAACATTAGAGACCCCCCGGTCCGGTGGACAGTTCTGCCCCGGAACAAAGCTGAAGTGAATCATCAGTGTTAGATTAGGTGGACTCCGATAAAAGCCTCTGAGCTCACCGTTCCTTCTATTTCAAAAAATAGTTAATATCAATATTTCATCAAAGTAGCTCATGGGCGTGGCCTTCAGGTCACCACTTCTCTCCATTTACAGCAGACGAGCCAGGGTTTTGTTTTGCCTCGTTTAAAAATCGCGTTACGACCTCAAAGCTCAGGTTGAAAAGTTGGGCTCAATCGCACACATAACTCAGACGGAACAAAAGCAGCCACGAGGTACGAGTCCAGATAAAACCATTGATCCTGCCGGGGAAACTGGGTCGGAGCTGAAAGTGATACTGAGCAAAAAATAACACTAACAAAGTCCTAAGCAGAACATGAGAAATGAGCTCCTGACTGCGGGACAACAGGCAGTGTGTTAAATATCTTAAACAAAAATAACAGATTAACCTTCATATCAGATTAGCATTAATTAGCTGCTTTAGTGACTACTATATACATTAATAACATGTCAACATAAGGGAAATTTAAGGATGTGGTCAGTCAGTTAAAATCAATGTCAATAGATTCACAACTTAATTATTTTACAACCTGATAACTGCCAGCGGTAGATTTTTTTTCCTCTCATAAACGTTCCTTCTCGTCACAGGGGAACTGCTAAGGCTAAGGCTAGCGACCCCAGGTAATCAGCTGGAGCAGGTGTGAAGGATCGTTCTGACTCGAGCGACCTTTTACGTGATGACTGACTATGCTTGTTCTGAAATTTACAAGAAAAATTAACAAAGTCTGTTAGATTATTACTGCTAATAAGTCTAATGCTCAACTATGAAAGAGAGGTTTCATTCCAAATAAAAGTGACGTCATCCGACTATTTTCAGGCCCATAATATCTCTGCAGGCTTAAGCGTAAAAAACCAACAACATGCAATTACACTCTCAAACCGAGTTGCAGCTCGAGCACTTTATATGATGCTGGTGAAGATGTTTAAACAGTCTTTTGGTTCTTTTATGAACTTCTTGCAAAGCCCTAATTAGGACACACTTTAAATTATATGGACTGTACAGCTTTAATTGTTCCAGTTTCAGCCATGACAAAAGTCCAGAGCGAGGTCACGGACCGGATTACGGCTCAAAGTGGGCGTTGTCGACAAAGCCACAACACAGTTTGACAAAAAAAGAAAAAAAAAGGCTGATGTTTTCTGAAGAGACGCCTGTTTTCCGTGTCATTTCTCAAAGTTGTCTGTGACACATGCAGTGATGCAAGCGTCTCAGACGTCTGACTCGTGTTGCAAACGCAGGAATTAAGTCACCTTTCTTTATTTAAACTCCAGCCTCACTACTTCACACCTACACACTTTATTTGACTTTAACAAGAATCAAGAATTTTCTCTTTTCCCTACAGTTCCTCCACCAGCAAACAGCAGAAGTAATAAAACGTCCCCCTGCCTGTTGAAACTCTCATTTAACTGTGGAACCAGGCTGTAAAATTCCCTCCAGACCACAGACACGACTCAAACATTCGGGCAACAATGAAGCAGCCGTTTCCTGCGAGGGGCTTCCTGCACGAAACACGCCTGCGATGACCGCGTTCAGCCCCGCAAAAGTGAGCGGGTCACCCAAACCTGCCGAACGGAAAGGGGAGAACAAAAGCAGCGCAAAGCAGGAGAGCCCAGCTGAACAGACTGAAACAAGACATCCTCCACACCTCCGGCAAGACGAGCGACAACGCTGTCAACCACAAACTTTCAGTTCAAATAAAGAAAACCCTACAGACAAAAGAGCATTTATTCAGAAAACAAAGGCACAAATCCAGGACTGGTTCTTCGACATGCCTGCATATCGACACGCATCATTTTCTAGGTCTCCATGTTCCACAAAGACATTAACCTGAAGGATGACTACACGTGGCGATAACAGGGCCGATGATCTCACTGCTTCATCACCATGACTGCGCTCATGGGACCCCAGCCTGATCCTTGAGGGGGGGGGGAAGCAGTGGGGGGGTCTTATCACTGGGATTAAAGCCAGTTCACTGGGTGGAGGGGACTATTAACTCCTGGATCTTTTCTCCTAATATAAAAGCCTGAGCAGAAAAGACAAAAATGTAACACACTTGGCAGCCCTTAGTTTCAGGTGATGCAACACCATAAAAAAAATAACACTTAAACTCGTATTTATAACGCATTAAGTCAGCTTTAAATGTCAGAGAAGACACACTCAACCCAAGTAAGACAGAAATAACCTAAAATTTAAAAAAAAAACAAAAAACGATCACTTAAAACTAATTTTTGCACAATATATAAAGATGAGGGACTGGCTAAAATAGCTGTAAAATATAACAGGGCTCTCAGCAATTATAAAAACAAGATTGTTTACGTAAAGTGATTTTCAAAATGGCCCCTTTTTTCTAGATTTGAAGTGACGCTACAGAAATGAAAAATTATGTTGAGATCATTTTTAAGCACTAAAGAAATTACAACATTAGCATTTTTGCTAATTTCGTGGAGATGTAGCAAGATAAATGTTAATATTAAGTTGTAAAACCATCTTTAACAGCCTGGAATACATATCTACATGCGTTATAGAGCACAGTCAAGCTACGTATTTTAAATATTTAGCTTATGTTAGCCGAGTTAGTCGTTAAGAATACCTTCTGGTCTTCAGCGAATACGCTAAAACACGTTATATCGCGTCGTTTTCTCCATTAAAAGCCAGTGGAATCGCGTTTAAAGCGTATACAATTCTAATTTTCTAGTTTGACAGGTGTGAGTTAGCCAGGGCTTGGCCTAGCTACGCTTACCTGAGCTCCAGGTGAAACCACTTCCGCCCCACGTCCCGCTGCATTAAAATACATAAAGTTATACCATCAACAACCGTTGGAATTCGGACTCACCCGTAAGATAAAGTAGTAAAGTAAAACCCGCTTTTATCTCCAAGGGAAACAGAAGTTGAAGAATGTCGTGTTTCGCCACTTGGAGCCGAAGTTAAAGGCAGATGAGCGGCGCTGAGAGCAGAAAAGTGTTGCGTTCACGCCGCCGAAACTTCACTCCTCCTCCTCCTTCTCACTTCTCCTGGGCTTATTTCCCGGTGGAAACACCACCGCGACCGAGGCACAGTCCCTCCGTGTCCACTTGCGGTATATTCCTGCGTTCGGGGGCGGTAGCGGATGCGTCGCGGGGCTTCGGACTCACGCTGGCTGGCTGGCTGGCTGGAAGCGGGGAGCTGTGCTCGCCTCGCTCGATTTCGGCACCTGAAATACTGGATTAGGGATGTTTTCAGAGCCGAGATGTCAAACCCCGCCTCTTCAACTGTGTATTTACTGCAGTCTACCATGCTACTGTACACACGCACGCACGCACGCGCGCACAGAGGAACATTAGTGAAACGCCAACTCTGCTGGCAGACTCGTTAGTGTTGCTTCACGGTGCAAGGGTTGCAGTTTGCAGCCCAATGCAACTGCTGCACCATGCAACACATGCAGGCAGATGTTTGGGAGCAACTTCTGTCGCATCTGCGCCTTTACAACGCGTTTGCACCGGTACAGAGTGACAGTTTTTCAAGAATGCGCTCATAAACATAGGTATGGAAGCCCGTTTGTGCCACTGTAATTAAAAATAACAAGCTTTCGGACTTCTTTTTTTACTTACAGAATATGATTTTATGCTTACCTATTAATTTCCTTTATATCTTTTGTAGTGATCAATATTGTATTCTCTCCATGTTTTTATTTTTTAGAAATATAGTCACCATATATCAAAATAAAAGTTTTCAAATGTCTCCAAATGTTTAATAAGATTTGACTGATCACATATTTATTCTTAACTTCTCAGTATTTTGAGATGACATTTAAACCTTAGAACTAGTTTAGACTCTTAAAAAGATGACCTTTGGTCAGGTTTTCACCTTTTCACTACATAGATCTCAATATTTTGACCTCATAAAGTATTAAAATCATAATTTAGCACGTTAATATTTTGACTGTGAAATATCTTAAGTTGACTGAGTAACTGAAAAATGTCTAAAACTGATGGAAAATGTTCTGTATTTTGACATAATTGGACAGTATTCTGAGTTTAAAAAAAAATAAATACTTTTTTAATCATATTGTTCAATAAAACCCACAGAGATGTACAATTAAAGTAAGAGACTGCTGAGTGCAATTTCTTCTACTTTTATAGGCCTAGAGAAACTCACACGCTCTTTATATCAGGATAAAAAAAAAAGGTGATTCATTAAATAAGTAGTCTGGATCGCCTCCAACAGTGGGTTCGTAATATGAGATATGTGATCACCCTGAGCTGTACACTCTATTTAGCCTCCTGACAACACATCTGATGCAAGGAGGAACATTTATCACACTTTATCTTTGCTGGTAATAAGAATAACAACTGTTGTTGATGCCACAGCATTTTATATTAATGTTACATCTACATGGAAGCCCAAACAAATGATCAGGAATTTATATTTTATTTTAAAGTCACAAAGTGAAGCTAATGTGCGTCCAGATGATTTTCAAATTCTGTTTCTTGTTCAGATGGAATTAACGGTATTTAATCAAACAGGCTCTTTTTATTATAAGTGAAACTTCAGTGTGAAAGTCATTTCACACAAAAGAGAGGGAGAAATCTGCATCCATCACTAAGCTTCAGGAAACTGTGCACATTGATCGGTGAGAGGACACAATATATCAGCGTGCTCCAGCTTTTCCCCAGGAAGTAGTTGAAAGGGTCTGCCGAGGAGACAATGTCGTTCCCCTCTCAACACGTTTCCTCTGGGGACGTATAATGCTTCCTCTCCAAATGTAAAAAAGTTAGAGCGTGCAGTAATAATCCACATGAGTGATGTGTTTTCGCTGAGATGGGATCAGACTGACTCGCCACAGAAAAATGCGTGAACCCGGGCAAATCGTCTTCTGGATTTTTGCTTTTTTTAACCAAGAAATGCAAACGCTACGCTAATTTTTGCTATCAGTGAAGACGCCAGCGTGCTCCTTCTGAAGTGTTGCCAATGAAAATCGTCTATTCTTGTGATAAATTATAGATCAGATGTTGAGAAAGAGCAGACTTGATGAGGATCTGAACTTTCGGATCCTGACCTTGGGTGGCATCGTCCAGTCCGTCTGACAACTTTTGCCGAGTCAGCAGCGCCGCCTCGACTGGGAGCCAGACGTTGGAAAATGGCTGTTAGTGCGCTGGCGAGGCTTTGAATGATGGAACATCAGAACTTTTACATTGCTCTGTCAGCTAATAGACTATTCTACCGCACAAATTAAGGTCTGGGGGTGCACCATAACATGGATTTGCTTCTGCGTTCAAACCTGGAAATGCGGATAAATTGGATAGAACAGCTTGTGTGAAGCTACACGAGCTCACAGCGTTTCTGTTTTCGAGAACAAAGGGGGTCAAGGAAAACCTCCCTCACAGAGGAAATACTGAGCAAAACAAAGCCAACGTGTTCATGTTTTGTGTGAACTTTGTCTGTCGCGTTGCTATCGAGTTACTACTAATGAGCACCCACACGGTAGTGAGTGTCCTGATGTTGCGTAAGAGATTAAATACGCTCCGGCGCACAATGGCGGGCCACGGGAGGCTACGCCTTTGAAGCAACTAGTGCTATTTTTAACCTGGGAGTTAAATCCGGTAACGAGTGCATTTTTCATGAAAAACCTCTCTTAAGGGTTAATTTGACCCCCCCAATTTTAGCACTAACGCACAAGATAGAAACACTCTTCTGTATGTCTTTTATTTACTGTAATTGTACGTGCAGGAACTCGTGACTCTCATTCCGTCCTCCTTTTAGAGCGACTGTTTGTTGTGAGGTGGTTAAGAGATGACTTATGCATCATTTTTACAGCCAAATAGGTGACACATACCTCTCGGTGCTGTTTGCCGTATCCGTGGTTACGGCAGCAGAGGGGAAGCGTGCTGTCGCTCCTTGAGGTCTGCGAGAGAAAGCAGCAGCGCTCATTTGAGTCTGATGTAGTATAATTGTTCTTCGAGATGTTTTCTTCCCTTTACAAGAAGAAAAGGTCTCTTTTTTTGGTCACCTACAGGCAAAACAGTTGGACGTCTGTTAACTTATAGTGAGTAGTAGACGAATTCCCTAAAGGGAAAGTCAGAGGTCGGAACATGGCGAGAGAACAAAGCCCTAATTGATCTCCTGGGCTCTTTTTGTAGGTAAACAGGAGGGAATCGACAGCTACAGAGGTGCAGTGTGGTTCACCTCTTGATGGAAGTGAGGGCAATTCTTTTAATTTCACTATATTAGCATTTACATCAAAGCATCAAAGCCTCCGGGAGAAGCTGATGGTTTTGACACACCAAGCTAGCACTGTGAGGACGTCAGCCCATCACTTCATCTCATTTGATCCGTGGAATGTGCCCGTCGCTCCCCCCTTTCCGCCTATGCTTCACCTCATTGGCAAGCTGACACCACCCCAGTGACCCCTGGGAAGTTTTAGTTTTTACTCATATTTTTAGACATCCCGTCAGGCTTAGTGCTACCGTGAGAGCGACCACCTGCTACGCACGTCCGTCATCCCCGCCGAGCCTATATGTCATCAGATATACGCACAGTGAGGTAAACCCATAAAGTTTTAAATGTACCATTTCTAGCAGCTTTGCACGCTGTCACAGTTCTGAAACTTCTTAATGTCAGGAAAGATCTTGTGAACGATTAAAGACGTCATCCAGAGATTAAAATCAGGAGTAGAATTAAAACCATTTGTCTGCTAAATCCTGCTAAAGAGACCCGGAGACACGCTCGGCTGCCCGTTCGGCCCGACCTTTCAGCCGTTTGTGTCAGCAACAGACTCAGTGTTGCAATGCTGTGTGTGCAAACAAAAACCCGGGTGTGTGCATGCATGCGTGTGTGTGTGTGTGTGTGTGTGTGTGTGTGGTCGGGGCAGGGGAAGCAGCTTTGCAACATGACAGCGAATGCATCGGCAGCAGAGTCCAACGTGAACTGCTGATAGAGACGCTGAAGGCCAGCTGCTCGCTTCTGGTGGGAGCTCGGTCACGCAGGTGAAAACAGGACTTTCGGAGAACAAAACCTCTCAGTTTACAGAACCTGAGCTGTCCTGTTACGTGACAAGTGAATATTCTAGTTTTGGAGCTGATTCAGCGCTTTGTCCTGCAGGTGAGGCTCCGCCTCCTCGACCTCACCTCTCTGTCATACAGAGGAAAGTGTGTCAGATCGTGTCAGGTAGAGTTAGTCTGTAAAAATAAATTCACATGACAAATATTAAAAGCTTTTTTTTTCGAGAGCATCATTAACTACAGTTCATGCTAGTTTCCCATCCCAATTTTATGCTAACATCCTCTTCCTTCAATCCTTCTTGGGTGATGAATCACGATGAATATCAAATATTGAACTGCTCCCAAAAAAAAAAAAAAAAAAACAACGCAAAAGATCAGGATTGGCAGAATCTTTGGACGGAGGAAATGACAAAGCATCTAACTTTCGTTTTAAACGGACTCAATATAGCGCGCTGTCATTTGCAAAAGGTGAATTACTGCCTCCTAGCCAGCTGCATGACAATGCTAAGTGTTTTTAGCGGAATAAAGAGTCTAAAAGCAACAAAGTACTTGTTGCTTTTAGCGGAATAAAGAGTCTAAAAGCAACAAAGTACTTGTTAGCTACTTTGACCACCATGTTGTCCAGAGCAAAGAGTTGACCTCAAAGCCAATAATCCACTGTCCCGAACCATCTCATGCCAAGGCAAACCCGCCTGAGGGGAAACTGGCTGCATTTAGAGACTGTTAATCAAATCGTCTGGCTCCCCCACCCCTCTCCCCCACACCCCCGCCTCCATCCATCAGCCTGCACTCCAGCTCCTGCCAGTATGATTTCCATGGCAGGGTTTTAATAATGGCTTCAATCAAAGTTCAAAGAGAGTTCATGGCTGCCCTTGATAAACAATGCTGACTATTTATCGCGCCGCTTGGCAGAGCTGCTGCTGGTGGGCCAAGCACGCCGTTTTCCTGAAGAGTCTGGCAGGAGGGATTCAGGAAACCGTGCACATTCCAAAGCAGGAATGCTAACCTGGTGGCACGGCAAAAGGAAATCCCTAGCATTCTGAACGCAGTAACTGAACAACCATGGCCTAGCCGACTTCATGTATCTGACTTAGCTGAGGTGTAACACAGTCACAATGAATGACGGCTACACCTGAAGCCTCCACGCTGTCCGTTAACGTGTGTCAAGCATGCGCCTTTCATCACACACACGGTAATCAATCACGTTTGATCTGCAAAATCAATATTCCAGTCCTTCAGGACACCAAAACGGGGGCAAAATGTTAGCAGGTAGCTCACACAAATACATTGTTTGTCTTAGCAAAACTACAGTCAGCTATCATTTTCCAGGCTAACGGGCGCTAATTGCAAGTGCTTTCAAAAATGTTGCGTTACCGTTGCAGTAACTCAGCGCTGCAATCGTCTCACTATGATTTCTCTGCACATTTTGCAGCAAATGTTACATTTTCCACATAGCAATGTTCAAAAAGGTCACAGCCATTTTGATCCGTGGGTCAAGCAGGTAAGTGTCTGTTTTACGGCTTAACTTCCTGACACTGGGATTCAAAAGGTCGCAGGATAGTAGGATGATGTTAATGGAGGAGTAAACAAGACTGAGGAGGGCTGGAAAATCTTTGACCTCGTCTGCCGCCTCCAGTTATCTTTGATTATTTAAATACACATTCAAAATGAACAATTTAGCAGTGGAAGGCTTCCTAATTACTCATTTGAATGATTAGTACTGGCAATTTCGCATACCTGCAGACCAGTGAGGTCATTAATTAGTCCGCTGTGTCGATTGTTGGATAAACGTGGCAGATTAGATCCTGATATTCAAACAAAGCTAAAGCAAAGAGTTCTAGAAGTATCCGACCTCTTGTAGCTTTTAGAAAATATCATTCCTCCATTCCTCCTAAAAGCTGCCGGGAACTTTCAGACAGTCTTTTGAGTTTGTTTAAGCCCGTTATCGCTACGAGATGAATTCCTGAACCGGAGTAATAAACACAAGCAGATAAGGAATGGACTCAGCTCATGAAGCCGCTGCCCATCAATCCCGTTTCTTCGACCGGGCGTAGCCTAAAAGACGAGAGCAGCATCAGTCAGGCCAGCCAGCGCAGGGAAAATCAGACAGATTTGATTTGTCAGGCGGAGTAACCTTGAGGCGTGTTACAGTGGCTCACATGTATCTTTGCTCCCTCACACGATGTGATAAGCGATGGCTTTGCATACGAGCCCAACGCGCAGGCGAGGCATCGCTCACTGGAGCGAGGCTCGGATGTGAAATGACGACCTGAGGGCGGATGTGGAAGATGTTTTAGATCTGTGACTGCTGCACAGTGCCGTTTTACACGTAAATGATGGAGGTGAAATAAAAACAGAGGGCCATCTTTCTCATCCCACACCCTGTTAATCACCCTCCGCCAAGGCACGTCCATGCACAACATTTTCCAGTTTTTAGCCAAAACATTTTCAGTGACAGTTCAAAGGTCATCTGACTCAGGGATGGGCAGACGCTCCAGCGAAGGAGTGGACACTGGGACTGGAGCACACGTTGACACCCACCCGAGAGCAGATCGGTTAAAGGAGGCCTGGTTGGGCGTCGTGTGACCCTGGATCTGAGGGTGGTCGTGGAGGGGCTTCAGTCTGACAGTCTTGACAGGATGGGGTCCGTGTGCGAGGCTGAAGCCACCGAACGGGATGGCCACCCTGAAGGTGACGGGTGCACAGCGGTTTGTAACGAGCAGCCAAGCCCTCCCGGATGCGTGATGACCTGTGGCCTACCTGTTGAAACTTTGGTACGCTGGTCGGTCTGACCGAGGCTGAGATGGGGCGCAGGGAACAGCAGGCTCGGTAAACGCCAGGTCAACGCCAGCGACCTTCTCCCGGGGCGCCTGGTAGGACTTTGGCATAGCGGTACTACTGAACTTCTCTGGAGGGACGTCTTTCAAGGGCACCCCGTGTCCTGGATGTATCAAATTCAGTCATTTCGAAAAACGTGCCACTTTGTCGTGTTTTTGGGGATTAAGCCTCACACCAAGAAATCACATTCACGTGCACAACTTATTACCGGCAGCTTGCGAACCCAAATGTGCAGCCCCGCACCAAATTTTGTACCAATCAAACGTGCCCTCTTCTTCGAGTTTGAGCATTTGTTGCTCTCCCCCAGAAGCTCATTTTCACCAGATTGGATCTAAAGTCTTAAGAGTGTCCTGATAAATGTAAGATGTAAACTGCATTTAACTTGATCTAGGTATGAAAATGGTCCTATTTGTAATTTTAGCACTCAATTAGAGCAATTCAAGGCAAAAAAAAAGAAAAATGAGCAGAGCATGTGGTGATTTCACAAGAGGGATGTGCCTCAGCTCGTGTTGCCATGTCAGATCTATCGTTGCGTGTTTCTGCACGTACACGCCTGCATGTATGTGCCCTCGTGCTTCTGCGAGTGCTGAAAGGAGAGGTCTATCTAAAGCACTATCCTTCAAACTCAGCGCTTCACTCAGGGGGGGCTTTGCAAGCATTATGCAACCCTCAGCGTGATGTCACGTCCTGACCTCTCACAGTGAACAATCCCCCTTCCGGAGTTTATGTTTTCCCTGGAGGAGGAAGAGAGACAGCAAACAGGCCTGTGGGTGAAGTTTACAGATTTTCTATTTGGCTTTGAGGTGCTTACAAAACATGCTATGCAAGGAGGAAGGCACGTTTTTGTAGGATCAGGCTGATAAAAACCTAAATCTATCCGGACGTTAAAGAGGGATAAATCTTTGAAAGGACGGAGAGGACGTTCAAATATCGGAACAGCGAAGTCCCAAACATATTTGATATTTTTAGAACGTTTAAACAGTATTTCACAGTCAGCTCCTCCGGTTGTAAATTATCAAAACAGTCCAAATCGTTCCTTTTACTGACTGTTTTATTTAAGGTCCCTGCAGCGTGGTTAAAACAACACCAAAAGCACGTCAGTCCGGTTCCAGGCAGCTGCAGTGACTCAGTTCCTGCAGCCAGGGGTGAAGTCTGCTCAGGAGCTCCAGGAATAGCACCCCACCTCGGAGCCCACGTCCCTAAATCAGTATTGGTTTTGTGTCAGCTGGACAGGACTGAAGCAGCGCGAGGACGTGAGCGCAAAGCTGATGGTATCAGTGGCACCGGAGGCAAACAGGAAATGTTTTTGGTTGGGGAAGATTGTCAAAGCCGATGGTGGGCGAGGGGGGGGAATCTTCAAAAATGCCAGACCAATAATGTCAAGAGAGGCAGAATAAAAAGGCGGAATGCGACTGGAAATGAAATTCCACCTGAGGCCGGCAGATTCCAGGCAAGACGAAGACGTCCTCCTGTGTGACTTCAAGCATGCACGAGGAGAAACATCTTATCACAGCACGCACGCCCAGTTCTCCGCGGTGAGGCCACTTCTCATCATGCTAGCTGCAGTTTAGCAAAATCCTTAAAATAGTAGCGCAGGTCAGGACCTTCGAGCCTTTGCCGATGAAACATTCAGTTATTTTAGTCGCGTCACAGATGGCTAATCTTAAAGTATCTGGCGCGATACTTTCAGGATTGGATACTTTTGTCGAATCTGGCGTATCTGGCTGCGCTTGAGAGGGTTGATCGTCGGCTGAATGGTTCTTACCGCCGTGGTCATCAGCGGTATTCCCGTTTTCCACTTGAAACTCCACAGTGGTCTAAAAAAAGGAAGAAAAATGTGAATTGCTGTTTAAAGAAAACTTAATACTTTCTTGGTCATGCAGATGGCGCCATTCAGACTAAACGCCCCCTAGTGGAAACATGGATCACCATTCCAAAAATGCACCATCATGCACTGAAATCATTTAAACTGTCTGGCAGTCCTGCCCCCCCCCCCCACACACACACACACACACACACACAAACAGACAAATAATAGTTGTCTGTTTCTATTAAAAATTGCTTCATGGGCTGCAAGAAACGCGAGCTGACAAGTGGACGCTGCAGTACTTCTCAGCCCTTTGAAAGATATTTATGATGATTTACACCAGAACTTCCTCAGGAAGTGTTGACAACTTGAAACACAATCTCTCTGTTGCCCTGAGCAATAAACAAAGCAGAGATATGCAAGTCTTTCTCACTTCAAAGAGGAGAGGAAAAAGCTCCCCCGCAGGACTGCAATTATTTCATCTGCGGACCTAAAGACGTACACGGGGCCACCACAAGAAGAAATGAAAGGGCAAATAACTAGTGACGCTAATTAATGAGATCATAGCACAAAACTGCGCTGGAATAATCGCTTCACGAGCAAGCAGGTCAGAGAACTTCTGCTGGGGAAGGGAAACACCGACATGGCTCGCGACCCGTCTGTACACAAACGAAACCACAGATGGATTTAAGACACTGTGTGAATGTGAACAAGGTAATACCGCAGGACCAGGGCCTAGAACACGCAGGAACAGGGCCTAGAACACGCAGGAACAGGGCCTAGAACACGTAGGAACAGGGCCTAGAACACGCAGGAACAGGGCGTAGGACACGCCGGAACAGGGCCTAGAACACGCAGGAACAGGGCCTAGAACACGCAGGAACAGGGCCTAGAACACATAGGAACAGGGCCTAGGACACGTAGGAACAGGGCCTAGGACACGTAGGAACAGGACCTAGAACACATAGGAACAGGGCCTAGCACACGCAGGAACAAGGTGTAGGACATGCAGGAACAGGGCCTAGAACACGTAGGAACAGGGCCTAGGACACGTAGGAACAGGACCTAGAACACATAGGAACAGGGCCTAGCACACGCAGGAACAAGGCGTAGGACATGCAGGAACAGGGCCTAGGACACGTAGGAACAGGACCTAGAACACATAGGAACAGGGCCTAGCACACGCAGGACTAGGGCCTAGGACACGTAGGAACAGGGCATAGGACACGCAGGAACAGGGCCTAGGACACGCAGGACTAGGGCCTAGGACACGTAGGAACAGGGCCTAGCACACGCAGGAACAAGGCGTAGGACATGCAGGAACAGGGCCTAGGACACGCCGGAACAGGGCCTAGAACACGCAGGAACAAGGCGTAGGACATGCAGGAACAGGGCCTAGAACACGCAGGAACAGGGCCTAGCACACGCAGGAACAGGGCCTAGGACACGCAGGAACAAGGCGTAGGACATGCAGGAACAGGGCCTAGAACACATAGGAACAGGGCCTAGAACACGCAGGAACAAGGCGTAGGACACATAGGAACAGGGCCTAGGACACGCAGGACCAGGGCCTAGGACACGTAGGAACAGGGCCTAGAACACGCAGGAACAGGGCCTAGAACACGCAGGAACAAGGCCTAGAACACGCAGGACCAGGGCGTAGGACACGCAGGAACAAGGCCTAGAACACGTCTGGTGTGACCCTTTTTATGGGCAAACGTAGGAACTGTGGGGAGGGAGAAGAAGAGAGAACGAAAGGATGCTAATAACCAATAACAGCCTATCATACATAAAAAGGGCCTCTGTGCTCATAACCCCGTGACATATAAATATAGAATAAATTAGGATCATCTCAGTTTCTTCTTACGTTGGGCTGCGTGTCGTTTTCGTTCCGAACGCTCTCAAAAGTGTATTTTTCAGAGCGTTTCTGGCTCATTTTGAAGAGTCGGGAGCCCCGGTTTGAGGTCAAGGACAGCTCCTCCAACATGATGTCCTTCGGCACGCTAGCTTGTTTCCCAAGATCCACTTCAGCATGTGAAGGTGCAGAGACAAGCGGACGAGTCAGCTGGAGGTGGAAACCATTTCTGATCTTCTCATCTTTCAGACACAGATTACATTCACACACAGACAAAAGTCTCTGCTCAGTTTTTGCTGACTTCGTCTTCCTGCCAGTATAATAAACGGCAAATGTTAATCCACTCGTGTCGGGGACTTGTTTTGCGCTTAGCGCCGCATGCTGATGGTGGAGCTGTCACGGGCCCAAACCCCAAGCCAGAATATCTCTCAGCTGTGTGGAGTCTTCAGAGCCTCCCTATTTAAACCACGCAGTTGTCCTCGCCTTGAAATAGCTCCTTCAAAAGGACGACAATAAGAGAGATTCGGAACTTTGGCTTGTAAAATCGTGGATGTTTGTCCTTAAAGTGAGATTTGTCAGCTTCTCTTCCTGGAACGTGTGCGTGTGCCTTTCCTGTTTACCCTCACGTGACTGAATCTCCCTGCAGATCCTTGCCGCCTGCATTTTCCGCTCCCTGGTGGTCATGGTGGAGAGCCGAGACATGGCCGTCCCTGCAGAGACGGCGTCATGGAGACAAGAATATCAGTAGGTCATGTCCAGGAGAGAGAGAGAGTTTTAAAATGAGCCTGTAAACGCAACACAAAACTTTCCCAGAATTAGAGGTTTAAAGGGTTCTGTAAACATGAAAACACGCTTGTTGTTTAGATATCCAGGAAATTAAGTCACGGAACAAATATACCAGCTTCTTGGAAAGGAAACTGAGGGTGCGTTGGAATGTTTTAATCGATATCAACTGACTGAGCGGGCGTCCGAGAGATGTGCAAAGACCCAACCAAGCAGAACTTATCTGGGCAGTCAAAGGGGCAAAGCTAGCACATCCCTTTAAATAACCTAGCGCCGTTCGACATCAGCCTCGGCAGACTTGATGACAGGCTGCATCAGGACGTCCGGGAACCGATGTGTTGGAAATCACCCGCGTGGGCGGAAAGCGGACGAGGCGGGACAGATGCTGGCTGTAGTCGAACTCAGGTCGCGGTTAGAAAGACGCTTTTCTTTGCCCATTTTGAAGGTCGATTATGTGGGAAGCACGACGATATTATAACATACAGTATATTATCAAAGAGAAACGAGAGAGAGACGCTCCAGGCGGCAGCACGGAGCAAAGCTGATCCAAAGAGCAAATGTCATGGCAGCACACCTGTGGAGAGGCCCTACTGATGGCTTACCTGTCCTGAGGGACCTTCAGTGTGGGGAGGAGGCCGTGTGGCTGGGGGGGTTTGTCCTGCTGAGCCTGTCTCCTTGGGGTAGGAAGTCAGAAAGACGAGCGGCGAGGGGGTCAGGCTAGGCTAGGCAGCCTGCGCTCCGGCTCTCTGACAGTGGGGCTGGTCGTGGGTGGAGGGGGCTCCAGCACGAATGAGTGGGTGGGTGTCGGTTTGTCTGTTGTCATTGGTATTTAGTTCACAAGCGGAGCAAAGACTATATTTAGATCACAGCGACGACACGGACACGTCAAATTATATTTAACAATGGATTTTCTCTCAGAATAAAATGATCTAATAGTTAGCACAACATGAGTATATAGCTAAAAATAATACCTTTACCAGAATAGCGGTTAGCCCTGACAGTAAACCCTGAGCTAAATGTGTGACATTTTCCCCAGTTTCCTGCCCCAGTGGTTACTGGGGTGGTTGCTTTGACTTCATCAAAGCACTTATGCAACAACTGAAATTGAACCACCTTCAGTGGGAAGGCATCGGTGAAGCAGTGGGCGTGGCGACTGCTGTCAGTCATCGTTTGTGCTGGGAATGACTCACAGAGACAAAGGGTCACGTCTGCACAGAACAGGATGAAGTGTTCTTCCAAACTCCTGACAAAGCCTGAACAGCAGCAAAAAAAAAAAAAAAAAAGAGTTGTAGTCGTTTAAAATTCTCTGCTCCACAAATGCTGCGCAAACAAATCGGACGCTATTTATTTTAAATGTCATCAAGTGATACAAGAGGGACTGAATCTTAATGGAGTCAGCTCACCTTGTAATCCAATCACCCTGTTGTAATTGGCCTGGCTAGATTAGATTAGCTTCCTGTGTATGTCTTTTCTCATGGGGAGAAAAGAGATGGATGAGGAGGAGGAGATGTAGAATCCGGAGATCTACGCCAGGAGCGCCATACGCTTAAATTAGAGGTAATAAAGTGGTGTATGCTGGGATGCAAGCATCACCCCTTTAATGACAACATTATTTCATAACAATCTTTAAAAGTGAGCAAAGGCACCCACAATGATTACAGAACAGGTAGTTACCATGGAAACACTAAGCCCATTGACGTTCTGTCACTGACATCCTGTTACCTTCTGCTAAGTTGTGTTTGCACCCCGGTGACAGTCATTGTCAGTAAAAGTTGCAGATGGAGTTTACTTTGAGGGCTCCGGTTCTGAACTACTGCATGGACGGGGACTCCTCGCAGGGCCTGTCGCAGGGCCTGTGGAAGCCTGAGACACAATCACAAATCCAGATGAAGGTTGAACATGGTGGTTTATTCAAATTCTTAGTGAGAATCACATAAGGACAAAAATCAGAAACAAGCCCACAATCCCATTACATGCTGCTGCCATTAAATCAGGACGGAGGACGACAGGACTGTCCCCGTCCTGATAAGCCCTCGCGGTACTTTCCTCACGCTATGTAAGAATGTGACAAGTTATTCCAGTAAGCCGAAGAAAAAGCAGTCTTGATGGAACAGGGACCTGATGTGGTCCTTATTTCCCTCGCTCGCCCTCTGAGCAGCGAATGGCCACATGCTAATGCGCTAATTAAAATGCACCTGCTACAGACGCGCAGTAATCTTACCTATTACAGCTTACATAACAACATGTCCTTCCACAACTTACAGCTGCAACCCTTCCCCAGCCTTTTTCCTTTCTTTTTTCATCACTAGTGACTAGCGTTCTGACAGTGAAATCATTTCCTGGCGCGAAAACCCTAACCCTCTGTGAGCGTCAGGGATCGAACCCCCAAACAAAACTACCCAAACCAATAATTGAAAGTGCACAATCACTGCAAGAACCCGCATGCAAATATGTACAAACACGCCGGGAACTCAACCCAGCGTCAAGGCAAAGTTAATCCCTAATCTGACACTCGGGAGACACTCCTCACTTCAACTCCGGCAGGCCACTTTCTCTTTCCGCCTCTCAGCATCGCCACGCAACTCTTCTCTCAGGACAGCGTAATTACCCACATAACTGCCACTGCCTTCCCAGTTACAGTTCAATTACACTAACACACCCAAACTGACATCTGGAGGATCACCGACGAGCAGGAGAAAGGTTAGACAAGTTTTTCTGGGGGTCTTTTTCTATTTTTAAGATGGCGTTCTAAGCTATATGTGTGTATTTAAGCAAGTCAAACAACCCTAGATATTTGTTAATGCACAACTCTTAAGTTCTGATTTAGCCTATTTATGCTTTTGTTGCATTCTACCACCTCCAGCTCATGCTGTTGCTGTAAGTGTTGTACGCTTGTTGCCCCAGGGGTCTCCTGACCTCGGAACAGGGCAGAGAGGTACCCAGATTTGAGGCGTGCGGCCTCTGAGGTTGCCACTGTGTGGGCAGGGATCGGTAGCCGGTGGGAGTGGAGACGGGGCTCTGCGTTGGAGACGCGAACGACGGCAACGGAGCGCGACTCTGACTGCGGATCGGGCTCCAAGTGCCGGGCCTCTGCGGGGCCTGGTAGGAAACCTTGGCCTTCCACTCCGCCGGAGGTTCCGGTAGGCTCCTGCGCTGGGCTGCTGAGTGGACGCTGGAGGCGAGGTCTTGCTGGAGGTCATGGAAAGAAAAGGCTTCGTCCACAAGGCCCAGGGGATGGCGGGAGGCTGCCTCCCATGGCGAGAGGCGCTTGTAGCCCTTCTCCACCCGCAAGGCCGGGCTCTCAGAGGAGACCCGGGTTAAAGGCCTCGGAGACGAGGAGGCTGAAGCTGGCCTCTGCCCTCTGGAAGGCAGTCTGGACGGCGGGGAATGGGAGTAGCTCCTTCCATGTGCCTGCAACCAAAGATACAGACATGTTTATTTTAGTAAGGGTTCACTTCTGTTTGGCTAACCGGCGCTCTGGCCAAATCACCTCAGCTTGTAAACCATTAAAGAACAGAGCTCTTTGTTCACACAGTTCTTTCGAGTGATGTCATTGGCAGATATCCTGTTTCATAAAAAAATAAATTCCTGTTGAAGCAATTAAAAGCTGTGAGACTGTGTCATTATTCTCCTCAGGAGGGAACTTCCCTCTTATTTCTTAGAAAAGGGAAATGTTGCTTTTGTTCTTTTTAAAATGCGTAATGAGCCAGTGAAAATGAGACAAACTTCACCATAAAACGACAATTTTAAAGTTTAGAAAGCCAAAGGTCAGCGGGAGGGACGCAACGACGCTGTGGTCGTGCAGGAAATGCAATGGCGCCATCTTCTGGACAAAGTGTGTAAGATCCGCAGATGGATGAAACTAAGCACAGAAGAGTTTACATTCATAAAAGACCAAAGAAATCTTGATGAATGAGTCCCAGTCGGTAAATTCTGAGACAAATAATTTATCTGCTTAATTGTCCCGAGTATGAGACTAATAAAATTAAGGGATTAAGGGATAAAAACAGCCAAAGCAACTTCTGTAGCTGCAGTTTTGTAAACAATTTATTACTTGTGCATTGGTGTTATTAGTATGGCATTAATATTTATAAAGTCAGCTCACTTCCTTTGTATAAATATTCATTAATTTAAAATTTGCTTGGAATGCTAAATTAAAAAGGAAACTGATTACATAACTGCCTCTTCTGAAAAAGCACCGTGGGTTATCGATTTTCATTCCACCCAGGGGACTTCCCTCCTGGGGTCCAAAATTAGCCAGCGAGCTGGCCTGCCCTGAATGCCGTCACAGATCTAAAAATACCTTCCGTAATTGAATCATTTGTTCGTCATCCTGCAGGAATGTGCTTGTCAAGCATTCACCCAAATGGCTGCAAAGACAGGTGAAAAGAATTTATGGAAACAGACTTGTGAGATAGCAGAAGTTACATTTGACTGTATATAAACTACAACTTTGGCTCAACTGATGGAAAAACAAGTAAAAAGAAAGTAAATGGCAGAAAGGTTGGCAGGAAGAAAAAAGAAGAATGAACAAAAAAAGAAAAGAAAAAGAAGCCAAGGGAGGATAAAAGACATTTTAATGGCACAGCAGTGAAAGATACAAGTGCACAATGAAGAAATACACACAAAAGAAACAGAAGAGAAAGAAAAAAAAAAGCAGCCTTGTACCAAAATAACAAAGTGTGAAGACTACCAGGCCGGACTTGGACTCTAAAAACATCTCGCTTCTTTTCATACAATTAAAAGAAGAGGCATTAAACTACAAAGAAAGTTACAATTAGCCTTAAAGCCTTCAACAAAGTGGCTCTCAGTGGCTGAAGTAGAAATTTAAACACACTATCCCTCAACCTCAGCTCTGCCTCTGATGAGGCTGCTCAAATTTAGTTCCTGACAGCTGGTAAAAAGCTTAAAATAAAACGAACCCACGTCTGCAGGCGACGCTGGGGGACGACCACCCCCCAGCCATCAAACACTGGATAAAGCGGACCGAGACTGAGTTTACACAAGCAGCAAAGCTCGGATAGTAACGGGAAGAAGCCGTCGTACACCTTTTACCGTCGTAAAAGGCGTCAGTGTGAATCGCATGTCCCACGTTACACAAGAACTTTTCTTTTTTTTTTTCGTGTGGAATTTGTTTCCAATTCTAAGCGTCAACTTCCTGTTTTCATCGGTACAGTCACTTCATCTTTCACTCCATATACCCAAGTGCTCTTGCTTCCCTACATCCATTATCTGCCATAACTTTAAAAAACATACATTCTATCCACATTGATGACTTCCTGTCAAACAGCACAGGCTGGAAAGTGGATGATTTGCCACCACTTTTTTTGACGTTCTTAATCTCTTTGGCGGCGAATCGTCGTAGGACATTAACCACCGCAATGAGTGCTGACAACAGTCATTGCGAAAGCAATTTATGGCCTGTGAAGGGGCCGCGGGTCCCGAATCTACCTGAATCACTCCTTATCAACTGCTGCTGGCTTCCATATCTGAGCTGAGCTCTTTTTTGCAGTGAATCTGGGTTTAGGAGCAGCGTTTCCACCTGAAACAGACTGGGCCTTTGCAGCTACAGCAACATGAGGGGCAGCATAGCTACTGGGAGCCTGGGGCTGCAACGCAACTGACGCAGTTGCCAAGTAGGGGGGGCTATTTGCTGGCTGATAAGGGGCTTGAGGTGGGTTTTGGTATGTGGAGCTCTGAGGAGTTTGGGGGCGATATACTGGTGGGATGGGCTGCTGATACTGTTGGCATGGAACAGGGGGCTGCTGGTAAGGGGTGGGGGGAGGATAAATATCTGTTGGGTTAGGCTGGTAGTGACCTTGATGCGTCATAGGCTGCATGGGTATCCCATAGGCGGGTTGGGCGTATGGCCCATCAGCCTGGACGCAGGGCATGTGCTCATATCTAACTGCTTGCTCTTCCACAGGAGGGGGAGGAAGTGAAGGGGCGGGTTTGGGTGCGCTGGACTTATCCGCCTCTGCGGCAGGTCCAAAGATAAACAGAGAAGAATTTAGTTGGTAGGGCTGATGTTTCATGACATCCACAACACTGAGGGGTTTAGGGGGAGGGGTTTCCTTCTGTTTGCCCTTGTTCTTAGCCTTGACTGAAGGGCCGCTGGATGGGGGCTGCTTGGTTGCTGCTGGGGGATAAAAAGGGGACTGAATAGGATTATATGCCCGTGAAGGTGGAGCACGTACGTTAGGCGTATACTTCCACTCGTTGGGTAACGAAGCAGCAGGAGACGTCGACCGGCTTGCCTTGTTGGCTTCCACTGTCTCAGAATCCACGACAAACTTCTCCATGCGAGACTGCCTCTTGACAAACATATCGGCTCCTTTCCCCCTTACAGCTGGCATGTTTACGGAGGAGCTTTGGGATGCTGGGTTTAAAACAGTTGCCATGGGGTTGATGGGCGATGAAGCTCTGTGACCAACTGTAAAGGAGTGCATGCGTTGCGGCAGGGCTGGATGGCTGTGGGTTTGTGGTGGAGTCCAAGGTTTTGGAGAGGGACGTGTGTTGACCAGGGAAGTGGAAATGTTTGCAGGAGCTTGCTGTGAATGTGGTGTCCAGGTGTTCCCAGCTGTCTGAGGCTGGGTCTGAGGGGAAGCCCAGTTACTCATCGGTTGCTGCTGCGGAGTCTTTGAATTGGGCTGTGACCAGTTCGGTTGAGCTGTTGTCTGTGGTGAAACTGGCTGAGCCCAAGGTGCTTGCTGTTGGGTCTGGCTTTGGTCTTTGGCCCAGGAACTTGCGGGTTGCTGACCAACCGAGCTCTGGGCCCATGATGGTTGAGGCTGAGCCTGGGCAGGTAGCGGTGCCCATGGATTCACATTAGCTTCAGGCTGCACTGGAGCCTGTGCTTGGGTTGACTGAATCCACGGTGGCTGGATTTGGGCCTGAGTTTGTGGTGGTGGCCATACATTAACGGGTGGTTGCGGTGACTGATGGCACTGAGCAGACATCCAGGGTGGTTGAGGCTGGCCTGGTGCTTGCTCCTGGGCCCATTCTGGTTGTGGGGCCTGATGTTGTTGTTGCTGAACCCATGGTGGCTGTTGCTGGACTTCTGGCTGAACTTGCTGTCCCCAGGGGGGTTGCGCTTGGACTTTTTGCTGTGGTTGTATCCACGGTGCTTGATGATGAGGCTGAGTTTGCGGTGGCTGTACCCACGGGGCCTGGGGCTGCTGCTTTTGCACTTGTTGGTCTTGAGGCTGACTCCATGCTGGTGCCATTTGCTGCAGATTTGGGGGCTGAGAGTGTGCCCATGGTGGCTGAGCATGTGTTTGCTCTTGGGGATGGCTCCACGTTGGAGAAGCATGGGTTGGGGGTGGTGCTTGCTCCTGAGGTGGATTCCATGAGATCTGGTTGTGAGTGCTCCATGCATTTGTCAGTGTCGGGGGCTGAGTTTGTGCCTGAGGGGACTGACGTGATACCCAAGGAGGCTGGGATGGGGACTGGCGTGCAGAGGCTTTCTGAGGCTGGACTTGATGCCACGCATATGCTGATTGCTGCTGTTGTGTTTGCATTTGGGCCACAGCCCAGGTCGTCTGTGGAGGTTGGTCCACATTTGGAGAACCGTAGTCTTCCTGAGTTGTGACCTGCACAGACTGTTCTTGAGCTTCAGGTTCAGGGAGAGTCAGTATATTCGGATCCATTGTGGTGGTGTTGGTGTTCACAGAAACCCCCTGGGGGGCAGGAGGAGGAGAGGGCTCGGCAACAGGTGCAGGGGTTGGCTCTAGTTCTGAAGTAGGGGCAGACTCTGCTGTGGGGACCACAGCAGGTGGGGCTACACTATTTTCAGCTTGCTGAGCGGCTGCCTGGTTGGCCTCGTCTGTCTGTGCGGTCCAGGGAAGACAACTGGGATTCACCACGGGCTTTGGAGCCACTGGCGGAGGATTCTTATGTTTTAGAGACGACTGGAGGAAATTACAAGCCTCAGCCCCGAGGCTGAGGTAGTCTTCCTCAGGCCCTGACTCAAAACCCAACTTCTTATCGCTTTTATTGAGGAGGTTCAATAACGCTGGGTTAGGTGACACTTTGGGACGTTCCTTAAAAGTAAACATAGGTTTACCCGTGTTTCTTTTCCTCCCTTCCATTAAGACGCCAGTTTTAATAGCAGGAGTAGCGATTCGCTCATCGCGGGAAGCTATCTGCTCTCCTTGCCCAATGGAATCTTGATTGAAGCCACTCGCTGCCGGAGAATAAGGGACAGACGCCATGTTTTCTGCGGAGAAAGGCTTTGCAGTTCGATTGCTGAACGTATGCTGCATTTCGCTGGTGTGGTGCTGGACGGTGCCGTTGATGTTTGCAGAATAGTGCTGCATTTGCTGTTCTTGACGATATTCTTGCTGCTGCTGCTGGTACTGCTGCTGGTACTGCTGCTGGTACTGCTGCTGGTACTGCTGCTGCTCGTAGTACTGCTGGTACTGCTGCTGCTGCTGCTGGCTCTGTTGGTGTGCATTGACATCCATGTAAATGTGGCTCTCTGCCGTGGACTGCATGTAGGAGTTCTCCGCTAGGTTCTTTCCAGCCTCTTGAATTCCTTCCACTGGGATTCCATGGCGCCGAAGTTCCTCGTGTTCAGCGGCGATCTCATCCATCCTCTGCCGCCGTTGAGCAAACATTAGAGCTCCTTTGCCCTTCGTTTCAGGCAAACATTCCATCTCTGCTCGGTTGTTCAGATTTCTTTCAATCTCAAGAAGACCTCTGTCCAAGCTGACAGCTAGCACACTTTTGCTGTTATGGATATTAGTCTGGAAATGTTTGTCTATTTCAGAATTACTTGTAGCTACAAGGGTGAATTCAACAGTGCAGCGTTCCCCGTCTTCTTCGTCTTCGTCGTCGGTGGACTCCGGCTCGTCTTCTCCAGTACCGTAGCTCACCAGGGTGTATTTCTTGGCCCTCTGCCGATGCTTTTTGAACATCAACACCCCCTTGTTGTTGGGGTTGGAAGGAGCAGCCGTGAGGAGGAGAGCGATACGCTTACATTTAGACTTGGCCTCCTTCACCTGCTTCTCGGACAGACTCTCGCAACGCCTGAGCCCTACAGAGGAAGACACAGAGCGCTGTGTTTAAAACAAAAGATACCGGACCACCAGAGCATAACATTGGAATAACAAGAAGCTAAATGTTTCAATGTCAGCAAATCAAAAAGAGAGAAATAATTAGCTAAACACTGAAAAATGTGTTAGCTAATTATTGTGAGATTTTAAAATGAGCTTTCTCACGTCTCTGTTAGTCAGTTTTGTTTGTTAGCCCTTTGATTGCTGACAGGAGGGTTAACACCAGGCATAACGTTTGCCCACAAATTATGAATGTGGGTCATCTATTTTTATCTGAAATGACAGGAATAAATATACAACATCTGAAATGAAAAATACAGCCCAGACATTCACGGCAAATTTGTCAAAATGCAGAGTCACTCTGGTGTTTAATATTAAGTCAATGTCAAGGAAAGCATCCAAGTAAATGCGCCGCTGGACTGATTTGAGCTCTTTAGCGCTTCCCTTCGCCTATTTTATAGTCTCATTCTAAATTTGCTCATTCAAATAGAAAACGCAAAGTTATAAAGCAATTATGAAATTCTCCGACCCATGACTAATATCCTTCCTCACAGTCAGTGAACTGAAAGAGCATCGCAACAACAACACCGTCAGCCTGTGGGCCATAAATTCACCAAGACCGGACTGTCCTTGACGCTCCGTTTGCCCGTGTAAAAACGTTCACGCCACACTTGGTGACGCTCCGACCAACGCATGCAATGCCACACAGACAGGATCTCCTCAGGACTTACTTTCTAGATGGTCCTGCAGAGCTAAGCTGAAGGTGGAGGAGGCAGCGGGAGTGACCCCCAGGCTCACTTTTGGAGCTCACTTAAAGCAGCCAGTTTGAAGGGATCAGGTATCGGGCGGAGGGAGCACATGCTGGTGTCTGTCAAAGGACTACTTCTGCAGGCATCGTCAGCGCGCTGCTGTTATATTTATGTCTTCAGCGCGCCTCAGTATCCATGTTCAAGCTCGCGGCCCTTTAGGTGATTTATGGCGCTCCTCGCACGTGATCGTTTTGCCCATTCCTCACCGGCTCCTCTGCACTGAACGCTGCTATCACTGTGAATTTAGCTGCTATTCAGCTCGGACCAGGAAGTCCCGGCTTCCTTCTGAAGGAACGAGCACCCTCCTACAAACGCCACACTGACTATTTTAAGAAGCACACAACGTGGACATCAGGCTTTGGAATGCACATGTGTTCCTGACAAGGAGAATTTGGTGTCAACCTATTAGTTTGCAAATTCCCCGTTAAAGAACGGAACCCTGCGGTCTGCACACACGCAGACAGAGGTACCGCGATGCCCCTCTGAGCACTTACTTGCGTGCCTGGCGTGATGCTTGTGTGGTTTGTCTTGATCCCCCTCAGAATCAGAGTCCTGCTCCTCCGCCGGTGTCACCTCATCTGAGGGAATTCCAAATGAGGCACTGAAAGACCGAGGATCCCCCTCCAAGCCCCCTCCTCCTCCTTCTTCTCCTTCACTTTGGGATCCAGCGTTTCCACTGACCTCAGGGCCACCCACTCGTGTGACGCTCCTCCCTTCTGATCCTGCAGGATGCCCCAGCAAACCCTCTGCCCGTCCCGGCACCGTAGGGGAGCCGAGCACCACACCCAGCTGTTTGGGTGGTTTCCTGAGAGCTCCGGGCTCCAGATGTAACACGCCGGTGGTGCTTTTGTGGACCATCTCGGCAGCTTCTCTGCCGGACGGCTCCCCGAGGATCCCGAGAGCACTGCCGAGGGATGCGGATCCCAGGTCGCTGGAGGTTTGCTTGGACAGCGACACCTGGAGCTCCACCATGTCACCTGGAGAGAAGCACCGCTCTTCGTCAGGTTCCCGCCCTCGCTGATCCGAAACACGCAGCTCGCTACAAACCAGTCTGGCTGCCTCATCGCTATTCAAGTCATAATAGGCCTCGTCCTGGGCCTCACTTATGTAGAGCTCCCTCGGGCTTTGACAGCTATGCTCGGAAGAGAAGATGTGAAGGGTGGTGCTCTCCAAAGTGGCGTCAGACTCCTGACCAGAGCACATGTCTTCTGATTCTTCTTCCTCAGCAGAGACGGTGCAGTATCTGTCAGAACAGAGCAGAGTCACCAGCAGTATTTAACTCACACTGTTTCCCAGCCTGTCGCCATAGCAACCAGGTATGACGAGGAAACAGCCCAGAATCAGAAATCAAGCAGGTCCCTCGCAGAATAAGCGGCATCAGATATGAGCGTGTGCGAGATGGTTTGGCGAGCTACGCGAAGAGGGCAAAGGTTTTAAAACAACAGCTTCTCCAAAGGTTAACAGAGTGAATTAGCAACGCTGCAGCGAACACCAACGACCGGCAGTGATGCACGGCCAGCTTGGATGAAACACACACGGTGGACACACACACATACACTGTGATCTTTGATGCCTCTCCAGCAGATCAAATGTTTTAGAGTGGATAAGTGTTGTGGATTGTTGCTGGGTCTCACACGTCATGTCCCATCGCTGCCAATCGGATGAGTGTAAGTTGAGTTTTACCTTTTAAAGAGCAGCTGCAGACAGTTGGCGGAGGCGTCCATGACGCCAAGGGCTTGTGAGAGGGTGAGATCTGCGCACGGCTCTCCGTTGAGCGACACCATCTCGTCTCCATCCTTCACTCCAGCCAGGAATGCCCGGCCACCTTCTTCCACCTGTGGAAGACAAAATAATCGTTAAAAGGGATAAAAAAAAAAAAAAAAAGTGTTATCAGTGACAAATCAACTCTTTGGGCCTCTCATTGATTCATTTTTGTCATTCAGAATGGTCAAACACAGCTCTCATTTTGGCCAACGTAAGAGGTCATAAAGACGATGGTGAGATCTGACCTTTACTGCTGCATGTTGGATGCATTTAAAAGGGCAGCAACTTGCTGGTACTTGAGCGCAATAAAATGATACATTAACACATAAAACTGACTCAAAAATAAATAAAAGAATATTTTGTCATCGCTGTGATTTAATGACTGTAAAACATAGTGGATTATTAATTTTTACAATTAGGTACCGTTGTTTCTCTTGTAGTAGAACACTCTTACCACTAGATGGCGGCCTAAACCCATGCAAAACTTTTCAACTGGAGGGAGAAGTAGAAAAAAACCTACATGCTCGGTACAAAATGAAAGGAAAACAATGTTTTCTGCACCAGAGACACCACAGTTGCTATTGTTGTGGTTGTTTGAACATATAAGGAGCTTTCTAAGTGCAGTTTCCTTATAAAAGTGAAGCCTCGTATAAGCAGCAAAAACAATGGCAATAAAATGAGCCCACTTTACAAAAATATTTGAAGTAACTTTACAGAGCTGCTAATGTTCAGACAAATTCCCCTGGAGCGTTTAAGGCCCTATAAGGCTGCCGGTCTGCTGGGAGTCACTCCTGGATACAGGGAGGACAGTTTGCCTCAAGGGCCGCAGCAACCGCACATTGCTCCAAAAAAGGAGGAAACAATTGTCTCCTCGCAACGCGTGAGAAACACAGTTGTCAAAGTCGATGGCAAGCATCTCCAAGTGTCAGTGTCTAATGTTGTGCAGGAAGGATAGTTAATAAATGGTGATGCGTGTTTCAGGTTTCCCCATCATCAAATGACCCAGGTAATAGGAGGAGACGCAGCGTGAAAATCACACCAAGACTGAATAACGTGACCACATTAGCCCCCAGCAGCCCGTCACAGCTTTAAACAATTACTGGCTTTTTATGCATTTCAGGTAAATGTTTTCCAGCTGCCCTGCTGCTAACACACACACACACACACACACACACACACGCACACACACACACGCACACAGAGATAAATTCTCATTTTAAGGACTGCACCAGATTAACCTGTGTTTCACAACAAGTTAGCAGAATGATCAAAGCTAATGTTGTAATGCAGCTCCAAATCCAGTCTTCAGTTTAAAGGGATTCTTCCGTGTCTTCCAAACCTGTTCTGCTGAAAGTCTACCGGTTGTTTCAGATCCCAAAAGCAAACTCCTTTGAAGGGGAAAATATTGCAAATTAGGGGATTAAAAGTAAAACATCCTAATCCTCTTTAAAGACATGATAATTAACCAGAACTCACATGACATCAGATCTCTGATTGTGCTAATTCAACATATACTGTATATGACTAAGGACACGCAGTAAATGCAAATGCATGGGTACGCCGTCTGCCATTTTGTTAACTTTTTGTGGTGTTTAGGGATCTTCAAGCACATTCTATCTACCTCGGGGAGGTTGTTGCTGAAGCAACGTCTCAGGCAGACAGTTTGAATCCTGACATGGCGGAAGGGTCATAGTTGAACAGCGTCAAAGGCAGTGGATGAGGAACGCAGCAAGAGTGTGTGTGTGTGTGTGTGTGAATGATTATTCTAAAAACCAAACTACTGAGCGCTACATCAGAGCTGATGAATGCTGACGCTCACGTAGCAGGATGGCATACCTCACTAATTAGCAAACTGAACTCAGCAGCTCAGGTTGGTCAGATGTGACACATCAGAGTATCTTTGATACGTTTATTGCTTTTGTTTTTATCCCCAGTTTGGTCAGAATGTCTCTGTGGCTTTAAAAAACAAAGTGAGCTCACCAACTTTGTACTAAAGCCAGAGCTCCAAGAAAAATACTGCCCTCCCTTATATGGAAAGAACCATTTTGAGAACGGACCCTTCTCCCCCCACCAGTGTGCGATATGCTGCTCGGTACAACTTCAACATCACTTTTTTCCTTCAGGAGGCTAAAACTCAGTTTACACTATTACAGAGAAAGGAAAACACACTTGGGGTGTTTAACAGTGCTCGCCGTGGGCTTAGCATGTTTATCAAGGACGAAAGCCACAGATGCTCCGGGATCACAGATCACACCCTGAATCAGCTGGGCGGCGGGCACGTCGCCAAATGGAGTAAAAGGCCAGAGAGGCTTCAAACGTCGTTTGCGGGGTTTTATAACGCCAATTTTCACTCACACGCCAGTATTTTACTGTTTGTATAAGATGTTTTGCATAAGTGAAGTTGAACGTGGACTTAAGTGCCGTCAAGTCAAAAACCATTTTTTAGGGAAATGTGTTGTTAATGTGCCCACTGAGGTGGATTTCCAGCCTATAAATGGACTTAAGTCTGAATAAAATGTGATAAGTGCAACCCAAAGTGCCTGCTAAGTTGCCAAAATGCAATAAGATGCCCTTTCGAGTGCCCTTTCAAGATGCCCTTAGCCTCCACTCACCCCCGATCAGCATTCCTGTTGTATGCTTCTATTCTGAAATCACCACACCAGATGTTTATGAGCTCATCTGGAGATTCAAAATGCCACTTCAGGAGAAAAATATCCAATAAAAGTCAAAAGGTTTTAGCTTTAAGTGTTTGGGGCCGAGTGGAGGGTCTTTGAAATGATGTATGGATGCTGGCAGGGTTGCGGCTTTGATCTGCCGGAGCTTCGAGGTCGCAGGAACGCAGCTTAAGAGAAACATTTACATTTCAGCAGCCCGGAGGAGCCCTGAGGAGCCCTGAGCGCCGCGAGCACGCGGCCTTCGACCAAATATAGAGAAAAGAGCGTCTCAGACAAGTTTACAAGGCTGTCTCCCTTTCTGCTGGTTTTATTTAGGCTCTTTGGGAAAGTTGAGCATCGAGGAATCAAGCGTGACCCTGACCATCCCCACAAACACTCAGGACCTGAGTGACAGGTTGTCCAGGTGTGGGACGGAGCCAACGTGTTGCCATGAAGCTGAAGTTGCAGTCAGCCCACACATGCAAATTACAACAAACAGATGACTCGTCTAAACAAATATGTTTCCTGAAGATCAGATCAGTGCAGAGCAGCGTCTCCTCGTCTTTATTACACTTTAAACAAATATTATCCAGTCAGGATGAGGCAAATTTGCCTAACCGGTGAGTTTTTGAAGCTATTTTGCTTGTTTCCCAGTTGTCTTTCCTTTCTCCTCTTAGGAAATCTTTGGTTTTTGGTGAGAACTTCCCTCCTGGCTGTGAAACGCTCACTGAGTGATAACAGATCACGCTGCCCTCAGCTTCACACTCTCTCTCGGCCTTGACCATATAAGGGTCCCGAGGAACCTCGCACCAAAACACGGCCAACGCGCACAAAAATGCACCGCTCCGAACTTATTTTTCTCCCACCAGATTCGTTATTGTTGTTTTTTTTTCCCCTCTCTGAGAAAGAAAGGCAATAAAAACTGACAGCTGGGACTTTTAAACCACACTGGGCAACTTTTCTACCAAGACGCTCGAACGTTAATCTGCAATTTCCAGGTTTTATGTGACAGATTATCGCGCTGACAGACCACCTACCTGTGACACCACGAAGGGTCTGTAGGTCTCCCCCTCTCCTTCCTTCAAGGTGAATCCCCAGGGCGCACCGCCGCGCAGCGTCACGCACATGTAATCCCCGATGCCCATGTTTGCGCGCCGGCTCGTCAGCCACGGCTCCACCGTGCGCTCCTGGAGCTGTCAACCCAGGCAGGAGCCACCTCCACCTTCAGCGCAGCACCGCTGTATAATCCCCATCATCCGAGCTCGGCCCCCGCCGTAGAGACGTCACGACGCACGGACACGCCCGCGCACAGCTGCTGCACCGACATGTGTGGCGCTCTGGTCAACCTTCCCGGGAGAACCCAGAACTTCAGGATCGATGATCCTTTATCAGAACCGTAACACTGTCCTGGGGAAAACAAACAGATGCATTTAGCAAAATCTGAATCTCTAACGACAACAATATTATTCTTTTATTTGAGGATATTACTTAGAATATTGTAATCTAAAGTCTTCGTTCTAAATTTTGCTCAGTCTGATTTAAACTTTTATCGAGTATCGAGTTTTATCGAGTAAAGGCTTGATTTCGAGAATTTTTCACAAGATAAAAGCGCGGAAGATTTCAAATAACATGTTTAATTGCTTGGTATAAATGTGGACTATAAGAATATTAAACTAAAACGTATTCCAAGTTTGCGTTATCAGTTCGTCTTGAATCCATTCATATATTGTTGTTGAAATGCTAAACGTGACTCAGCCACGTTTGAAAGTGTACTTTGTACTGTAACAATGTTCCAGCTGATCTCAGATGCTCTGATCATGACGAAAACGGACAGGTCTGCGTCCCCTGTGCTGACGTGTATAGGTTCCCTCCGTGTCACGCATGCGTACTGCGTCAAGCAAGGCTGACTGATCAGTCAAGTTTACTAAATACACATAAAGCAATAAAGGAAGTTTACTTCTACGCTCTTCAAATTAGTGGCATAATGAAAGCGTGTGACCATTATAAATTAGTTATACAACGCGACCTTGTTACTACAGATTACTTTTGTGGAGAAATTAACGTTTGATTTTATAAAAAAAAGTGGGCATTATAGCCCGAAAATCGGCGAGAAATAGCGTCTGACCTTTTATTTTGAAATGTCTAACCGGAAATATATCGTCTTTTCCTGCTTCCACTTTCCACCGCGCAGCGAACTTAGCGACCGGCGCTACGCTGGAGTTTGACGTGGCACTCTGCTGCTTTCAGTGACTCCACGGCGGAGAGGACTCTGCCCAACATTCAGGTAAATACCCCTGCGACATCATTTACAGAAACAATAAAAACACCAGCGGCACACTTGTGTGGCCGAGACGTCTCTATCTGACGGCGTAGACGCTCGAAAGAGACGCCCTTCTGGCACCGAGGAAAACTTTGTCGTGATTTCCGCGAAGCGAACGAGATGTTTTTCCATCAATGTGTTCGAACGGTCGCCTCGCATCACTTTGATCAATAATGCGATCGGCGGTAGTTACCTGTCACTGACTCTGTTTTAAGGAGGACAACATTGCGAGGGTGAGGAGGACGCGGATGATCAGATCTTTAGCCATCATAACGGTCTTTGACGTGGCAACTGCCGGCGGTGGCAGATCGATTAGACCCGCAGATCCCGTCTCATTACTGTCCCCCCCCCGCTTCTCTTTCTATCCTGAAAAGTGCTAAAGTAGTGTCTTAAGCTCTGACGGGGCGCGTTAATTGCGGTGACTGGTGGTCATCCAGCTGTTGGACTTTCTTTGAAGGTGCCGCCCTATCAAGGTCATTATTTTCACCGCAAACTTGCAAAAAGCAGCGAAAAGACGACTGCAACCATCTTTGCACATCCCTGCAGCTCACCTCCCATAATTAAAGACCAAATCATGTAAATGCGAGGGTTAATATTCACATTTGCTGACACTAGAATCGATGGCCCGTCTTATCTTTTCCATTCAAAGGTCTGCGTGACAACATCAGGTCAAACGTCATTTATTGTCTCTTGGAAATGGCACGTGTTCTGTTTATATTTCTGTTATTTAGAATAAACAGGAAGTTGTTCTTACCTGTGACTGACAGCTGCAACGTCCAACAATGACGTCACGAATCCACGTGCTTGATCCGCTGACGGTTTTCTAGCACTTAATGCTTTTTATAAACTTTTTCAGCTCATGACACTGCAATTAGAATGAATAATGCAGTCTCTGATGCTGTAATTACAGCTATACATTACAGGCGAGAGTCTGTGTTTGTGTTTTAAGAAAAGCTGTTATTTAAACCTTTAAATGAAACACAATAGGAGTCACTTGGAAGAAATGAAATCAGCTCACTCAGCAGCTTGTACTTTCACTCTGCAGGTCGTTGGGACTCATCTTGGCATGACAAGACTGCAGCAGCCGTCTCCAGCAACATGAGTCAACAGGGTTACGTCGCTGCACCGCCGTACTCTCAGGCACAGCCCAGGTTGGGGGGCTATCAGGGTGCATTTGGACCCGGTCCCGCGCAGCCCCTGAACGGGCACTACGGAGGTCCTCCTCAGGCGTTCGCCGCTCCCCCAACAGGTAGAAAACTCCCTGTTGTCTTCGTGAACCTGATCTCCTAGCGTTCCGAGAAATTGTTTTCAAGACTAAAACCTGTAATCTGTGGCGCATAAGTATCTGAGAATGGTTAATGTTCCATATCCTGCTCACCTGGGGTGTCACTGCAGGTGCGATGAAGCCGCCGGTGTCCTCCGTCGGCATGCCTCCACCTCCGGTGTCGAGTCAGTTTAGTCCGAACATGCAGCACAACGGTCCTCACAGGTAGCAGCTGAAATGAGCAGAATCCAGATGAATGTTCCTCTCTTGTCTGTGTTGTGACCCTGCGTCCTGCCGTGTTTCTACCCTGCTCAGTTATCCTGCTCCACCAGCAGCTTCTGCTGCTTATGGACAACCTCCCTACAGCAGCGTGGCCCCACAAGCCCCACCCCCAGCGCAGCACCTCACCAACCAGATGAGTGCTATGAGTTTGGGCAGCTATGGTCAGTTTCAGTATTCCTGATAGGAACTATGTGTGCTGCAACGCAGCCATATCATTTTAATATTCTAATTTGTGTAGGTCAGGGTCCGGTGCGTGGCCCCCCTCCTCAGTCTGTGGCCCAACAGCCCTTCCAGATGCCCCCTCCTCCGGTTATGGCTCAGCCACAGATGCCTCCTGGCCCACAGTCGCCTTCGGCTAACCTGCCAATGGCGGGCCAGCCAACAGCACAGATGATGGGCTCTCCCATGGTGGGCTCTCCCATGGCAGGCTCTCCCATGGCAGGCTCTCCCATGGCGGGCCCTCCCATGGCAGGCCCTCCCATGGCGGGCCCTCCCATGGGGGGCATGGGTAGTCCCTTCCCTGGGCCCTCTCCTCCAGGCCCCGGTGGTTTCCAGCAGCCCGGTCCCGGAGCTGCTGTTCCACCTGGATACCCCCAACAAGCAGGTATGAACGGCAGTGGGACGGTGAACGAAACCGGTGCCGCATCTGAACCAGGCCATCAACCAGGACCCTCTCTGCTCTTCTGAACAGGGCAGTTTGGGGGGCCCATGACCGGGCCCCAGCAGGGGATGCCAGGGGCTTTTCCTGGAGCACCTGGAGGACTGGTGGGACCACCTCAGAAGAAACTGGACCCAGACTCCATCCCCAGCACCGTGAGTGGAGCAGCAAGCCGCCTCGGCCTGATGCGCTGACCTCAGAAGCTGCATCTGTGAGGACTGAACACAGAACCGGTGTGTTTTGCAGACCCAGGTGATTGAGGACGACCAGGCCAAACACGGCGCGCAGGTCTACACCACAAATATCAGAGGTCAGGTCCCACCTCTGGTCACCAGCAACTTCACCGTTCAGGACCAGGGTGAGTCCTCGGACCGTGTGTTCAGTCCCTCGCTCGTGAAGCCAAAGTGAAAGCAGCTTCTGACCACACTGGGTCTTTTACTGGGACTTTTCCAGGACTGATCCGACCGACGGCTGATCTTCTGCTTTGTTTCTTCCTTTCGCAGGTAACGCCAGTCCCAGGTTCATGCGCTGCACCACCTACTCCCTCCCCTGCACGTCTGACCTGGCCAAACAGTGCCAGGTTCCTCTGGCTGCCATCATTACCCCCTTCGCAGCTTTGCCAAAGAACGAGGTACGCTTCCTTTTAGCCAGCTGCTAAAAAAGACTAAAATCTGGAGCTACAGAAAGGCAGCTGATTCAGCTTGGACTCCTCCAACCGATCTGCGCTGATTCCTGCCAATCAAACTCGTGCAAGAGCGCGAGGAGGTTGTTTTTTTTTTTTTTTCTGTACGGCGTTCCGTGGAAATCTAAAAGATAAACGTGCCATCATTTCACGGTTAAAAAAAGAGAATCCGTGATTCATGAATGTGTTTCTAATCACTCGTGTGGTTCTCCTTTTTCGTGCAGGCCCCTCTGTACGTGGTGAACCACGGCGAGAGCGGCCCGATCCGCTGCAACCGCTGCAAGGCCTACATGTGCCCCTACATGCAGTTCATGGACGGGGGCCGCCGCTACCAGTGCAGCTTCTGCAACTGTGTCAACGAAGGTGAAGCCCAGTCAGAAAAGTCACAAGGCTGAAGACGTCCCAGTTGAAATTCATCTGTTTTTCCAGTTCCGGTCTTTTATTTCCAACATCTGGACCACATGGGCCGGAGGGTGGACTTCTATGAGAGGCCAGAACTGTCTCTGGGCTCCTACGAGTTCATCGCAACCCTGGATTACTGCAAGGTAACGAGTTTTGGGGGTCACCTGCACGTTCTGAGCCAAGCCTCGAGAACGCTGGAGGGTTCGAGCGAGAGGGCGGAGTCGCTCCACTGGCCCACTCATGTTCTGTTTATGAAGTGTTATAAACAGCCGCTGATGGCCACTTGTTAAACAAACACCTGTAACGAGAGCGTAGCTACAGCAACAAAACAAAACATCACGTCAGGAATTCTTGTTGCAACGGCTGGCGTCATTTGGACGCAAGCAAACTAAAACAGAGTCCATCAGATCTTTCAAATTTGGTCGCATCAAGTCACGAAAATGGAGACCACGTAATGTTCTCCACCACCTCCCTTTAGAAAACTCATAATCACGCTAATGTTAATATACAGTACTGCTCGGAAAATTAGAATATCGTGTAAAAGTTGTTTTATTCAGGCAATCCAACCTAAAAGGTGAAACCAATACATTTTATAGACTCATTACATGCAAAGTGAGATATCTCAAGCATTTTTTGTTGTAATTTTGCTGATTATGATTTTTTTAATTGATTTCAAGCAATATTCTAATTTTCTGACTTTTTGAATTTGGGGTTTTTTGAAGCTGCAAGTCCTAATCAGCAAAAAAACAAAGCAAATAAAAGCTTGAAATATATTGATTTGCATACAATGTCTATATATGTACATTTCACCTTTAAAGTTGAGTCACAGAAATGCATACACTTTTTCAGGATATTCAAATTTTCCGAGTAGTACTGCACATGATAACACTATACAAGTGTATTCTGACCATAGATCTGACCGTAGATCAGTAAAAATAGGCATAAAATGCTTAAAAAGTTACATATGGACAAAATGACCTCGACCCTGCTACTCGACAGCAGATACCACAGTGCCACCTAGTGTCCAAACTACAGACTGCACAACATTCAATTCTCAAATTACATCAAAATTCTGAATAAGTCAGGCTTCATTCTCACCTTTGTTTATAGAACAACAAGCCTCCAAACCCTCCCGCCTACATCTTCATGATTGACGTCTCCTACAGCAACATTAAAAGCGGTCTGGTCAAACTGATATGCGGCGAGCTGAAGACTCTGCTGCAGCACCTGCCCAGGTGAGAAAGACGCAAAAAAAGTGAAGTATTCGATATCGTAGCTTCTCTGGAAGTAATTCCTGATTTACGACAGATGAGGTTGATGCATGTTGACACTGTTTGCCCCTGGATTTTATCCTTGCGCCACCTTGCTGTTCCTCGTGCAGAGAGGATGGCGCCGACGCTTCTGCCATCAAGGTGGGCTTCGTCACCTACAACAAGATCCTCCACTTCTACAACGTGAAGAGCGCTCTGGCTCAGCCGCAGATGATGGTGGTGTCGGACACGGCCGAGATGTTCGTCCCGCTGCTGGATGGCTTCCTGGTCAGCTACCAGGAGTCCCGGGCCGTCATCTCCAAGTAAGAGCAGCTTTGCTCCGCGCCTGGAAAGACTCGCTGAAGGTTGCGCCTTTAAACCAGCGTGTCCTCCACAGCCTCCTGGACCAAATCCCCGACATGTTTGCCGACACCGGCGAGAGCGAAACGGTCTTTGCTCCTGTCATCCAGGCCGGCGTTGAGGCCTTCAAGGTCAGCCACAGCGTGACCGCCGTCAGCACCAGTCCCTGCATGAGCCTGGATTAGAAGAAATCCTGACTTTTCCATCTGGAATTCATTTTCTGCTCTTTTATCCACAGTCAGCATTTAGGAAAAAAAAGGTTTTTCATGTTTAGATGAGTAAAAAACGGCTGAAATCCATCTGAGCAGATGGCCACAGGCCTTTTCTGCCCATTCCTCAAAGCTGTGGGCTTAATTTAACAAGCACAGAATTTAGTCAGTGAACTCCAGCGAAGAGATGACGCAGCATCATTTCCCCAGACGTTTGTTTTTCTTCCTGTTTGTTTACTTTTGGAGTCCCACGTGATTTTCCAGCGATGTGAGGTCAGCGCTGGCGCTCAGGAAGGAAAAATTTTCAGACTTTAACTCCAACACCTTCCAGTTACATTATTTAGTCAGGAGAGAGTTTGACCCTCAGCGGGGGAGGAGTTCCTTCCTCACCATCCTGATCTCATCCCTCCTCCAGGCAGCAGAGTGCAGCGGAAAACTCTTCGTCTTCCACTCGTCCATGCCAACCGCCGAGGCTCCCGGCAAACTGAAGAACAGGGACGACAAAAAGCTCGTCAGCACCGACAAGGAGAAGGTGAGAGGCTGGGGGAAAGGCTGGGGGAAAGGCTGGAACCCGGCGAGTCCTCTGAGGAGGGTGTGACCTGTGTGTTTGGCTGTCAGACGCTCTTCCAGCCTCAGAAGGGCGTGTACGAGCAGCTGTCCAAGGAGTGTGTGGCGCAGGGCTGCTGCGTGGACCTCTTCCTCTTCCCCAGCCAGTACAGCGACGTGGCCACCATGGCCGACGTCCCCTCATGCACAGGAGGCTCCGTCTACAAGTACAACAACTTCCAGGTAGGGCAGGGAAAGGCTTCCCGACCTGCAGAGCAGTCGGGGAAGGCTCCAACACCGTCCTGGTGTCTGCAGGCGGAGGTTGACGGCGAGCATTTCCTGAGAGACCTGAGGAAGGGCGTGCAGAAGAGCATCGGATTCGACGCCATCATGCGCGTTCGCACCAGCACCGGTGAGTAGCGCCGCAGCGCCGGTGCGATCGGAGAAGGCGCCTCCAGGTCATGTGACCTTTGTCCGCAGGCTTCAGAGCCACGGACTTCTTTGGCGCCGTGCACATGAACAACACCACAGACATGGAGATGGCGGCGGTGGACTGCGACAAAGCCGTGACCGTGGAGCTGAAGCACGACGACGCGCTCAGCGAGGAGGCCGGAGCTTTGCTGCAGGTGCGCCTCTTTGCTTTGGCCTTATTGGCGAGGGAAAAGCACTTTTCTGACCTGGACTCCGTTTCCCAGTGTGCTTTGCTCTACACCACCATCGGTGGTCAGCGGCGCCTGCGAATCCACAACCTGAGTCTGAACTGCAGCTCGCAGCTTTCGGAGCTGTACAAAAGCTGCGAGACGGACGCGCTCATCAACTTCTTCGCCAAGTCAGGTGAGAATCCTTCACTTCATCTTCACCGCAGCCCTCAGCTGGCACTTAGGCTCCTCCCACTCCCTCCCAGCTTACCGTGCCATCCTGAACCAGCCCGTGAAGAACGTGAGGGAGATCCTGGTCAACCAGACGGCTCACATGCTGGCCTGTTATCGCAAGAACTGTGCAAGCCCCTCAGCGGCCAGCCAGGTGAGCAGCACCACAGCTCCCAGTTCAGCCGCTGGTTTCTGGATCCGTGCAACAGTTTTAATCGTCCCCACCCACAGCTGATCCTGCCCGACGCCATGAAGGTGTTCCCGGTCTACATGAACAGCCTGATGAAGACCGGGCCTTTGGTCGGGAGCACGGAACTGTCGACGGACGACCGCGCCCATCAGAGGCTGGCGGTCATGGCGATGGGGGTGGAGGAGACACAGCTGCTGCTGTACCCACGGCTCATCCCGCTGGTACGCCAACGTCTTTAATGCTCCCATTAACGTTCCATCAGGATCTAAACAGATTCTTTTCATTTCAGCACAACATGGACGTCAGCGCAGAAGCTCCGCCCACTCCTCTGCGCTGCTCAGAGGAGCGCCTGGCCGACTCTGGCGTGTTCCTGCTGGAGAACGGACACTCCATGTTCCTGTGGCTGGGCCAGGCCAGCCCTCCCGACCTCATCCAGAACCTCTTTAACGTGCCCTCCCTCGCCCACCTGCAGGCAAACATGGTCAGAGTCAAGCTAAGAAACTTTAGATTTAAACTTGCTAAAGTCAGCAAACGTTATAAAGATAAGACAAATTAGTTGTCACATTTTGTGTTGAAATCTATTTTCAAGAAGCTGATGTTTATTTTAATGGGAATTTCAGTCTGCTCTGCCTGTTCTGGACAACCCGCTTTCAAAGAAGGTCCGAGGCATCATCAGCAACCTGCTGGAGAGGAGGCCGGGCTCCATGAAGGTGAGTTTGAGATGCAGCCTGAAGTATGTCTCCCTCTGGTGGACAAATGCCATAACAACATTCAACACAGCTGCACCAGCTCAACAGGAAAAAATCAGAAATGTTTTTTCTGCTCAGCTCCAGATCGTGAGGCAGAAAGACAAACCGGAGATGCTGTTCCGTCAGTTCCTGGTGGAGGATAAAGGCCTGCACGGCGGAGCTTCCTACATGGACTTCCTTTGCTACATTCACAGAGAAGTCAGGCAGCTCCTCACCTAACCCCGCCCCCTTTCCAGCCAGTTGTCCTGGGACAAACCAAATGGACCACGCCTGGGGGGAGGGGGGGGAGATCAGGGGGTTCTGAGTTCCAAAGCTGCCTTCCAACGCCCAGCACGATCCTCAAATTACCGCTCGTCACCTGGACAACACAGCTGGAATTTTCCCTCGGATACTCGTGTGTGTGTGCGTGTGTGTGGGGACGGTGGAGACCAGAACCACATCTGCTCCTCTGGATGGAACATCTTTTGGCACAAGCAATACAAAAATGATGTCATCAATTGTTTTAATTTTACTTTTTAGGTTCAGTGTTGAGAGGGGAGGTGACGCGCGTTCCAGCCTGTGTCACACACGGAAAATAACTGTCAGGAAAACTTTTTTACACAGATATAAACTTTACAGTATTTAAAAATTTTATCATGTTTCTGTCCCAGAGCGCAAATCATTTGTCCACCTCTCTTAATTTACTCCATAAGTTAGCGGAAGGGAGATAAACAAAGGGAAGAACAGTCAAACAGAACGAGTAGAAAACAGCTAGGTTTGGATCGTCCCTTTGTGTGATAGTCTTAAATTTGAACATTTTGTGTGTGAGTTCATGTATATGGCCTTAAAGCATCTTTTCATATGTGGAACATACGAGCAAGTCTTATGTTGATCCAATCTTTGTAAAAACACTTGAAATTTGAGCCAAAGAAATACGGCAAATTTGTTGGTTTGTGTCAGTTTGTCTAAAATGTACTGGACTGACTGGGATTGTTAAATTTCACACTGAAAATGTGTCAAATCATTTTAAAGTTCAAACTAGTTATAACATTTTAACAGCTCAAAACATTTTAAACCAAGTTTGATCTGGTGTTACCCCCATTCCACCAATAGGGGGAGCCACATAACAGTTTTTAAGTCCAACATGAAAAGTTGAACAAAATAATAATCCATGAAGCTGTCATGTGACATCACCGCTGAAAACCAACATTGCTGATGTTAACCAAATAAAGCAATCTTACATTTACCGTGTTCTAATGGCTCTGGGTTAGAAAAGAATCATTGATTCTTGTCGTCCATCACCCTTTGATGTTTCAAACCTTTCATGACAGGAGGAGACAAAAGCAATTTGTTAAAGTTCAAAAATTACTTTGCAGATTTGGCTCATAGGTGCTTCAGAAATGACACACTTAGTTTCTTCATAATTTGTTTTTCATCTTGCCAGATATTCCGTTTCTGTTTCCAAGCAACCGAAACTGTTGGAATTAAAACCAGCAAGGAGAGGAAATTCAGGCAAACTTAGATTTAATGCTGTACAGCCGACAATATTTTGTACAACAATCAGTAATAGCATATAAATAAACAGAGCATCGAAACAAGAACACAGACAAACCAGCGACGGAAGATCTACACGCACAGATCAAAGGAACACAACGAAAGCAGCATTGATCTGGAGTTGTGGTTGTGATACTCACGGTTGTTACGGGTACCTGTGTGCTTCTCAGGACTAACCTCCGCCAACGCTCTCCGCGTTCTGACATCAGGTACAATTCTTGTGTTGTCTCGTTGGACTTGGCAAGTAAACATGGACAGAGTTGAAAAGGTTCCTTATCTAACGTTTCACATATGTACAACGAACGTCGTCTTTATTCTTTCACATCTTTGAAGAACGACCACAGAGGCTATCTAACATGGGTAAGAACACTCCAGAGCTGACGGAAATGCCGCATTATTACTACTTGTTTTAATTTTGAGGTCACAGTGATTTCACAACAGGGATGGAGTGAGCATCCTTTCATCAGAAAACAACTTTGCCGGACATGAAAGTTCCGAGGTTCTCCAGCTTCTTTTCTTCGCCTTGTTTTAGTCAACGAATAAAAGATTTGGTGACTCCAGAGTGTTCGCACCGTTTTCCTACACCTACCTGTGGTCCACAGTAGTTTACAAGATTATTTTCTACGTTTTCAAGTCTGCATAGCACGCTGTACACGATAAGGAGTCCGGGTCGGCAAAAAGACGAGGATTCCCCTGCCGGCCGCTGAGTTAAAGAACGTTTTCAAACAGGTGCATCGATCTCATGATGTTTTCATCCTGTGGAAAAAAAAAGAACAGCGTGACGCTGAGGCTGAGCCTACGGCGGGACGGTTGTCTTACGTTTTGGCAGCAGTCGATGAACTCGTCTATGGTCACCACGCCGTCTTTGTTCTTGTCCATCTTCTGTTGGAGACAGAACACAGAACAGATGAAGACACTGTTGTGTCGCCTCGTCTGACGTGGAAAGAGGATGTTTCCGGTACACCTGCCTGGAAGAAGACCTCCACGTGCTGACGGGGCGTCTCCTCCTTGAGGACCGGATACGTGCATTTTCCCATCATGTCGTAGATGGCCTTCATGATGTCCAGCATCTCCTAAAAAGATTATAGCAACACCAGCTCTTTATCTTCATGACCGATTTCCCATAATCATTTAGAAGAATTAGATTTGTTTGCCACTGTGCTCAAATATTTGGAAAACAAACACAAAATAATTTCACTCTAGACAAATATTCTCTCTGAAAGCTTCTCCAGACCAACAGGGACACTGTTGGCTAGCTATGCTAGCAGCGACACTCTCGGGATAATCGCTCCAGTCTGAAATATCCTGACAAATGCTGCAGTCCTGGTCCACAGAGGATGAACCCTTCACTCTCTCTGGTGTGTGTTTGGTTTGTCAGCGAGGCTACTTTTAACAAAAAAATAGTAACTGTTGAGTATTTGTGGACATACGTTTGCAATAATGCATCACACAAACGATATGACGCTCTACTAACGCCGGAGTTAGCTAAGCTAACGCCAGCACGTGAGACTAAAGACTATCTCCTATGGCGTATGCTACGTATGCTAATGTCGTGAGCGGACCCACCTCTTTTGTGATGTAACCGTCTTTGTTGATGTCGTACAGGTTAAACGCCCAGTTAAGTTTCTCCTGGACTGTCCCTCGCAGGAGGATCGAGAGGCCCAAGACAAAATCCTGCAGCAAAAACCAGCAAACGCACGTCATCGCCGTTTGATGGCGGTGGCTACAGTGCCATCAATCAAAGATCTCATTAACGAAGTCATTAGTCGACTCATAATCTGCGTCACTCCTCTGGGAGTCGACGTGTTTTCCAGCCTGTGTTGATCTGGTCCGGCCTGCTGGCGGCTGGTTCATCCTAATAATCCAAAATGTGCCCTTCATAAATATGAAAAACATGTTGATCAGGAGCGTCTCAGGGGGACGGAACCAAAATGGCTCCGGTTGCAACTTATATAACCCGCCATTCAAATGACTTAGGCGCTAATAGCGTTGAAATGTGTTGTGTTATTTACCGGGTTAGATTTATTGCCAATCACTGGTTCATTTGTATTTATGGGAAATATCTAATGTTTATATCTAAGGTAAATTTTAAGTTTAATAACATTCACGTCGCAGCGATCGTCTCACCTCAAAACTCACGGAGCCGTTGTGATCTGTGTCAAACGCGTTGAAAAGGAAATGTGCGTATGTCGAAGCATCTGTGGGAAAAGCAGAAATACTGAAGATATTCCTACATCAAAGAGTTAAAAGTGTTAGCTTCTGCGTTCCCTGGGACCAAATCAATCGGCAAATTCCAAATAAAATACACCAACCTCCTTGTGGGAAAAACTGAGCGTAGATGTCTTTAAAGGTGTCTTCATTGACGACTCCACTGGGACATTCCTGGAAGATCAGATAAAATTTCACCCTTAAGTGAAAATGACATTCGGCAATACTGAAGAAATCGGTGCGTCTTGTGATTTTCTTGTTACTGCCCTCTAGTGGTGAGATATGTAACCTTAAATTACCTGGACGCATAAGTGTAGATGTATGACATCATTTCTTAGGATGCAGTCTAATGAAAATTGGAAATGATGGTGCATTAATGCTACCAACACTAAGGACAATAGCAAATCAAGAGACTCGTTTTGAATTGACTTTCAGCCCTCGTACCATTGGAACATACCATTTGCACCAATAAACCTTAAATAAAACTATAAAACTGTCTGAAAACGTACTCTTCGTCCTCTTATGAAAAAAAAAAGGCGGCCCAAACACCTCGCTCACAACAGATAAATCTTCTGGTTTTCCAGCTTCATTTGTACTCCGGTGAAGATTTGCTCGGCAGGATATTGGATTTTTTTTCAGCAACCCTGCGCAGGGTTGAAGTGTCAGACTTTTCCAAACACCGAACTCAAAAGAAGCAACTCTTCATCCACAGCAGGTCTTCGGTTCCGTCACCTCTGTGGTAGAAGAGCCGCAGTAGTGACGGCTGACCTTCGACCCCTGATCCCTGCAGGCCGTCAGGGAGCCGTGAAATCCCAGAAAACCGAAACCTTGTTGTTCTCTCCTTCCTGTAACCTCGTCAGGGTTTGAGCGGGAATCCCTCCGACACTCCTGTTGTTGCTCAGACCCAGTTACATATCTTGCAAGTGCAGATGAGGTCAAGAATTTTTGGCAAATTAGGAAGTGGGAACGAGCACAAATGTTTATACGTGTTGTTGTTTTTTGTATGCGGTTACCGTGACTACAATATTCTTCCAGGGCCACGCAGGCGAGTCAGGAGGGGGGTGCACAAATCACCGCTTTCCACCGTTTGGTAAACATACCTTGTACGTTAGCCAATGTATTCAGATGTGCTAATGTGCGGTTGGTCGTACAGACCTGCAAAATATACAATTTGTGGACCTTTTAAGCGATCCTCCACTCCTAAATCATGATTTTCCATAAAAAAAGCACTTCTGTGGTATTAATCCTGTTTCTGCGGCGAATACTGATAAACTCCCGCTGAGAAGCTCATTAAACCGCTCAGACTTCGGAATGCGCGTCAGCCAGAGAACGTGAAACAGATCTCCTCAGAGATGGCGTTTCTATCGTCTCCGAGAGGCGTGGCTGCTCACTGAGGAGCCGTTTTTATGCTTTGTGTCCTGCGTTTACGCCGTCAACAACCTCCCGTCAGAGCCGACCAGCAACCGTTGAAACGATAAAATATAATTTCTCCGCCTGTGAGTGTTGGTGAGCCGCTACACCGGCAGGCAGAGGCAGCGCTCCGACTGACTGGCCGTCCTCACGTACACGGTTCACTCTGAACAGTCTGAAGGTCACTCTGGGCTAAATGCTAAGCTAAAATACGAGATTAAAATATCACCAGAGCGCCATGACCAAGCCGTTTTCTCCAAATCCAGTCCTTCACTGATGGATGGAGGAATTTCATTAAGTGATTGACTTTTTTTTTTTCCACTGTAAGAATCCGAACTGGAACACGTGAAGAGAGCGCCTGGAATAACGACGGAGGTAGCGCGCGGCGCAAAATGATAACAAATGAGCCTGCCAGGTTGCATTTGCACGGCGTTTCATTTCAGGTATTATTCACGGTCGATCCCATTAAGCAGAGCAAGAGGCGAGACAATACATTTGTATTCCTCTGATATACTTGTGGAATTCGCTCACCCGTGATAATAAAATCTGAAATACAGTCGGGGAGATTCCCGGAGCGGCGGAGAGGAGGAAATAAACCTGCGACCGGAGCGGCGGCGCTGCAGACGGGCTTGAAACCGAGATCTTAATCTGATCCCTGAGCCGAGGGCCCAGAGCGAGAGAGCCCCGCAGATCAAGATGGAGCCGTCGTATCCTGTAATCAGAGGTCACGGGATTAACGGAAACTTTCACGGCGCCTCACCTGGAGGCGCCCAAATGATCCGCGTTACACAGATCTGGGATCAGAGACAAAGCTGCTCTGAGTCCACCTTCACCAAAGGTGAACAACACGTTTGTTTTCACAAATGACCTCATCCCGCAACCATCACGTGGAGATTTGTCATTTATTCCTGCACGACAAGGACAGAGCCAGGTTTTTTTTTTTTTTTGTTCCGCGTCTTGGAAACCGTGCCAGCGCCTATTAGCCCGTCTGGCCCGAAGAGCTCCTGAAGAGAACAACAGGAAGACGAGCGCTTTGAAAGTGCAGCAGCGATGACAGACGCTCTTTAATTTCATCCCACGTCGCATCACAGAGCAGTTCTGAATTGATTTAAAGGGAGTCTTTTAGCCAAATGCCAACATTAAGGTGGCAGCGGAAAGTCCTGGGTGACCTCGCCGTCGCCTTTCAGACACAGCTATCCTGAGATCCGTCACGACAAAAGTAGCCAAAAATAGAAGCTTTAGCGATAAAAATAAAACGTTAAACATTCCCGACGTAGGAACGAATCACAGCCTCATTAGCACCGTCCCCGCTGACGCCGTCTCATGTGGAAGCGGACCAACGGGCTTTGCAGACCAGGCTGGAGCAGAGTGCACGCTCAGGAGGAAACCGAGGCCCTCTGGGAGCTCCCCGTACCGCCGGAATCTCGCCGTCCTCTCTCTTTCATCGCCACACAATCTGGGCTGAGTTAATTCTGGGTCATCTCATTACGCCTCACACCAGAGGTGACAACAAAGCCAGCCGCTCCCGCACGGCCGCTGCGAGGAAGACGTCGACCTAAATGCTCGTTTGTCTTCCGCCAGAAACGACCTGATTAGCGTCTGCAGAGTGAACAATGCACAGAAAGTAAAACTTCCTGAGGTAAGCATCATCGGTTGTGATACGGGTCCCTGAAAAAGCAGAGTCAGCCTTTTTGTTAATAAAACCAAACTAACAAATGGCGCTGTCTCTTACGTTCTTGAAGCCGCGGTAAAGGATCTGCAGCTCCTTGCGGGAGAAGCGGGTCTGGGACTCGAGCTGCTCCAGGCCCTCAGGGCGATGGCGGACTGCAGACAGTTCCAGCTCATCTTCAACGCTGTCTGCAAAGAGGAGACGAGCAGATGTGAGCAGAAACCACGTAAACATCGGAGCGCGACGGCAGCGAGTCATTAGCATCATCGCGACCGTGAACTCAACCCCTGGGAAGGGGATCGGCCAAAGCCTCAGCAAAGTTTTAATGGCTCTGTAATGAAGACAGATGGAGTCTTGCTCCTGTCAGGGATGCCGCCGTGCTCGCGGCGCACCGTTACCCAGGCCATGTACGCTACAGTGCACCTGAAGTGTGACACGGAGTCTAAAACACCTCCTCATTATCTCAGAGGGTCTGAATGCGACCCCGGCTTCAAAAGGTCAGATCTTCTGACAGACCCTCCATTAACCCGCTGCTACGAGCTAATTGCTAAGTGAAATAAAGAAATAAATTAGCAGCAAAGTCGTCATAAACACATTTTTAATGGACATGTAAAAAAAAAATCCCAAAAAGCTGGACATGAAACAAACCAATAAAAGAATATTTAGTTATTGTTGTGGTGGAGTGTAAAATATTGCCACCTAGTGGATGATATTAGAGGATAACTGTGCTTGCTAATGTTTAGCCACCCTCTTTGTTTTTGTCTGATTATTATATGTAACAATATATTATTTATTATATGTAACAAATATGTGTCACTAGACCAGAACATGCTAATATGCTGCAATATTTTGTCTGTGAAACCACCACAAACACAGACGAAGATGCAGCCTTGCAGCTGAACTGGGGCCGCTCGAGCAACCGCGTGCGACTTCAGTCCACACTGGAAACACGTCGGAGACGGACAGAGACTTGCTTTGGTCACTGGAAGACGTCTTCCTGCCCAGGGAGCACGGAAGGAGCCTCATGAGCCGCGCTCTCACGCCACGCTCGGGGACAATCTGATGGTAACCTGGGAAATACAGCAGCAGGTCTCACCATTACCCGGGAAACTAGCAGCCCGACACACGACGGAGGAAACTGGACATGTTCACGCTCGCTGCAGGTTCTTCAGGACAACACCTATATAAAAACAGCAACTTAAACTGAGTAAGACTGAGTAAACTGAGATTTTCCATGACGTCGTATGTTCTTGTTGCCCTTCACCTTTGTGCGAACAGCCAGGCTAAGCTACGGTTGTATTTTCAACAAGATGGAAACTCTGGAAAGAGGTGACATGCGGGATTTGTGGCAGATGGAAGGTTTATATTAAAAAAAAAAAAAAAAAGGTGGACGGAAACATGCACGAATAAGACGGCAGCAGATTGACCTCACATCGAGATTAGCTTCCCGAAACACCCTGGGGATAATGATTTATCTGATTTCACCACGTCCCCGAGAATGAGGAAAAGATGCTCTCTTTTAAACCAAGCACACTAATTGCAACAAACAGTTAACTTAGCTCAGGCTAAAGAAATAATACTACTGAAAAAAAAAAGGCTAATTCATTTTTTTTTTTAAACCAAGCACTGCAGTATCACCAAAAATCCAGGAGCTCTAACAGCAAATACAAACTACTTTAATCGAGACTGGTTTGGTGTAAGCTGTAACTTGTTTATGCAAACTCAAGAGACGAGATGAATTCTGACGAGTTTCTCTGACCCCATTGAGCAAACTTAACATCCATGTTAATGAACCTAAGCACAAAATTAGCATCATTTTACTGACACAATTTCATGATATTTTAGCTAAGACATCAGGCTTTGTCACTGAAAAACTGGAATTTTGATCTGAAGATTTCGTGAATAGGTGGACGGCACATCCAGGTCAGTTTAACGGCGTGCAGCTGAATAATGCAGCAGGAGTTCCCTCTCTCTCATGTCGGGATCACAGCGCGCCGCCTGCATCAAGTTTAACGGGCCGCATTACTTATTGACGAGGTTTTGTCAATATTGTAGGTCAACAGCTTGAAAAATGTCCTGTAAATCTGACCCGGAGCCTGCAATCCGATCCCTCATTAGGTGTCAATTGTTTCACACGCAGGAAAGCTGCTCGGTGTTGTAAACACGAAACCGAGCACCTCTGAGTTTGAACAGTCATCGTCTGACAAATTTACGGACTTCTAAAAGCCCATTTCCTCTCCCGCTCTGGGCTATTTTGAAAAATTTAGCATGAGGTTTGATAGAGGCGAGCGCGTGACGTAAATCACTCCTAAAGTTTCAGGTAAATTCTCACGGCTCATTTCTCTTCAACCATTCCTGCGTCAAAACGGCTGACGCGAGGTGGGAGAGGTCTCAACAAACGGCTGTAAAGCGACAGACGGGCGCCGATGACATCACTGGAGTTAGCCGTGAAAATTGTGTCATAAATCTACAGGAAACATCGCAGCAGACGGGTGGAAAGTTTGACCAATGAGGGGTTTTCAGTGGAAAACAGCACCACAACTGGCTATAGCGTCCTGTCTGCAATATAACTTATTATACATATACCGCTAGCTGTGCAGACAGCATTAGCGCGATGCATAGTAGGGGAAATGCCACTGTTGTGAATGCTGCCCACACTTTAGAGCATTCGAAAAAGGCCCAAGCTGAGCTACTGTTATGCTTCTATATGGCGAAACAGCCAAAACGCCACCTAGTGGCCAACGATGACATCAGAAAATGCTAAATGAGTTCTAATCTTGGGTTTGTGTCATATATTTGCAAATGATTCAGATTTTCAAAGAAAAACCAAGGTGTAGAGATGGGGGCTCGAGTACCACCAGCATCACTGTTTGGAACTGCTGTCCTGATAAATAAGCTTTTTCATCGCGCTGGCACTGGTTCCTGGCAGCAAGGACGCCAAGTTAAACTCTCAGCCTCTTCGCAGAGCCCGACTTGGCTCCGGTTCAGCGTACACAATAACTACGGTATAACGGAGAGTTCTCATAAAGGACAGCGTTGATTCTGTTTAGCTTCAGCGTCGGCTTAAGGCCAGTTCAATAACTCTGAGATTTACTGGGGGGAGAAGGAGCGGGTCGGCTCTCGTCTGTTCTTGTTACCTGCCTGACACTCTTCCTCCCGAGTGGTGGGAAAACGTCGGAACCTCGCCGATGTTGGCAGATGTTGGCGGCGTAACCAAGTGATATCGGTCTTGACAGCGAGCTGGCTTACCGCCGAGGCGTCGCTGTGACCCAAACACGTCTCTACTGGTGGGGACCTCAAGGACAAGCCAACACGGGGGTTAGCGTCAGTTGTTAGCGCGCAAGAGAGCAAAATCTGACGCGTGAAACCGTAAACGGCGGCGGAAAAACGTCAAAGACGACAAAAAGCAAAGTGGAATAGATGAGAGGATGAGTGGCGTGGCGCCTAACCAGGCAGGAAAAGAGCATGCAGCCATGGCTGTCTGATTAATGTATGCCCTTTTAGCTTTAGTGACAAAGCGAATCTGGCACTGGAGAACGTGTTTGATCATAGTTCCCTCAAATGTCTGACGACAAACAATCAATGGCCGGATTTGTCCTGAAGAACCCGCTCCGTCAAGCGATCGGGAACAATTCGGACGCTAATTCATGTCTCACTTTTGCCTTCTTTGAAAGAAACAAGAAAAAAAAAAAGGCCAGACCGCAGAAACTTGTTGACTGATCGCTGCTATAATGGCAGGTCGGAGCGGTTGACAAGAGAAGGATGTGGAGCAGCCTGCAGAGGATTACAAAGTCATAAAAAGAAAATGGCTCCAGCAGAAATCAGAAAAAGTCAAAACTATGCAGAGTTTTCTGCTCACGGAGGTGAGAATGTTCCAGACCGATCAAACATCCTGTCACTTCTCCAGGAAGTTCAAGGGTGAAACCTCAAAGGACCAACCTCAGCAGACATTTCACTCGTATTCTGCACACAGTCAGACGTCGTTGGGGATTGTGTGTATTATATTGTGGGATCAATAAATCCTGAGTTGCCTCTTTTGCTGAGGTTGCTCAGCTTTTAGCACATACTCACAAGTAAAGGCCCGAGGGTTCTACTGGGACCAATAAGTCTAATGAAGTCACAACAAAAGGCCCTTACTCGGTCCAACGTTAAATCATTAAACGGATCTGTGAGGTGGAAAGTGGAGATTTAATGGATTATTTAAGACTTTTTTAATTTCAAGCATTGACGGTAATCCACGGCCCGTGTAGAGTCTTCCTCACTCTGCTGTTAACCCTTTGTTCTAAGAATGCAGGCGAGTCACAAAGTAGGCCAGGGCGACGACTTCACCTCATACCGTTAGCCAGCACGCAAACCTGTGAGGATCAGCGGCTCACTCTTAGTTTACGTCCCGTTTAAAGCGCCGAGGCTTTCTTCCACGCACGCAATCCAATGAGCTGTCAAGTATTTAAACCCCCAAAACACATTTTGGTTTCAAAAAACCCGTCCGTTCTGTGTGCGTTCATGAAAAAGCACTCAAAGTTGTGCTTACTAATATTTGATGATACAAAAGTCACGCTAAAACACCGTAAAAGCCACGAGCTAGCACAGGATCTAGTGTGTTTATTTTGCATAAAAGTTGCACAAAAACACAGGCTGCGACCTCCGGATCAGACTTGGCAACGGTTAAACCAGAATAACCACATCAGCATGCTAATGTCTGCTAAGTGTTGCGGATGGATCGTACCAACGATACAGCAAAAAAAAGCCCAAAACCTCGAGATTGTATTAGAGGAAAAGGACTGAAATATTTAAAACCAAACTTTTCCAAGGCTGTAATGATGTTTAAGAAAGAAACTTCAGTCAGACCACGCGCAACAGTTATCGACCAACGCAGATCGTAGCCAAGCCTTTAATGAACTCCGGCTGTTGAAGACAGCAAATGTTCCCCCCGACCCAAACCTGATGTTATCTGCACCCATAAACTCGTTCCTAACATAGTCTGTTTTTACCATCACCATAGATCACGCCGCTTCCTCCACCGCCGTCTATTTAAGGTCAAAACACTTAAAACACACAACTGTCGATGCAAAAGCAGATCAAAGGATTGTGATAAAGCTTCCTTTGATGTGTCCAGGACGCAACGGAAAGCTTCATCGCAGCTTTAAACTGGTTGAACTGGTGGAACGTGACCACGAGCCTCACGGGCGCGTCGATACTTCTCTCTGAAGGTCATCTGGTATCAGTAATCATATTACAAAGTCACATGATCAATTACATATGCAAATCACATCAAAGCTACTCTGAAACTCGAGGAGAGTAAACGCAAATATTTACTGGCCGGCGACTGGACGGGGTTCAGTGTTGTCGGTCATCTGACAGGCGGCGATTAAGTGTGATTTACAGCCGGCGACACCATCCAGACGTGTTTACCCCAAAACATACCAAGCTGAGAACTACGCTGTCAAAAGCCTTCAGCCAGGGATGTTAGCCTAGTTAGCTTAGCAGGTTTTCTGACGAGCTGCTTCACATTTGGATAAAAACACTGGTTCTAGCATTAAACCAATAATAATAATTCCCTCAAAACTCAAAAGAGTAAAATCGGTAACGGTGGTCCAGCCAACGGCGGACATCTGCTGAAGGTCGGGTCAGCTTTGCTGAAGTGTTTGATCTGCAGATTTAAGTCAGAAAAAGAAATCGCAGCCACTTGCTCCAATTTGATATGCCAAACTATAAAAGGCTCGAGCAGAGTCAGGGGGAGTCGTTCATCTTTGATGCTTTTTAATAAAACAGCCTTCAGTTCCTCGTATCAGCTGGAGCGCTGAAGGCGGGGTCAGCGCTCTGCCTTACCACCAAAGATACGGCTTAAAACAGCTGCGCTCCGACGCTAATAAAGAAGAAAAAAAGGGGATGATTTTACGCTTTAAATCGTTCCCCAGTGACACGTCCTGACAAATTCCTGCTGCGCAGCCAAGAGCCGGAATCACATCCAAAAAAGAATACGGCAGGAGAAATCCGCCCAGCTGGACGGCGGCCAGGTTAGCCGCAGATGTAGCAGGAACAACTGCAGCCTCTCGCTGGCAACGCAGGCGAGTATTTTAGTGCAATTTATCGCAGGTCAAAGGTTCGACAGTTACTGCCCGGTGGTTTAAATCAACGCAAACGGCACCTCGTCAGCGTTTCTGCCCGTTGGAACCGTGACCGCCGGAGCTCTCTGAAGAAGACTCCGAGGCGAAGGCGCCCCGATGACACCAGAGGTCCGAGGACTTTATTGGAATCTCTGGAAAAACCGGCCTGGACTTTCAAGCGCAATCATTTGTCGGTCAGAAGCGTTTCCATAAGAGGACGTGGACCCGCTGCCCTTGTCTACAATGATGGTTTCTGCATCAGCAGGTGGGAAAGGGACTCATTTAGAGCTTTTAGAGTTTGAAAAAAGAATCCAGAAGATTTGAGAATCTTTCAACCGAGGTGCCGACAACTCACAGCTGTGGTGATCAAAGTTCCCCAAAGAGCGTTAATGGGTTTTATCCGATATTCACCGTTTACACTTCACCCAAAGAGCAGCTCTCTGGAATCAAGGCCAATATTCTCTGTCGCTCAGCCAAACTCAATATGCAAACTGCAGCGATACAGATGCTGCGGAGACTCCGGCAACACTGCTACAAAAGTGGATTTCACAGCTGAGCAATTTCACCCACCCAAAGAGTATTTTTCCCGTTTTTCATTTCTCTTCACTCGGAAATATTACACTTTTAGGCAGTTTTGGGGAACAAAAAGAACAACCTTAGCAGAGTTTTTTCACCTTTGCTGAACTGTCAATGTTGCATGAAAGGAGGCCGGGTGAAGTCGTAAATCTTGGGCTAATGGCTGGAAAAGAAAGATGCACAAAAATTCCAATTAGCTCTGACGAGCACCTTCTGCATTATAAATGAGAACCCACGTCCTGGGTTTTAGTCCGTACGGCAACATGATTATTCATCGGGTCGATTTATTAAAGCCAGGCGAAAAACACCTACCGGTTCTTAAAATAAATATCACGCCAACTCTCCAGAGAGTTCATGATCGGCAGAGTTTTACTTTCACAAACATCGTGAGGTCTGCGGAATAATGCCGGATTAAGCAACACCAGGAAATCACTGCTGCTGCTTAAGAGGCGACTACTCGGCCTCCCTGCAGCGAAGCGCTCGTTTAATTAAATACATCTTTACGAAGACAATCGGGGCCCCTCCCAGGGGCCCCCCCCCACCACTCATCTCCATCAGAGCCTCGGCTCAGGCCCATCCATCATCCAGGCCCGATCAGAGATTATTACCGCTGATGTTTTCGTCTAAACTGATTGCTCGGGTGATACTCGTCCTTTCCACCCCGTCACGCCCAATCAGGACTCCGGCCACTCCCACTTTCCTTCGGAGCAGGAGACAGCGGAGGGACGGGCGAGTCAGGTCGGGTCAATCACACACAGGCATGGGACATATCCTGGTAAGTGGCTCAGGCGACGGTGGACGCCACGTCTGGTTCTTAAACGCCATCATCGTCAGCGGAAAAGCTGCCGATTCAGCGCTGATGACGGAGACAACACGTAGAAGGGCTCTCAGGAGCGCACGCACACTCGTGCACTTACCCGAATGAAAAGTGCACTCTGACGTTCGTCAGTGTCGGGTCGCTCGCCAATGGCCGGCTTTAAAACAACGTCGTAAATTTGTGCACGAGACAATAAGACCCCCGGGGCCGAGAGCGCTCGTCCTGGACTCGCACCAGCATGATGTGATTATCAACGGCAGCCACGTCAGAAGCGCTCGATCGCAACTGAATGCCAGCGAGCGTCGGCGGAAAAGGTCACTCCTGATTTCGCATCAGAGAAATGCTGCAGGCTGGGCTGACGTGTGGCCACCCGCCGCACGGGATCCGCTCCGGAGTCTGCTGGAGTCCGGTTCGTGGTTGGCTCCCAACCGCGGACCCAGACCATCCCTCACCGTAACTGCGGCTCGTCTGCTGTAGCTTCAACAAAGTGCACGTGAGGGCGGATCTGGCGAGGCTCACCGGGACAAATACAGGCGCACCATAAATCACCACAGGCCTGAGCCGGATCGCACGGTCACCGCAACCGGGGGAGCAGCTTTGTTCTTCACGGAAGGGAATATCTGCAAACATCAGCTGCTGGGCCGGCTCGGCGCGACTGTTCCGAGTCTCCGGTTGTAAATCGGGAGACGCTTGTTAAAATGCTGCAGGTGGAAACAGGCAGCGGCAGCAACCTGGACGGGTCAACGCCGACTGTGACCAATAAATCCCCCTCGAAGACGAGAGGGCAAGGACTTTGTCAGGTGGATATGGGGAGCTCTCTGAAATCATGTCGGCGGGGTGCAGCCCAGGAACCATGTGGATTCCTGGAGATATTTCCTGTTTGTTTATTTCCAGATTTATTCAGATCACACGGGGCTTTTAAAGTCCGACCCCTGAGACCTCAGTGCCTCGACCTAGACGCTCCGGAGACGGGAGAACGCGAGGGCCCTGGGTAGATCCCAGCTGTGTGAGAGATCAGCCGACCGTGCACGCCTCCCGGGAGGCTTTCAAACAGCAAAAGAGGTAAAAAACAAAGACCGCCCCCCCGCGCTAACAGCTGCAGACCGAGATCTGTGTCAAGGAAAGATAAACAAAGGTCACCGTGTCTGCAGAACCGAGACCAGAATCCCGTTCAGCGACGTCGCTCGCGGTTGAGGTGCAGCTTCGAAACCCAAACAAACATGCAGCTCGAGTCTCCGAAATACGAGCAGGCTGATCGCTTCCCGTCCGTCCAACGCGACCACAAACACGCTCGCCGCGTCGATAGCTGTATTGAGCTCTTGTCAGGAAACTCAGACGGGAGCTCAAAGTAATTAAACTCTGGCACACCTGCGGCGAATACAGAGCACCGCGGCGGGACTCCCGACGCCGCCCTGACATCTGTATCATCTCCGTCAGTATCGGCTCCGTGGGTTCATCCGGAGACAGAGACGCGAGGGAGGGGCCAACGCTCAGCTGGCCGGTGTTTACTGAAGGATGGAAACTGTTTGGCTCGCTCCGAGCTCCCGTGCGCCTTTAAACCAACACGCACAGATGCTCCCGCCTCCGTGCACCATCCAAACACTCGGGAGGTCAGGCCAGCGTTTTCCAGCCGCCGGCTCTTAACTCGCCTCCCCGGACACGGAGCAGAGATGCTCCTGATCGATCATCCTAATTGAGAGTGCGGCATGTTTATAAAACACGGGAGTGCTTCCTACACGCTTGAGCAAGGCACTACCCCTGCTGGCTCTTCTCTTTACACGTGCGCGTCAAGTTCACAGTTCTGGAGGATAAAACAAACTTTCAAGACTTTCAAGACAGCAAAAACACGCTTGGGTCAAGGTGGAAGAGCTCCGAACTTTGGTGCGACGCCTCCATCAACATCTTACCTTCTGAGAAGCTGATGAGCCCCAGCAGGTGCAGCAGCTTGATGGAGGCGATCACCAGCACCACGATCCCCACCGTCTGCAAGCCCTCCGTCTCCCAGATCGTGCCCAGCATGGCTCTGCTGTCGGCCCGCTCGGCCGCACCATGCCCCGACCCGACCCCGGAGCCTGAGCCTGAGCCGGCGTCCTCGCCCTCCAGGCTGACGCTCCAGTTCCCCTGCGCCCACTCCAGCGTGACGCCGGCCCGGACGCACGGGCCGGGCGCCTCCGGGCACCCGCCGACCGCCCGCTCGCTCCCTAAATCCAGTCTGGGCGATGTGGGGAGCGGACCAGATTAGGAAGAGGAGAAACTGACCTCAGGGCTGCGTCATTAACCGCCACGGGACAGAGGAGTTAGACCGAGCCCACCGACGCTGCTCCGCCTGAAGATACGCGGCCGCTCTGACAGCTGGTGGCTCTCCGCTCGCTCTCTCAGACTGCCTCGCTGCAGAGTAAAGGGAGGGCAGATGAGCGGGAGTGGATATGAGCGAGGTGGGAGGGGAGCCGAAAGAGGGGGGCAGAGCGGAAAACCTCTGAGCAAAAACGGGTTTGAAGAAATAAAGAACTTAAAGAACACCGAGAGGCAGCAGAGAGGAACCGCTTCCAGTCAGCCAAACTGGAAGCTTTTTTATCCCAGAACCAGTCCAGGAGGGATAAGACGGCAGGAGGAGAAATCCTGCTCAGAAAGGCAGCCAAAACTGTTTTGGGCTTTGGAGGCTGCTCATCGAGCAGCTTTTAATTTTTAATGGGGCGAAAAAAAAAAAAAAAATGATCTCTTTCACAGAAAAAGTCAAACAAAGCAGAAAAATCTATTCACTGCCCTTTTTTCCTCCCACCGTCTGAAGTCGTTATGGATGAGTCTCGGGATAGAAATGTGTGTGTAACGCTGATCCGCTTCATTAAATATAAAAGGCTGCTTTTTCAAGGCGCCTGATTCTGCTGAGACGCGGCAAACAAAAGGTGCGGGCGTGCGTTCACAGCTAGAGGTTAGTTTCATTAGCAGGTTTGAGCTGGGTGGTCAGTGTCACCGGTGTGTGTGTGTGTGTGTGTGGCGAGGACAGACACCGCCCCCTGCTGTCCATGCGGGGTCATCTCCACTCTTGGGTTTCTGACAGCAGACTAGGTCATTTGGCGGCGTTACAATAAAGCCAAATGAGTAAACGAAGAGATTACTTTCATTTCTAGCCCAGAGTGCACGAACACCTGCACCGATCCATCAATCAGCCTCAGCAGCTGTTAATTACGTCTCTTTGGGGTTTTAGTTTCCATTTTTGACCTTAAATAAAGATCAGCGTTAGTCACAGCCGTGATGGTGTTGCTGTAATCAGGAGACGAGGAGCCGGCACTGAGATAATTACGCCTGGAAGAAGACGCCATGGCAGTTCACAAGTTTCCTCCTTATGCAATTTCAAAACTTTCCCCAACAGCCTCGCCCGTCAGGAATCATCCGATTCCGAGATTCAACCTCTTCAGCTGATCTCCCACGGTTCCACAGACAGAATTTCCTCTCTAGGAGCCCAAACGCTGGCTGAAAACCAGCCCTGCCTCCCGTCCTCAACTTTATACCCTTCAAATCGTACTACAGTTTAATAACACGCCCCCCCCCCCGCGAGGAAGAACCGCCGCTTCGGCTCAAAGCGTTTGCCGCGAGTTTAAGACGGCCTCACGACCAAACACCTCTACGACCGCATCAATCAAGCAGCGTGCACGCCGCGGCGGTCCACCAGAGGCCTGCCGGGCTCGCCAAAGCCGGGGGGACCAATCGCCTCAGGCTGGAATGTGCAACAGCCTGCCCCCTGGAGGCCGGAGGTTCATGTAGGCAGCGCTGACCAATCAGGGCGTCTCTAAATCACAGAGATACATCCAACTGATGAATTTTTGAAGCTCTGAGGGTGGAGGTGAGAGGCTGAGACATGAGTAAAAGAGGAAGGGTGCTGGGGGGTTTGTGGGTTGATTCCATCAGCGTCTGACAGATAAATATTACTCCCTGAATGTGGCTCCATTAGCGTCACGAAAACAGAAAGTATGAGTCTGCGACAGCCTGACCGCTGTGGAAAAGACAGACAGGCTTTTCGTTTACGGAGCTGACAAGGCCATTTTCTTTGCTACGTTCAAATCATGGAAGGATATTGTATTTAAATTGGAAAAAGGAAATGGCTGCTGCGGAGCATCGACGCTGTTTTGATGAAAACATCTGAGGCAGAAGCTAGCTGCTATTTATGTACAATCAGACTGAATGACAAATTTCACAGCTAAAAACAAACAGGTTAGCTTGCATTAAAACACTATTTTATGGCTCCAAATTAGCATTTAACCTCCTTAACCTGACCTAACCCAAACCAGCTAACTGTAAAATGTAGCTGAACTAGCTGGAAGACAAACAAGTCCTTTTTTTTTTGCTAACATGTTTAATTGTCTCCCATTCTGGCCGGTCTCGGTTTTTAAAAAAACAACCTAAATCCTTCCTAGTTCTTTTTAAACACCCGATCAGGCCAGAATCCAGCAATCCTCGACCTTTCAGGGGGAAAACTGGACTTCTTTTCTGTCCTTGTGACAAATGACCTTTCCCCGACCTTCTGATGGGCCATATCTGGACCGATCTGGTCTAAAAACGTCACCGTTTCGTCCCCTCTCACGTGTCTCCCAGCCCACAAACCCCGGAGCGACAGACACGAGATAAGTGCGAGCGACAAACCTGCAGCCTTTTTGTTCGCTGGCCACAGCCGGCTGATACTCATCGATGGTGGGGAAGATTATCCAATCCTGTCGCGCTCAACGCTGCCACCTGTCGCACCAAATTCAGTGTCCAAAGGGAGAATCTTTACCTCTTTTTAAGACAGAGAGATGAGCCTGATCAGCAGTCCCTATGCTACATCCTCAGAACGACTGGAATTTCGGTTTTTCTTCTTCCTAACACCAAACATCGCTCTGATCTCGATTAGCTTCGTGGCTAAAGTCGCTAACGTCCCCGAGCGAACCAGCACGGCGTCCATTCAGTGTTACACAAGTACAACCTCTCCCGAGGCGCCGAGGACGAGCCGGTGACTAAGTTTGCTACGAGGTAATCAATCACAGCCACGCCGTATCGGCGGACGCTCAAAGGCGGCGACATCGAGGATGGTCCCGTTGTTTACAGCTCAGCTCGGTTGACGAGACGGTCGTATAATTAGCCTTCACCTGCGGCGGTTTGCTCAGGCGTGCGTGGATTAGCGCCAGCGCTCGGGCCGTGTTTTCAGAGGCCCGTTAAAATGAGGCTGTCATATTTACTGAAGCGACACCTGTGAAAGAGCAGGTAATTAAACGCCGTCGGCGGCGCGGCGCCCGCAATCAAGCAGGCAGAGCCACAGGGTAGATCTGATACCGCCGGCTAACTCTGACGACTTCGGACGAATAAACGAGTAATTTCAGCGCTATTATCCGAGTATCCGGCACCACGCCAACACAGTTCACCCCATACAACACGTGGAGGACACGCCCACTCGCCATCCTTCACCTGCCACTCAAGCTGCGCCTGGAGGGCAAAGATCAACAGATCTTCATTAGCTGGAATGGTTAAAAAAATAAATAAATGGGCAGCGGGGACATAAACTGGCAGACGGAGAGCAGAAAAACTGGAGCCAGCGTCTGGAGGATGAAATACGGCGGCCAGAGTTCAGCTAAGAGAAGCGCTAAGAGAGAAATCGATACGGAGGCGCGGATTATCCGGGAATCATGACTTTGGGGGGGTGATATTCCCCAAACTAAACAGAAGAGAGTCTTCGCGGGCGGTTCGTCAACGCACACTTAATTTCGAGGCTCATCGAACGCACGTACTCAAAATGTACTCACTTCCTGCGATGGCAACAGAAGCGAGTCCAAATTTGAGGCATCCAGCCAAGCAGAAGGTTCGACTGATGCTGGAATAAAAACCTGAAACTCATTTCCTTGTCAGTTTCACCCCCGATCTGGGATAGACGTGTTTTTTAATCAGGCTGTGACCAAGAAGAACCTGCCGACTCTGCAGGATAACCACGGCCGGCCTGCTTAGCATTCCCTACGAGCGCCGTTCCCGCGGCAACCTTTGTTCAAACTCTTCACAATCATAAATACCATCAATAACAGAATTCAGGCCTCGTTAAGTGCCTGGAAGCATCTCTTGCCAAGGCCGTTAAATGAAAGAAAATGATTTATTGGACTTGTTTATGGGCCCGTGAAGTGGAGCAGATCTCACCCCGGGGCAGGGGGAGCCGCTTTTTAGGAGTAAGTTACCCCCCCGAACGCGGTGATTTCATACCATTAAATTACATTAAAGTATTCAGCGCTGCGGCGGCAGGTTCCTGATCATTCGCTCCTTTTGCCGTGTCCAGTGGACGGAAAAGAGGAACCTGTTCCGTTAAAAATGAACTGTCCTTCAGAGAAACTGGGCTCTGGTTTCGCTTCCAGGGCGGCGGGGGAAGTGGCGCCCCATTTACAGCAATAAACAAGAACATATTTCTGAGCGGCGCTCAATATGGCCGAGTGTTACATCTGTAGGTGGGTGAGAACAAGAGGCTGGGCGTCGATCGCTGCCTGACAAACGACACTCGATACTTGGGCCTAAATACGCAGAAAAATGGCCTCCAACTGAAAGAAACTCTGGAAAATGTACTTTGCAGCCTGTTTTCGCAGACGTTCTAAGCCTGCACACAAGGGTATAAAACCGAGCTAAAGCTAATTAGAGCAGGTTAAAGTCAGGAGAGTCACACCGGCAGCGCCGTTATCACGGCTCTGATTGATGACGAAACAAAGCTAACGCTGCGGAAACAAAACAAACCGAGCTTCCACTCCACCAGAAGCTACCAGGAACAATATTACGCCGCTTATTCATGGGTACTTTATCCAAAATTACAATAAATTTTGGAGTTTTTAATACTCCCTCAGAGGATAATACCAAAGTAATTCATTCAAAATATGAAATGGGCCATTAAAGCGCAAAGCTAATGTAAGCATAAATGATATTACAAATATTAAAAAATGCACCATAAAGTGTAGCCGGGCTGCTGCGCAGCTGCTGTTTGTTCAGCTTAAATGAATGATTTTCTCGTTTCTACACCGACTTAACAGCGTAAATGATGGCAGAAAGGTGTTAATGGCCTCAGCACACGCGCCAACGTTCAGTCAGGCTGAAAAAGCCTGTTAAACTGATATAAAAATCACAATAAAAAAACAGAAGTACGACGCTGAACCCGTAGGAAGTAGACCTTAGCGCGTGCCAGAGAATTAAAAGATTATAATTTTTAACGAATAAAACGTGATTAATCTGTGATTTGGAATAAAAAGCCATTTGATTTCTGAAAATGAATCTCTAAAACAGAAGGTTTATCAAGCGCATTTAATAAAATATTAATTGCTCAGTGTATTTAATCATTGTGTGTGAAAATGAAAAGTAAGCGCTTTACTCCTCCAGGCGCTCGTCAGTGACTAAAGCAGACTGAGCTTTGGCTCCCTCCGCTGGCGCATCTGTGAACTGCAGGAACTACATGGACGCATGTTGCCTGGTGTAACAAACTGCAACAAAACTGCAAAACACCAAGAACAGCTCGGAAAATCAAAGACAGCTGCAACAGGTCGGTAAAAATTCGGAGCGAACCGATGCCATCTAGTCGTGAAAGCACGGACCTACCTAACTAAAAACAAAATCTGCAGGACTGGAGAAGAGAAATTAGGGCAACATGTTCAGTTTTCATTCTTTTTTCTTCCCCTTTCAGCTGGAGGGAATAATTTGCACAGTCTGCCACAGCCGTCACGTCCTCGCACGCTAGCGGTGCAGGGCTGTCACTCACTGTCAGGCCACTAAAGAGAGGAGCGCACGCTGAAAAGAGCGTTTACGTCCGGCTGTGTCGCGAGTTTTATTTTTAGCCCCCAAAAAAGAAAAAAAGACCATAGAGTAATGAGCAGCACCTCACTTTTATCACTAATATTAAACAAAATACATGAAGATGTCCTGGGGAAAAAAAATAAACCTTTAGAAATAAACCTTTGAAAAGCTCAAAAACATGGAAGACTGGACTTAGCTTTTAATTACCAGCTGTTTCTGCAGCGAGTTATTAAATGCAAAACAAACACGTCTGCACGTTTAATCAAAAACCTTCCGACGGACTTCCTGAGAGCGGATTCGGGAGTTATTGGGCAACAGTCCCGAAAGCCAGACATCAATCACCCCGTTTTGGTGCATGAAGAGGCTAATTACGGGTTTAATTGAGATTATGCTTTCCTCATTAATCAAACGTGTTGCCATGGAAAATTTGTGTCTTTTTTTCTCATTTAAAGTGCCAGAAGAGGCTTTTCCTGCTGCAGCCTTGCTCAAAAACAGCATCCTCCCGTGATGTCCAAACTTAGTTTGGCAACCTCAGAAGAGCTCAGGAATAACAGGTGGTTTCCTCGCAGTTCCACTCACACTCGAGAGAAAATAAATACAAATGTGGCGTGTTGACAAACCTCCAGTGGGCCCCGGTTCAACCATTGTTCCCGCGCTGCTGCGGTTTCCATTTATAACCTCGTTATAAACGCGCCGCGCGGCGGAGCCAAACTTTGTGTGCGGCTGCCTCGTCAGGATGCAGCTTCTCCAGCTGCTGCTTGTGGACTAAACAGGTTAGCAACAGCAGACGAGCCGCCGGCGTCCAACTTAATTACTCTCCGATGCGAGAAAAGGCGTGCCCAAGTGTCAGGACGCTCCTGCAGACAGGAAGCGAGACCCTGGGATGCCAAACCCACAACAGTAGGATTAGAGGCATCATGCTGGGTTATCCTATCTGCTCTGCATGAGTCACCCTGAGCCAATTAGCAGCAGGTGACTCATGTGGAGACCAAGCGCCCCAAATGAAAGTCGACAACTCGCAACGCCAATACACCTCGTCTCTTACTGGTGGCAAGACAACAAGCAGACTGGAGCGTTGAATTACTAAACATCTCAAAAGCAGAGGACAACAAGCCAGATGCTGCGCTGCTCGCCACCCTTAGCAACTTCAGCAACAAGTGGTCGCCCCCCAGAAAAGTCTCACAGACGCGAGCGCTTCCTTACCGTCGTAGCTGGCCGCTAACAAACCAAAGCGGTCCAGAACCTTCACGAAGAGCACCACAACCACCAGCACGGCAATCATTTCCAGTCCCTCCAAGCTCATGGTCACCATGCGTGAGCGCTCAGAGCGCGTCCATGTCCGGAGACACGAAGCCCAGCGAGCGGCGCTGACAGAGGGCCAGTCAGGAGCCCCGCATCTCCGGGTCTGCGCCGACACCGGCACAAGTCAGACGGCGCAGGAAGGAAGGAGGGAGGGAGAGGGGGGAGAACGAGTGCGTGGAAGGGAGGGGAGAGAGCTGGAGTGGCGAGGACAAAGATGAGGGGGTGGGATGTGAGAATGGGATGAAAGAGTGGGTGTGAACTTGATGCTTTTGGAGAAAAACGAGAAAGAAAACAGAAATCCAACATTTTCTTTTTCGCTGACGAGGGCAGACATCTTGGATTTTCCAGGAACAGGGAATAATCATGGAAATTAGGAAAGACAAAAAAAATGGTGGAACAGTGATGACGTGACCTGAGCAGTGATTCGGGAATGCTAAGGCAGCAAAGATGCTAAAGCTAGCAGCAGAGAGAAGCTATCCACGGAAATATTCCCGGATAACCTGAAAGAGCTCCTGGAACGCACCGATCTCACTCCGCCAGCACGGTTGCTGCTGCTCTCACTATGTTCTGATGAAACGCTTAACGGTCTCTCGGCGTTAACGAGGTCAGATCCCTCTTCCAGGCAGATCCGACCCCACAGGCAGTGCTGTGATTGGTCGGACCGCGTCGCAGCGCCGCCTCACAGTAAAGCAGAAAACCTGAGGCGAGCGGACACGGCCGAGGTCACGCCCAAAGACAACACGGCCGAACAGAGAGAGAGAGACGTCCGCAGGTAAAAATGCACCTGCGGGCGGCAGGGGAGACACACAGATGGGTCATGACCTGACCTTTAACCTCATACCACTGAACATCCCCACACATGTGCATGTGTTTCCAGCATAAATACAAGAAAACATTTTTTAAAAAACAAGCGTACCACCTGAAACCAGAGTGTGTGTGTGTGTGTGGATCATGTAGGACGACACAGGGAGACAAAAGTGAAGAGAAAGGGAGAAAAACACCCATTTGACACCAACGTCAGGATGGTTTTCCACATTTTCCTCCCGTCTGCGCTCCAATCAGCTCGCAGCTTTGCGCAGGGTGCAATCACGGCGTTGGGCTAATGCTGATGGAAATAATCAAGGTTTGCGCACGTCATCAGCGCGCCGGGTGCCGTATCAATCAGAGTGTGATTGGTGATGGAGGTAATTGCCCGTTAATAACTGATCTTTGCAGAGAACCGCGGCGGCCTCACACCAGCCCGGCAGAAGAGGAACGGTGTTAGCGGTGATCATTCACTGGCCCGTTGGAGGGGGAACAGAACATTTAGATTTCTACGTTTACGTTTTAGTCATTTAGCAGATGCTTTGGTCCAAAGCTGCGAGAAACATACAACTGATCTGGATCCAGATAACTAGCCCACACACGAGGAGGTTCCAAATCAAACAAACCGGGATCTGAAATCCAGACCTGAATTACCAGCAAATGGCACGTGCAGTCAAAGTATCAGCTGTCACATATGGAGCAATTTTCACATAATAAAGTCAACTTCAGTCTATCAAATGTGGAAACGCACCATTCTGGAATCCACAGATACAGATAAACTAGACAAACCAGCTCAACAGGACATGGATGAACATCATAACTCAGTCATTTATGCATATTTGACACATCTGACAGATGAAGTCATTTGTGTCACTTTGTCGCCCTCAAGCGGACACAGTCAGAATTACACAGGCGCGCCGTCGTAAAATAATCTTTGAAAAATTCCTGAATCTAATATTTCTAAAGCAATAAACCAACTGAAAACAGCTCTAATATCTGCTGAAAATATCTGATGATCCTCCACATCTCAATTTTGCTGAAAAAAAAAAAAAAAATCACAATTTTTGTATAAAGTCATTTAAATGATCCTAACACAACTTGGGAATTATTATTCCGCACAGTTCTCCTCAGGAACCTGGATTTTTTTTTACTCTTATGATTAAAGAGCAGAACCGTAGGCACCTGGAGGTAACACGGGTCTCCATGGTTACTCCAGGTGTTGGGATGACCCACTCTGTACACCGCTGAGCTCACACCTCGACGCCTGCAGAGCCTCTCTGAGCTGGACGCCGCTCATTAATCCAGTTCCAAGTCAGCCCTCTCAGCAACAGCCGCGGAGCCCCGCGGGACCGCGGTGAATAATCTCACGGAACGCTCCGAGCTCCGCGCTACGGCGATAACCCAAAACAAGCTCGCCAGAGCCCAAAAGCCAAGCGGCCAGGCTTCTCTTTTCAATTTAAATGCTAATTTGGAGAAGTGAAACACCAAAGAGGCTAATGTCACAGCAGGCCCAGATTACATGTTAGTGATGACAGAGAATCCCAGCAGGATCGGGGCTCCTTTCATCACACCACGGATTTGCATATCACAGAATAAGGAAAACTTTTCCATTTATTCTCCTGGAATCCTCCAGCTGGAGACCGTGGTCTCCAGAAGGAAAGGTAGGCCTGATACCAGCCTGTCCTGATACCAGCCTGGGAGCAGAAGCAGAAAGCGTCCAGCAACAACTCAGACACCCAGACATCTCTCCATTTCCTCCTCCTTCAACCATCCGCCCATCACCAGGAACTTCCTGGTCCTGGTTCCTGGTTTCTACCTGTTAATGGGGGAGTTTTTCCTGCCGCTGCTGCTTGTTTGGGGGTTAGACTCCGGACTTCCTGTAGCACCTGGAGACAATTGTGATCGCAGCAGATGTAGAAATAAAGTGAAATTGACGTGATACAGATGGACTTTCCCTCCGACGTGACGTGGAAGGAGGATTTGGTTTCGGGCTGGGCTCGGGCTCTGGGTCGTGGGGGATATGGCTGCCCCCGAACAACGACAGCTGCTCTCCCGGCGGTCAGCCCAGGTCCACGCTCGGATCTGTAAACACCAGAAGGACGGGACGGAGGTGGAGCCAGCAGCGAGGAGAACTCGAAGCAACCAGCGCAGTAAAGAAAAAAAGAAAGAAATAAAAATAAATGAAAAAAGTGCGTTTGTGCTGTGAGTCTGAGAGGCATCAACATTCATTTAGCAGTCGGCGTGCTGAGTCACCGCCGATGGTTCCGCTCTTTCCAATGGAGTAGCGCTCCTGTGAGTGTTCCTCTTTCACTCCCACACAAAGTGCACTCAGAACAGCTCCCAGCAGCACCAACGGTCCAGACACTTCAAACAACGCCAGCGAGGACAAACACGGCGGCGCGTCCACGCCAGGGCCTTTGGAGCACGTGGGAACGCTCGTGCTGGAAAAGGTCCGGAGGCCAAAGTTCCTGCGCCACCGTGGTGCTGGAGGGAACAACGGCGAGAACATTCGAGTGGGTAGTGAAGTAGCACTCAGCTTCCCCACACAGTCAGCGCCAAACGGGAGGAATAAACACGCCGTGGGACGATATTTCACAGGATTCAACAGCGCGTCAAAGTTTACTCAATGTCACAACAGCGAGGACAAATAAGCAAAATGAAACTATTCAGAACAAATGTCCTCCAGAAGCACTTCAAAGGCAACATGCTAACGTCTGAGGACAGTCGGAGGTTGTCCGGCTCGCCATGAGGACGACAGAGAACCGGCGCCGATGCTTCCTGGGATCTGGAATTTGGGTTTACTAATTGTTTATGGATTGAGGAGAAGGGTGGATGATTCTAGCGTGCGGCAGATGGCTGGACTGGTGAACCACTAGCTGTGCGTGCTAACACCCCACAGTAGCATCGAAGCAGCCATAAAGCAAACCCCGCCTCCCTTGTACACCTTCCATTCCTCCTTCAGGTCCAATGTATCTGCTGGTGCGGAGCATTTTTCCCTCTTCCTCTATTGTTTTTACCTGTAATATATGCCAACGGTGCACACGTGTGCCCACGCTGATGGATTGCTGCAGCTTGCTCCTCGTTTATTTCGCTCTCACGACAAACACGGCCAACTTTAAGCGCGATCCGCTCCTCCTATCCCAGCAGAACACGCCTGTTCCGCCTGTTTCCTGCAGGACGCCGCGCTGCAAAGCAGCCTGAGCTGCGCGTTAACGCCCGACGCAGGGGCGCCGTGAGCCTGAGCGAGTGTGTCAAAGCGGGACGCCGCTGGAGTCGGAGCTGGCGGACGCACACGGAGCCGGGCTGCAGGATTCCCACTGAAGCCTTCACGGAACGGAGGCAAATTCCAAGGCAATTTCAGCGAGGTTAAGCCCGACCGTGGAGGAGATTCACACAGTTCTCGGGCGTCACAGGAGCCCTTAAGACAAAAAGCATGAAATAATAACAAAAGTTGCGCAGGAAGACAGCCTACCTTTGGTCTTAGCTTTCTGTTTGGGCTGGAGAGAGAAGATGACCATTAAAGCCCCCATGATGCCCTCCAGACTTCCACACCGATCTGGAAGTGCTGCTAGATTGTGCGCACACGTCTACTCCCACACAAGAGCTTTTGACGGACGCGAAGAGGGAAAAAAGGCTTACGTAAAAAGCCGATTCTCTGGTGCGAACTTCCCCTTATATTCCGGCGAGGTGGGCAGTCCGAGGAGCGACGAGAGTGGGAGAGTTTGGAATTTTTCAGGCGCATGCTCCGCGGCTCCCTCCCCTTCCCCGCTTTCCCGCTCTGGAGTGAGAGCTCGTTAGCTCGATCTCTGCTCCGTGCACGCTCCTCCGCACCAGCCGAGCGCCTACATCAACTGTGCTCTGAGCGGGAGCCAGCGTCCACACTGGGAACGCTGGTACTACGGCTAAGGGGAGGGAGGGAACCTGGCTGCTTCCGTAACAAAAATCTCCTGCCGGGGGGGCAAAGATAACCGCCCTGCGTCCTCCGCCCAGAGGAAACCTGAGGGCTGTGAGGTGAAAATTAAAAACGAGGCACAAACGTCGCCGAGAGCATCTGGACGAGGAGTGGATTGGTCCGGCTCGGACTGTGGGAGAGCCTTCAGCTGAATCCGAAGGTCCGGAAGGTCGGCTGCTGCTGAGGCCCACCGCAGAGATGCCTGGAAAACAGAAAACACCCTCCTGCTGCCCTCTGCTGCCCCCCCCGCCGCCGTTCGCGCCGCGGTCCGTGCGATGGTCAGGAGAGAACAGTCGACCTCCGCAATCAGGAGCCAATCTGCTCCCGGTCCATTAACTGGCTTCCTGTCGACGCTCCGGAAAGTGCACACACGGAAAAACCCACACGCCAAGAAGTGATTGCGGTCGTTCTGAAGGTCAAGGGCCTTTGAATCGCCAGCGGAGGAGCGCAAATCACACGCTGGCTTCACGGAAAGCAAACGCCTTTCACCGCGTTAGTCGTGTCTGCGAGCCCACACAGACTTTCATCCGGCCGCTCCTGCGATCGGATCAAGCCGAGAGCGCCGACGGCCATCAGCGTGTCAACAACAGGGCGGAGTCTGTCTGGCACAGACAGGAAGCCCAGCGACACGCTACTGCAGAGCGCACCTTTTCAGCGGCGTTCCTAATTACACTGGAGCAGCTAACGACGTTTCTGCCAATTAGAGGCTCCAGAGAAGCAGGAGGGTGAGCTCCTCCTCTGGGGGAGACCACGGCCAGCCTCAGCTCAGCCTCCGTCAGGCCAGAAACAATCTAACCCTGAGGGAGAGTGTACGGGCTGCACGTCTGAGGCATGTAGGTCATCTGCACGCCCGTCTCCCGCAGGCTATCCTTCACCAAAGCCGCTTCCCGCTGTTCCTCCCCCTCTTCTTTCCTTTTAATCAATCGATACTCGCCGTTTCATTAAAAGGTTGTTAGTCTGCAGGTGGAGAGCCATAAGTGGGTTTCTACCCCCGCTTGCTTTTCATCTAATGGCGTGTTTATAAAAAGCCACCGCCGCAGGAGGCCTGTGAAGAGTCGGCGGCAGCGGCGGCGGCGGCTCCAGGTTCACGGCATCACTGACAGCCACTTGAAAGCTGTTAAAGCCGTGCTGCTCATTTCTCCCCCAAAGAAAAAGGAACCAGAACAGAACAGAGTGCAAAAAAAAAAAAAAAAAAAAAAAAAAAATCAAGGCGGTTTGGGCAGGAGGGCAAGTTCCAGAATAAACTTTGCAGTTTGCACAACCACCGACGCCGAATGTCAGAGTGACGAAGAGCTCAGGTGACGAGTCAATGAGTCAAGAAGAGCTAAAGCAGCGTCCACGGCCCCTGACGGGTCCGCAGGCAGACGCTGCACCACACTGGAAGCTCTGAAAGTCATTTTTAAGTTAACGTGGCTACTGTTAGCCACAACAGCATAAGGATAAGGCCCAAGAGCAGAAATCCACTGACAGAGCTGTCCAAAAATACAACAAAATTGATAATTTTGAGTGAACAGAATTCTAAAAAGTGTCCCTTTCGCTGACATACATGTTTCATGATGAACGCCTGTGGTGTGTGCAATACACACTTTGGCCACTAGGGGGAGGCAGAGTTCCGTTCAGTAACACCTTTAGAGGTTGATTACCCACGCATCACCACAGCACGGGTTCCACGACAGCTGTTTAGAGTGACACATGCATGCAAGCAACAGAGAAGCCAGGTGATCAATAAAACACAGGTTGGAGGAGCTTCGGTTTGTCGGCTGATTTACTCTCAGGAACAAACAGGTGATGAAATTCACGTGTGTCAGCAGACAGCCAGATTATGATTTTTCCCAATTTTATTTTTATAACTGAATCTGCTTATGGTGGCCTGTGTACGTCAAAAGTCACAAGTGCAGGTTCCAAAACTAAAAAGATTGAAACCGTTTGTCAGTACTTCTGCACCACCCGGTTGTTGACACCAGAGGGCGCCATTGACCGCCTTCACCCTCAGCAGTTCAGTTTTAGCTGTTTGCCACCCAACTATCTTAGCCTATCCTCCTAAAGGCATCTGTTTCATCATCCCAGATGTTACCCAACCAGCAGACATATATATAAATATAAAAGGTTTTGCAGAGAAGCGTGTTTCATAACAGAGATAGACCCTTCAGGGAAAAAAAAAGCACAACGTAAACAACAAAAGGCAGGCGCACTTTGATTTTCCATGACGCTGCCGGCAGCCCGCTGCAAGGTAACTCTTTCTAAAATAAACCGTAAACCTTTCACTGCGAGATATGATAGTCGGCTGAAATCACATGACCTCGCAGGTCTGACGGTGGCTCAGAGTCGAGCAAAACTCTCGTTCCCTTGAGCATCTGGAGGAACTTTGACGGCAAAAAGAGGCAATTTACCATGCTTTCTGCAACAGGGGACTTTGTCTCTGCCATAGATGTTTATTCTAACTGATAAAAGGAGGAAAGTGGTCATTAATCATGAAGATAAACCTGTTTTTAGGACCAACCAGTTCGTGAGGATTCTTCAAAGAGGAGGCAAAAGAGAAAAGCTCACATTCACAGTCGTCCCGCTGCTCCCCCATCTGAGACTGGCGCACGCAATACGGTGCCTCCAACGCCAAAGGAGGGACAACGCTACCTGTCCAGATGGTCCGAGTCAGCAGGCAACAGTCAGCAACCAGACAGAAAGGCTGCTCTTCAAACTAGAAGGGAACGTCTGCCAGTCCGCCACCAGGGGGCCCAGAAAATCCACGACAGAACAAGTTTGTTCAACCAGAAAAGCAACCATAAAACGGCAAAACGCCGCGTCTCGATCCGACGACGACCCCATGGGTTTTACGAGCGTCAGTCCCCTCAGGAGCCCGAGTCTGTCGGTGCTTTTACTGCCCCATCTGATCAATGTTTGCGCACCTCCACAGGCGCCAGTTTTACTCCCCCATTTCTTCAAACGACTGCCGAGCGTGAAACGGCCCGACTCAGCACCGATGTTCTGCCGAGCACGGGTCCAAACAGATCTTTGTTACTGCAGATTCCAGACCGGACTTCCTGACTGGGGGGTGTTAACGTGGACGAGTGAAGGCTCTCACTCACACCTGATCTGCCCGCCTGGGTGACACCGAGCCCGCCGATATGGATCACTGCCCCCCTCCCCGAGCCGCGAAACGTGGCCAAAAAGCATCCAAAGTGGCACAAAGGAGCCGAAGACCGGCGCTTTTCTGAGGAAGCAGCGCGTGAAATGAGTCAGGTGGAGCCAAAACACATCAGAAATTCGCTGAGAAGCACAGATGGACATCAAAATTCTGCTCTGAAAACGTCGATGACTCTGCTAGCAGCTACATGGTCCAAGTAAGAAGCTCGTTTTGCTTCAGTATTTTTCATTTTACTTTAACTTGTTCCTAATTCAGCAGGTTTGAGGCCCTCTTCTCCGCCCTCTGGTGGCAGTTGGGTAAAGTGCGCTCTGTTGTTGCTACCTGGTTGCCTCCCTGATGTTCTGGCTGGTGACCAACAGAGAAGCTGCGCGAGGAACTGCAGCGTCTCAGATCAGTGCAGCGAAACGCAGATGACAGTTGCTATAACGATAAATATGATTTTATGTCTCGGCAGAGGCAGCCGGTTTACGTGTCAGGTCATTTCTGCGAGAGCAAATGACATTTTCTTGCTCTTTGCGTGGCTTTTTTATAGCGAGATGTTTTGTTTTGTCCCTTCAATTTCCCTCTTTTTTTCCCCTCCAGCTAATTCTGCCATGAATCGGTTCGGCCTGGATCAGTAAAAAGGATCTTGAGCTCTTGAGCTAATTTACCGGACTGTCCAAAAAATGAACAGACGCTGGAAATAAGCGTTGTTACGTAACAGAACATCTTTGCCATCTTTAGCTGCAGCGTTAGCCAAGCATGCTCCGTCCCTTCTGCAGATTCAAACTGAAGCTAGTTACGGTTTGACCTTTGCTACACGCCGAGCGTGCGGGAAGCGGGAAACGTTTCGTGAGTCAACCTCGCGTCAACCTTGTGCCGCAGCCAAGAATTTAAATCAGCAGAACTTATTTAAGATCAGGCGACGGGAGCGTGAATGACACATCCGCCGCCCGACTGTAATCTCATCTCAGATCTATTAGTCGAGCCTTGACAACAGCCCATCAACGCGGGGACAAGCGAAACGCTAACTGTGCAGTTGATGGCACCAAGGCGCGGGGCGCCAAGCCCCGCCCAGAACGCATTAGCACCCTATTAATAAAACAGAGCGGTGGGGAACCTCCGTCTTTTCACAGCCAGAACCGACAGCTAAGGTAACACCGAAGCGCATCCGCCCAGCTCCCGTTTCAAGGCCAGGTAACACACCAGCCTGCCAACTTACCGCCTGCTTTCCATCATCAGGCTGCAGCAGCCAGTTCATGTCAGCGTCTGCGATAATGACGTTTGACAGAAACGGTCGATTAGCTTTAGCGCGGGTCTTATCCGATCATCAGAAGGCAAACGGCGGCGGCGCAGATGGGAGATTGTGGAGAGCGACGTGTTTACTGTCTGCTTCAGAGCTGAACTCCGTCCAGCAGCAGCGTCATTAATCTTCAGAGATGCAGCAGACGCGAAGAAAAGATGGAAAATTCACATCCTGGAGCGTTCCGATTAAACCAATCTACATGTTCACAAACACCGCAGAGAACCGCGGCCTCTTCCAGGGGATAAAGAACACTTCCTGTCAGGTTAGCGCCGATGCTCATCCCTCGCCGCGACAGCCGGGAAGCAAATGCTGTTGCTAATGTTGTTGCTAGCCCTGAACATGCCGAGACAACGGACAGACGACTCTGTCTCTGCCAGGAACAGGAAACTCCATGTCAGTCAACAATTTACTTGACAGAAACGCGAGAGCATCCTGTCATTCGTCGATGAACTTACTGACCTTTGACCTTTGAAAAGGTATCACCAGCTCAACTTATGCGGGAGCTAACAGCGCTAGCTTAAGTTCCACCTCCTGAAATCTACATGCGAGCTAGCCTGACGGAGAGAAACGTTGGGCTGAATTATGCATCGCGGCGCTCCGGCGGTGAACTTCACCTTCAGACGCCTCAGGAGGGGAATATTAACGCTGGAGCAGTGACCCCTGCTGGCCAACACCGACGTCACCGCCGTTGCTCGTATGCTAAAGGTTTGAGCGAGTCGTTACCAAAACAAGGGTCACAGAACATAAAAGAGCAACGTTCTTTTCACATATAAATACCTTCACTTCCACCAAGATCCAAGTCCCAGGAAGTCCCAGTTTGCTTGATCAACATCCCAGTTCCGGGTTTCCAGCAGACCCGGAGCAGGCTACAAACGGACTTGAGCTAATCAGTGTTTTCAGGAAGAAGCCAGAGTTATCGTGCAGTCACACAAGATGACAGATCATTAAAGCAAAAACAATGAAACCACAAAAGAAATGCGTCAACTATGACGGCGAGTTCAGTCCGGTTCCCGTGAAAGTCCGTCTCCGGGTTCTGTCTTCCAATAATCCACCCACAGAACTCGCCTGGTTCGCTAACAACATGTTTTCCCCCCAGAGCAACTTTTCATCGACAGACATCAGGATGGTGGCGGTTCTGAAGCGCACAGTCTTCCACACACACACACACACACACACACACACACACACACACACACACAGCAGGACTTGACGTCCACCCACCTGTTTATGACAAACCCTGCTGAATATTCCGACATTTCTTTCCTCACGGGGGCAGAATTCCTTTTCCGAGCTGTCGGCTGAGACAATTTTCAGCCCTCAGCAACGCAACTTTTCACACTTCTTAATCCAGAAAGTTGCACAAGGAAAAAAAAGCCTTTCTGCACCGCAGCTTGTGTCGCAGTCTCGAGGCCCGTTGACCACGTTGACGTGGCACCGCCGTGCTTGAGGCCAAGAGTTAAGGAACGCCAACTTTGTTGACCGAAAGCTTTACCGCACGCAATCGTCATGACGACCACGAAGGGCCACGGCGTCTCCTCCTCCCGATTGGGTCAATGCTCACACATCTAACATCGGCATCCGGCGGCGCAGTCGTAAAAACCGCATTAACGGCTGTTCCGCGTTGGCGCCCGGGGTCGATGCGCAATCGATTAATCTAATCTGACTCCATCGCTCGGCAACATAAACGCACCGACTTCACCGGAGAGCCGAGGAGCCGACGCAGCAGAATGTCCTGCTCTTTATATTCATTAGCTGGGATCTGTGTTTACAGCGGAGGGACACGTTTAAACCGAGTCACATGGTCCCAGTTTCTCATGCGCAGGAAATTTATTTAGTTTGAAAGTCTGAGAAAACTCTTCCTTTCACTCTTCCCTTCAAACACTTCCGAGATCCCTGAATTCCAGGCGGGATTACGAAGTTAGCGCGAGCGCTAAAATCTGGGCGTGCTAATCTGGGCCGTCAGCCGGAGGAATCCCGTTATTCACCCTGACGCATGATCGGCTCGAGGGAATTGTGTCGTCTCGCCCTCCAGAGACGACGGTGGAGACGCTGCACCGGTTAGCTTAGCTCGTGAGTTAGCGGGGAGCTAGCCAAGGCTCGTTTTCGCCACACCATCCGGTGAGGAACGACGCAGGTTTAGCTCATTTCACGCAGGTGTGCACGTGCTAATGACTCCGACAGCCCCACATCCTGAAGCGTTCTCCAGGTGAGCACCTGTGTGCCATTCAGAGGCTTCACAGAGGCGGTGCCATTAACCCGCCGCGGCGCCGCTTCCTCCCACACACCGACTGGACGGAATTCATCTCTTTTGTCTTCTCGGTGCGGTGATTTACGCTCAAACCCACTCCTGAGTCATTTCAGTCATCAAACCTGTGGCGGATCCTTCGTCACCTGCAGAACCTTTGTGCTCCGTCAGCGTTTCGTTCCTGCCCTCAAACACGCTCGGCATCAATTATTCAGGCGTGTTTATTTGCCAGAAGAAGGCAACTCTGAGTTAACCCCATAATAACCCTGAAACGGCTCAACCGAAGGGCAGACAGACGCACGATGATCTCCGTCTGTAGGTACAAAACAGCCGAGAGATCAGAGACAAAGCATGAAAAAGTAAGGAGAGCGCGACTGCGTCACGTCAGTGCGGTCAAGACGCCATTAATAAGCAATCAGCGAGGGGGGGGCGGCGCAATTCTGGGTCAATTTAACGTGAAAAGCTTCCTCAATCCTCAGTGAAAGTACAGGAAAGAGCTCTAAATTTAGCCAGCCTCCGGAGAGCGTCCTCCGCTGTTGGGCCGACACCTCAGCTGCAGTGATTTCATGTCACCGCGGTGCCGGACTCAAGTGGTTCTGCCCAGCGTTAGCTTAGCATTAGCTCAGCGCTGAACACCAGAGTCCACAAGCTCCCCAGCCTTGAGTCGTTGCGGTCCAAACCACAAGCTCCAGCGGCGGGGGCATAAAGGAAAAGTCTAAAAAATGACTTTAGTCTCAGTGAGGAAAAGGAGTTGTACCTGGATGACGGCGAGCAACTGAAGCTTCACTCATCTCCCAGCGGGTTCCAGACAGTCCCCCAGCATGAATTATCCCGAACCTGCACATCTGTTCCAAGGTAAATGAGCTTTCACAGATCTAATCTGTCTCTGACAGGATCAGCAGCGACGGCAGGACGCAGCATCACACCTTCAGACGGGAGTCGTTGCTTCTCGTCACAGCAGCGGCTCCGCCAGCCGCCGCCGCCGCGGAACCGGGCCCATTTTTCACTGTAATGGGGTCTTCAATTAAACCTGATCCCGGAGGTGATATCAGACAGTGTGGCGCCATCGTGTCCGCACGAGAACAGTCAGACAAAGAGAGGAAGAGAGGGAAAATCCAGACTTCAGCTAGCTAACAGCAGACCAGCTGCATCGCTCAGCGGTCGTAGTTTCACGTTTTGTCGCGTTCAACCCTCAACGGGACTTTTAGCACCAGTTAACAGGATGTGCTGGGCTCTAAACTCGGCCGCAGATTCCAGCGTCTTGTGCTCGCAGTTCTCATAACGTTCCATCAAACCCCGCGAGCGTCTGATTACACGGCAGCAGGACAGGCGGAGAAATGAAGCCTCCCGCTGGAAGCGCCGCCGCTGCAGCTGCAATAGCACCAAAAATCTGCCTGGAAGGACACCCGAGCCTAATTACAGCGGCCAGATGTTGACCAGTCCGAGGAAGTCCACGCAAGGCCGACCAGGAAGTCCCCACAGCGCGGGCGCGCTGGCGGCGGTGCAGATAAAACGGCGCCATTCATCACGCAGCGTCCTGGATGGCGTTTATTCTCGGTGATAACGGGCGTAAAAATCACGCTCATTAATCATCGGCGCACTTCAGCATCAGAGAAGAGTCGCTAAGCACCCAGAAGAAGGTTAATGATTGTTTAATCCACCTCTTTCCAAGACTGGACGTCATCAAAGTCAGGACGGAATCACTCGACTCTCCTGCTACAGATCAGCATTCCAGCATTAGCATTAGCATACGTGGTAAAATACCGATGTAGCGGTTTGTAAGATTAGCGATCAGGCTCTGTTGATATTCCGTAGCATCGAGTTAGCTCATTAACACCTGACCGATTAAATCAATAGGAATCCATCGATCGGGTCCCTGCCATCCATCACCGGGGGCAACCATCATCCGGGCAATAAATCAGGCTTAATGGCGCACAACCATATAATTTCAATTTATGACAATGAGATATGAATGTTCCCATCAGCTCCATTAGCATGAGAGTAAACAGGAGGGAAAAGTCCTCCGGGGCCGAGGCCAAATCGCAGAAAAGCACAGCTGGAGGAAAAATAGGGCAGAGAACGTAAACGGAAGGACCGGCGCAGGAGGGCGATCCATCCTGATTAGCTCCAAATCGAATGAAGGAGGCGGTCAGAGACGTAACGGTCAGCCAGATCTGTGGAGCGCCGGGCGCCGTGGCCCCAAAGGTCGGCGGCGTACTGTAAATGGCAAACAAATACCTCTTCCTCCATCGCTTTGCATTTAGATTGAATTTGCCGCGGTTTCAGCGGCGCGTGGAAAATGCAGACGGGGAGAAATTCCAAACGACATCTTCGTCCGATGTAATACATCACCCCGCAGGTGTTTTTTTAACCTTTCCATACGGAGCCGGAGCGCCGTTCCATGCATTCCTGCTCCACCGTTGCGTTCAAATTCATTTCGGCAAACGGCGTCATCAGCTAGCTAAATGATCTCAACAAACGCCAAAGGAAGAAACATTATTCAAGGATTCTCTCGGGAAAAAGTTTCCCAACGATCCTCCGAGATGAATTACGTAATCAGAGCGAAACCACGCGGCTAAAGTGTTAGCGCGACAACCTATAAAACACTTGAGGGATCGCTAGTTCCAGCAACGCAGCAGAGTCCCGACCAGGAAAAAGAGAGCGCCGCAGCCCGGCTAATTTCCCACGTTACTAGGAAAACAAATTAAAACCTCAACTCAACCCAGGTGCCCGAACGAAGCGGACAAAGTTACTTTCTGACACATCACGCCTCCTGTGACGTACGGAAGATTTTCAAATCTGTGGCAGCGACACATCAAAGGGACGAAAGGCACAAAAGAGAATAAAGCATTTTCACCACGGGCCGTTTTCTCTGGTTTCTAGCGCGTCAGCACATTGCTCACTACATCAAGTCCCACGAATGCATCATTCTTTGTTGGACGCAAAGAATAATTAACTCTTGAACGGTGGAGCCTTCAGTCGCTCGAAATTCAATTAGTAACCAATCAAAGGCGACGTGGAAAATCAGTCGATATCAGCTGTTTTTTCTCTCCACCAGGTGCCTCGAGGAAAAGAAAACACGAGGAATAAAACACAAAATCTCTGATTCCTGCGGGACGGACATAAATAGAAAATTAGCCGGCGACGGCTAACGCTACGCTTAAAAAAAAGAAAAACAAAATTCCACCAACCAACCAAAATCTGACCTGACAGAAAACAAGAGAACACAAAACCATCCCAAACCAGTCAGACCAACTGGCTGCCACTTCCTGTGCTGGCAGTTTATTTGTTTTGGTCCTTTGAGGTAGCTTCTTACTTCTCATTAATATCCAACAGAATCATCAAAACGACCCCCACCCCCAACCACCACCCAAGTTTAGATTTAACGCATTCGTAGCGCGCACGGCGGGGCTCTGTGGCTACGCTAAAAATAACCCAGCCGTTGCTTCCACTCGCAAGGACGCTCGTTCACAAACATTAGCGCAAATGGGAAAAGTGATTACCGGGGTTAGCCGAGGAGGGGGGCGAGGGTGGGGGTGGGGTAACTAGACAGCAGCGCGGGATAACCGGCGTAGCAGGAAAATATAGAAAAATTAGTGGAAATAAAATCCAGGCGGGAGGGGATCGATAAATAGCGCTTAGCTGGTGAGCCGGTGGAGCTGTTTTAGCTTTATTAACATCCATTAGCGTACAAACAGCATGATCAGAAAAAGAAAACTTAAATCAGCACGACGACCGCAGTCGTATAGTGTCTCGTTGCTAATGTTTTACCCAAAAGTAATGCTCGTTACACGACTCCCAGAACTCCCAAAAACTGCTGCTAACTCACTGTTGGCGTTGTAAACACATCAGTAGCAGCGGGGGAGGTGTGAGAATATTTATTAAAAAGCAAAAGAGTGGCTCGACTCAACAAAATGACTTAAATATCCCATTAAAGTCCTCTGGGGGGGGACGCAAACTGCCCGACGTGTGGAGCTTTAATCGCTCCTTTCAGCTGCGAGGGGGACATTTTCATGACACGCTCATCATTTACTAATTACTGGTTTTACATCCCGGTAATTAACCGAGTGGCCCAGAGCCGCAGAGACGTGAGCCCCAGCAGGGTTTAAAGTGCAGCTTCTGGCCCAAACTGGGTGGCAACGTTTATTTTCCCGCTTGCGTTTTGTAGAGGTCAGGGTCAAAGGTCAGACCAGCCTGGTTCCACTTTATTTAACTGTCAAAGTCCATCTTTGCGACAGGTGGACAGATCTATTTGTCTTAGCACAATGCTAACGTGCTAACCTGCTCTCTGCGCCGGTAGCAGCGGGCCTCACTCAGGTTGTGGGACCAGCTTGTGGCTGCAGGTGCGCTTGTTTTCCTGCCAAATGCTAACTCAAACAGATAGCCCGAAGAGCTACGATTAGCATATTTTCATCATCGTGCAGCCCTGCAAATCCCTAGCTTCCCTGCTTTCCTGAGTTCAGGAGGAGCCGAACAGGAGACGTGCAGCAGTGCGCCTGCAGAACACGCTGATGCCTATCAGGTGAACCACGCAGATGCTGCGGTCCGCCACAACACGCTCGCCCGTCTGTTACCGCTGCGCCCGTCTACCATCGCAGGAAAATCCCTGCTCGGCAGCGCTGACGTGCATTACAACAGCTTTTGGCTCCAACGCTTTGACCCGAGGGAGAAGCGGCGCGTCTGTCTGCACATCTGTCTCTGCGTCCGTCCAGCGTCTGGCGGCGGCTCAGATGCTGGGTGTCAGTGTCCAGGCGACGCGTAGCGTAAAAACGCGCCAAAGGAACCACGAGAGGCGGGGCCTCACTCCGGCGAGGTCACGTGGACCTGCCCAGAGGCGCCTGCAGGACGCCATGGCGATTGTGTAATAACACACACACACACAAAGCCAAACACACTTGATCAGCTCCGTGGCGTCTGGAACTTAATGACGTATGACGTCTCCCTGTCGTGCCATTAATCACAGCGGCGGCGTTTTATGGCCCAAAATCAGTGCATCACGCAGGAAGAGCAGCGGCCCTCGTCTTCCTCTCTTGCACACGCTCGTGCACACGCGGGTTTTGGACCGTCGGTGCACTTGAAGCACCTGCTCTCTTGGCCTCTCTGGCCCTCCTGCGTGTTTCTGCCACCGCAGCCGCATCTCTGGGACTAAAACCACTAATGGCGTCTGTTCTCGACCCTCCGCTGGGACCCTGAGGCGTGCAGACCAGCCATGGAGTTTCATGTCAATGCTAGCATGCAGTTTTAGGAAGCAGCCACTGGGGGCGCTTCCTTCCCTCATAGCTTAAACGCTACACATCTGCAGGTGGATGCTGCGACCTTAATTTTCCATTTTCTCAGCCACGACGTCACACTGCAAGATATCCGAGTAAACCAGCAAGCGAAATAAAAGCCGCCGTCATCGCGGCGTGAGCCGACCAACTGAGCTTCCTCCATCAGGAAAAAAACCCATCCGCATCTGATCTGCTCAATATTTAAAGGACTGACATCAGTTGGAGCTTTGATGACACCGAAGGAAGGTTGGAAAATGATGTCCACGTGTGGCTAGCACGCTACGCGAGTTAATCTTTCCCGCAGCGCCAGGAGGAGGAATCAGAGACGTGGCGGCGGCGAGGCTGCCTCCCATCCTCCCCGCTCTCCGGGGTCAAGGTGACGGCAGAAATAGGCCACAGCCGGGTGGAGCGCGTCTCCACTCTCATTCTTACAGAAACCAGCAGGAGGACAGGTCGCAATCACGCAGGGGGCCATTAGCATGTGCGTGCCGTTAGCGCCGTCTCGCACGCAAGGGCACGTTCATCAACAACTTAGTCAGCTGATGCAGCGGAGGCAGGAACTCGGAGAAGAAGGTGTCAATCAGGTCAGGTGTGCGGGAAGAAAAGCGCACGGTGCAACACAAGCCGGCGGTCCTGCGATAACGAGCTCCAGCCTGTATCGAACACTTCCTGTTGTAATCTGCCGCTAATCCTGCAGAGGCGCCGCTTCCGTTAATCCCACTGATTCGCTGTCGCGCAAGAAAATGAGCTGGATGCAGAACAAGAGCCCCCTGTTGGGCATCCTGCTGCTCGTTACTTAGCAACAACAGAGTTTAGGACTCAAACAACCCATAAAATTCCATCCAGCTGAAAACGAGAAGGTGCGAGTGATGAAATCAGGGTTACGGCAGCAGAAAGACTGCAGGGCTGGAAAACGAGCCGAGAGCCGCCTCACAAAGATCTTCCAAAGTGCCTCCGGAAGCCCTGCTGGAAAGTCGCAACGAGCTCAAGTCCCGTCCGGAATCAGATTTCTCCGTGCACGCCAGACCGCGCCAGTCGTGGTGAGCAAGTTTCCTCCGCGGCTGGATTTGTCTGAACTCTGCTCAGAGCTGCAGGACCCCCCACCACCACCACCACCACCACCACCGCGGTACCAGAGCGTCCACCTTACCGGTGTTGAGCGTTCCCGTCACCAGCCTGAACAGGTACTGCGCGAACTTGAAGATCTCCCGCTTGCACCTCTTCCTGCAGCTCATCTTGGCTCCGAGCGGCTCCAGGTCAGGACGGGGACTCTGCTCCTCCTCCGGGGTCGGACCAGGGCTGGCGTGTGCTCCCGCTTGTCAGGTCATTAAGATTTTCTTATCAGCAGTTTACTTCCTGCTCTGAGGAAAGTGCGTGTGTAAGTGCGCGTGTGTGTGTGTGTGTGTGTGTGTGTGTGTGTGTGTGTGTGGTCCCACGGCTCCCCGCAGCCGACACGCGCCTCCGCCACTCTCAGACGCAAACAGAGCCACGCTCCCACAGCTGATCTCGTAGCGCGCCTGCTGCTCTGCTCTACTCGGCACCATCTGTGGATGTTTTACACTCCGCCGACGGTTGCCATGGAGGCGGGGCCTGATTGGCCCGAGAGGAGGAGGACGGAGGATGAGGGGAGAGACAGAACGCACCCACCGAGCGGGAGGAGGGAAATAAATGGGAATTTAAGGGGAAAGCGTCCGGATGAAAGGGCGATGACGGTGCAAAAGTCAACTTTTCATCAGAGCGGCGGTGATGAGCGGCGTTAACGGCGGGAACGATGCACAAACCGCTACGTGTAGAAAAACGGAGGGCCAACGCCGCGCAGGGTCAAGGTCAGCGCCGATGATGACTGACAGGCGGCGAGGGGTAGCGGAGACGACATTAATGCAGGCCGAGCGCGCCGTCGTCTCTGCTAATTAGCACAACCGCGCTCATCCATCAGCGTCAAGCCCTCCCACCTGAAAGGGTTAGGGTTCGTTCTCTGGCGCTGCGATGGGACCCACTCCGAAGCGAGGGGGCTGACGTCACCTGACAGAACCTAACCTTGGCCTTCCGGACGGTACCAGAGACAGGAAGTGAGACAGGAAGTTGCCCTACAAACGTTTCAGTAAATATATGCAAAGGATTCAAGGACTTCAGGTAACATTGCCTCTTAACTGGGTCGCAGCCGCCCAGAACCAGCGGAGTCTCAGTGAGGTGCATATTTTAGGAGGAACCTGTGGGCACATGTCAACCCCGACCCAGGTCGCCAACCAGCGCCAAGCCTCCGTTCCAAGCCGCGTTAGCATGCGCTCATTCATCCTGGAAGCTAATCAGACTCGCATGCACACATACGTGGTCATTCATCGTCGTCCGTTTTTTATTTACGTTGCCATTACCAACAATAATGATTTCCGCATTTCATGCGTCCTTTGCGAGCCCCTCCCACCAGCTGAGCAGCGCTGCTCCGTTTCAACACCGCTGCACCCGTTTGCAATCTCCCACGTAAAGAAAGTCGGCCCAGACGTCACTCAGGAGCAGCCGAGCGCTCGTTTAGGTCACCCCGCGTACTCGCCGTCCCCGGCAAAAGGACGTCGCATCGGCGTCCCCACCTCATTACTCCTGAGCTCAACCGAAGGTCTGCTGCTCTCGCGGGAGGCAAACGCGGCCGCGACATCATGCAGGTAGACCCAAGCACCCTGCAGATCACTCCCAAGGCCTCCCCGTGCACTGCGGCGTGCAGAACAAATCGCCGCATTCCAAGTCCATATACAGTCAGGAGAACATGAGGCACGTGCATGTGTGTTAGAAAGGCGGTAAAACGGACAGAAACCAAGGAAGAGGAGGGAAAATGTGGAAGAAAACATGAAACAAAGACCTGGGAATCTCAGAGGAAACGGTACTGCCGCTTACTGATGGAGACGGTGGCTTTGATCTGCGTTGCTTTGACATTAGCACATAAAAACCTGAAACTCCGTAATCTGTTGCTTCGTTTTCAATTAAGAACATTTTGCCCCTCTGAAAACACAAGGCAGAAACGCACGTTCCTCTTCAACAAACCCTGATGCACTTTCATCAGGATATCAAAGACTTTTTCTGGCCCGATTTCACCTTTTCTGCATTCAAAAGACGCGTTCGGTTCACGGTTAACTGCGTCGCTGCAGCGAGGAGCAATTACGGCACCAACGCGGACCTGGCTCCCGGATGTGGACAGATTTATTGATCCTGACCAAAGACATTTTCCTCTCCCGTCAGACAAACACGCAGGTTCGCCTTATGGACTTCCTTTTAACCGACAGACGCGTAATAGATGGTTTTAAAAATAAAAGCAGAGAAGCTGCTTGTCGAGACTGCAGAGGAGCAGCGGTGGGCGCTCAGAATCAATGTGTTCTGTTTGAGACAATGACGCGGCGCAAGTATGAGCCGCTAATGCGATTCAGGGAGAACGACAACAAAACGGGACATCTGAGAGCAGCCGAGCCAGCCATCACGCATGAAAATCACAAGTGCGGAGCCTCTAAAGTGTTTAGAGCGCGCTACAGCTGGGATATTTTAATCTATCGCACTTAAACGGGACAGAGCTAACCGTGCTTTTAAATTATGCAACCTTGAGAAACCGTAGCCACCGCTAAGTTGTTCTACGGCTCGTTCTTTCCATCAGGGTGAACCCAATAAAGTTCTCTTTTATCACATTTATAGTCCAGCTAGAGTCTTAACACTTTTGTTAATGTTACGAGTCCAAAATGATCTTTTTTGGGTGGATATTTGGATCCCAGGCCTCAGGAAACAGCTTAGCTCGACGGCGTGTGAAAGAACAGAAATGAAAGCTAACACGTGAGGACAAACATGGACGCATCTTGGACAAAGCACGTGATAATCCAAGAAACGCCGGGTCCCCGTCTGGGATATAAACACCTACAGCTGCCGATCGATGGAACGTGACGGATAATCGTTTCTCCTTGCTGACCGGGAGTGAGTCAGCGGAAAGTCAGCGGCTCCTCCCAGGTGTTAGCCTGTTTGTGCATCAACGCTGGGGTGGAAAGGTTGGGATTACGCATTAAATGCTGCGTTAAAGTCGGCGTTAAAGACTGAAAGACTATCCAGAGCTTTTATTGGAACATCCTTGGTGCCGGGTCGATATCAGTAATAAACAGCTTATGACACCGATGAGCTAAGTTTAGAGCGACTGTCCGCTAATGGCACCGCTGTGAAACAACAAAACCTTTTAGGTGAATCATTTCTTCTGAACTGGGTGCTCTGGCGGGTCTGAAACAATATTGTTGCCCATCAGGATAAGCGCAGCCATCGGGCCTCATCGGGATTCATTAGCGGGGCCTGTTTTCCAAAGGTCATCACGGAAAACTGATATAATCCCTCATTAGGAATCTGCTGATGAGGTACAGGGAAGCGTGGAACGCAAGCTAACTTTCTGCTGGGTCAGAACTCGGAACGGTGCGTCTCGGATGCGGAGGCTAGCGCTTTATCTCCTCACTGCGGCTATTTGCCTCCGATAAGGTTGAGCGGCTTCGCGCGGCCATTCCAAACCAGCGGAAGGCTCCGAGATGATAAACCTTCTAATGAACTGCCAAGCGGTGCAGTGCCGGGCCGCAGGAGCTGCTGTTCTCTTCGCTTCCGATTAGATTTTACGATTCGCGGCGTATTTAACCCCCCGAGAGGGGGAAAAATAAAACAGCCTGAAATTCTTGCGTCGAGCTGTTCCCGAGGCTGGATTTGTGCTGCGGCTTTGTGGCCACGTTCAGCTGCGATCTTTTCATCGCAGTTTAGCCTGAAGCAGTTTTGTATTTGAAAACGGAGGTTCAAGGCCGCGTGTGTCCTTCGTGCTCATTGGTCGGCTCCAGGAGGACGTCAGACCGTTTTAAACTTTGGCCTAGCGGTTTGCACTTCCGGTCTGCCTGGCCCTCCCCAAGCATGGGCAAACACCAGGCCTCTGATTTGCTGGCACTAAGTGCAAAAACATCTGCGTTAATCACTTGATTAGCTCCCCATTAAGCGCGTCTCGTTAAGGTTATCAGGCTGTTTGCGGTATAATGACGGACTGATTAGCAGGTTCTCTGTTCTTCCTGTTCTGGGGCCTCCTCGTACCAGCCTGGTTCCCATCAGCGGGGAAAAAAAGCAGCTTGAACGGAAGATGATGCTGGGCAGAGCCAATCAGGGGCCTCGTTAACATGACGATGAAAGCCAGCGAGGACCAGCGCACATGCATGGGGCTTCCATCAACAGCAGCGCCGCAGGAAGCACCCGGCTGTTTGTGTAGCGTTAAACTCACGGAATAGAGAATCCACTAAAGCCAGTGTGCACGTTAATCCCAAAACGCTAAATCACTGATAGGGAGAGAAGAAGGCCAATAGCTCCTATCGGTTCATCAGAATGTTTGGGGGGGGGAGTCTGGGGTCTGGGGAGCCTGCCTTGGCTGCTCCTTCATAAATCCAGAGCTAACTCACGGAGGCCCAATACCTGCCGCTGATATGAGGCACGCACCAGAGCGAGGGCAGCGTTTAAAGAGCGGCGAGTCCAGACGCAAACCCCGACTGAACCCTGTCTGAGAACGCGCTAATAAGCTCAGGCTAATAACACCTCCGTCTTTCAACGCCTGCGGCTTGAACGACCGAGCACTTCCGAGGAGGAACCACCGGGGGGCTGATGAGGAATCGCTGGAGGTCCTTCAAACGTCTCATTATCGAGTAATCAAAGCAGAGCCTTAAGATTCTCATCCAATCCATGCGGCCTACGGCGCTAACTAGACCACAACATGCTAACGGCACCGATGCTGCTGTAGGAACCTGGAGCTTCCTGATAACACTGGATAACGAAGCCAGTCGGTCGTGGATAGGACTCCATCTGGAGCCCCATCGTCTCTCCCGGCGTGACGGAGGTACTCCACAAGCCACCGGGAACCGCAGGTTCGCCCTCCTAGACTCGGCACGACATCGTTCCAGCAACAACCTTGAACAAACACGACCGTAAAGACTGTTCCACTGAAAGAAGAAACTTCTTCGCCGTCGCGGGAGCAGGAAATTACACCCACCAGCAAGCAGCGCAAACGATCATTAGCGCTGTAATTACTGGGAGGACATTACACCAAATTCATCAGCGGAAGTGGATTGCCAGTAAGCGCTCCACAAAGTACGAGCAAATGCACCGCAGAGCGACTATGCGGTGGGTTAATGTCCTCCTTTACTATCAAACGTCCCACTCGTCCAGCCTGATGGAGGAGCCTCCACGTTTCTTTGTAAACCACCGCCATTTGGACGCTTGGACGACGCTCTTATTGTTGCTGCCCGTTCGCGCAAACCCCAGGCCGTTCCCGGTGAAACGGTTCCACTCCTCCATAATGGGTGCTGCTACTTAAGCCGGCTCCATCACGTCAACCACGCGCGTACAGGCGGCGAGCGCTCTGTTAGTGTTAGCAGGGAGGAACCTGTCATAACAAAGCGCATACTGTGCCACGCTAAAGACGTCCGCAGGCCAGCTCAGCGCCGTTTCTTTTCCATGACCTCATTTTGTCAGGTTTCCTGCGTTGTGCGGATGCCTTTGACCCGATTTGTGCGGGTGCGACGCGTCCAACGGCTACTGAAGAAGGATGGCGCCTGTCCACCGGGAGCGGAGACTCACTCCTTTTTTTAACCCCTCAAGTGAGAAGAAATGGACTCCACCATCACCGGAGCAGCAAATATAGAAGATGCCCCGAATGTGCTGCCGCACGGCTGAGGAATTCCCAATCGTGTTGTCAGCGGAAGTGAGGAAAAAAACCCAGAAGTGCTACATGAGGACATAATTGGGCAGCAAATGAAAATCCCAATTAAAAACCAGAATATTGCAGAGAAGTGACGTGATTGCTAGGCCAACAGGAACATGCTAGGCTGCAGTAAAGCGCTAACGGCGCACCGTCACCGAGGTCTACTTGGGCGTCGCATTTGCTTCCTGGGGCAGGGCGTTGAACCTTCAGCCGTCTGCTGCTGCGTCAACACACCCTCGACCCTCCTCCCATCAGCCCCTCTTAGTCTGAAACTCTGGGTCACCTCTTCACCTTTCCCTTCCTCCCACACCTTCCCCTGGCTGCAGGAAACTGGTGAGAAAAGGTCTTCCAAAATAAAGGTAAACCTGTTAAAGCGCTTACATGCCGCTAATCCCTCCTTCCAGAAAGGATTAAATGTAATCCGACTTGAAAAAGAAACTATTTCTGAGCAAAGAGTGCGATTCCCCGACTCTGCCCTCCTGACAGCAGGGCAACGCAGATGCTAGCAGTTTTTAAGCACATTTTATGACATCATCATCCAAATAATCTACAGAATTAACGCAGAACAATGATGGAACCCTAATGTCCACATTGCACCCGTGAAGATCCAGACTGTCCTGCTCAAACCTGCGGCGTTAAAGTCAGATTTAGGATTCTGTTTTACATTCTGAGCAGAGACATAATTAGAGCCTCTGCAGCTTTAAATAAAGAACTAAAATATCCACAAAGTTCTAATTACAGCAGCAAAGTTGTGTGTCCTTCAAACGTTAGCTGCATCACCGTCTCGGGGGAGGGAGTGAAATCCCCCCGCTCCCATGACGCCTGATACGACAGAAATCGGGCGGCGTGGGGACAGGTGTGCTAGCGCGCAGCGGCCCGAAGCTACCGAGCATCAATCAGCGGGACCTATTTATAGAGGGCCGGGGCCGCGGCGCTAGCACAAACACTCCGCCTAAGTAGGTTAGCAGCCAGCGGCAGCTGGGAGGACACCCGAGGTCGTGAGACGGAGAAGGAAAAACTCAGTTAGAGACAAAGGAGTTAAACTCAGCAACGGTGGAGCGAAACCGCTGCCGCTCTTAAAAATCTGACGCTAGCGATGCTATACCGTTAGCTTTGACGGCCCATTTTTCTGAGCTCGAACTGCCGACCTCTTCGATCAACAGGTCGCTGGACAAACAGCTGCACGTGGATGCATTTTTAACGAGGTTTGGAAGCTGCTGGTAGACTCGGACAAAAGGACCCGGCTTGGTTACAGCCGTGGTCACTCAGCTGTCGCGTGTCCAACCAACCGGCTCGGGTCTCGGCGGCCTCTGGACGCGACCGGACGCGTCCTCCTCCGTCAACGCATCGCGCTGTTCGCCGGGGTCAGCCATTCATCGGCTAACCCCCGACCATTAGCTGCTAATGCCTATTTATCAACAGGCGTGCGGGCCGGGAGAAAGTAACGCCGTCGTTCCACAGAAAGGAAAGTGCTTCTCAGAGAAGAAAGGTTTAAACCGTTTCTAGAACCGGGGGAGAATTTTAGCCGCGCGGCGCCGCAACCTGCAGAAAGCTCTGCACACGAGTGCATCCGGACGGTTTAACAGGATATTAAAGCATCAGCAGAAACAGCTGTTAAGCAAACCCCCCATCGCAAAATTCAACAACCGAATCAGGACAGGTGCTCAGGCCAGGCCGCCCTCCCCCCACAATCACCCTCTTCTCTCCTCCTTTCTCAGCGCGCTGCCTCGACTTTCCCTCCATCCGTCTTTGTCTTTTCCCATTTCCACCTCGCCTCTTCGGACACCTACGCCCTTGACCAGGCCGGGAACAGACCAAAATAGCACACCAACAGGGGCCAAGCTCCGGGGACAACGTGCAAAGTCGGGGGGGTCCAGAGCCAGTCCCCAGGGGCCGCAATCCAGCAGGATCTCAATTTTCAGGCCTTTTCTGCTCCGTCTGGAGGACACGGCCGCCGGCATCAGCAGCCCAGAGCTTCTGTGCAGCGGGTGGGAACTGGGAGAACACTCAGACTGGGTGAACTGGGACCTGAGGGGGGACTGCAGTGCAGTTGTGACTGCAGGACTTTACAGGCCCGTGCTGTGGTGGTGGTGGTGACGTCACACCCACGCGAGGATGACGCAGGGTAAACGCCAATGTCAGCCAGCAGGTTTCACTGTGAAGGCAAATACACACGCGAAGTAAAGGGGGAAAGAGATTTTGAAAGCAGTTCCGAGTACATTTTCCCTGAATGCAGCGCAGCGCCCTTCCTGTTTCAGAATCATTTCCATCTGTGGCTTGCTGCCCTCTAGCGGTCGGTCGGGGGAGGTACAACAGTGGATTTAAAAGGAAGCCTAAAAGCGCTGACGCATCAATAGGGCTTAATATTTACATTAACGTTGACCTCAGATGGGTTTTAAACATCTGGGTAGCTGCAGTCCTGCGCGTAGCATCTCTCTGGATTGTAGTTTATGGTCAGGGTCTTCTCCTGCAGACGTTGGTCCTGCTTCAGCGAGCATGCGCCTTTTCTAATATCCGGAGGGTAAACCTGCCACCTGGCAGGTTTAGAGCATAAAACCTGCATGCTGGGAGGTTATTCTGGGAAACGGGAGGGGGCTGGTAAGGCTGCGTCTGTGGTCTCCGGCGGATGGTTTTATTAGCATGAAGGAGAGAAACAACAACAAGCAGCAGGTGGAGAAATGGGACGGCGAAAGTCTAATTCAGGAAAGGCCCGACAGGAAACACCTGGGCCCCGGCGTGGAAGACAGACTCGACGCAAACGAGAATCAACTGGAAACCGCCATCAGAGCGAGACAGATCCCGCCAGAAAGGTGAATACTCCCAGTTCCTCTCCCCTTATTCGCCGCAAAAGCAGCTATTTCCGGGGGTCCCTCGTCAACCCCCCTGCGGAAAACAACAAAAGTCTGGGCTGCAGATGCTGTTTACCCCCCGCGGCGACACTCATGACTGTTTAACCGTCCCCAGAATGATACACAAACACAGCGTGATGATCGGCATCAAGGGCGGGACGTTGGACAGACGTTCCCTCTGGCTGATCACCAAACACCGCTTTCGCCATTGGAACGCCACCAGCGGCGGGCCGCCCTGGCGGTCTCCCGCTGCATGTTTTCCGCTCCAGCACGAGGGAACGATGCTATAAATCCAGCTTTCTAAGCTCCAGCAATCAATACTGATCCTGGTTTGAGACTGAATTAATCCACCGCCGCCGTAAAGAATAAAGTATTTGGGCGTCCCGCAGGGTCAAAGGGCGGCGGATCGATACCACAGCGACGCAGCTTCCTCCTAACCAAAGCTCACACGTCCACAACAAAAACGACCCGTCAAGCCCAAAAGCAGCTCGGGCGGGGAGGAAACCGTGCCGGGACGCTTCCCTCGGGTGACGCTTCTACCTTTGGCGTTGGGGGCGGCCCAGGCGATGACGCGCCGCACCAGGCAGCAGTTGAGCAGGGCCTTCTTGGAAAATCCGTGATCCCTACGGAAATCCTGCAGCTCCTCCCTCCACTGGGATCTCTTGGGCGGCGTGCTCATGGCCGGAGCTACAAACACGGCGGCCGTTAGCAGGTGACCGCGGCAGCTGTTAAAAACGATAGACGTTTTTAAACGACAACATCCCCAGACGACGCTTAAAATTTAAAGATGCTGCTGAATAAATCATCAGCTGACGAGCCCCGACTGCATTCATTAGAACTCCACCGTCCCAGGAGCAGAAGTTTCAGGGAGGTCAAACATCACCCCGACAGACGGCACATTTATGTCCTACAAGGCGGATAAAGCCAAGTCCTGAGTGGGACCGCGGTCTTACCTTACGGGATACAAGCCGGAGATGAGCGCCGCCTCTGCAGCCGCAGTCTGCAAATGATCCTCAGGTTTCAGCGCCAGCACTTTCTTTCCCGAGCTGGTCGACGGAGCGTGAAAGGGGGTGGGAGGATGACTGGGAGGATGACTGGGAGGAGGAGGAGGAGGAGGAGGGGAGCGGGCACCCATTTGCAGGTGAAGGAGTCAGAGTTGGGAACGCCGCAGGAGCCAACTCCAACCACTGGACTGTGAAGAAGGGCGCCCGTTAGCCATTAAAGGTCATTAAAAATCCGCCAAGTCTGATCTCAGGTCTGTGGGGGAACATGGCAGCAGAGCATCGCCATCGCTGCACGCCAGCTCGGACGCATCCCGCCGCATCAACGGGCGGAGGGAGGCTCCTTCTGACGCTGCTCGGAGCCACCCTATATCCATGCTGCTAGCGTCAGCAATTTACATAACCGCAGGCCAATGTTCCGTCCTGGTCACGGCGGACCGGTGAACGTCCCGTACCTGGGAGGACAAAGAGGGGGGGGACAGAGGGCCTGGGAGCAGAGCCGCCGTTTCCCAGCGGGCCGCTCGCCGCGCCACTGAAACGAGCCAGCGCATTGGCTGAGGCGTTCCAGGAGGATTCAGATGGCGTGTTGGACAACCACCTCTGAGGCGAGCAGGCGGAGTTCTTTGTCCCAGATATTCTGAATTATTCATATTGGGTTCATTGATATTCAGCAGCTGGGTCGGTTGCTGGTTCCCAGCCCGTGAGGCCGCTGGACAACCAACATTTTTACTGACCTTGCTGGGAAATAAACTACATTATTTAAGGTCTGGTCATCTGACGCGCCCACTCGTTTCCGTTCTGTAACTGTACTCTCCGTCTACCGCAGCGGTGGGCAATTACCTAGCCTGAAGGGGCACGTTGGGGGGTCTGCAGCTGTTTCTAACCAGTCAAGCTGACAGCCCTCTTCATTTGGCCTTTGGAGAAATGATTGTGAAAGCTCTGCGGGCCGGATTAAACAGTTCACCGGGCCACATGTGGCCCCCGGGCCTCAGTTTGCCCACCTCTGGGTTACCGTATCCAAAGTTTCAATTTCAGGATTATGGAGACCGAGCAACCGTCTGACCCTGGGACCGGTGAGCCAGAGGAGGGTCTGGCCCTGCGACCGGGACAAATAAGAGAAGAGTAGGAACTGCTGACGCCTCTATCTGGGAAACACTCCTCTTTTCTCCCCACATCTGTATGGTTCCGCTAACGGAGACGCCAGCCGAACGCACCAGGAGCAGTAAAGCTCAACCCTGATGGCGTGGGCGCAGGTTCAGAGCTCGTCTCCGGCTGACGTTCAAAGAAGCTTCAGGGACATGAGCGTCCCTGCCTCCGTGTTAAACGGCTTCACACAAACGTCATTAGGGGACGTTAATGTCGGCGGTGGTTACCGAGGCCGCTCCGGCCGCTCCAGCGTTCCGCCTGCAGCATCGCAGCAATCCAGGAAAACGCCGTGATTTGGATTTTTCCCGCTTTATCAGTGGGACCCGGCCCGAAAAGGAGACGCAAGGAACCTTTTTCACATTAAAACCGCCTCAGAGCACCTTTGACCATCCACGTCAGAAAGGTGAGGATTTCCAAGCTTGGGGAACGATTGCCTCAGCTCAGATTTCCACACGGGCGCCGCCGAGCTCAATAAAAGCTGCTGCCAGAGTGGGAATTCCAAATGATCTCCTGTTGCAAGCATCTGAAACCAGCCGCAGCGTTAACGGGTCAGCTGGTACTGACAGGAGAGCTGTCCTCCTGCCCTTCCGTCCTAAAATTAGCTAATGCATGAGCGTAAGCAGCCCTGCAGGGCGCGGAGCAGACTCGTCTCCCTCTGACTGGTCACCGTGCCTCCATATATTTATTTTTTTCTGAAACCCGAGGCCTCAGTCATGGAATCCCCGAGGAAACGGCGTTTTCCTGACCTGAAAATCGATGAAATCATCTCTTCAAATCTCCATCAGATCAAACACCCGCCGGAAAAATGGGTTCTGGGATACGTTTGCAAAGGTTAATCAGAAGGTCAAGATGAGCCGCGGTCAGCGTCGGTTCATTTTCACGTTTTCGTTAACAACGCGAGCAACAGTTTTTTTTTTTCAACGGCAAACTAGGGGCCCTGAACCGTTTCCAGGACATTTTTGGCACACTCGCATGCCCGGAGGTGCCGTCCTGCCCTCTGCTGGTGCCCCTGCCCCGTCTTCAGGGCCGTGTGTTGGAACGCAGCCATGAGTTATTCAGCCCTGGCGCCTGTTATCTGCAGATAACGGCGGCTCTTTATCGGTCAGCGTGTCCAGAGACTCCCCGTCTGCGACCAGACAAGCTCCTGCAGGGATCTGGGGGCACCTTCTGTGGAAGGAAGTGAGCCGGCAGGCATGTGCGTGGTCAGGGGGCGGTCGTCAGTTTCACCACATCACTGCCGAAAAGTCAACAATAATTATGAATATTTGTCTTACTTTTAATTATGTCCATTAATAAAGATAACTTTATCATAAATCCATGAGACCACACTGCACAGGGAGTCAACAAATGTAATAAATCATAAATAAAGTGTTTACGTCCCCACTGGCGTTATTCTTCTGCCGTCACTTCCTGTTTTTCACCACTGGGTGGCAGCAGAGCACAACTCACAGCAGATGTGAAGATGGTCTCATGTCTGCATGTTCTCCCTCTGGCTTTGATCTGGTTTATATTTAGCTTTGACAAGAATGCCTACTCTTCCCTCCACCATCTCCTCGTCTGATTGGCCGATTATCATCGTGGAGTCTACTGGCAGCGCTGGCTGTGACCTCCTGGATATGGACACCCAGAGCAGGCTTTTCGGCATCACTGGGACAGGAGGAACAGGTGGACCCTGTGGTGGGTCAGCGGTGCCAGGACTGCCTCCGCATATGGCCCATATGATGTCACTTTCATCCTCGACACCATTTCACAGACTTCCAGCCTACAACACACACGGCTGATCAGCTCCACGCTGCTGCTGCTACCAGAAACAGTGAAATATGGAGCAAGATAGCAACCTGAGGATGAATAGATGGAAGGAAAAGGTGGGAACGCCACCTGTTATTGCTGAAACGAGAAGAAAATCTTACTCGCACCACACACTCCGACAATTAGCATCATTAGCTGCTAACGCTGACGCCGTTTGAAAAGCTGCTGGTAATTCCACGCGTGCTAAGCGTGAGCGGAGAAATGGAGCTCAGACTGAAGTGCTGCCTCATCTGAGCTCCTCTGGAGGAGGAGAAGACTGCGCTAACCTCTGGGCTCTCTGTCCAAAAGGTCAAGGGTGAGAAGACGACCTCCTGCCCCTGCAGTACGTTTGCTTTGCAACCGTTTTAAAGTGTTTACCTCCATCTCGGCCTTTCGCATCCGCCGCTCCTCCGTGGCGCCTGGACTCGGTCCAGAGACAGATGGTCCACTCGAGCGGATCCTCCCCACAGGGACAAAACAAGACAAACTGGAAATGCCAAAGGGCTCCACTGGGAGACGAGCGCCAAGCTCGGCCGAATGAAGGCGGATTTGACCGAGAGAGGGCGGGAGAGGGCGCGCAGGTGGTCGCCCAAAACAACCTGACGGGAGCAGAAGAAGATTTCTGGAGCACATCCTGACACGACGATCAGAGGTTGAGGTGGGGAACCAGGTGATGAATTCAGGCAGCAGAGTCCCAGAACCGCCCCCCCGCCCTGCGTTAATCCCATAGAAACAGTCAGGAAGGACACCACCAAGCCTCAAGAGGGACAAAAAGAGCAACAACAGCAGCTTTGCTGAGACTTTTCCTCAGTTTAAAAATTCCTCCTGAAAACTGACGTCAACAAACGGAGGAAAAGCTCCAGAGTGATGAGCTTTTTATAGGCGCTTTGTCTTATTTTAAATAATAAATGAAAAACAAACATTCTCATCTCTCTTTTTTTTTTGGTCATCCTGTCAAACCCTCCGTCTGAACAGCCGGGACGCGGCGCTCCGGCGGCTGACAGATCTGGAGCAGCTACCGTTACGCAGGACGGACAGAGGGACGCGAAGTCTGCGTCTAAATCAGACTTCCAAACCCGATTAAAGCGCACAGATATAAAAAGAACAAAGTCCTCAAAGAAGACCAAGGATTATTTTCGGCCCGGGGTCGCGCAACAATGCTACCTGGGGAGAGAATGAAATCCCGAGCCAGACTGGAAACCTTCGGTGCGGGTGATGGACATCCGTGCACGTTGCCTGGGTGACCAAACACCAAGCACACAAAATCATGAACCAAGAGCGTTGAAGGTCCCACAGCAACTTCTGCCTCTCTGTTGTCTGGGATGTTGGACCTGATCAAGATGATTTACGGCGACGCGCAAACGCCCCCCGACAGTAACCGACGGGGCCTCGCTTCCCTGGGGCCTCGGCTGTGCGCTACCCGCCGAGGACGGAGCGGTGCAGCATCAGAGGGTGAAGGGGAAAAAAAACACACGTAATAGAGTGTGAGAGACTGTGGTTTTCCCTCTGTCCTGACCTGGGAATGACGACATCTCAGCCTTTTCCTCCTAAACAACAAAGATGGAAGCAAACTCACCAAAGCTGCTCCGAAGAGGCCGACAGGGGCCCTTTTTAACGGCCAGCAAATGGTGGGAGTGATGTCGGATTCGAGGATTTGGACTAAAGATGAAGCTAAAAGCTGGATAAAAGCACCAAAGAATTCCCTGTGCCAACAAACGCGAACCTGAGCAGCGTGGGCTGGAAGGTGTGACCAGAGTTCATTATAGGCTCCAAACCTTCAAGGCTTTCTGCATTTAAACAGGATTCTGGAGCTCAGAATCTCGCAGAATTTAATAAAACACAATAAAAATAAAAGTCAAATAAACTGATTGCTGAACTGTGGCGGCCTGGTTGATCAATCCATGACAACCTGAAAGCAAAGTCGCTTTCAAGAGAAGGCAAAAGTGCTCAAACCACCCATAAAAAGTCACATTTAAACACAACAATCATTTAATGTTGCCTTGAAAATCAAACCAGTTTCTAAATTGAAGATGTTTCCGGTAAATTTAACAGAAATGTGAAGCAACGCGTCGCCACGAGGACGCCACCGTGACGCGGGCAGCAAAGTTTCCGGCTCGTCCACGTCGCGTAAATCGGTGCCAAATGGACGATGGTCTCGGCCAACCTGAGGCGAGCAGAGCTGTGAAGTTGCAGCGGCAAACAAGGCAACATTAAAGCGATTTCACCCCCCGTCAGTGAGCGGAGCACCCGCGGTGAGGAGCACCGAGCGCCGGTCCTACCAGCAGCCGACCCCGCCGCGTCCACCCGGCCGGAGAGCGTCTCCAGAGGCTTGCTGTCCATGTCTGGCTGCGCGCTGGTGCCGGTCCGGTTCTGGTTCTGGGCTGCTCTCTCCGTCACAGGCTGCGGGACCAGTTGCCGCCCATTGAAACGAGCGACTTGCACAGCGGGAGGGGGCGCGGGCACGCCACACTGAGCGTGAGCGCGCACGGACGTGATTGGCTGCCAAAAGTTCATATTTAGACGATTTTTTTTCCAACAGAACTCCGCAAAACTGCAATTATAACCTCACATAAATCTTAATATCAGGAATTTAGACCATTTTCCACATCAAATCGTGCGCAAACATCTGATTTTTCTTTCGTGAAAGTCAGGAATTATAACGTAACCGATTACGTTGTTTCAGCAACTTTCGTTAAAAACGTTCAGTAAAGTATTTTCTTGTAAGTGTATTTTAAAACCATCCCTGAAATTTCGTCAACTTAAAGCAGCAAAAGTGGCCGATAGTTGAGGGGAAAAAAATAAAAAGTCTTCTGGGCTCCAGGAGGGGGCCCAGGCTCAATATTTCTACAGATATCTGACCCACTACTTCAATAATTCCCAAGTATTTTATTGTTTTAAGTAATTGTAAGCGATGAAACGTCCCGACGTGCCTCTGGAGAGGAATGGCAGCCTCAACTCCCTCTGCATTATTCATCAGTCTTATTACACTTTGTCACATCCAACATGGCCGCCTAACGCTCTCCCTCAAAGTGAAATATGTTCCTCATTAATACAATATTAATGAAAAAACTCTGCTTCCTGTAAGGCTCCCTGATGGACGATCTGGCCATGTTTTAAAGCTTTAAAGGGAAAAAAATTAAAAAATCTTCATTAAAGTTTGAAAAAGGGAAATTAGGGATATAAAAAAGGATATTATGTCACAAAAGGAGCAAAGAGCAACTCTAAAAAGGGGTTTTTGCTCCCGGCCAGCTGCCACCTCAGACCCTCCGCCCCTCTTTTCCTTTTCTTCTTCTCTGCCCGCCAGCCAGCTGTCAATCACGCCGAACTCTCCAGATCCGGCGGCGAGGAACCGGCGGCCTGCCGCAATTAAAAGGTGGAGAGAAGCCCCCGAGGTCACCTGAAGGTCGGACACATGCCCAATTACCGGGAGGAATTCTGGGAAAGCGGAGAGCAGGGACTCACCTCAGAGACCCCAGGAAGAGGAAACACTCGAACGAGGGAAACGTGTCTTTTATTACCGTCGCACAAACTAAAATAGAAAAAAAAAACTCCAAACCTGGAGCAGAAAAGTGTCTTAAGGTTAGAAAAATAAACATTTACAGGAACATCTGTACGCTCGCTGCAGCAACCACAAACTCCAAAAAATAAAACTAAGCGTTTTCACAGCTTGATGGCCACGCAGGAGCGGCGCCGTACTGCCACGAGTATTTATGGTGATGCAAGGATCAAAGACAGTCGCCCGGTTACCCTCAGGTCACCCACACGGTTACCCTCAGGTCCCCCACACGGTTACCCTCAGGTGGCTGACACGGTTACCCTCAGGTCCCCCACACGGTTACCCTCAGGTCACCCACACGGTTACCCTCAGGTCCCCCACACGGTTACCCTCAGGTGGCTGACACGGTTACCCTCAGGTCACCCACACGGTTACCCTCAGGTCCCCAACAGGGTTACCCTCAGGTGGCTGACACGGTTACCCTCAGGTGGCTGACACGGTTACCCTCAGGTCACCCACACGGTTACCCTCAGGTGGCCATAAATATTACAACGGTTGAACAAATAAAGGTTTCTGTGTGAAAGGCCACGCCCCCTGCAGGGTGGAAACTCTGGCTACACGGTAGTTTCGTGTTTCCACAGTCCGGTCTTCACCGCGGCGGCGTTTTCGGCGCTGATTAACGGCAGCAACTGTCCGTTTTCTTTGGGCGCGGCGCCGTCCTGGGCGACCAGGTTGACCCCGTACGTTTTTGTCGGATTTTCCAGCTCCGAGCTGCTCAGCGGCCTCGCCGAGTCTTTGCCCGAGCTGTTGGCCGAAGCCCCGCCCCGCTCGGTCTCTATGGTTACCAGCGAGCCGTTCCCCACGGAGCTGCTGGCCCCGCCTTTGTGGCGCGGCCGGCGCGGCAGGCTGGCGCTGTCGCTGCTGTCCTGCTGAAGCTGGCTCTGATGGCGCTCTCGGTACGCCATATAGGCGGCGCGGCGGCTGTTCCTCGCCGCCATGTCGTAGTAGTGATGGCGCCTGTGGGGGGCGCTCTGCACGCTGCCGTCCACGCTGGTGGGGACGTCGTAGGCGTATTCTCGGAGCACGGTGAGCCGGCTCGCCCTGTGGGCCCTCGCTCGGTTCTTGTGGTGCCTGCTGGCGGCGGCGGCAGCAGCGGCGGCTGCGAGCGGATTGTTTGATTGGCTGACGGGGCGGAACTGCACCTCCACTGGCGCCACGTGCATTTTAATCTCGTTGTCTAGCGAGTGCTCAGTCAGGCTGTTGTCCAGCACGGCGGCGCCGTTGGCGGCCCCCAGCGCCGCCGTGGCTTTGCACTGAGCCGCCTCGGCGTGGATGTTGGTCAATTTGCTGCCGTGGGCGGAGTTCCGCATGCTCGCCGCGCTCTTATTCACGCAGGACGAGTCGGCGCTGCTGTGCCCACATTTGGCCGACTCGCCGTCTGCCTTGTCGCCCGCGGCGGCGCTCGTAGCCCCGCCTGGCGGAGGGAGGACGACGTCCTCCTGGGCAGAGTACGCCCGTCTCCCGGGGCAACACGCCTGCGACCAGAAGCGTTTCACGTCCTGCCTGTTGATGCAGTGGTGCCCCAGCATGAAGGCCGCCAGCGCCAGCGCCGCCACCCCGAACAGGCAGGTGAACACCAGGTCCAAAGGGTGCTCCTGCGATACGGCCATGGCGGCAAACACCCAGAGGGCGGCGTACAGCCCCAAGGCCCCCGCCGCCCCCATCAGCTGAGCGGTGAAGGTGTGCTCGTTCTCCAAGGCCGACAGCGGCGCGGCGTGCACGCAGCACGCCTCCAGAGACTGCAGCTGCAGGGGCTGATGCTGGCTGCTAGGACCCTCCCTGTCCCTGTCCCCGCCCCCATCCACCTGGGCTGAGGACAGCGGGTGCTGCTCTTCCGTCGACTCCTTCAGCTCATAACGGCGTTCCGGGTGGCGCCGCAGCTGCAGCAGGATACTGAGGAAGTACATGCAGTCGATGAAGACGATGAACCCCACGGGGACGTAAAAGGCGCCGATACTGGGCTCCCACGCCATCCAGCAACTGTTGGGGGGCGAGACAGACGCATGAGGACAGTCTGACATCGGAATTTTGATTTTTATTTCAAAGTCGATACACACGAAATTAGCAATCGCTTCCAGAGGAGGAAAACGTGTCTGGAATCTTCTCCGCCGGCTCTTTAGGTTATTTTCTGCGCTTAAAACCACGAAGCTGTCAAACTAAAACTGTTTGCGTGTAATTTTTCACACCAACTGTCTCATTACGTTTCCAAACAGACTGTTTTCTCCTCGCTTACAGAGCATAATTACACTCCAAAGACTGGAGACACACGTACCAGTCCAGATTTCTCAATTAGTCAGCCATGATGCACAAAACAGCTGTGGAGGGGGGAGTCGGGGGGAGTCGGGGGGAGGGGAGCGCTCGTTGCTCGGATGCACATGGCATTATTAAGCCACTATAATCACAACTCCGGGGAATAAACTTTCCCTTCTCTTGGGAAAAAGATCCAATTTTCAGTAAAGGAATGCAGCGAAATGGTGTCTGGGGGGAGGGGGGGTACTCACTATGGCGCGTTGGGCCGGCTGCCGTAGTTTTTAATGTTCGCTGCCGCAGTGATGCCGCAGACTATGATGGGTATCCCTCCGCCGATTAAGTAGAACCTGGGGAGAGTTTTCAGAGTTGAATGTTTCTCACTACTGACACCTTGTGGTCGTTTGGAGAACACCGCTTCAGCTTCACGGTACCGGGTCCAGACCTCAGCATGGGCCGCGGCGGCGGCGGAGGCTCGTCCAGCTCTTCGTAGCGCTTGGCCTTGCGTGTCACCTGCTTGTAAATGTTGCGTGCGGTGACGCCCACCCACAGAGCAGTGGCGAGGGTGGAGTAGTGCAGCAAGATGCCCACCTGGAAGAGGCCGCACAGCGTCGTTAAAGCCAGGGGGGAAAGGTCGACGGCTGAGTAAACACAGGAGCACCTCACTCACCGCCTGGCACACGCTGGCCAGTCTCGTCTGGTTTATGCCTCCGGCGAAGACGCCCGCGGTGAGGGAGACGTGGAAGCAGAGGTTGACCAACATGTGCCAGAACTTGCGGCTCACCCGGACAGACCTGGAATCACGGATACAGACAGGATTGTTGCTGCTGCTGCTGCTGCTGGTTGGAAGAGGGTGGACAGCTGAGCCGAGACTCGCCTGTGATGGTACGTGTAGGTGACGATGATGGCGGCGAGGCAGAGCAGCAGCACCACAGCGGCGGCGTAGATGACCGGGTGCAGCGGCTGTACGCCGGGAGAGAAGAACTCCACGTTGCTGAGGTCCTGCAGGACACAAGCGCAGCGCGGATTTAGAGCGGCCGCAGCACGTCCCGGCCTGACGCCCTCCGTGGGCTCCACCTACCATCAGCAGGCCGTAGCTGCCCAGAGAGCTGCAGGAGATGGTGGTGAAGTTGTCGTAGTGGCCCAGGACGCGGCAGCCGTCGCTCTGCCAGCCTCCCCGCCCCCCCGCCAGGCTGAGGTTCCAGGCGGCTGACATGGCGTCGGACCCGTGGGCCAGGCGCCGCAGGGTGATGTTGACCGGAGTCTTCAGCACGTGCACGGGCATCCCCTCTGAGGGAAGTCAGGCAGGTTTCACATGCGTCCTGAGGCTTGACCAACGTGTAAGCCCAGATCTTTTGCCTCACCGAGCCTGGCCATGATGACAGGAGTGGCCACGCTCCGCCTCTTCCCGCCATCAGCCAGCTGGGACGAATTCCCGGTGGAGGGGAAGAACCTGCCGTTGCGGAAGCCCAGGAGATGGAGCTTAGAGACCACATGGTCGGGCTGCCCGGGGGCTGCAGCCTGGAGGAGGAGAGACTGCGGAAGCTGCAGGGAGGCCTCCACGATGGTGCTCTGCAGGAACAGAAAGGGAAACCGTCTCAAAGCTGGACTCCCAAACAGCGAGAAGGAGCTCGGGGCCAGTCTGACCTTGTGCAGGAGGCTGGAGAACGAGCCGGTCATGTTGCACTTGAAGGTGAGCTGGCGATCCTGGCCGGGCGTGCGCTCGGGGCTGGGCCTCTGGAACAGCATGCAGGTCATGCCGTTCCAGTCAGCGGCCCGCACGGCGTGAGCCTCCAGCGCTATGTTTGGGGACGTCTGGAAGGAAAAGTTTGTCTCAGCTGAGCAAAAACAAAGCAGATGGGGTTTGTCTGCAGTAGCGGACGCTTGGGCTGACCAAGGAGAAGGCCTGAGCCGTGGCCAGGCGGTAGACAGCAATCTTCTGGAGGCAGGCGATGATCCGCGAGCAGGCTCGAGCGTCGCGCTGGGCCGTCCACAGCACCCGCTCGTCCGCCATCATCAAGTTACTGGCCATGCTCACCATCACCTCACCGAGCTGGGGCCCACACAAGCCCCAAGGAAAATCAGCTTCAGGCACCCAGAACACAGCCAAAACCTTCACCGCCTGCGTTTCTCACTCACGTCTTTGAACTTCTCAAGGAATTTGCCGATTTTTTCAATCATCTCGGCCACAAAGACGATGTCCATCTTGTCGGAGAAGTTGGCGGCGTCGATGGTGTAGACCAGCAGGCGGCGGGCCAGGGCCACCACGTTGCTCTCGTTCAGAGGCATCTGCAGGTAAACAGGAAGCCATCTTTCCAGCCTTCAAACACACAATGTTTGCAGCTCAGAAAGTCGGAAGCACACCTGGTTGATGACATACAGGAACCTGGTCACGTCTTTCTGGAACTGGCAGCGGGAATAGTCATCCTCCGCCCACACGCCTTTGCTGTCGCACTCACGCCACGCCCGCTGCTCCTCCCCTGAGCTGCCCGAGTACAGGCCACCGCTAGACGGGAGCCTGTTGCAGGGGAGGTGGGCTCTGATCCCAGCAAGCGTCCGAGGCCACCTGCAGGCAAGCGTGCAAATGATGAGTGATAATTACATTAATCCCACTTGTCCTCAGCCTTTCAGCTTTAGAAAAATATGGAGACAATTCTGGAACGCACACTTGATCCTCACACTGCCTTTTTCTCCAAAAACGTGCGTGTTAAGTGTCAGGAGGTAGATATTATATTATGACGATGGCTTGGGCCAAGCGGTAATGTCTATGTCTCCCCACAAGGGGGAGCAGAAGATCTTCAAATAACAACAGCGTGTTGTTGTTGCGTGTGCACCAACCTGAACTCCCCCCTGTTGTTGCTGACACGTTCAGGAGCGCAATACTTGGCCGAGGTCTCCAGCACCACGATGTGGACCGTCCTGGTGGTGTTGCCCCTGCTGGTCCTGACCCGGCACTCCCAGTTCCCAGTGAACCCGGGCTGAATGTTGGAGATGGTCAGAGCACTGATGGGAAGCAGGCAGGTGTGAACCAGAGGACTATAAATCGGATCATGCAAGGACAAGCCTACACGTTTGGTCGTACCTTGCAATAAGAGAGCAGTTGTGCACCACGCGCTTCTCTATGAAGATGCCTTGGGCAGCATCGGCTTTGACCATGCGGCCATTTTGGTACCACAGCACCTGCATGTCCTCGGCCACGAAGGACGCCTGACACTGGAACGGCAGGCTGTCGCCCTGAAAGACCACCTGCTGCTGGGACGGAGTCAGCTGGAAGGACGGTAGCTCGAGCGGAGCATCTAAGGTAGGACGAGAGTGCGAATCCACACCTTTCACGGGGAAATTACACATTCCTGTAGGTCAGTGTTTGTCAAAGAGTGGTCCGTGGACCACCAGTGGTCCGCGGGCGACCCCTAGTGGTCCGCAAGGTGACACATAACAAATCAGGTTTCAAATTTTTAAATTTCAATATTTATAATTCAGTGTAAAATCAGTCTTTCTTGAAGTCGCAAGATTTAAATAATTCACGCATAATGTTTTGGGGGCTATTTAGAGTCAGGTGGTCCGTGAGTGTTTATTTACGTGGTCCTTGGTCTGGAAAAGTTTGAGAAAACACTGCTGTAGGTCCACCTGAAACTAAAGGCTGTGGAATTCTAGGAGCACCGGAGGCTGGTGCCAGGCCGCGGCTGCTGTGACGTGTCAGCCACGTACTGGGACACGCATGAGCCCTCGCTGTGGACGCCGATAAGACACGAGCGACTGCAAACAAAAGCAGCGGCGGCCTGAGCAACCTGGCCCTTATCTAGCGCGGCTGCACGAGCCAAAGATTCCCCGGACACACGCGGCTTTAATTAAAGGGACAGCGCAGCAGTGGGTGCGTACCGCAGGTGAAGAGCTCCGGCTTGGACGTGATGAACTGGCCCTGAAGAGACTGTGGGTACGAGCACCTTGTGCTCTTCACTGCGATGTTCCTCTCTTTGATCCACCGCAGCAGCCACAGAAGGTTGCAGTCGCACAGCAGGTACGGCGTCTGGAACTCCCTGTCCACAAACGCACCTTTCAAACGCCTGATTTCAGCTCCACCAGCTGCAAACGGTCAGGGGCGACCGGATGTTGCGTTAGCCGTGGGCGGGTTACTTACAGAGACTTGAGAGACGCCAAGCTGTCAAAGGTCCCCTCAGCTATTGTAGAGAAAATGTTCCCTGAAAGGTTCCTGCAAAAAGAAAAGGGAAATGATGTGAAGTCATCAATACTCGTTTATTTGTCTGTTGTTTTAAAAGAAAGCCTCAGACTTACAGCCGGATCAGACTGGCGAGCCCCCTGAAGATGTCCACATTCAGACAGCCGATGCTGTTGTTGGACAGATCTCTGAAAGACACCGTCCATGAATACAGACGACAGCTGAGACGCTCTTAAAGTCAGGATCCAGCCAGGTTCAGGCTGGTCCCGAAGAGCCCTGAGACGCTCTGGGCGGTTCACAGCTCTCAGTGGACCCGCCGGCTAGCGTTAGCTGGTTTTAACCTGGAGTTTGTACCGCCGCCGCCGCCGCCCGGAAACCGTTGATGGCGCCGACAACGCCTCCCGGCCTGCGTTTGTGATGGCGTATTTACCCCTCAGGCTCTCAGACACACGCGATCACATTTACACCGGCTTTCAAAGACGCCGCACCTCAAAGCAGCAACGTCAATGCCGCCGCCAAAACAAATAGTCCCCCGGAGAGCCGTCGGATCATGTGATCAGAAACGACGCCGACAGCAGCGGCGTGAAAGGAGTGCCGTGCACACGTCTGACGGTGTCTGCCACGGCTGGGGCGCCTCCGGGAGGGAGGATCTTTCTCATTCAGCCAGGAACAACAGCTCCTGTCCCCACCACGGAAGCACAGATCCCAGTCACAGCCTTCCCTGCTGCACTGGGGCTTTTTTTGATGAGCAGAAGACTCTTTGGAGCGCAAGCACGTGGCGCATTCACAGCAGAGAGCGCCGCGGTCAGAAATAGCCCGAAGCGGCCGCTCAGCTGTTCACACACGTCTGATTCCAAACGTGTTCCAACCAGAATTCCTGCAGCTGCACCTGAATTCAGTCCTTCCTCGGCTCCCCTGACCTAATTAGGTTAAACTGCGTCCGGCGGCGGGCCTTTAGCACGTGGCCTCTGAAGCAGCGCTGAGGCGGGCAGGAGGAGCGAGACCACCAGAGCTGAGCCACAGATGCAGACATGGCTACCGATTCCTCCTGATCCTGCTTGTTCCCTCCAGACGGGAGGGAAACGCAGGCTGGCCCAGCAGCGGCGGCTGCCTGACGCTGGTGTTTACATTCCCAGGGCCTGCAACCATCCCGCCGCCTCTGCTTCTCGTCTCCTCCCCTCTCTCCTCAGCCCAGTGAGCGACAAGTAGCCTTTGAAATCGGCCCAAACGAGCGGCGGGAGCCAGTTAACTTTCATGCGGCACATTGTCGTGTCTCTACTTCCTTGTTGCACGTTTTTACTTCCTGTTGCACATCATTGTAAATATATGATGACCATGCTGACGATGCTGCTGGAATAAGTTCATTTCCCATGTCTGGGATGAAGAAAGCACTTCTATTCTATTCTTCTAGCGGCGCCGGCGGATCACTCACGCAGCGCTCTCGCTCTCCCTCGTGCAAACACCGCTGCGCGCTCAGGGCCTCCAACCTCCCACGCTCACACACACACACACACACACACACACACCGCAGATCCCAGATGGAATCTGGATTCCTGCGAATCAAAAGCAACGCCGCGCCAGCGCTGCCTGGGACGGCGTGCGCTGTCTGCAGAGCTGCATTGTTGTTCTCTTTAAAAGTGTGGGAGCGGGTGAAGCCCGGTGGCGTCTGCGGCGCTCCCTGGCTGCGCGCCAAGCAAAACAAGGCGGCAGAAGTGCTCCGCCGCCTGGCCGTGCCCCCGTACTGATGCTGGATGTGGCTGAGGCCTGTTAGGACACGCTCTCGACTCCCCAGCGCTTCGGAGACGCAGAAGCGGCTCCGAATGACACGTTTTCAGGCGCAGTCTTAAAAAAAAAAGAAGGGAAAACTGAGGTTACTCACAGTCGTTTGAGGGCCGCTAACCCAAGGAAAGCTCCAGGTTCGATCAGGCTGATCAGGTTGCTGCGCAGGTCCCTGAGGAGACAGGAGAAGGTTTGGTTCATTCACAAAACAGCTAGAAAAGGCTGGTAGAAACCCCCCCCCACTATCCCAAAAGCCTTTCACATGGAGCAACTGATCCCAAATCAGCTCAGCCTTCCACTTCCTGTTTACCCCAAAATAACCACTCGACTCACTTCATCCGTTCTGCGGTTCCCCGGGGGTGGAGGGGGGGCACCTGAACTCCAAGGTTTGACCCCCACAACACAGACCCTCCTGGAATCCTCCAGGGACTTCAAAGGCCTGCAGCGGCTGCATTCCCGCGGCGCTCACCTGCGCCGTCGCTGCCACGTTGCTCTTTACGGTGCAGGATCAGGAGGCGTTTCAGTCCCCACCTGAAGCCACACAAAGAGCCCCTGGGTGGCCCGTGTGATGTGGAGGCCCTGGGGGGGGGACACATCTATGGCGTGCTGGAGCGTTTGATGTGAGCTCGCCTGTTGAGCGTGGAGAGGAGCGAGTCCAGTGATGCTCGCTGCATCGGCTTCTGTGGCTAAGCAACCGAAACCTGCAACCACCGCTGCAGCTTCCAAACACTGGCGACCACACACACACACACACACACACAGGCGAACCCTCCGAACCATTCAGAGAGAGTATCAGGTTCCCTCCTCAGAGCTGCTGCTGCTGAACTGGACCCAAACCAGTGGCTGGTGTTTATTCCCACCCACTCTACAGCGCACGCACTCCATCTTCCACAGGACCAGGCCTTTATTTTCCACTCAGAAGTGGATTCCTTAGACAAATTTCAACAGTAGCAGCAGCACACGTCAGTGGAAACGCGCTCCACCACAACACGCAACTAAAGCTGCAGCTTTGGGGGTCCAAAAGTGGCAGGAACCTGCTAAGGGACTTGCATCAGTCGTGGTTCCAGGTCCCCAGTAACGAACCCACTGCAGCTGTTCTCCTCGCTGGTCTCACACCAGCATTCCTCCACACCAGCGGGCTTAGTGGGGAATTAGCACGTGACGTGCTAGCGGCTCGTGCATCTCTATGGAGCGCCATGATGGGGGATTGTGTGTGGCCCGTTTCCAAGCGGGGGCACTCCCGGCCTCCAACAAAAGCCTCCAGAGTAACTTTGCCATTTTGCGTAGCGTGGCGGAGGGGAATGACCGATTCTCTCCCCCCGGTGATCAGTCTCCACCGCGGCACAATGTGAAAGGAAGGACTGCCTTTGTGCAAAGGAAGAGGGGGGGATAAAGAAGCCATGAAAGGAGGAGTGGAAGGCAAGCTGGATGGGGGGTGGGGGGTTAGAAACCTTTCAGCGAGAGTGACGCCTCCGGTCTCAGCTTGGCCTCATTACATGACAAAAGGAGGAAGCTACGGAGCGACGTGGCTCCGCCGCTCCAGTGGGAGTGAGGGTGGGGTCCGAGCGGACCCCCGCAGCCCAAACCAGGAGGGCTTCACGGACAACCAAAGAAGAAGGCGCTCCAGCTTCCTGTGAACACACCTGAGCCAGAGCGGAGCCCACAGGCAGAGCAACGCCTCCGCTCTGCTGAACAAAACTGCGGAGTATCGACTCTGCTCCAAACATGGAGTCAGCAGCAGAAAGCGGAGAGAGGAAGACTTTTTCCAGCTCTTTCCACTCCAGCATGAATGAGCCGCTTTCTGGGAAACGTGCGGGTGCAGAGGAGCATCAATCACCCTGAGCTGATAGCAGATGAAGGCACGGGGCCAGGGCGGCCTCCTACGCTTTCCACCGTGCTGCTTTCCCTAAGAAGAGAAAGAAACCCGCCGGGAAGCCTGACAGAATTCCCCATCAATGCAGTCATGTGTTATTGCAAGCTTGGGTAAGAAGCTGGACATTCTATCTGCCCTGAGCCTGGCTGCGGCTGCGCAGGAGCCATTTTCCCACTCAAAGCTCTCTGGGAAGGAGACACGGGGCCATGACATTCCAACCCCCCCCCCCCCCCCCAGAGGCAGACTCACGCGGCACGAATGGCATCTCAGGCCGCAGCAGGAAGCCGCCTCACTTCCTTCTGCTGCAGGCAAACGCAGCGCCGACGCAGGATCCAGCGCAGAGCGCCTTTGTTGCCGCTGCTACGCCTATATTTAGCCTGTGCCCCGACCCTTTAAAGACTCGCGGCGTCCACTCGAGTGCTGGCTGGCTGGTTTGCTCCCAGTGGCCTGCGTGCCCCACTGGCTCCAGGCCAGTTAGACTTTTAAGAACCTCCACCCACACAAGGCCACTTTTCAGCCATCAGCGGATCTAAAGCTGTGCCTGCACGGACCCAAACACGGGCCGCTTCCCGGACACGTGCGTGCGGAAAAGTGGCCCAGGGGCAACTAAGGGGCCCCTCCCTGGCTGGCGACCTGCGCCGTGATGATCATACTCACAGTTTTTCCAAAGCAGATAATCCAAAGAAGGATCCGTTTCGGAGCTCTTGGATTTTGTTGTTGTTCAAAATTCTGTGGGGAGAGAAATGTGCGTCAGTGAAATCAGGAGCGGTCATGGCTGAATGCAGACTGCTGCACCCACAGTTGGAGTTTTACACAAGCATGATGGAGAATCCCGAAAACGCCAGCAGTTTCCACAGCAAACAGGCGCTCGAACTGGAAAACAATCACAAGACTGCGAACGCGCGTCAGGAATGCACGCTAACCTGATCTAATTGTGGACCTATTCAAAAGGAGCCAGTGTGCTCAGACTGCTGCTTGCTGGCTGCTGACAGCATTAAGCCTCCAAGTGGAGGAGCTGCATTCCCAGCAGCAGCTCCTTCGTTTGGTAGATCGCCTCAGCAGCCACCCAACAGCACCCGACGCTCTGAATTTGATGACTGCTTCCCCCCGGGGCGGCAAAGCAGACTTTACAGCCTGATTTAGGCCCGCACAGCCACGTCTGCCTGGAAAAGCCCCAGCAGCGGGTGCTCCCAGGGAAAGCCCAAACACGGGGCTGAGGATAGGGCCACTGAGGGAGGCTTGTGGAGGCCGACGCACCCACGCCCTCAGGGACAGGCTGGAGTCTCTGAGGGCTTGTTTTATGACCAGGCTGGACGGTAAATATTTGCTGGAGATGTGCTGCTTGGCTCCCTCCGGCCTCGGAAGGTGCGTACGAGCTGTTTTTGTGCGTCTAAGGTCTGTAAATGATGGTAAAAATGAGACAATCTGAGCAAATTCTTCACACTGTAAGAAATAAAGGGCAGCTCTACGATCTGAGGAGCTCTCTCAAAGATGCAGAGGAAGACGAGCCCTCGCGCCTCTGCTCTGTCTGGACTTTACAGCCCAGACTGGTCACCAGTGGCCTCAGGGCGTGCGGTTCCAGCCCCGCCTCCTCACCGTCTGCCCGTGCACATCCACCCAGCAGCCTGCTGCATCCCTTCAGGCCAGGGACGGTGGGGGACGTCCTTATCTGGACGCTCTGGGACCTGGCTGCAGGGGTACCTGGGGCGGTCTGACTCCGCCCACTCCTCACGCCGGTGCTACAGACCCCAGCGCCTTTCATCTGACTCAGACGAGACAGGAAGGTGGAGTAAATATGACACCGGCGGAAAAGGAAAGGCGGGGAAGCGGCTGAAGCAGAGCTGTGCGGGCATCACTTTAGGGATCTGCTCCGCAAACACTGCAGAAGTACTCATGAGCAGGGCAGCGGAATCCCGTCAGCCTGTAAAACAAACGGCCTCCACGAGCCCCCAGCTCTCGGGCCTCCGCTCCCCGCCAGACCCAGACACTTTACTGCACCCAAAGCCCCCATCGGCAAGGGAGGAAATCCCTGCCGGCAAATCCTGCTCTTCACCGAAAAAGAAGAAGAAAAAAACCCCCCCGGTGCACCTCTGGAAGAGGGAAACCTGAGCCTGCTCCAAGTGTTTGTTTGTGCAGGTATGCAGGCTGAACGCCACGCCGGCTCACAGAGGGAGAGACGGGCGAGGCGTGCACGTCGGCCGTAAACACGCTGGTGTCATTTCCTCTCGGATTACTCTGGCATGCGATATCATCCTCTGTATCCCGCTCTTATCCCAGCAAAAGGAATGGCTGCAGCCTGGCCGGATCCAAGCTAGCCTTCCGTGTCAGCGCTCACGCACGGACAGGCACACGAGGAGGGAAGAGCGAGCGTGCGAGCGTCTGGGCAGCGAGCAAAGAGGCGTCTTTGCTGGCTTCCTTTAATGTTCACTTAAAAGCTGCAAAATGTCTTCATGAAAAGCCCAAACCCCCCGGAGGGAAGGAGGAGGGAATTAGAAAGGAATGGTTTATCCTTCCGACTCAGGCAGGGGGTTGAATTAAAACACTCTGAAGTCAAATAACAGTGTTTTAAGTAGAAGAGTTAGAGTTCAGACTCGGCTCTTTGTCGTTCGTTACATCCAAAATGAGCAATTATGGCGAAAAGCTCAACCTGGAAAGGCCAAGAAGAGCGATCAATCCAGACGAAACTGTGGAAAACGGTTCCACACGTCAGCGAGAACCAGGAGATCACAGCGGGGGCGGCCTCGGCTCCACCAGACTTGTCACTTCCAGGGTCGGGAAAGGAAGCCGACGCAGCAGCAGCTGACAGCAGCTGCGTCTGACCGCAGCGCGCCGCTTCAGGGGCCGTAAAACAGGACCGCCGCCGCGGAGAAACCAGCTGACAGCTTCCCGCTAAACGGAGCTGGAATTCTGAGAGCTGGAGAATCTGCTGTCACAGGCAGTTTGAAGGGGGGGGATGACAAGTTTATACAGCCTGACCCCCCCAGCCCGCCCCACCCCCGCTCAAGCACTGGAAACCAGTCCAATCCGAAGAAACACGTTTACGACCTCGTAAAGAAGTCTGTAAAGGAACTCCACCTGTGCTCACGTTAGCTTACGGGGGTGGCCGCGCCGTTCAGCAGCTCCACGCAAGTTTCCTTGAGTGGAAACGGCGAAAAGGAAAACTTTGCCTGAGTGAAAGGAAAATATTCACGCGCCCCTTTCCAAATCCTCAGAGAAAACTGGGATGGAGGACAATCTTCCCGGGGGCTAACCTCAGCTGTGATCAGGAACCATTATCAACCGGAAACGTGTGCGGACCACAGAGGGCAGCAGCGACACGAGGCCCCAAACGACGTGACGGGTGTGTTTGGCTGAACGCTGGTGGAAAATGTGCTCCACACCACACGCTGGATGATACACCGCTAACCTTCTCCAGCTCCAGGAACATCTGTGCTCATGGCAGTACTTGAATGGCTGCAGTGGAGACTGCGTGCCACCCACCCACAATGACGTCATCGTGTAGCGTCATCGTGTAGCGATTATCTGTCAAACCGAATTTAAACAAAACAACCAGCGCCATGTTAGTACGCTTCTTAAGTCAATAAAGAAGGACTAACCTGCCACAAGGGGCCAAAAGATTAATGTTTTATCTAATTAAAACTACACGCACGAGACATGACCTCATGCATGGAGGGTTTGTTTAGTATCAAATCAATGCGTCTTCACGAAATATCGCGATATTTTATATATACTGAACGTATTCCTACACTAGAAACTGCGGTAATTAAATAAATGCAATTGGAGTAAATGCCAGTACTTGTTTTCAAAAGGCAAATAATGAAATTCAGGTGCGTTTATCGACGTTTGAATGATGAGGACTCACAGTGTGACGGTCCTGTTGGGGAAGGAGTCGGCCGGTAACACCTGATGGAGCTCCATGTTGCTGCAAACCACTTTCCTGTCGCCGCTTTTCGAGCGCTCCTCGAAGGATTTGCAGTCGGACGAGCCGTCGGAGCTGCCGCCCAGCAGCGCGACCACCGACCACCACAGCAGGACCGGCCCCATTTTCACAGCCCCGCCGCCGACAATGTCCCGGTGCTGAGCCTGAGCTGGTACCGAGCGGCTCCGCTATGAGAAGCTGGTGTGAAATCGACACCCGCTTCCAGACAAAACCTCCGCCGGGATGTTGTTGGGCTCAACCGAGCCTTCGTCCTCCATTTCTCGAAGGCTTCCCCAGGTTCCTTCTTTGTCCGCTCTCATTTAGAATTCGCTCCCAATCATTTCCTCCGGGACTCGTGTGTGCTGGCTGGTTACTAAATAACTTCTCCGGAGGTTTTCCTTTGTTGCTTCCAGCTCGGGCTGCGTGTCTCCCGGGTTCTCCTCGCCGACTTCCGAAGCTTTAAAACCAGACTTTCACTCGGTCGGACCAAACTTTTCCAGGCAACAACAGGAAAGGGTGAAGACAAAGGCGCCCCAACGCCGCCCTCACCGCGCTGAACATGCGTTAAAAGGCCAACAAAGCATCCCAGAGGTGTTTGTGCCTTTTTTTTTTTTTTTTCTTTTTTTTTGGTTCACAGAGCCTCCGGAAAGTTCTCAAGTCCAGCCGAGGAGTCGCTCTTCCCCCTCCGGTCCTGTCCCGGGATCTGCAGGCGTCAAGTCGCCCGCCATTTACATCACATCCGGTTCGCTTTTCAAAATAAAATCTCCAACGGGAGACCGAAGCACCGTAACTGCCAGCTGCAGTCAAACATCAGATCTCTCCTCAAAAATAAAACCACAATATTCTGGAAAAAAAAGAAGTTTAAGTTAAAAAAAAAACATGGCAAAATTACAATTAGCCTGCGAGATGAAGTTGTGTCATTGCCATTAGTTTGTAACTCCAAAAACAAATAGTAATTTAGAGCAAAATTTGCTTTTTGTGCACAGGTGACAGCTCCTAATATTTCTTGTGACCAAAACCACATTTAGCCTCAAAAGATATCTTTCCCCTTGGCCAACAATCCATTTTCTTTGTTGTGATCAGGTCAAGTGAGGCACTTATTCTGTGACAACAGAAAGAAAAGAGAGCGTTTAAACGATGCCGCAGCCGAGAGAATGCGTGTCTTCAAGCTATGATCTTTCACATCCTTATTCTATCTGGTTTCAGGTCCTGAGAGGGCTGACACCATTAGCCCAATGACCTTTAACCTTTCATTTGTGTCCACGCAGGACAGAACAATGTGGTCGGATAATGTAGCAGAACTGTTGGCCCATTACAGTAAATAGACAGGTGATGTTTAAAACAAACAAACAAAAAAAAAAACACAGTATGACACAAGCTGACATTATATAAAAAGCTCTCTTTAGGATAATATTTCAGGTGTATTTTTGAATGAGTAAATAAACCTCTGTGAAACAATAAAATTTTTTTTTAAGAAATCTCTTGAAAACATGTAAAAAGTAATTCTTATTACATGTACTTTTAATTTTAATCACATTCGTAAACTCGTCCTTAGTTGCATGTTTTTAAATAGTTTTCAATAAATAATTACATTTTGAAAAATTTGAAAGTCCAAACAACTCAAAAAGGAAAACGTGTCCGGAAAAAACTGGTAATTGACGAGTAGAGTCATGGTGCATTTAAATGTTCTTCGGAATTTATAGTTTCCAGTGGTCGTCATTAAAATGTGGACTGCGTGATAATCATTTAAAAAAGACCTTGTTTGATTATTTAGTAGAAGAGAAGACAACTACAAAATCTTTGAAATCCGCAAAAAAAAAACTAAAATTCGCCGATTATGTTTTCTGCGTATACTAAGGAGCGCAGAATTTACGTCACGCCTTTGAACTTCTCAGTACGCACTTCCTGGTTGTTGAGATTGAGGCTCTCTCTTAACGTGTAAAATATCTGCGGAACAAGTTTGATTATCGCAGCATGTGCAGATGTTAACATCTGCGGGGATCCGACACTGAAGAAACATGTTTCCGAGTGACTTTGCGTGGGGAGCTGCAACCGCCGCCTATCAGATTGAAGGTAAATCGTGCAAATCTGAGATGATTAAACAATGAATCCTCGGGTTAAACTATGTATCAGGGCTATCTGTCAGGTTTTTTTAAACTGCTCATTTGAGGATGTGACGTGGAAGACATAAAACCCAAAACTAAAGTCTTCTTCTTTAAATGTACTTTGGAGTGTGACACACGTTATAATGCAATCTTGTAAAGGTAATTAATCTCCATGGCAACACCGCCATAAACAACAATGCAAAGGTATGAAAAAGCAAACATGTCTTCTTTACAGCTTTACTGATTTGTGTGCATGGTTTTGTGACGTATAAACTCTGTCTGTGTCATCCGAGGCGGCTGGCAGGCCGACGGAAAGGGTGCGAGTATCTGGGACACGTTCTGCCACCAGAAGGGCCGAGTGTTTGGGGACCAGAACGGAGACGTGAGCTGTAACAGCTACGAGCTCTGGCAGCAGGACCTGGGCTGCATCAGGCAGCTGGGACTGACCCACTATCGCCTGTCTTTCTCCTGGGCCCGCCTCCTGCCCGACGGAACCACAGCAAGTGTCAACCAGAAAGGTGCGCGCGTGCGATGCGTTCACGTCCCAGATTCCTGTGCGGCTCGTCTGGGTTTCCAACAGCAGTCTTTCTTCCAGGGGTGCAGTACTACAACAGGGTGATTGATGATTTGCTGGCCTCTAACGTCTCAGCCATGGTCACGCTTTATCATTTCGACCTTCCGCAAGCGCTCCAGGATCAGGGAGGATGGGCGTCGCCGGGTATCGCGGGCGCGTTTGACAGCTACGCTAAGTTTTGCTTCCAAACATTCGGCGAGCGCGTCAAACTTTGGATCACCATCAACGAGCCGCAGGTGTGCGCCAAACTGGGCCACGAAGACGGCCTCCACGCCCCGGGGCGGAAAGAGCCCGGGCTCGCCGCCTACCTGGTGGGCCATAACATGCTCCGTGCCCACGCCGCGGCCTGGCGCAGCTACGACTCCCTCTACAGGGCCCAGCAGAACGGTGCAGTGTCGCTGGCCATCAACAGCGACTGGCTGGAGCCGCTGCGGGCCGGAAGCAGCGAGGACCAGGCCGCCGCCGAGCGCTGCCTCGCCTTCACGCTCGGTTGGTTCGCCTGGCCCGTGTTTGTCAGCGGGGATTACCCGGAAGTGATGCGATCTGCCGTTGACGCTCAGAGCCGGAGGCTGGGCTACGGCGGCGGCTCCAGACTGCCGCGTTTCTCCGCCGACGAGCCCCCCGTCCTGGGAACAGCTGACTTCTTCGCCCTGAACTACTACACGTCCCGTAAAGTGAAGGCAGGAGGCGGCGGTTGCGGGAGGATGAGTATGAAGGGCGATCTAGACGCAGAAGAAGTCCTGGATCCCTCCTGGCCGATTTGCGGCGTGTCCTGGCTGGCCGTGGCGCCCTGCGGCTTGAGGAAACTGCTCAAATACATCAAGGTAACGCTCCGGCGCGTTGAAATGGAAGGTCGTTTTCTTTGTTAAAGCCACATTGCCGTCAGCCCGACGTTTGTTTCGCTCCTCGCCGTCTGTTGTTTTAATGCCGTAACCTCCCTTAACGCCGCCGAGAGCACCGAGGCGTCACTGGGGCCGCCGCGTTGAACGCAGCGGCCGCTCCGCCGCAAGCGTTTGCACGTTCCGGCCGTTGGCGTCGGTCACGGGCCATTTGTTTGTCAACATTTGTCCGCCCCTGCGACTTCGCAGGACACTTTCAGCGGCCCGGCGGTCTACATTACCGAGAACGGCTTCTCCCAGACGGGCCCGCTCCAGATTGAGGATGAGCAGCGCTCACAGTTTTACAGGGACGCCATCGCTGAAGTGGCTAAAGGTGCGTTTACTGCTACGATGGACTCTCATTCGCTCACTCACCCAGTCTTTAGTTGGTTTTTGGCGCCACCTTCTGGCCAGTAAGTATCCGTGTCTCTGGTGTCTTTCTTCTTCTACAGCGATGAAAGAGGATGGGGTTGACGTCCGTGGATATTTTGCATGGTCTCTGTTGGACAACTTTGAATGGGCTGACGGGTACAGCGTTCGTTTTGGACTGTTCCACGTGGATTTTGCGGATGCAACGCTACCCCGAACCCCGTACCGGTCCGGGCGGGAGTATGCCAAGATCATCTCCACCCACAAAGGAGATCAGAGTAAAGAGAGAACATCGCTTCTCTTTAATTAGAGAGCAGTTTTCGCGTATTTTTCAGCCTTTGCAGGTTCAATAATGATCTGAGAGGCTCCAAAATAAAGGCTTAGTTTGAAGATGAGCGATCCCAGTTTAACCACAGCCGAGCAGCAGTTGGCATTGATTTTTAGAGTTTGTAACAATGCTAGCTGTGAGATGAGTAATCCTGTGTGAATAAAGTGAGGAAATATCAAAAGGACTCGATCTTTCCAACAGCAGCTGCAACACCGTGGGGGGGACAGGCTGGCTGGACATTTTCCCCGAGCCAACAGTGCCACCTGGTGGTACCACTCAGAACTACACCATTCCAACTACAACATGCAGCTCTGATGAATAAGAGCCACCCTGTTGTTTGAACAAAACACTGCAAAGCAGCTCCCTGACCACAATACATCACAGATTTAAACACAATTAATATTTAGGCCCTGATATGAAGGAAAGTGCCATTTATTCTCTGCGTCGCGTCTTTCTTCTCATTCATAAACGCGCTGTATCATGACATCCAGTTGGTGTCGTGTGTGTGCTTTTCAGCAGATGTGACGAATACCCTGGTGGCCGTCCTCCATCTATGTCAGGCCGTGCGAGATCTCCTTTGTCTTATGATGAATAACACGCTTTTGTGAAAACATGAATGATGTCGCTGATGCTGTCTCGAGAACTTCTTCTGAGGCTGCATCTCAGACTTGAACTGCATCTGACACTTTTCAGGCTCTAATAAGGTCCATCCACTTCAAAGAAAACCACCAGCAGATACCAGCCGACAGGGCACGGCTGCACCGGGGATCTGAAAACAACTCTTGACACGAGGAATCTGTCTTTTCAGCAACTTTCTAGTCTGTAGACTGTGTGAAAATCCTTCTCAGGTGCCCCTCCACGACATTAACTAGAGCCCCGTCTGAGAGGCCTTTCTCAAATACGGCAGAGGCATTTTTGGCTGGAACTCCATCGTCCTCAAAGAGCAATGGCGGATGCTGCTTCTCCCGCATCAGAGAGACAATCAGGACTGAAGCCTTTTCTCTCCTCCGTGATTCATTAGCACGCTTGACGGGACACCAAGAGTTGATTAGCAATTCCACCGACTGTCGCCCGCTATTGATGGCTTCCATCTCCCTCCATCAGCAGCTGGAGGAAGCTGCTCCACGTGTGACGCAGCCGCCGCTGCGGAGGTGATGGATGAAATATGAGCGGGAAGTTTGTAAATGTTGGAATTGGCCACTTGCGGCTGAACTGGGGAGTGATGCAGGTTGAGGGGAGGGCTTAAAACATTAATTAGCATTTAAATAATTCGCTCCTCAAGTCTCTTTAATAGCCCAACTACGGATATTCGGCTTCAATTCATTACGGCGTGGAGGAATTTATTCTGATTAGGCGGCGATGGAAAAAGGCGCTGTAGAAACCATTTCTGAATGTGCTTTCCAATTAAGAGCCAAATATATCATGTGTGTAGATAAGTTGCTTTTGACAATGAATTAGCACATTTAATTGTAACATTCAATCAAATCCACTGGCGCAGATTTACCCTGAGGAACAGTCAGGCAAATTACCAAGAGGGGCCCATTTGTTTCGGACCAAACTTTAGGCTACTCATTATATTCTGACAGGCACCATGAAATATTCAGGAACCGGGAAAGATCATTTACTTATTATGAATTAACAAAGTAATTTAGCCGCTGATAAGTTTTTTTTCCCCCCTCATGCGTCACAGGAAAAGCATCATCTTGCGCCAAACGTCCGTGTCCAGAGGAGCTCCGGATGCAGGCCGCGCTCCTCCCTCTCCGGGCCCGGAACCCGCGGGAGGGAGGGCCGGAACCAGCCGTCCGGCCGTCTCATTTATTTCTCTGCGGCTCGTCGTTCCTTCGCCTAATCGCATTGCTCAGTTTTCCATTGACGGGGAATGTGGAGAGAGGCTGGCGAGTTAGGGGGGAAAAAGAAACAGCACAAACTTTCTAAATCCTATTGACCTACTTCAGCAGATATTTCACTGGGATTTCATATTAGTGCAAAAGAGAAGAAGAAGAAATCCCCCCATCCTCGCCATTTTCCTCGCCACCCCCTCCCTTGTCTCTTTCAGCCGGAAGCCATTTTCCTTCATATCCCCTATTCGGTCCGGCGTTAGCGCTGCGGCGCGCTATACAAGTGGATAAATGCTTCGCGGCGGCACAAGCGGCCTTTTTTTTAGAGCGGCGCTGTCACCATTTTCAACAGTGGCGTAAGAGGCGTGACATGGAGGCTCTTTGAAGGGCCTTGTCTTTGACTGATGAGTTTGGCGGCCGAGACGAGATTGAGAGCGCCCGGTAGCGCTAGGCCTTGAAGACAGGAAGTGGAATTATGACGGACCCATACAGAGCGGCGAGGCGGGGAGATGGGACGGGAATAAAAGAAGAGAAAGTCAATTCGAATCTTTTCTTTCGAGTCGCTCCCTGTGGGACTGCAGATGACCCTGCTAATGACTGCTGAAATTCTGGCTCCCCTGAGTGTGACGGTGGGGTGTGTGTGTGTGTGTGTGTGTGTGTGTGTGTGTGTCTGTGGGCAGCCAATGAGGTGAGCGTGGCGCCTCAGGGGAACAGTAGACAGAGTGTGAGTGGACCCCAGAGGGAACCGGAAGAGAGCGGCGTGCTTATCAGGCCCCGATCCAAGCGGGGAGACTAATGGTGCGGATGTAACCTCCTGATCCCAATATGCAAACACCATGTCACCAACAAGGCAGAGGGAGCCCTTCCTCTGCTCCAACTCTCCTCTGAAAGTCCCAGGCAGGAGGTGCTCACCTGTGGGCGCCGTCCCCAGCTTCCTTTTGAAGCCGACCTCCGACACAAGCTCACCACGTGTCCCAGGACGCTGGCACCCAGGAAGGCGACCCTGTGATTGGGAAGAAACCAAAGGCGGCTTTCAGGTGTTTGCCGGCACAACAAGTGGTTCCTCTGAAGAACTCCGCCGCTCATCTCTGATTAACTGCGGACCGTTTAGGTTCAGACCGTTTCAGGAGAGCGCCGCCGCGCAGGGCGCAGAGCAACGGCGCGCACAGACTAATTAACTCTAAGTGTTGTACGACATGCTCCCTCCTCACCCGCGTTGTCACTCGGCGTTTGAGCGGCGCTAATGAGAGAATTATCTATCCTCGGACCCTGGTAATGCATTCATGAGCACCAGCTGACCTGACTTCTGAGATGGCTTTTTAATCTCGCCACTTAATACCAATCAGACCTGCGTTCTCACCGGGAGAGCCCCCCTGCGCCAAACGCCGACATCCACTTCCCCTCCCTCCCCGCGGTTGATCTAAGGAAGAGCGCTACGCTAATTGTCGCGGGTGACTCAGGAGCTTCGGCTGATACGATGCGGAGAATCTCAGGTGTGCAGGAGGAAACAGGTGCACGCGGCGTCTGAAGTGGCATCAAAGTGGGTCTTCGCCGGGGCCCGTAAGCCCTTTATCATGACAGCCCAGCCGAGGATTAGGAAGGTTAATGAGGTCACGAGTTTGCAAACAAGACCGGGCGAGGTACAAAAGAGTCGCGACGTTGCCGGATTACCGTAATCGTCAGGCTCTGGTGTCCAAACCTGAGAGTTGTTGTGGAATACAGGCAGGGATTCCATAATCGCCTGCTAATTCCAGCGGTCGAACCCGGCGTCCGCCAGCAAAGCAGCCTGTGTTTGAACCTGCATCCAGGCTTGGGTTGGTCTGTCAGGCAACAACCATTCCCCTTTCCCCCTTTTGGGTTTGCCCAGCGCTTGAGGAAGCGGACGGCAGACGGGATGGGGTGGGAGCAGGCGGCCGGGGCGTGCCGGGCTGTGCAAATCACCTTTGATTGGTGTTTAGGTGTCACCCCGGCTGGCCTGCAGTCATCCCAGACTGGTCCAAGAGTGCATGAAAACTGGGAGGAGCAGCAGCCATCAGCGAGTGTGACACTGCAGCTTTTCCACCTCCCCAAAGACATTCAAATTTATATTTTTCTATTCTTCACAGGCGGGCAGGATTTGCCTAAACGAGGCCTAATTAAAGGGGATTTATAGGATTTGCTTATTGCCGACTCAAGGAGGTGGATGTGATACCTTTGGCAGCAATTTCCCTCTGTAACGCATATATGCTTATAGTATTATGCGAGGAATAAGCCCATTGAAGTGTTGTCATTTTGAGGTAGGAATATTATGCCGGAGCTGCATTAATGAGCGGATTAGCTAGGTTATTGACCCTCTTTGTTTCCTGGTATCCGGATACGCCGCGGTTGGATCGATGCAGACGTTTCTTTCCGTGCCCCCGTTAATAAAACGTCAGGAAGTTGCTGTTACTTTGACAGGCCAAACGCTGCGATGACGCGCGCATACCTGGAATTCAATGGGGTGCGCGCCTGGTGCAGCGCATCGTGACACGTTGCCGCCTGACAGCTAATTGCACGGCAGACAGTAACGATGCGCTGATTGGAGCGTGGCTGGCTTGTCCGTTTACTGCGGCCCGCGGGTCCATTGTCATGCAGCAGCTCAGGTAACGAGCCCAGTCGTCACCCGTCTGCCCGGCGGCAGCTGCTGAATCTGCTCTGACGTTGACAGATGGTGGCGGTGTTGGCGGCGGAGGGGGAGGGGCGTCAGACACCGTACCAGAGGCAGCAGTAAAGGAGGTATCATCTGTTCCACTAAAGGGAGGGCTGGGCTAAAAGGCCGCTGGCTGCTGCTGCCTTCAGCGAGCGTGCACGCAAGGCTGTGCGCAGATCAGGAGCGGTACACAAGCACCACCTGGTGGTTCTCCGCTCAGCTGCCTCTCTCACCAGGACAGAGCGACTCAGATTACTGGCAGGCTAATCAAAACAAAGCTGTGTTTTCTAAAAGCAGAACAGCCCGTCGCTGGTGGGAAGTGCACACCAGACCTCCAAGGTTTGCAAGACTTTATAGAGAACATTTGTTTTTTTGGCAGTTATGGCAGTAAAATGAGATATGCTCTAGTCTCCGTACAAGTAACCAGCTTTTAGCCTTGAGCAGAAAAAAAAGATGGGATTTCTCTCCCCCCGAAATGAACTTTGGTTTGAATTCTCAAGCAAAACGTGCTTGGATGTACGCATCAGCGCTGTCACGTGCCGCCATCAGTGCGTCCCCACTGATGCTGTCGTGCCCTCCGCCTGTGCAGCCACTGGAGGGGGAAGAAGAGGGTACCGGGGGTGGGAGGAGAGGCGGATGGGAGGCGCGCGTTAAATGGATGCAATGCAAATGGCGCCGGAGGACATGGGAATCAATTTAGCTTATTGAAACAAATGAGAGCAGCTCGGCCCTGCCACGGAGAGCGTTCCCTTCCCTTTTGTTGGCCGCCCTGGTTGTTATTGTAATTAACCCACGCTGCCCAAATCCCCGACCCTTCCCTGCACAAACACAACCAACCCCCTCAATAGCACTTCCGCAGCCCTTCTGGTGCTGGCAGAGAGTCCCTTTTACTCTAATGAAAAGGCCTTAAAGGTGTCCAGGTAAAATTGTAGGCACTGTAATGGTGATTCATGGCCCTGGGTGACATGCTAAAAGCCGGTTCTGCCTAGCAAAGCATTTAGGAAAGGCTATTCCATGTTTAAGCACCAACACACACATGAAAGAGAAGCCCCATCTGACGCGCCGCGGATCCTCCCCTACAACTATGCTCCCCAGCAGCGCCGCGCAGTCCCACTCACCAAAATGGACTCCCCGGAGTGACCTCTGAGCTAGGTGGCCAGCGCTGAGACTATTTTAAAACGCGATGTGTGACGTCCTATTGAAATGTTGCCATTCTTTAGTTTGAGGGCGGACCACAATGACACCTCGGCTCCAATTCCCCGGTGTGGCATGGGCATTGTATAGGGGGATCTGGGGAGATGGATCAATAGTTAGAGAGAGCGATGGGGTCGCAGAGGAATCGATGCAACGGACAAATGACCTCCTGCTGCTCCCCACGCCTCCCAAGCTGCCTGACACCTGAGACCGTCTTTGCTAAAATGTCCTCTGCTGAAATGCCACCTAACCACAGGCTGCTGAGCAGTCAGTCATGCAAGGGCCCCCAAATCGGGCGTCGTATGCAAACTGGGTTCACTGTCATCCATGAGCGAGAAAGCCTCGCCTCAGCTTTGCTACATAAACAAAACCCATGCTCCTTAGAATGTCAATTACCTTCCGCCTGCCCTGTCCGACGGCCCGTGCTTGATGGCCAAATTGGGATTAATTTGGGGAGGATGGGGGTGGGGGGGCGTAGAGGTGACACCGTCACGTTCCACAGAGGGCGGAAGCTGTGGGAGCGGCGGACCGGCTTGAGTGTTCTCCCCGTTCCGTTGGCAGTTTCAGGTCAGAAAGCAGACACCGAGCAGGAGAATTTCCTTGCTAACCTTCTGCTGGGCTGCATAATTCACAGGAGCCATCTCATGGAAATGCCATCATGCGGCGCTGCCGTAGCGCGTGGCGTGACAGAATGCCGCAGCGGCTCCCGGGCCGGGGCCCGAGTCAGCTTGACCTTGTAGGTGCTGATATATGCAGCCGCGTCGGTGTCAGAGCGATGAACAGCAGGTGGATCATCTTTCTCTGTGGTTTCGCCCACTGCGACCACAACTTCTACCTCTGATTTGAGTTCACCGGGAGGCGGCGCATACTGTGTCTAAGAGAAGCTATAAATGTTCATTTGCTGGAAGGGAGAGTGGCCGTATTTTCTTCCCATTTTCCCCTCTTTTTGCTTTTTGGATAGAGGTCAAGTCCCCGCTGTGCATTCTCTTTAACGCGCCCACTCGCTATTCTTCATTCATCTTACCTGCTGACACCTCTGACAACATGCTGCTGTATTATCATCTCCCAACCCCCAGCTCTACACCTTCCACAACAACACGGGGCTGCTTTGACTCCTCCACCCCTTCCCCGTCTCCTTTGGAAAACTGATTATAAATGGTCAATTTGAAAATAGACTAGAAAGTCCCCAAGGCTGCTTGCCTTGTCAAATTGAAAAGGGACAAGGACAAGTCAGTCGACTTGCCCCCTGTCCGCCGTCCTGATGTTTCCGAGGCACGAGTACAAGAGGGAACATAACAAATTCCCCCCGTGTGACGGGCGAGGCAAAGGCAAAGGCTGCCGAGGGAAGGCGGGGAGGTGGTGGAGGCAGCTCAGTGAGGATCTTAAACATCTAGCCCTCAGCATTTATATCACAAGTTTCCACAAAGAGTCTATGGATCACTCCAGTGGGCTGGTGTTGGCAGTATCGGGAAAAGCCACAGGCTGTCAGGGAATATTCGCCTTTCATATTTCACCGTAGACAGCCGTCGCTTCTCGCGGCCTCACTCACAGCAGCCTTTGAGGATAATATCTTCAAATTTCTCTTTGCCATGCCGCAGCTATTTTTAAAACAGATATTTATTTCATTCTCTCAATTTCTCTTCCTCACTCTCTCGCCTGCGTCCTGCGGGGAGAGCGAGCAGAGGCTACTAGCGCGGCGGGTATTTCCGTCAGCGCCGACGCGAGAGCCTTCTCCGTCTTGAGCAGGGCGTCTTGTTGGCATGCTTTGGTGCACTGTCGCGCACCCAATCGCGCCATCCCAAACGCTCGCGAGCGTGACCCCATTTTGCAGGGGTCTCATCTCATCAGCGGAGCGAACCAACACTTGATATCATAGGCCCACCGGTGATTTGCAGAGACTTTTTTACATTAACAGTAACCCCACCCCCAACACCCGATTAATCATACCAGTGAGACAGAGAGCATCCTTTGATAAAGCTGAGATGTCCACTGTGGCACCATTCATCAGGAAAGGCCTCACAATCAGATGGGACGTGTTTATTTTTCCCAATGTGCATCCCGACTCTCTGCCGAATATATTAGGGGCATGTGAGCGACGGAATGATCAGATAGCGGGAGGTGAATTGAAGTGGTCATGAACCCGGTGTCAACCGCAAATAGCTGAATGGCGATAGATAAAACAAACAAGAGGACGTGAACCGCCTGCAGAGGGGGGAGGGAAGGCTCGCAGTAGCACTGAGAACTTTTCCAGATAAGGCCCGCTGCCGCCGCATAGCAATCGGGCTATTATCGAGCGTGACCCTTGCTGGAGCTGTAACACATGACCCCAAATTTATGTATTGCGTGAACTTTCTCCCCGTGTAGCATGACAGGAGTTATGATTCATTTTGAATAGTGAGCTGTCCTGTTTTTCCCCGGGGAGACTGGCCCTCCCGAGCCCCCTGCGAAAGGAGGAAAAATAGGTAGATAGAAATTAATGAGGAGCTTTCCCTTTGGGCTGAATAGTGCTGGGAGCCCCCGAACGCACCGCGGGTTTGGCCGACCTAAGTGCGTTTACGTCGGCGGCTCTGCTGGCCCGCTCCTTTCATGTTTACCTCCACGTTATCAGAAAATAGTCTCCTGCCCAGTAAGCACATTTGAAGGCATTGTCTGTTCTTTATCTTCTTGAACTCCTCTAACCATGGCTAATAACAGACTTTTGCTATCTTTCTCTGTTTCTGGGCTAAGCCGGGTCTTATAGAAGACCCAGAAAGAAAGGAGCGGCAGAAAGTGCTTGGCTAAGCAGAGGAAGGATTCCTCCTCTGCTACTTCAGGTAGCCGCCACCCCCTCCCTCCCTCTGGCTGGAATTTCTGTCCCAGACCCTTATTATCACCAAACAAGCACTTTTTGATTATGATAAGTAATAGCCACGTCCCTCTGTGTAGGACTCACTCCTCGGGGGAGTAAGGAAAGCACACTGGTCATTTTTCTTTCCTGTTTGATGATCCCAGGGAAAATAGAGGCTGCCTTCCGGCGGCGGACACTATTCAATTGGAAGCAGGTATTTTCCGACGCATTTAACTGGTTCAGGGGTAATACAGGATGCCAAATTTATTAGAATCGTAATCATATAGTGGGAAAGCGCAGCTCCAGGCTGGAGGTAAACCACGCCGCGGCCGCTGAGCGCCATCCGCTGTGTCAGAGACGCGTTTGCTGTGCTGACAAGCTGATTGAGGAAAAAGCAACATGAAAAACCAGGGGATAAAATCTCCAATCAAACTCCGCCGTAACCAGCGGCGCGCTGGGAACAACGAGGTGATGGACCGTGGACAAAATATGCTGCGGCACAGAGCGCACAAACAACATCTCCGGATCGGCTCATCCCGCAGACGCGCCTGACAGTAGCTTGTCAGTTTGCGGCGGCCGGTTTGAATGCACAGCAGGGGGAGCCGCCCCCGTTCCAGTCAGGGGAGCATTTTGTTTATTGGCCTGCTTTGACTGACTTGAATATAATCCTCTGCTGAAGGTGGAAAACGAGAGGCGGAGAACGAGCGTGGCAACTTGGAGCGTGGAGTCAGGTGAGATTAGAGGTAGACGCTCGGTTATGGGGAGTTTCAAGACCGGGAACACCGATCCGGCGCCGAGGACACCGCCGTGTTTGCTCAGCTGAACATCCCATTAGAATGATATCAGGCATTTCCAGTCCACTCCCGGTGATGAGCTACCGCCTAACGACGAGCTCCTTAATTAGACGTGTCCATATTCCAGTGCGCAAGACCGTCCGGCTGCACTTCCGTAGATGGCTTGTTAGCTCTTGTAATGTTCTCTCCTGCCTTCGCTGCTCTCCATCCAGGTGAAAAGGCGGCAAAATGGGACCCGGCTCCCACCGGGACGCTCGGCCACTTTAGGTCCAACTGAGGTGCATAAGCGCACGAGTGAGGGTGGAGAGAGTGGGTTCATGACCAGGACACCCCAGCCTGACGTGACACACGCGCCTCCGCAGGGTTCAATATCCAATTAGAAAGAGCCCTCCCGCTGTATTTACACTTCACGCGCAATTAAAGCCAGACTGGGTCCGAGCGAGGCGTGCACGAGCGTGTGAAGGCTGGGGGGGGGGGGCGGTTGCTGTCACAGGGAATCCCCGAGCTGCCACTGAGCAGCCTGACCTTGGGCTCTGCGTTTTAGCGCATCGATCCGGCGCTCACTCAGCACCAAGCTCTCCTCGCCCTCGCTGGCTCCCAACCGGGCGACCTGGTGGCCGTCCCTGACACACCGGTGACCCCGTACACAACCGCTCTGTAAAAAAGGCCTCGCTGAAACTGAACAGCAAAGCTCGCACACCCTCACAAACCAAGCCCCCCCCCAGCAAAGGTTTTCAAAAGCCGCGCTGCTGATTTAATCGTTAAATTGCTATTTAGCTGTATTTCAGAGTTAAAAACGGCTGCTGCCAAGACTCCCCAATGCCAGGTTATTATAGGATTATTTTAGAGTATCTGTAATAAACACCAGCATAAAAGACAAAGAGGCAGGAGGGCTCCCATTCCAGACCCCAGCACCGGGGTGGGGTGTTCTAATTTTAGCGGCGTTAATTGTGGCCCTCTGGAGTGGCCTCAGCGCCACCTTCGACAGAAGCGCCATTCATAGGCAGGCCGGCCAGGCCTTGCCAGTTGCTGCTGACACCTCCATGGCAGCGCCAGACATTCTCCCAATATGCATGCCTCACGGTGCACGCATCTAACGCATTCTCCCCCCCCGAAACAACTTACACGGTGTTGTGGGAACGGCACGCTGTAATTTAAAGATAAGGTTGATATGATCAAGTTGCCTCACGTGAAGGCCTAAAACGGAACAGGCCCTCTGGAGTACATCAACCACGCCAGGCTGTCTTGATCTAAGCGAGCACATTTTGTCACTTCCAGGCACCGGGGGCTCACCTCCATGTCGGGCCTCGTAAACACGGCCCCTGCAAGGGCAATAGAGCTGCAGCACGAAGCAATCCAGCATTCTAACGTCCTGTCACCGGGCTCACATTTCAGCCATTCTTTATTCTCTGCCACACTTCCAGCAGGGTGTAAATTGTGCGGGGCTGTAATTAATCCATGTCAGGTCAGAGAAGAAGAAGAAGAAGGGGGGGAAAAAAGGCATGGAAACGAGCTGAAGCATGAGGGGCCTTTGATTATAGCCCCCCACCACCCCACGCCGCAGCGCTCCGCGCATGCACGCGCGCCTGCGCCGTGTTGTTTTGCATTGGTGAAGTAAATCTGCGACCCCGGAGGAGTTGAGGCCCTCCTACGGCACTTTCATGTTCCTAAGGCCTCCTAAAGCTCCACGTGTCCCATCTTTCTCCACTCTAGGATGGAGGCTGCCTTCTATATTGGGAGGGCGGTGGGAAAAAAAAAAAAGAAATTCTTCTTCAAAAAGAACAATTCAAGCTGGCCTCACGTCTGACCAGATCGTAACCCCAATTTCAACTAGCACCATCAAAGCAGGCGTGCAGAAATAAGTCAAATTAAAAAGCATGAGTCATCAAAAATCTGAAGCTGCCACCCGAAAAAAGTCCTGAGATTTGGATAATAAATACAACCAATTTTGAGGCTTAATGGAGGTGAAATGGTTCATTATAGTTGCAGTCTTTGGTGATACAACGACCGCTGCCGTCATTCAGCCTCCAGCTTTGTGAAGGTAGCCCGATGCCGTCGGTCGTGTTGACAAACGTTTGCTAGCACGAGTGGTTCCTTTCTCGCCACCTGTTGCTAAACAACAGCAACGACAGAAGTCCACAAGCCTGACATGACACAAACCACCACTAGGGGGCAACGTACTCGTTTGCCGTCGATCCCCGTCTACGCGGCGTGGAAACGTGGCGACCCAGATCGGGCGTTCCGTTCGGATCTGAGCCGGACTGAAGCCGACTCCGACGACGCTGCTGCTCTCTTCTCGGGGCTTCGTTGCTGTGATGTTGCACAGTCATTGTGCTTTAAGGCTAAAGATTAGCATTTTAATGATAAAAGTTTTAGCAAAGAAAGGAATCCATATCTTAATGCCCAAATCAAACAAAATCTGATATGAAATTTGTGCAAGGAGAGAGTGAACAAAAGTAATCTGAAAGGGCTTTTTTTCCCTCATCTCTTTGCTTCTTGTTCGCTTTACGGATTCCGCCTCATTACTACCCCTTCAGATCATCTCTTCCTCCTCCTCTGGAGGAGCCGTGTTCAACGCAAGTCTGCTGGGAGGAGAAATGAGCACAGAAACTTTTTTTCAGGCTCCGTTTTAACTTGCGTTTCGCCGCAGACTCTCGGAGGATGAGGGATTTGGGGTCTCGGTTCCTGCCCACAGCTCATTTGGGCTTTATTAATCTAATTACTTGCCCGGTTGTACATATTTAACATCGGGCTCTCCCGACTCCCCCTAACGAACTCGGATAGTCTTCCAGAACCTCGGAACCTTTCGAAGGATAATTGCAGAAGCCCGCTGACGGCGGCGGCGCGAGGAAAAAAGGCCAAACGGCGGCGGTTCATCACGCGATTCCACCGGTTATGTCAGGGGAATTTGGATGGGCTCAGATCACCGACCTCGCCGTCTGGGATCCCTGGCAACACATCCCATGTGCCCACGCTTCCGAGACAATAAGGCCCATTTGTCTAGCCGAGGCGATATTAATGCCCCGACCATGATTCCACATCATCTGCTCTGCCCGGTTGGTGACACTAGCGGTTTACACGTGGGTTATTAATGGTCTATAAATATTCACTGGATGTTTAGTGGAACTTGGTGGAAGCCATTAGGAGCAGGCGTTTGTGTCAGGAGGGCGCGGCAGACAGGAGTTTTTATTTCCTACCCTGACAGCGTGATGGTGCAGCTAACCTTGGAGAACCAGCCTGATGGCCATTTGGACCTTGATTCCAGGAGCTGCCTTTTATTCTGCGGCTCCTCCTGATTAGAGAGGCAGAGGAAGAGGAGCCGCCTCGCTCTCATCCCTCCAAAATAAATGCACAAGAAACACCTCCGTCCATCCCCCCATCCGCACCATCCTGCCTGTTTTTAAGAGCCTCCAAGCATCAGCGCTGGATTCTCTGGGCTGCTTCTGGACGCTGGGCGTTGACAGAGTGCCACGGACGCGCGGGCGACCTCCAAAGCCCACCAGCTGTGACCCAAATGATGACAAATGTTTGGCGTTGATGGCGTCCCACGGAAACGTTGTGGCTTTTCAGACAAAAGTAGGCTGGCTCCGCCGGCTCGCTTCCGCTTCCGCTCGTGCTAGTTTGCTTACTTTCTTTCTTCATTTCTGACCCAGTTCTGAGCGAGGCTGACACACCTACACTTCCTGCGCGTTCACCGTTGACTCCGCCTGCGGAGGAGAGCCTTCAGACGCCAGACCGGGACACGGAACCGCCGCCGCACGTCGGCAGCCGATCCGCTCAGGGTTCCCTTCCAACAGCAGCGACAGAAGCTTTCAAAGACCCAGCCGTGTCCCACCGTTGCCGCAAAACCCTCTCAAAACAAACGTTAAAAGAAAGAGGGAGACGAGAAAAAGGAGTGATCCGTCTGAGGGTAATTTGCTCTTTTCTCTGAGCAGCGAGCGGATCTGCAGCAATCCAAATGCAATCAGACAGCTTCCCGGAACATGCGCCGCATTACATACACCTTGCTCTCCGCGGATTAAATTGCCATTGACAACGTCTTGTTGTTGCTCTCTCTCTCTTCTGGATATGATTTGAATTGGATTCATGCAGACGTTTCTGACATGGAGGAGGTGGAGGGGGGGGTGGTAAAGGTGAGAAGAGAGAGACAACGGCAGCAATCACCAGACAGGAGCGGAGGAGATAAAAAGAAACAAATCAGGAGGAGGAGGAAGAGGGGGAGTGAGGAAGAGGAAGGGTGGAAGAAAGGGAGCATGTCTGACGCGTTCACAGGTTCATTCTGATGCATGGAGACAGACAGGAGAATAGATTGGTAGCCTTGGGTGGATAAGGACAGAACCATTCCCCAGAGAGATGGATTAGATGAGGGAGTGGAAATAAATGATCGCAGATTTTAATGGCCTCTTGGCTCGCCGCGCCGCTCCCTTCCCCGGCTCCACGTGGGCCCGGTTTTACAGTAATGACATTTTCGCATTTAGCCGTTAAACTCTCAAAAAACAATCGCAGAAGAGTTCGGACCGCGGCAACGTAGAGGAGGAGAAGCCCTCCGCGTTCGAGATCGGGTAAACGGACACCTGAGCTTCTGAACTGGATGGAGGTGTCGGCAGAGCCATTACTCCCAGCAGGAGTCCAGTTTATGACTGCAAGTATACCTCCAGGGCAGCAGAGGGCGCTACTAGAGTGGTGTTTCCCACCCAAAACAAGTTTAGTCACTTTGAACAACCAGGTTTTGTGGAATTAGAAAGACAAAGTTTCGTTACTGCTAGTGCCGAGAAAAGGGGGGGGAAAAGGAAGATGTGCTCGGGATGTGCTTGAGTGAAAGTTGATAATTAATTAGTTCATTTATTCCTGTTCCAGACTACGATGAGAAACCAGGGAACAGACTGGGAGGTGCGTTTAACAACCCCCTTCAGCCAAAAATGTTTTTTCTCGGTGTTCTGACACTCGTTTGCTGAAGGTGGAAATGAACACGGCGTTAGCTGTGATGGAGGAGCCGGCAGCTACGCTTGTAAAATTAAAGAGGTTTGACTGTTAAAGGTAGAATATGTTAACGCTGCTGCGCTAACACGTGTAAAACAACTGGGCCTTTTCTCTGATGCAGACTGAGTAAATTATCTGTGACTTTCATTTTAAAACCATTTCATTTAACCACTAAACGTCAGAAAATGGAGGACGTTAGCGATAGCTAGCCAACTCGTCCATTTCCCCTTCCTCTTCCAAATACCCTCCGTTTCTTTGTTGAACCCTGACCCCGGGAAGGACGCCGCGTTAGCTTATCTGAACCGTCGCCGGCCGGGAAACACGCGCACTTCATGTCAGGGACATACCGCGCAGGAAACACTCCACATCGCTATCAGCTGACCGTCCACGGCGCAGCTGCTGTGAAACGTATATCCCTTCGGACGCGAACACGCCACGCCGCCATCGCTGCTCCCACTTCCTGTGCCAAGAGGTGGAAAGGGCATTGAACATTAATGACATCCTGCAAATATTACTCTGCCCCACCTTATCTCAATATGCAGCAGCACCTTAATCTCTGCAATTTTAATGCGCGCGCACGCGCGTGTGTGTGTGTGTGTATACTTAAAATACAGGAGCAGCCTGCACATAAGTCAGTATATTTGAATAATAAACTCGGCCATTACGTTTTTATGGAAACATAGCCTTGGGTCTGGCTCCTAATTTCTGTTATGATAAGTTCTACACCTGATTGCCTCCATGAGAGCCAGCTCTGTCTTCATCAGGCCCTGTGAGGCTGCTGACAACTATTTAGCGCCGCTAATCCATTTGTTTGATTTATTTCTTACAGTATGTGGCTAATGTCTTTTAAAGATCTCGCAGCTACAGAGAGATTAGGGGAAAACCAATTGCTGACAGATAGCATCGCATTTTCAAGCGGCTAATCATTCTTGCATATCTCCCCTCACTCAAAATGCTTTCTTGCTTCATAAACCAGACGCCTTGATGAGCGCCGGAGATATGGGCGCCATTCTCCGCCAGTCTGGCCGGGATAATGATTGGGAGGGCGGGATGAGCGTCGTCTAAATAATACAACGAGCGGCTAAAAATAAATTAAGGAGATGAAAGGGAATTCTGGGAGGAAGCAGCAAAGATTGCTTTCAACGCCGAAAAAGGCCCTTTTCTGCCGTTCCTCCCGACCTCTGCCCTCAGGGGGCCTCGCCAGTGGACCCGGCTGGGGATGAGATGACTTTGGGAGGGGGGCCTCCGGCCCCGCGCGAGCAGAGACATCCGTCACCGTCAGAGTGACCACGACCGGAGTTCAGCCGAGCATATGGGCGTCGGAGGGGGAGGAGGGAGGAGGGCGATAAAGACTGATGGCTGAGGGACTGATGCTCTTCCATCATCATTTCACAGGTCTGGGAGTGTGAGACAGCAGCCGCTCACAGTGGGAACCACCGCTGGCTCCGGGAATGGATGGGAAGAAAAGTAGGATGCTACAGGAGGGCGGGACGCAATCAGTCCAGGGGACGAGCCCTCGTCGATTACAGGGCCGCGGCTAAGGCGAGTCACCGAGCTGACGGCCTGATTGAAATTGTACACAACAAGCAGTGGAGAAGCACTCCGCCGGGATAAGCGCGGAATGCTGATGAGTTCCGATTACACCACTTTTACATCTGTCGCTCCTTTTCGGTTCCGCCAAAAGGAAAGACAGAAGATCTCTCCAGGAGCCGCTGGCCGATCACACGCCAGCAACGGTGTAGCGCCGTCAATCTGAGATTAAGCTAGCGGTTGGCCGCCTGGAGTCACTCATTGGAGATGTTCATCCATCACGACATCAGCCGCTGATCCAGGCGGATCTGAAGGTTTTCAGCTCTGGAGTCTTCAAACAAATCCACAGACGTGTCAAGTTTACTGTCCCTGAGGCGAACACACACACACACGCACACACACACACACACACACACACACACCTGGACGCCAACACTGGGACTTGGGAAAATGGCTTTAGGGGTGGTGGTTCCCCGTCTGCGGCTTAGACGCGGCCACGTCGATAACTAATCCTGACCTTTCCCTCGCCGCCAAATTGAAAAATAAGAATAAGAAGAAATAAAATGGATGGCGGATGCTATCGAGACGGCCTCCGCTGCTTCCTGCGGGTGAGAGAGGCGCTCCATCTAACGGATCAAGGCAAGGTGGGAGGGGCCCGGAGGCGGGGACGGGTTAGCCCTATCTTTTAACAATCCCATCTCCGCGCAGACGTTGCCCGGGGAACGGGCCAGCCGGATCAACCTGTCACACCGCGAGGACGTTAAATTCGCAGATATACGCTGAGATAGACGGAACGGACGCCAGCGCTTCGATTAGCCGACCTGCAGAAACCCGATGTGCTGTTGGATTATGGTAAGCTAACCTTTGCTTTGGTGCACACACACACACACACACACACACACACACACACACACACACACACTCTTCTACCATATCTGTTGGAGGTCTAAATTACCTTGGCCCCCATCACCAGGTCTGCCGATCATCTCACCGTAACTAATATATTAGCTAGCGCCACCCAACCGCCCACGCTGTGGCACCACGAGGAGAGGCGATCCCACCGGACTCCCGGGTCCTCAGTGTTATCAAATCAAGGTATGTGTGTGTCCGCCATCAGGGATAATGTTACGCTGCGGCGGGCGTTCTGCGTGGGAAGACGGGAACTTCTGCTGGAGATGAAGATGAAATATCAGTGGACGATCTGGCGAGCGTGCAAAAGGGAAATTGAGGCGGCGGAATGCACATGCGGCACGTGAGGAACCAATTTCACAATAATAACTATGATAAGATGAAAATGAAGCAGTAACGAAGGACTTGAAATGAAACAGGAGGTTCTCATTTGACGACAGAAACGACTTTAAATGAGGCTGATTTTTGTCTTCCATCACACACACACACACACACACACAGCCTTACTCTTTTTATGTCACAATATTTACACATATATGGTGTGTGTGTGTGTGTGTGTGTGTGTGTGTGTGTGTGTGTGAAGTGCCCCTAACCTAAACAAGCATCCCTGCCGGTGGAATTGGCTGCTGTTCCTCTGGGAGCCACTAGGGGGAGTTCCAGTTTTCATTTGGAAAACAGGCTTCTGATTGTGAAGGTTTTTTTTCTTCTGCAATTCTGCTGTTTTGGGGCCTTAATTCTGCTCTTTTGAACAATTTAAGAGTTTACGAATGAAACAAACATGATGTTCAAATTATTTATGCTCGTAAAAATCATAATGCTGCGCACACGTGTGCACGTCTGTCACGCAGGCGCAGTCAGACTTTCAGGTGGAAATGACGGAATCCACGCAGAACAAATGTCATCAGTATTCCCTTCGCTCCTGTGTCGGCAGATCAACAGGCCCCCACCTGTAACCACCTCTCATCATTGAGGCGACGGTGCGGAACGCCACTGAAATCTGTCCCCTGTCTTTTGATGCAAATGATGAGCATTTGTGACACTCATTAATCACTTGGTGGGTAATTGTGCCAGACGGCCTCGGAGAGACCGCGAGGGCAGGAGAGTTGAGTATTAGCTTTTTATTTATTTAGCAGCTAAAAACGTGCTCAGACTTTATCCAGTGATGCCAGGAAACTGCAAAACATCATGTTTTACTCCTTTAAATACGCAGCAGGGAATCATCTGATGAGCTAGCCAGGCTAACAGCGCTGTTTATACACCGGCAACGCTAACCTGACATCAATACACCACTTAACGCAAGTACTGGCTTCCAGCCTGAGACACTTGGGGCTACCTTTGGGGCTAGGAACTCAAACCTCAAGCTGAACGTTCTGCACACACGCAGAAGCATGCGACGACAACACAACGACCCTCTCTGCACACACGGCGCAGAAATGCGACAGCGTGTGGCACTAATGGTAGTTGTATATGCCAATAACTTATCAGGAAAAATAAAGTTGTCTTCTCTGGGTCTTCAGGACACCAGAGAGAGTCTCAGGATGAGGGAAATGAAAGGTTGTAAAAAGTGACCTTTTACTTCTCTGAGAGCACGACCTTTTCCTGGGGTGAGAACGTAGTAAAGTTTGGCGATGGAACGTCGCCAAATCATTCGCCAGGTTCAAGAAACCGAGCGAAAATCACAGAGCAGCCATGCTAGGTCTCACATAAACACAGTCGTCTATGAGCGCCATGCTAACACATTCATGCGCTAACACGCAGGAGGACACGTTAAGTTAGCTTTTTAGCTCGTCTGTTAACCAGTTAGAAATGAGGTCTTTTGTCGAAGAGATACTATTTCAATCTGCGACAGACCTCCTTGGGATTGGTTTGTTAGCATCAACCGCAAGTAAATTAGTCGAAATGTCAGACAATGACAAAACTGGAGAAGCTGCCCAGATCGTTCAGTTCAATAAATAAGAAATAAAACATCCCAAATACAGAATAAAGATTCGGAATAAACCTGAGATGCTTCATTACTGTCAAGGACTTTGATTCTACACAGCAAATACTCGGATAAAACACTGAAAATGACAAATGTTAACGAAGACGGATGACTTTACGTTCAATATTTATAAAGGTTAAAGCGTCTTAAAACGCTTCAAGAAGTAAATCAGGCAAAAGCTGTTTTTGCTACTGTCGCCAATCGACTGCAGGTGGGGGATGCCCACACCTCGCCCCTATTCCGCATCTTTCCGCGCCTATAAAGAGGATTAAAAGCGCCGCGACCTGCACGTTTAGCAAACCCGACAACCTGCTACAAACACGCAGTCACGCACACAAACACACTCTGTGCCGAGCAGGCCGGGCCGTTCCGGCGCTCTAAAGCTGTTCATCTGTCAAAGTGTCAGAGACCGTGCACCCCCCCCCACACGCACACGCACACGCATGCATGCACTGGCGTGCGCACAGCGCGTTTCTCAGGAGCAAAGTAGAAGGCTTTGCCGTATTTTCAACGAAATACGCATGCAGAGATATCAGATTCCTCCCCATCTTAGGGGAGGCGGTGGTTGCGCGTGTGTGCGTGGGAGCAACAAAACATAAACTATTTCCAAGGGAGCCTGTGAAGACTCGCTGCACCGCCTCTTAACCGCCAAACTGAATATCAAAGGAACACGGCAGCGACACATTTCCGGAGTCAGAGCGGCGACACCGCGCAAGGAGGAATGTATTTACCTTGTTTTTCTTCTCATAACAAAGTGAGGGTTTATTTTCTGGTTGAGCTGGATCCTCACAAGCATAAATGTGTCAAAGGGGTGCGACGAAAACACAAGGAGACCTTGTTCAAGGGCTCCGGCACAAGTTATTTAGGGTAATGGATGAGGAATTTGGCGGCGGTGACACTGTTTGGGTTGCATTTCAGCTTCGGCGCAATTTATGCACGTTGGAACTCTTTTAGTGGAAACCCGGAACCACCTGGAGCCGCTTGGAGATGGTTTCCGACGCAGACCATCATCCGTTAGCGTGTCTCTGGATGCTAATCTATGCCCGTCGACTCCGTCAGAGGGCTGCTGGTGTGTACAGGGCGAAGGGTTGCGCGTCTTTATGCGGACTGAATGCCAGCAATGCCCTCCTGTCATTGTTCCTAAAGTTGCTCCACTCGGAGGGGGCTCGACTGTTGCGACCACAAACTCCTCAGAGGCGTGGATGTAAATGGGAACAGTATACGGCGCAGGAATATAATGATGGCGCAGAAAAGGGCAGCGGGCCTTCGTACGGGTGAGGGCAAGCATTATGTAGACACGGCTAATTGTCATGCTAGCTAAAGGAAAAGTCATTTGCAACATCACGCCGTCTGCAGAATCACTAAAGCACATACCTTCTGTTCCCCCGCCGCTGCTCTGTTCTTTTGTCTGCGGCGCACACGTAAACACGCACGGGTTGCAACGGCTGTAACTCAAAGGTCACGGATGCCCTGGAGCGCGCAGTATCTCACCACAACTCAGCGGTCCAACACGGCTCCCAGGTGAGACGATGTTGTGGGCTCAGCATGCTGATTCAGGCACATCTCCTTAAAAGAGCAGAGCACAGGAAAGTCATTTGTTGGCGTGTCATTGCCAGCGACTGCGGGCGTGTCGCCGCAACAACGGACTTTTCCAAAGCTGCACGAGTGCCGGCGCTGGAATCATACAGCAGGGGAGTCAGATCAAGGCGGTCAGGATCAGCTTGGGTCAAAGGTTAGCAAAGTTAGCAAGGTTAGCGAGGGGACGTCGACTTTGGAGAAGTCAAAGCAGATCAGGATGCCGTGGACAGAGGTTGCTGGAACCATTCTGAGGATGCCCAACTCTCGTAGGACAAGGGTTGGCCGGACGTTCTTTAGGAATTAGAAAACTGGAAAACCCAAATTAGCGTTTGCCCACGGGTGACATAGCTATCACCCCCAGCTCCGGTTTGACTGCTCAGCTAACGTCCACGGTCAGAGGAGCCTCCTCGACGAGTCACGGAAACTCACCCGCACGTACACGAGAGGCATCCTGGGCAAACTGATACGGCGCATTCTTTTACCGCGGCGACGGCGGAGCAAACTTCGGGGTTATTGAATCCACGCCGGGTGTTCGATAATCGTCAGAGCCCATCATCCGGCAGCGGAGATTACGTTCCTCGAGTTAAGCCTCTCCAGCTGAGAACAAAGACGTATACCTGAATAATCTTGAGAGGAGAGCTTTAATAAAAAATCAGACGGAGACGAACGAAGGGAGCGAATTTATCGGCATCTTATTGGCATGCCGCACCGGCGGGTTATGAATGCGCCTGTTGACACGGCTAACAGGACGAGCCGGCTCAGACAAATAATCCCAATAAAGAAAACAAGTTTACGAGGGCCAGTTTTCAACAAAGCGCTCAATCATCTGCACCCCCCCTTCTGGTCTCCTCATGCAGGTGCGGCCTCAACATTAATTCACCTGAGCTCTGCGGCTTTCTCCTTCCATACATCAAAATAAGAACAGGCCGCGCCTCTTCTTGTGTCTGCAAGTGTATATTTACAAATGAGATCTTTTAATTTAAAAGAATGGTCCAATTCTGAGGCGGCGTCAAAGACATGATGACGAATGCGTTGCCTGGAGACTCGCTGCAACTGATTGGTTTTCCATCGCATCAAAATCTGGGATTCATAGATCATGATAAAGCTGCGCGACTGGGGCGGCGCCGCATTAATGGCCAGAAAGAGACGCAGGGGTTGAGGGCTCTGAAGTCACGCCTTTCATCAGCTCATTCAGGAAGGTCGCCGCTGTCGAGGCGCGACGTGACGCCAACGGGTGAAGGACAGCTTTTTCCGCCTCCGGAGTCTTTTTCAAAGTTGGAATCTTCAGTTGCTGAGGTGAAGCCCAACAACCAAACTGAAGCTGCGCTAGCAAGGCTGTGCTAGCTTACGCGCGTCTGATTGGGCTCATCTTTGCTAGCTCCCATCCGTCACACCTCTTCCCTTTAATTCGAGATCCAGCAGGAAATCTCTGACAAAGACACTTCAGACTCATTCTCTGCTTCTATTTATGGTTGCTGCCAAATTCGGGGGGGCCTTGGAATCGGGTAGTTAACGGAGCTTCGCAGAGAGGCTCGTTTTATCACCCGATACGCCCGGAAATCGATGCAGCCTCTCGCATGGATCCGTCTTTATGGAGCGTGAGGGAAACAGGAGTAGAGACGGAGAAACGGGAGGGCAGCGGCCTGATATCAGCGGAGACCTTCAGCGTCTCATCTCCCAGTTCCCCCCCATGAACCTCCCTCCCTCCCAGGCCGTCACGTGGCTGTGGCTGACGCAGGCGCTTTCCAGAACGTTCACCAGCAAACTTCCCAGGTTAGCGCTAACGGTGGGTTCCGCTCAGAGTCCGGGAGAGCGCCCCTCTGTGGAGCCTCCAGATCAAACTCCTGACCTTCCCGGCGTTTGTGGAGAGGCTGGAAACGTGAGCTGGGTTGGGATGGGAAGCTGGCTGGAGGAGTGGAGGAGTGCGTGTTTGACCTAGCGTGTTGGTGCGGCAGCAGATGTGTTGATGTCGCAGAGGTCTGGTGAACGTTCTTGTCACCACGGGAAGAATTTGAGCCGTGAGGCAGCGCTGCTACACGTCGGGCGCGGTGACCGAGCCGCTCTTTATTTACCCAAGGTTGCAGCTTCGCGGCACGGACGCTTCCTGCCAACAAAGCGGCCTATCAGTCATCAGCGCTAATGAACGAGCCGCCGAGTAAAAATAGACACAAAGACATGCAGGCAGGAAGCACGCCGTGACCTTGGCAGCTTTCACCTCGCGTTATCAGTTCACATACCTGCGCCAGCGCATGACCGCCACGTTCGCCGGGACTTATTTTGGGCACAGACTCACGTGGGGCAGCACCGTCGCATCGAGTGTTGGGAGCCCGACAGTCCCTCCGCCTCTGAGGATCGGCGCTGCCTCCGCCGAACCCAGACCGGCCCTCAGGCTTCAGAGGCACGGCGGCAGATGGCCGGCCCCCTCGCAGGGCGGCTGCGCCGGCCTGGACCAGCACACATGCTCCCTGGGTGCAATTAAGTCTAGCTGACCCCTCAGAGTCCCCTCCACCAGCGGGGGAGCTTCCTCTCCTGCAGATGCCAGCTCCAGCGTGTTCTGGGCGCAGACCCGGCCACGCGCCTCACGCTGCGCACATATGGCCGCTGCGTGTTCGGCGTGTTCAATAAGGCCGGCGTGTTTTGGTGAGGCAAACGCTCCGGCAGCAGGAGACTAAATTGACCATCCAACATGACAGAAATGCCGTTTGGGCTGTAACGTATTACCCACAATGCCTCTGTTTGGCGACGCGGCGCGACAAGGTGCTTTGTTTGCTCACGGCTCCCAAATCAAATTCCGGGTTTTTTTGATTGAAAAACACAAATCACGCATCGTTTGCTGTATGAGCGCCGGAACAGCGGCCCCCCCCACCTCCGCGCCTACTGTAAACATACATCTTTATTTGCATGCGCAGACCGCAGCCAGGCCTGGCGATAAAAGGAGCAGCCTAATGCATCAAAAATCTCTCTGATTTATTGGCATCTGAAGTGTTTGCTAGCAACCAAAATCATTCCTGTGCCAAATAGTCTTTGTCAGGCCTGACTGCTATTTACTGTCATGCGTCTCATTTTAGTGTTATGGGTGATTACGACGGGGAGGCCTGCGCCGCCGTATATTTAGCATGCGCTGAATGAGCTGTGGGACCCGGCGCCCCGTGACTGCGCGGTAAATGAGAGCGGCTTGCTTATGCAGATGCATTTACAGCCCGACATCAACTGGAAATAGCGGCGAACATAATGCGGAGTTGTCGCGCGGCGTCGATTTTCATACATTCGGTGCATGCGCGGCGGCATCCGTCAGCCTCGGCCTTCATCCATCTCGCGTAACGACACTATCAGTCTGAGACGTCCCATTTGTTTTAGTCCCATTCAGCGTCGCGGGGTGGGGCGGAATATGAGCGACGGCTCACCTCGTTCTGATATCAGAGGCGCTTAAACGCCCCACCCAGGCTAACGTTAGCTAACGAGCAATGAGAATTAGCAGCAGCCCGATGTCGTTTTTGGTTCTTGCTCGTCCCCGAGGGGAGTTTGTCCACCGGTTTGTTTGCAAAAACGCCAGCGTCGGGCTCTCAGATAGTTTATGGTTGTTTTTATGTGGCGAAGATGGCGCACGCACGCACACAAACACGGTTTTATAGTCTCCCTGCAGTATTTCATCCCCGTTGGAGCAAATAAATGTTTTTCTGGGAAACGTCGGACACATTTGACTGCACTTTTTTTATTATATGCCTGACCTCTACTTTAACCCTACTTTTTTTACTAATGCCCCCCCAAAAATGGCTAAACTGCGTCTAGTAATGGTAGGCGGTGACCGCGGGGGGAAGTTCTGTTGCCAACAACCGTTTGTTGCCAGAAACGTTCTGATGGCCGCCGTTGCCGTACGGCCTACGGTCAGAACGGGTCGCAGTCGCTGCTTTGGTGCAATTAGGAGATGAGTTAAGGTCCCTCACTGGGGCTGAGACACACACACACACACGCACACACACACGCACACGCACACACACACACACACGCACACACACACACGCAGGTGCTGGCTGCAGCATCTGTGCCGATGCTATTTCTTAATTTAGATCTCAAGCAGGATAACCAGTCAAAACACACATCCAAGCACAGTGAGGGATGAACGGAGCGTCCGCCCCCCCCACGCCCCCCCCACACGGCGCAGACACACATCAATTGATTCAGCATCTCTCTTTCCCGTCCTCCCTCGCTCTCGCACGCACAAACGCAAGCACGCGCCAGCGTTAGCCGCCTCCCTTGGGGCGGGGCGGGGGGGGGAGGTGAAATCACTTGCGCGCGCACGTGCAAACGCGGGGTGGCTCGTAGCTGGAGTGGACAGGCCTTTGTGAGATAACGGGCAAACGCGGCCTGACAGGCTCGGCCGGGCCATTATTGAATTGCAGTGAAGACTATATTACTTTAGAGCGAGATAAAAGACTACATACAAGACGGATGGGCGGGGGACATCAAACACGACTGTGTCCGGATCGTGCCGGGAGTAATCCGGCTGAGGGCAGCGCTGATTTCCCCCAGGCCAGGTGCCATTTCTCCCTGAATAATTCTCCGATAGCAGCCAGGTTTCCCTCCATCACACCCGCTTTTACTCCTCCTCCGCCGTCGAAATTCCCGCCTTTATCGGCGCTGTTTGACCCGCCGCGGCGCGTGCCGGCGCCAGCGGAAGCTTCTCGAGGTGAGCGGGAGCGCCCTCTGGGGGGAATCCTCACAATGGTGGGAGGGCGGCGAGGAAGCACTCCGGCACCCGGCGTCGGAACTCGTCTTTGTTCTCCGAACAACAAAACAATGGAAGCAGATGCTCCGCGTTTGCTCCTTCCGGAGGTCTCAGGCGGAAAAAACCAGGCTAACCTTGTGAAGAAAGAGCAGCATCAAGGATACAATCATCTGTGGCGCTAACGTGGAGGCGGGAAAGCCAGACAGCAGCCGGTCTGCTCAGCGCCTGCGCTTCCGCGGACGTCCAGATGTTCCTACGTTCGTCCTTCAGTCCCATCAGCGCTCAGAGATAGCCAGAAGCTAACTAGCAGCTCATCTAACGGCGCCGTTCTCTAGCCGGGGTTGATTAAAGGGATAGAACTCCTTCTTTGATTGCAGCGCGGCGTGCTGGCACGTCATTAATCATATATGCGGCGTATGAATGGAAATCGTTAAGGCGCCTCCTCGTAGGTTACGCCGAGGTGGCAAAGCATAAAATAACTTTGATGAAGAGCGGCCATGCTGCGGACGGCCACAGATGCCTCGCTCCGACATGGATCTCCACAACGAGAAGGTTCCGAAGCATTCAGAGTCGACACCTAATCAAGGGGTAATTAGCATGAGCCCCGGGGCAGCGCCCCCCTGTGGTGATCTGTCAACACGACAACTATTTACTGTTGCGACCCTCGGAGGCTTCCGTCCGACCAAAAACCAGCATCCACGTGGCTTCTGCTGGAGGGAAAAAACGTCCTGAAGGCCCCGCCCCCCCGGGCCCCGTTGCCGTGGACTGAGCGGGAACGGCTCCGCAGCCCTGTTATCGCTTTTATTTGCTGTGATTCACTACAAGATAATAATAAAGAATTGATGTTATTAATTTTTTAATAAGAAACCATCACGGCTACCCCAGGGTCCTACTGCGCTTTAATTAACATACGGTGGAGGCGCGGTAGCTTTTCAATTAGAGCGGGGATGACCACGCAATCAGCGGGCGCATTTAATCCGTCTGCTCATCAAGTGTGTGAAAACACGGTCTGGACTTCCACAAACGCAGGCAGCAGCGCCGCATCTGGGGATTCCGAGGGGGGGGCGGGAAGTGGAATTCTTCTGCCGGAGCGTTAATGAGATGCAAATTAGTTCCTGTTTGTCGGAAGGCCAGCAGTTGGGAAGCGCCGGTCCGATAAACGCCGACTGTTCCGAGCGCCACCGCGAACGACTGGACGCCGCTCGCGAAAATGAGAATCCCGCGGTCGCGTTCGCACATGTTGGGCACGCCTGTCGTTAAAATCCTCAGATAAATCAAATGTGACTGCACGCTTCGCGCGTCTCGTCGCCGCGGCAGCCGGCAAGGCTGCGAATTTCCCACAATAGAATTTTCCATCTTCAGCTTTAAATCTTAGCCGAGTTAGCATCGGTAGCTCGTTATGCCAGTTCAAGGCTCTCCTGGAGTATGCTCAATTTCAGAAATAGAGAAGTCGAGGAAGGAAACCGAGGCAGAGAGACAAGACAGACAGGTAGCGATGGGTGTGTGTGTGTGTGTGTGTGTGTGTGTGTGTGTGGGGGGGGGGTTCTGCAGCAGCTAATGCACACCAGCAATTACAGGCCATCATAATCACAGCATCCAGTGACAACATAATCACAGACAATCAGGTGGCGAATCAGAGGCAATTTGCAAACTATCACTACAACTTGGACGGAGGCTGGCAACATTCCCGCGCGCCTGCAGCAGCTTAATTATCCTGATGAGGGGGTTGTTGAGACGACCCCCGCCACGTTTTCCGCCACCTATGAGACGAACGGTCGGCTGGAAACGACGCCCGGGGACACCTGGGAAGTGGGTTGTGTGAGCAGGTGTCAAATTGATCCTGATTTAACAAGACGCGCTCCCGGTTCTTCGTGACTTTTTCCGGTGATTTTCCCTCTTGAGCAGGTTCCGCGTCTCCCACGTTCGCGGAGCGCAATTAAAGAACAGCCACGATAAACAGTTTTTGTTGTTGCAGATGCTAAATATGTCGTAAAGTTCCCGCTGCCGGCCATGATGGGACCACGGCGATAAATATATGCACGTACGGGGAACGCTCAGAAATCTATTCATGCAGAGGGAATGCAAAATCCGAAATCTGCGAGGAGACAAAGGAACGGGACGCAGCAACACTTCCCCTGTTCACGGGAAAAAAGGAATACCTTTGGGTTATGTTATTAAACTTAGAAATGAACAACAAGGAAACTGAATTAATCTGCGGCGTGAAGGGGCGCCAGATAATTCCAGTCGAGCAAATTGAATTGGAATATAAATGTTAAAAACGATCCGCACGCCGTCCCTGGATTCCGACGAGCGCGGGCTCTGAATTCAGGCGGCTCCTCTCCCGCGGTTGCTCAAATATGTGGATAACAACAAAATTAATTATACATATCAATGCTTGCTTGCCAATTTTCCCCAGAAAAAAATAAACAACAACAACAAAAAAAAAAAAAAAAAGCAAAAACACAGCTTCCTTCAAAAAGCAGCAGTCCGGAATCTGAACCGACTCATCTGCGCTTACCCGGAGAGAGAAAACAAGCGCTTTGAGGGAATAAGTTGCGCTCTGCTGTGGCGTTCACTTCTGCGACTTCAGAGCGCGGCGTTCCAGTCGGGAGCCATCAGAGGCCTTCCGCCGGCGGGAACGTGGCGCTGCACTAGCCCTCGCTGCTCCCGCAACAAAACAAATGCACAAGCGCGTCCTAAAGGTGAACTCCAGAACAGCAGCGTGTCGTCAGCGCAACTCAAGAACAGCAGTCACAGCTAGCGACACAGTCACACGGAGTCAACCTGGAGAAAGTCGCTCATCTATTGGCGCCTCCATTTTACCGACAGCCGCGACCTTTGGGAGCCGCACCAACAAGCAGGACGTCAAGCAGGACCGACGCGGAAGACGGACGCTCGATTCACAACAAATATTCCTTCAGGACAGAAAAATCTCTGGTTCCAAATGCTAACGCTAACTAGCTCCTCCAAACTTTACCACAACAGCCATCACTGCCCTGAGTCCTGCTTCACTTCCTGAATGTCCACGTTAGCCAGTCTGCGACACCCTGTTAGCCAGTAGCCAGCGACAACCTGTTTGGGCAGTTTTATGATAAATATTTGATATTTCCACACACCTGAGGATTATTTGGGACACAAAATGTCCAAAAAAAAACCCAACCCCAAACTGAGCTTAAATTCACCTAGCGCTCGTTGCAAAAACACAAATCCTGTTAGCGGGACACAACCTGAAGACGTCAAACTGAGGTGAGGCTATTTCTGTAAGCAGCGTTTTGCATTTTGATGCGCAGAGAACCGGAAGGAAAAACGCTGGAGTGGGTTTGGAGATCTGCCACGGTTGGGTTTTTAAAAACGGTTGCCTGCGCGCCAGTATAATTAGCGTAAGACCAGCGGCAAATGACACAAATACAACTCCACACCTGCGGTGTCATTTACCAGGGCTCCCGTGCCACCGCCACGGTCACGTGACTGATGAGGACCGCTTTCCACATCAGAGGTTCCTTCCTGCACTGGAGCGTCGGCATGCGTCTGCGAGGCGAACTCATTTCTTCTTCTTTTGCTAGCGCGTTCGGGGGTCTGGGGCGAGCGTGGGACTCGAGCCCACAGAGGCGAGTCGATCTCGGGCATCCATTATGCACTTCATCAATCTTTTTGGACTCCTGACATTTCACTAGCTGAACAAATTGTCAGTTATCAAAACTCAATTTCAGGAATGACATGTGGAATTTCACCCCCTCCCCCCCTCGCTGATTTCACCTGCACACATGCTAATAGCGGCACGTGCGCATCTGGGAGGACACGTCAAGTTCAGGCCAACCCTAACCCCATCCCCCCCCAGTGTTTGTATAGCTTAGCGATGGTACTTTAGCATGCAGCCAACAGCTGTTGCAGTTAATCGCTGCTTTGCTACCCGCGTTCCTCTGAGCAGATAAGGCCGTTTATAAATTGATCTGGTTACGCTTCGCCGATGATAAAAAGAGCCGAGCTTTGTTTTGCAAACACACGTGCGTGCACGCAAGCACGAGCTAAATGCGGGCGTGTGTAAATACGGGGGGTTGGGGGTTCGACTCCCTCGCGCTGGAGAGACGGGGAAGAAAAGCCAAAGATGTGACAGAAGAGGATTAATGAAATGTAATATTTCTGCCTAACTGCAGAATTAAACAATTAAAAGTGTAATAAGTCAAAACTGTCCTCAACCTTGATCCTGATCAAAGTCGTTATTATCGAGCGTAATTTAAGATATTTAGATATTTGCGATAATGCAGATTAAATCAGACTAATTTAAGGGGCTGATGAGGAAAAGGGTGAAAAACAAACAAAGGCGAGCGCATCGGTCACTTCCTGGGGTTCACCGCCACGTGCGCAGCGACGTGCGCTCACAGGGGCCGTGCTTGGGACTGTGGGCCGAAGCCGGTTCTCCCACCAACGGTCCCACTTCCTCCACTGGAAGTGCTGGACCAGCGCAGACGCTCTTCTCTGGGGAAGCAGCGCGACGAGCTGGAAGCTAATCAGACAAATAAACCGGCGCGGCTGCGTATTCCGTGTTCCCGGTCCCGCGTGACGCTCATTAGCATGCGGCGGACCTGTTAGATTACCGGGGCGCGCTTTAATTTGCAATAAAAAATAAAGATGACGCCAAAACAAAAACAAATCTGGAGCCGATACAAATGAGGACGCGTGCGCGGTTAGCCTGTGGGAGCTGTAAATTCCCCACGACGCCCGTCTGTTGCGACTTTACTCCGCTTCCACCGGACAGTTTCTACGCTAATTAACTTATTGCATCACTCGACGGGAACGACGGTGGTTGGAGAAGCGGGACGTCCACCAAAAGTCCACCAAAAAGACCAAGTCAAATATTTACTGAGGGTGTTAGCCAATCCCAGCCAAGCCGAGCCTTTTCCAGGACGCTAGCGCGGGTCGCTCTCAGCAGGGAGCCTCCAGCTGCCAGCTGACACCTCGCTAAGCCAGACCTTTCGCTCCGGCGCCTCCTCGTGCCGACTCATCACTCCGACTCGCAGATTAGGAGAGGTGAGGAACCGCCAGCCGCCTGATCTACCTAAACTCTGTTTACACTGATGGAAACACGCTGATATGGAAGATGTCCAGCAGGGGGAAAAGTTTGAACGCAGACCAAAAAAAACGGAGGGGGAATGAAACGCCTGCTGATGCTGCACTAACGGAGCAGATGGGAAATGAAATTGTCGGCTCTTCCTGCCGTGTCCCTCTCTATCTGTTCAGCCATCCATCCATCGAGGGATCTGTCCACCAGCGGCGGGAGGAGGGGGCGGGGCTGCCAGCCACCTGAAGCTTTTAGGTCAGCTCTCGCGGCACATCACCCTGCCTCCACCGAAGAGCGTGGGCCGGCGCGGGGCCGTAGCCCTGGTCAGCAGGCTGCCCGCGGTCGGCCACTGAGACCTGGTCATACCGCAGGCAGGCTGCTTCTGTATGCATTAGGCAACCCCGCGGCGCCGCTATCTGCAGGGAAACACGCATTCTTGTCTGTCCGCGCTGCATGCTAACCCGCTAAGATGTCGTCTTTCAGTGTTTCTCGCCGTTTGGGCCGCGGTCGATAAGGTGGGCGTTCCTGGCGCCCGGGTAAAAGCGGCAAATTGTTGGGAAAATTAAAATGCGAATGCAAGCTGTGAACAAATGAGTCACATTATCAAAACAGCACAAAAATAATGCACGGTGACCCAGAGCGCTTGTGTTTAAATCTGGGTTAATTGAATTTTGGCCGCGCAGGAGCCGCGGAACAGAGCAGAGTTATTATCGTCAGCGTGTTGGCAAACAGTTTCCTGATTACACATCCAGCACCAAAAGACCAACATTTGCATTAATGTGGAAATTCCAGCCGACTGGGCGAAAATATCCCGACCACCCACACCTCCAAATCTTTCACGGCACGCTCCGCTCTCCTCAGCGTCCTGCTGCCAAGCCCGGCGCTAGCGTGCGGCCGCTTTCTCGCTGCCGATGACAGATAAACGTGTGGGTCGGGGAACCCAAAACAAGAGGGAGAGACGAGGGAGAGAAGATGTGCTTGGTTTGTGATGTGGTCCCGCAGTTCCACACTCGGCCTGCAGAGGCGATAGTGAGTCTCTGCTAGCTTAAATGCAGCGGGAGGAGGCGACCCAGCGCTGCCGTGCACGTGGAGCGTTAATGACAAAGATAGAGCAGGACTGGAGTGAGGATACGGGCGTATATTGGATTGCGGCTCGCCGGGACGGAAGCGCTCCTCTTTTTCCAGAACGAATGCGTGATCCATTTCATTTCTTTCCACTCTGATATGAAGCCGACTGAAACAGGCAGCGAGTCCTGGTGCTGTCACCTCCACTGTCTGCAGATATTTACAGACAGAGGAGGCGTCAGGGGACGGCAAAGTGCCGAGGTAAAGCCGGCCTCCCGCTCCCCCCGCCCACTTTTCTACGTCTGAATCCATAAATACGAGCGCGTACGTTCAGATTTGCCAAATCGGTGTGGCGGCTGAGAGGCATGGCTGGCGACAGGAGGAGGAGGAGGAGATGGAGAAATAATCCATCATGCCCAGAAACGGAAATAGCAGCCCCAACCCTCTGTGGACGCGCTGGCCTGAGAACAGGCCTGCGCCGAGGCTTCCTATAGGCCCCTCGAGCTGCTCAAAGATTATGGATGAGGAAAAAAAAAACAAAAATATCCTCTCCGCTTCTTCCCCGAGTGCGGCCGCTGCTCATATTGCCGGCTATGTATCCATTACCGCTTTCCTCCGGTGCCCCCGACATCAATACGGCCCAGGGAGGATCTGGTGTGGAGGCACCTTCCATTGATAACGCGCGTCTGTCCGGGTCGATAGCGCGTTAACACGGGACAATGGTGGCAGCCACGTGTGGCTCACGCCGCCGGGCCGTATCGGCGTCTGGAGCGTGCCCGGCGGCCGCGTGAAAGGCCCCGAGGTCCACCGGGAGCCGCGGCTTTGTGTGTCTGTGGGACTGTTTTCAGTGCCCAAAGTCCCAATAACTGATTATCAGACCAAAGAGGAGACAGAACAAGGTCCAAGCGGGCCCGTGCGCATCTGGGGAAGCGCCGCAGACATGAAAGAGGGGAGGATATTGTATTTCTGCTACCTCAGGACACAAGATTTCCCAAAAAAAGGAATTTTAAAGGTAATTCTGGAGCACAAGGCGACTCCTGACGTCCCAGGCAGATGCGAGACATCTCAGCTAGCTACTAGCTAGCCTTCCCGTAGGAGGAAATACGATTCCGTTTCTCATCCTTGTGCCGTTTTTAAAATGAAACGCGCTTATTTACCGTCTTCGCTTCCGAGAATCAGCCCACCGACACGTCATCGACGCCAAGCGGCTTTAGCGTCGTCGCTTCAATCCATTTTGCGTTGCTATCAGTCTATGTTACGGCGCTGTCGCTGCGCTAGCTTAATTTGGTTAAAAGGGAAATAAATAAATCAGTTTTATCACACGGGCTGAAAGTTCCGTGAAATCTGCATGCGTGTGAGCGTGAGAGCACGCCGAGGCAAACGCGCTAATCAGTCTTTTCAGCGAAACCTCGCGCGACGGCGCTAACACGTTCAGACACAGAATTAAATGCGCTGGCTTTTTCCATGCTTGCCTGCGTGTTGGCTGATTTACTGGTACAGATGAGGCCCTGGGAGCACCTCTGCCCCTCAGCGCCCAAATCAAAGCTGTCAGCCGGAACCCCGGAGGAGCGGCGGAATCACAACCGATCTGCTAGCGTCTCCCCATCACCAGCGACCGCGCAGGGAAGCCAGTTGGTCTGATGCTAATTCCTGCGTGAGAGATCCTCGCCCAGGATTCCCTCCTCCTCCTCCGGCCGACCATTATTCCTTTGGGATTAAAAAAAAATAAAAAGCGCCTTTCGGTGCGTGGCGGCTTCGGGCTTGTTTACCCGCTCGCCGAGTGGCGTTTTCAGCAGCGCGGCGCGAGGAAAGATTGACTGTAGGGCACCCGCCGCCGTGGCTGCTATGTCACTTCCTGTTGCACAGCAGCCTACCTCACCGGCACAAACACACAGATGCCATTAGTGTGCTCATCTGTGAGCCACCACACACACACACACACACACACACACTCTCTCTCCAGGCCATTTTAATCCAAATGAATTGGCCGTTGCACATCTATCTCACCCCTGAATCCAATTTCCATGTTGATGAAAGTGCGTTTACAGTATAAATGCGTCTAAACACACGGGCGCGGAGCCGCCCGTTATGATGCGGCTGACGAGCGATTGCTCCGGCTTTGCCACGCCATTATCGTTGTAATCACCGTAATGGTTTGACCCTCTTTTGGCCGTTGCACCACAGCCGCCGTCCCTGGCGGCGTGCGCCTGCGGAGCCGTGCAGGAATGACTCGGCGAAACGGCGCGAATTGATTTGGGGAGGCAGGGGAGCGACGCCTGCCAGCTCGCTATCAGAGTTCATGCATTGTATTTACCCCAGCCCGATTACCTTAACAAGGCACATATATCACATAATTAATCCAGCAGATTAGCATCAAAAATCCATAAACCAGTAACATGCTTCCTTGCGCTCTGCCATTAATTATATTTGCGGCGCTGAAAAGAAGAAGATATTGAAAAGGCGGCGAGCTGGGGGAGATAAAGAGGCCGGGGCCGACCAGAAGGCACGCGCTGCTTTTAATAAACATGCTGATGGCGCCGTAATTCATCACATTATCAACGCACCTGCGTTATTGAGTCACAGCGCCTGAAGCCGGCCTCTGATTGGCTCCGCGGTCGCGTCCGTCGCCGTCATGTCCTGACGGGCAGACGTTGGCTGAGCCGCTGCCTCCAGGCACGGCTGCAGGACGGCGCAGGGACCCGGCGCAGCTTTTGGTCCCCCTCCCCCACTGACTGAAGCGTTGGACGTCCGCGGGGGCTGGTTGCTGGTGGGAGTCCAGCAGAGCTCAGGAGACACGTCGTTAGCTTCGGTTTAGACGGGGGGGTGCAGTTATTAGCCTGAAGGGCCACGTTGGGTTCTAGATCTTGATGAAGGGGTCCACCAGGTGATGCAGGAAACTCGCCCCCCAGATGAGGATCGGAGGTTAGCTAAAAATCCTGTTTGATGGACAGAAATTGGTCCAACTAGAGATGGCTGATGAAGCTCCAAATGATGTTTGGCCCCACCTTCTTGAGAGGACCTGTTAGCATGCTAGCTGAAGGGGGGTCTGAACCTGTTTCTAACCAATCAAGCTGACAACCCTCTTGGTTTGGCTTCTGGAGGAATGAGTGTGAAGGCTCTGCGGGCCAGATTCAATAGTTCATCGGGCCACGTGTGGCCCCCGGGCCTCAGTTTGCCCACCTCTGGGTTAGACCCTTGATTTTTGGACGGTCTAGCTTGGCTCTGAGCTCCACCCCCACAGCCGTCCTCCTACATTCCTTCCTCCTTCTCTGCAGTGATCTCTCCATTTGGTTCCTCTCATGCGAGGAGCTTCCACTCTGATTCAGACAGCCGACTTTTGGCTCTCGCCATTGTCGCGCTCCTCTTTTCCTCCTCCTCCGGTCTTTGTGCCGACTCCCCTCACTCTTTCTTCGTGATGGTGATGGATGAGCCCCACGGATGAGTGGGCTGTGAGAGCGCCTCTGATAAAGACCGGCCTTGGAGAGGAGCGAGGGAGAGGTGTGCGGAGGGTGACATGAAAGAGAGGAAGAAGCGCCGCAGTCTGGGAAAGCAGGGATGGGCGCGGAAGATGAAGAGAGCAAGGTGAGGAGAAAGAAAGGGGATGATGAGGGGATGACAGGTGGAGGCCTGGGGGCTGAGTTGTTAGAGTTGGAGGTGGTTGGGGGGGCGTGCTGACCCTGGCCGGTGCCTGCGGCTGCACCTTGGATCAAGTCCTGGATGATCCAAAACAAGACGGCAGGAGAGAAACAGCGAAAGAGGAGCTCTGAAGGGAAGTTTCGGAACACGGAGAACCTCCTCGCGCCCGTCCAGCGGGCCTCGTCGGCTCGGCCGTATATCTTCACGTCCCGCCGCTTCTTCACATAAAAGGCAGGGGTCCTGAGAATGATAGCTGGAGAGCCAAGGCCTGGGATTTTCCCCAGCACCATAAATATTGCGTCCCACCCTGTCAGACGCAGCCCATCCATCCAGCCTCCCACTTCCATCCAATTCCCAGCCAGGAAACGAAGCGTCCCGCCAGAGACGCTAAAGGGGCCCCGCTTAGCGCCTGACTGGAGCAGAGCGCCGCCACAGTGTTGACTCGGGGGGGGAGGAGGCCCGGGACGGGGGGGGGCGGAGTTAAATCAGATTGGACGAAGCAAACTGGTTTACATGCACCTCTGAGCCGCTAACCTGGGAGAGAAATGGCTAATTAGCATTGTCAGGTTCATCCAGGGCTTGTTTGCTCGTGACCTTGCGAGGCGTCACGTGCGCGTTTGAGCACTGCACAAATGACCTCAGTGACTCTGCAAACAGCAACGCGTGTGAGCGCTGATACCAACACACACGTGCGCACAAAAAGGTCCAGTCAACTGCCGTCTGGACGCGCTCTGGCACGTGATGATTCAGGTACGTTAAAGGTGGAGGCAGTCCTCCAAAGGTCCGGAGCGAAGTGAAGCCATCCAGATCCTCCTCTGACGAGGCCATAATTCCCAACGAAGGGAATGAAACCTCTGCGGCAGCCAGAAAGGGAAACTGGCGGCTCGCTACCGTCCGACCGCAGCTAAACGAGAGGAAAAGGTGGAGACGCCGCGTCTGGCGCGCCTTTGGGCGCGAGCGTTTGTCCGCGGAATCAAAATACCGGGAATCTCCAAAGGCAGAGAGGAAACTTCCCTTCTCGTGTTCCGACACGATCTGGCTCAGGTAAGCCCATTAGCGCGAGGAAAAGGTCACTTTGAGGAGTGGAAATCAAACACGGGGATTTGGGCAGGGCCATTAAGCCGCCGGGGCTATTAGTATTCATGCGGTGCAGATTAATGGAAAATATGAGCCCGACAGAGGGGCCGCGGTATTAGACTCCATAAGCGCTGATTTGGCCAAGCGCTGACATCCCTGCTCCCTCACACCTTATTCCTCCTGTTCACAATTAATATTAATGATCACATTTTTCCTCATGGAGGCAGAATGCCGCCGCATTACCGGAGTTTGCCAGTTGCCCAGCTGTTGCTGCCACGACTAGCGTAAAACAAAAAAAAAAAAAGCCGTGACCCATCGTCTCGGAAGCCCGGGTAGCTCGCTAACCTGCTCCGTAGCCAAGCTAATTTGGTTAAAACGGCTAGAAAAGGGAAGGGCGGTGAAGAGAAAGAGCAGGTTTGTTGGAGACGCCAACCAACGTTAGCATACCCACGCATCCCTCTCCACCCAGCACACACCACCTTCCTCTCCATCTGTCGGCCAATAACCTGCTGGAGCCCGCCATGCCGTTAGCGCACCTGCGCCTGCCACCTCAAATAGAGCGCTGTGACGCGGGGGGGCAGCACGCATCCAAAAACACGGCCTCGCCTTCAGCCCCGCTGCAGGGGGGGTTTCGCACGCGCGCCGGATCTTTCCTCTACAAGGAGGTGAGCTGAAGGACTTTGTCCAGTTACTTAGTCATCCATTTCTTTGGAACTCTGCTGGACTGTGACGAGAGCGCAGAGGGACCGCCGGGGGGGCCGCGGCCCGCCCCTGTCATTACTGACACGGACCGTGCGCCGATCCACGAGGGGCACGTGTGCCGGGGGGAGATAAGCGCCTCCTCCTCCATTAGCTGCGGAGTAATAGCTGAAGTCTACAGGGCCTTGTCAGCCCCCCCATCCCGCCGCCCCGCCCGTCAACGGCCCCCACAGCAGCACGGTGGCTGCCGGCAAGGACCGCCCACAAACATGCAAGTCAGAGCATAAAAATACAAGCAGCAGCATTTTAGTCGCTAAATCTTTCCCCTGTGATTCATTTAACCGGAAGCTGACCCCCCCACACACCCCCCCACCCCCCCGAAACGCTACGAGCTGCAACCAAAGACATCTCAGGCAGTCGGACGTTTAATTGCCGCCGCTCTCGGGTTTCGCCGACCTCCGTCCTCCTGCGCTCGGATGGCTTTCCGAATCCATCCCGAGTGAACGACAATCCTCCCCACAGCTGCTTTAATCCCTCCGCTCGGGCCGCGCCGACATCTGCCGCGCACCTTCGCCGCGAGACGGGCTTAGAGGAGAGGCGCCGCTGCAGCAGCGTGAGGTGAATCATGGGAACAATTCCAAACTGCGGTTAAAGAATCCTTAAATCACCAGCAAAGCACGCCCCGGCAGGACGATTAGCGCGCCGGCGGCGTTCACCTGCGGTCGCTGAGGCAGACTCAGCTCGGTGTTTGTGCTCAGAAATGAGCCTCCGGGGCTTTTTTGGGGTGTTTTTGAGCGACAACGTGGGGTAAAAGTGCGCCGTCCCGTCGATGCCTGTCCGACTTTACAGAATAAAAACAGAGGGAATTAATCGGCGTTAGCCGGGAGTGAATAATTTATTCGGCTGTGGAATTAAGAACAGGCCGCCGGCGTATTCCCACACGGAGATCTTGGCACAACAAAAAGGCTGTCTGGGCCAAAGACGCACGTCTAAATAACTCTACACGAAGCCTCAACACGACCTCGGAGGCGCCGCCGCCGTGTCGCCGCCGCAGCAGAGCCGCCTGGGCCTCCTGGCAGGCAGCTGCTCCGTTTTCAATAATCGATGAGAGACGCTTTTTAAAGCAGTGGTTGCTCGCGCCAACGCGTGCACAGCCTTCACCGCGCGCTCAATCGATCGGGATTAGCCTGGAAAGCATCTGGAACCACCGCTGAAGCAGATCCTCTTGTTTATGCAAACTTACAGACGCGTGGAGGAGTGACGCTTCCGCGCGTCCCAGCACGTCCCAGCGCGTCCCAGCACGACCTCCCAGCGGATGGACGCTCGCACCGAACCGCCAAGCTGGCCAAACGGGAAAGACCGATGCAAGCGACGTCTCTTCCGTGTCATGCAAGTCTGCTTGGTGCTAATGCTAAGCTAGCTGCTCGTTGATATTCCGCCGGACGACGCGAGGACCACCACACTTTTGCCTCCTTTGCGATTGAAGAGCGACCGCATGCAGATTGGCCCCGACACTTGCTGAGGATAATTTACCGAAGCGCGGCCCTGATGAAAGCGCTTACGAGTGCCTCCCTCCCCCTCCGCGGCGCCCGACGCTAATGGCTCCTGACGTCTTGGGTTATTGTCTGGGCGTCACGGAGACTTTGGTGTCAAAGGTCTTTCATCTCCGGCTTTAAGTTGCGTTTGACGCTAATCAACACGCAGCGGGACTGCAAACATGAACGAGACCGCGTTGACAAGGGCGGAGTCAGCGCAACGGTCATGTGATCACAGCATGTGACACGCAGCGCTGACTGGGGGAACCACGAGCGACTGCACCAACAACCTTTTCGGGAACGAATGACAAACCTTTTCAAGCAACTTCTTTTCCACTCGCGGGCTAATGTTTGGATAATTCCGATCTCAGGAGGCCTCGGCGGGAACCCTGAGGAAGGTCCTCCTCCTCATCCTTCTCACCTCCTCTGTCAATCAATAAGCTCTCTACCGGCCGCCATTAATAACGGCTGACACTCACCTATAGTGGTGATAAACTGGGGAATCTGGGACGTAATGGTACAGTAATGGCACCTGTGCAGGCGTTGGGCCCCCGACAGCTCCTGATTGATAAACCCAGGCTAAATGGATTCAAGCTCACCCAGGAGCCGCTACCGGACCCACGGTTGGCGGTAGAACGGGGCTCCAACCCTAGCGGAGACTTGGAACCGGCGCCAACGCACACGGACGCGGACCTCCCTTCAAAACCGAGCAGCCGCGTCCTTGCGGGACTCCGGTGGCACCCCCGGAGTCCCGCGTTAGCCACCCAGAACTAGGACAAACGTGGAGCAGAACTGCCGGATGATTGATTTTTAAAGGTGATGGGGTGTCAGACGGGGGTGGGTGGGGGGGTTCTACTCTTCTAACTGACAAGCTTGAAATATGGTCTATTCTGGTTAACCAAAAGGAACACATACATTCCTACATTAGAAAGAATTCCCATTATTTCTCTCTGAGCCATGAAAATCAATTGTAAAATGATTGCTTTCAGTGGCGATCCGGAGCGCGGAGAGAAAGTAGCTGGTGTGCCTTCGGCTGGTCCCACAGACGGAAGGAGGAGCCGCGTTTTCCTCCTCACCGTCTATTTTCTCACACCCAACTTCTGAAATCGGCAGCGTCTCGGTTTCACCCGTTCCTCCTCCGGTTTGTTTCACCGGTTTGGAACTTCACAGGAAGCCGCCAGAACGATCTGGTGGCGGTAAACAACGCCAACGCGGGCGGCTAACTTGGAGCTCTGGCGTTAGCAAGAGTCGATGGTCGGACGCGTCACCTGAGGACGGGACGGACGCCGACACACAGGTGGGATATCGGACGGATCGGAATGAACACCAGCTAATTCTGCACGCTGACCGAGGTTGGACATCCTTGCTACGCGCTAGCTATTTTAGGTGTCCATCATTTACTAATGAACTGCTACCGAAACGTTGGAAAGCCGAGGCTATGACGTGTGGGCTGGTGTCGGAACACCACCTACAGCTGTATGCTACACATTCCCTTCTTAAAAGCACTCTGACGTACGAACGCCAGATGTACGTATCGTAACGCTTAACCGCAGGCGGAGGCGCCGCGATGGCACTTTCCGTCACCGCTAACTTCTTTAACGGGTCACTTTCAGGCAAAAAGCAGCACGGTTGAGTCTGTTCACGTAACTGAATCCTGATTTCAGGAGAGCAGGGCGGGGCCTCATTGAACCCGGCTTCCTCGCAGGCTAGCCACGTCAAAAATAAGCCGCCGCAGCCTCGTCCTCCGGGAGACCCGGAAAATGTCTTTTTATTCCACTGGCAGCGCGATATTGATTTAGATGGATGGAATGTTGAGTTTAAACACCAACATCAGTGGTTCTTAGCTAGAAGGAACGTTAAAAACTAGCTTAAAAACTAATCTTCATATTCCAGCGCTAATCTCGACCACGGGAGGGTCTGGCTAGCAGACAGGGGAGCTTTTAAGACAACATTTATTAGCATAATGCTAAAGCAACACGAGCCCAAAAAAGACGACGTCTGAGGTAGAATCACAACCCGTCTGGAAAAGACCGGATTTTAAGGAGGCCGTGAATCTCTCGCCGTCGTTGCGATGAATGTTTGATAAATGTATGTCACGTGCATCAATTATTAAATGGCATCCATCAGAAGAGTGCTGACCCCAAAATTCCACGGATGCTAACGTCAACGTCTGGCGCTTCATTCCCGTTTGAGCCCCCTCCTTCAGCCCCGCCGCGGGCTGCTTCGCTCTGTGGGGGATTATTACTTCCCCTAAAGACGGCGTGGAAGGTCAACTGAAATCTGTCTGCCTTTGATTTTTAGGGTGGTCTGAGTGCATTTGCGGCGGCGTGGATCTCTCCACGCCAAGCTCCGACGTGGCTCTCAGAGGACCTGAGGGAGGACGTATTTATAAAGAGACTGGCGGGGAAGTATTTGCCTTCAAAAGCATTAAAGTGGAGGGTGTGCCATTTGTGGTATATTATACATTAAAAATTGAGATGGGGTGACTTTGCTCTGTTACTGACCTCCATCAATATTTGATGGAGGAGAACAGCACCTAGTAAACAAAGGAGGGAGAGAAGGTGATTCGGTGGGAAAAGGTGAAGGGCAGGGTACGCTGAGGAGCTCCGAGAGCCGCAGCCAGGCCCCCTGCTGGGCAACGGTGGAAGAGCAACGGCTCAGGGGCGCAACGGCGTCCTCCGCTGAGGGACAACGAGAACGCTAACCCGACCTCCTGACGCAAGGACGCAAGCCTTGACGTCATGTTTGTTTGTGAGCCGCGCTTTTAGCATTTACAGTTAGCGCAAACGCGGCAAGTTTGCTTTTAAGAAATGAAAAACATGCAGAAGCTAGGTGGCGCTGCCGGCTAAAGGCGTCACATCTCTGAAGCTTTAAGTCAGCCCGCTTAGCAGCCATGCTAATGCAAAGGAACCACGGCAAACATGCTACAGTTAGCGGGGGGGCTTTTTAAACTTTCCCAGTGTGAGCAAAGACATGAAGCATTAGCCAACGTTAAGCACTCAAACTTGGCTCGAGAGGAAACTTCAAGTTGCCGCGGCGGCTAACGTCTCCATCAGCACCGCTGTGCAATTAAACTTCAAATTAGGCAATCAGAGTTTGTCAACCTTGACTTTCAGCAATAAGCCCAAATTAAAAGGAGGAGATTAAAGAGATCCACAGCAAAAACACTGGAAACAGGAAGGTTTACGGCTTCAAAGGGAAACATATTTCATCAGTTTTGACTTGTTTCTATATGCTAACATTTGAAATGGTGGCAAAGAAAGAGGAGAGGAGAAAGTTAGCATCTGACGGAAGCTTCTCCCATCAACAGGAAGCAGCTTTAATCAAATTATGACCTTGTAAATTGCGCAGTTGTCATTTGGGAGTTTAATCTCTTTGCTAATGACTAATTAGCCCCATCACCTGTTCTTTTAATCTTCCATTACACCCCAAATGATGCTTTAAGGCTACGGAATAAACAAAAGCTGCTGCTGGGGTGGGGCTGGGGGGTAATGCTCGCCGTGGACGAGCGGAGCGGACAGACATCAATCAATCCTGACAAAAGCGCGCTGGTTCTCCTCCCGACGGGAGGCCGCTGCCCGGAGCTCCGGACGACAACCAGGAGACACAACTTCGTTAGCTGGAATTAACGGAAAACAGCGACCGGCGCAGTCCCGGGTCGATACGGCGGGAAGACCTGCGGCCCACAGCGGCTCCCTCGGGTCCTGCTGCCATTGACCCAGATGCCTCCGTTTGTACCCGCTGCAACAGATCCGCTCCCCCCCCCACCCCCACCCCCACCCAGCATGCAGCTGCTCTCCTGGCGGCGGCGGCGGCGGCGGCGGCGGCCGTTCATTAGGCCTTTTAAAATCAGCCGCTCTGCTTCTGCAGCATCTGCCTGCCCGTCAGATGAGGGGGCGGAGAACGGGGGGGGCGGGGGTGGCGGGGGGTGAAGGTGACGCGGCTGCAGCAGCGGAAAGGATGCAACAAACGTCCAGACTCATTAGTATTTGGTCGCATCCCGCCTCTCCTCCCAATCCCAGGAACATCTGGCCCGAAAGGATAATAATGTGCTGCGGCGTTTATAGATCAACACACCTCCACGCGGAGGAGCCCAGGGGAGAGCGCGCGCACAGCTGTGCACAGCTGCGATAACAGAACACGGCCCCCAACGTTCGGCAGCGTCGCTTCTAGCTCGGCGCTGAGGGCCAACTTTCAGACAGGGTGATGGAGGCAAATCTGCGCCAATATAAAAAAGAGTCCGGCAAATGTGAACTTTAGCCCCTTTAGCATATAGCCTCCAAAGTTTAGCGCACGTTTTCTAAATTTAGCCGTTTGTCGGTGCGGTAGCCGCTAAGCTAGCACGCGCCGGTGTCGGTCCGGGTCGCGCTTCCAAGCATCTGGGAGGGTTCTGGGTTCAAACCTGTCCGTGTACGCTGATGAATGAGGCGTCCCACAGGGCGCTTCAAAAATGACAAACCCCAACAGAGGCCGCGCACAATTCCATCTCGCTGAATTTATTAAAGCATCCACCAGCGGGGGCACGGCGCAGGCGGCGTCCCCCGCCTCTCTCACTCAGATTTGTTCGCTCCATATAAAATGAGGAAGCCCGGAGGGTCCCTGCAGGTTCCGGAGGGCAGCAATAAATAAAACATCAGCTGTATCTTCATACAAATCAAATTTGATGAGAAGTAACGGGGGAATGTGGCGCGGACACGGATGAACCTGTCAGCAGAGATCGGCCCCGGATCCCTTCAGCGTTCCAAATCACGTTATCAAAGCAGCAACAGCGTCCGCCGCTGATGCTAGGACCAGGGCGGTTAAAAGGCGCCATTTGGAGCCCTTTTCCCCGGTTTGGACACCGATAACGGGACGGAAATGGGCCGGCTTGGAGGACACGGCAAACAGAAGGATTCGGCGTTCCCGAGCCATTTCTGGCTCCTGCAGTCATCATCATTCCGTCCATGGACTTCCAGCGTGCAGGTGCGCTCCTACAGATGGTTTGATGAAGAGCCATTAGGAATAATTTCACTCATCAGCGGGCCCAGGAGGGGCCCGGCCCGGCTAGGGTGAGACAGGCCCAGATGTCTGTCCCCCACCATCGCCACGGCAGCACCGAACCTGCGGAGGAGGGGCCGCCGACGCGTCGGGAGGCGACAGCAGCGGGAAGGTTTGGCTAACGACAGAAAGCGCTGATTTGTCACTTTAGGCTGTTTGGGAAACAAAAAGCGGAGGTTGTCTGACAGGAGCGTCCTTGGCGGCAAACATCCGATGGGTTCTGATTAGACTCTGGTGGGGGGGGATTATCAAAGGCTACGAAATCAATGTTGGTTTAATAAAGAGGACTCGGGTGGGAGGCAGACAGTTCCGTCCCTGACAGACGTCACCGCCTTATCTGGCGCCTCTCAGATCCCCGAGACGGGCAAATATTCCAACGCAAACACCGGCGGCTCGACAGCCTGCGTGGGCCCGTGGCAGCCTTCTCCGCCCACGTGACCACGACAACCTCAAACGTCCCTCCTCGGCGCGGCGGCGCTACCTGCGTACCCCAGCTGTCCTCCAAATCCGCCGTCATACAGATTAGCCAGGACGCCGCCAGATGCCTGCGAGCCGCCGCGCCCAACACCGAATTCCCGTAATTAATCCCAGATTACATCCTGTTCCCCTCCATCAGCCCAGTTAGCGACAGAGAGCGGAAAAGACTCTGGAGAAGAAGGGGACGCAAACACGGGGTGTTTCAGACAATCACGCAGAACCCGACAACAGGAAGAAGCTCCGGAGGTTGGGCCCAGATTGTAAGCAATCACGCCTAGCAAAGGCTATTTGATGCTAACGAGACACATTCGGCTCTTCGACGGAGGTCAGGACGGCGGCCCGTTTGCGCTACGCTAACGTCAACGCGTCCGGACTGTCGCTTTGCAGGAATCCTCCAATGGTTGCAGAGAAGGAAGCTGACCACACCCCCCGGTGGGCGCTTAGCGCTATGCTAATCGGTCCAACCTGAACCTGAATCTGACTCTCGGTTGACGGAGAAACCGAAAAAGTCCAAAACCCAGAATCAAAAGACGCTGCAAACGGAGAGGACGGACGGCGTCCGTATTGACAGTAAAACAATGATTTCCATCTGCTGACAAGCCGCAAACGGAAGCAAGGAAGAAATGTGGAATCTGAGCTGCAGGGAGGAAGATAAAAGCGGCGCTTTAACGGTCGGCCGTGTCCGCTGCATACTGAGCAGCAGCTTTATCCGTCAGCGCAGCTTTTTCCCTCCATCATCAATAAAACTTTGAGGCAATTTGCAGCTGCGGAGGGAAAAAAAAAGGAAAAAGTTCACGCCACGCCAAGGTAGATTTGTTTGAGGAGCTAATGGCGTTCGCCAGGATGCCGGAATATTCCGCGTGACCTTTCCGCCTGGCTCCGCTGGCTTTTCCGCATCAATCGAATCCTGATCCGACAAACAAACAATGTAGACGCACCAAAAGACGTTTCGAGTAAAAAGAAAGAAAACACAACGCCAATCCCTTAGATGGCAGATGGCGGACGGTTGTCCAGGCGGCACGTCACCCCGCCCTCTTTTTGCCCTACCCCGCCCTCTCCTCGCTTCACCCCGCCCTCTTTTCGCTTCACCCCGCCCTCTCCTCGCTTCACCCCGCCTTCTCCTCGCTTCACCCCGCCCTCCCCATGCTTCACCCTGCCCTCTTTTTGCTTTACCCCACCCTCCCCATGCTTCACTCCGCCCTCTTTTTGCTTCACCCCGCCCTCTTTTTGCTTTACCCCGTCCTCTCCTCGCTTCACCCCGCCCTCTTTTCGCTTTACTCCGCCCTCCCCGTGCTTCACCCCGCCCTCTCCTCGCTTCACCCCGCCCTCTCCGTGCTTCATCCCGCCCTCCCCGTGCTTCACCCCGCCCTCCCCATGCTTCACTCCGCCCTCTTTTTGCTTCACCCCGCCCTCTTTTGCTTCACCCTGCCTCCTCGCCCACCGGCCTTTTTCGCTTGCACCCCTGCCCCTCCTGGGTGCTTCACACCTCTGCCCTCTTTTTTGCTTTTTACCCTGCCCTCTGCTTCACCCTGCTCCCTCCTGTGCTTCACCTCACTCTCTTTTCGCTTCACCCTGCCCTCCCCAGGTTTCACCCTGCCCTCTTTCGCTTCCACCCCGCCCTCCCTGCTTCACCCCGCCTCAGGGCCCCCGGAAGCCTGTTTACTCCAGATTAGCCCTGCACCTATTCCTCACTGGGAGGGAAGAAGACGAAGCATCCTCCGTCATCAATCTGGAAAGCAGAAACTCCCACCAGGAACGTTGCCGCTGCTGGAAACGCCAGCGTGCGTCGCATCGCTGCCTCCGGCATGCTGGAGAACAACCCCCCCACCCCCACCCCAAAGACGAGCCAAGAGTCCTTGAATTAAGTCAATCGTTTGGTCGTAACAAATTAATTAAAAGAATAATTAAATCACAATACATTAAATACAGCACGAAACGGTGTCCTTACATGAGCGATCTGCGCTGGTTTTAATGGTGGGGGGAAGCAAACGAGCAGCCGCCCGCAAGTGTCACAACATCGCTTCCGCCGTTCACGGCAAAAATAAAGAATATGGACCCATCTTTACACACACACGCACACACACACACACACACACATGTACACACACACACACGCATGCACGCACGCACACGCACGCACGCACACACACAGCACACATCGCCACCAGAGCGACATTAAAGAACTTAGACGAAGTTTACCGTGAACTGTCCAGGAGAGGACCGCCCAGGGCCCAGCACTCCTGGCGGTTGCTCAGCAACTGCATCTTTTCCTTTTGGAGGATGAGGCAGAAGGGGGTCAGGGGGACATCGAGGAAATGAGGAGCAACACGCAGCTCCGGAGCGCTGCGGGAGGCCAGAGCTGAGCTTCTTCTTCCCAACCGCTGTAATTTGCATTGCACGAGGCAGCACGAGGCGCACGAGTGGGTTTGTTGGATCGCTCACTGAATCAACTTGCACATGGGGCTTTAACTCGGAAACGCCGTTTACTTTTGGTGTAATCCTGTCCGCAAACAGGCGAAAGAGAGTTACGCGTAGTTTGATAGCAGCGGGCGCTTATTCAGGTGGCGTTTCTTCGCTGGACGGTCGGGGCGGTGGAGTTTCGATGTTTTTCTGCGATTTTCTCTTTTTGTTATATATCGCCGCCATCTTGAAGTTAAACCGCGCCAGATTTCGGGCGAAAGTTAAGCCCAGCTAAGTCTGCTAATCGCAACTTATCTGGCCGCTGTTGTTCTTCATGCCTGGCAAGCAACATTTCGAAAGTGCCACCGCGTTTGCCGTGAAGTCAAAGCACATGCAGGAGCCAGCACGTGCAGAAGCTTTGGTTAACGCGGCAGGAGCTGTGCTAACGGAAGGAGCCAGTTAACGCAGTGGGAGTTGTGTTAACATGCAGGAGCCAGCACATGCAGGAGCTGTGCTAATGTGAAGGAGCTCAGCACGCAGAAGCTTTAAGCACGTGCAGGAGCTGTGCTAATGTGCAGGAGCTGTGCTAATGTGCAGGAGCTGTGCTAATGTGCAGAAGCTTTGCTAATGTGCAGGAGCTTTGCTTAACGCAGAAGCTGAACTATCGCAGGAGCTGTGCCACGTGCAGAAGCTTTGCTAACATGCAGGTAAGCGGTGTTAACGCAGAAGCTGTGCTAACGTGCAGGAGCTGTGCTAACGTGCAGAAGCTGAGCTAACGTAGCAACAGCAGTTTCCATTATTCAGAAAAACAAAGACTTTGTGCCATTTCTGTTTGCTTTACTAGCCTTTGGCGGCGGCGGCGGCGCGTGGCAGCTCCGAGCCGGGTCGGCCAATCCTCCATTAAAAGCACAGCCGTAAAACAGCGTCCCAAAGTCTACACTTTCTTTAGTGACAACATCATTCCTTCAGCCGCAGCAGCGATAAGCTGCCACTGAGAGCTTCATCACAGCGCGTCGGGGTGATGTAAAGCCGGGGATTTGCCGTTTCTTCATTTCTGTCAGGGTTCCGGGTCGGCGTGCAGCCGCACCGAGCTGGAGGGAGCAGAACTCATAATTTACAATTATATTTGCCTGTCTGTCTCGGCTCGGTTCAGCACATCCACAAAGACGGGCTGATCTTTTCACGCTTGTTTAATGCGCCGCCGACGGAATAATGAGCCCCGGGGGTGGGGGTGGGGGTGGGGGAGGAGGCATAGGTATGACGCGTCTAATTGTGCAGTTTGTAAGTTTACTTTTTGCAAAGATTCGAGAAGTTTCGGCACAGCGGAGCTAAAGAAACATTCAAAGATCAAAGCAGAAGAGGAAAAATCACCGAATTAAAACGCAGAATTGAAAGAGCGACATTACGGTAAAAAAACTAAAAAAATCTTCTAGCGGTTGGTCCGACAGGATGCTAGCCGATTCCCTCGGCCCTCGGCGGCGTCTTTAACGTGGCTATTCCAGTATTGTGTTAGCATTTCTGCTAATTTAGTCGAAAAACCAGTGCTAGCGTCAAGCCGAGGCGCTAATGTAGCATCTGGCTATGTCGCAAGAACATTTAAATCTTGGCGGAGTCAGATTTGTTAGCGGTGTTCTGTCCGGGTGATTTTCTCCACATGCGGTTGGTGCTCTCGCTCTTATTTGGACAACGAGCCAACGCGCCAACGCGCCGTCCTTCGGCGTCTTCATCTCAGTGTAAACAAGCGTAATGATGCGTTCAGGCGCTCACCGTCCCTGACGGAGCAGCCGATCTACCGCGAAATCACAGACAAAACACACGACCCGCTCCGCTGGTCCGGGGGGGGGGAGGGGGGAGCGTGGACCTGGTGCCGGTGCCCGGAGCCGTGGAGCACCGTCCCCAAACTTCCAGGTTTTTAATCGGCGTGAAGTCCTGATGCAAATCAGCTGATTTCACACCTGCATCAAAACCCAGAACAGTAAAACAGCCGTGGGGGGGTGGGGCACGTTTACGGGCGTTATTTAAAGCCGGATGGGGGGGTCTGTTCGGCGGGGTGAGCTCAGGCTCACGTTAGCGGACGCCAGGCCGGCGCGTGCAGGAGGACGAGCGGACGGATACAGCGGCAGCGGCGTAACCGCGGAGCCTGGGGCCACTCGATAGCATCAGTGGTCTATTTGTGTCCACGTATCCCAGCAGCATGGGAATGAGCCCCCGCCCCCCCCAGCACAAATATTTTTAGAACGCCATCGATCGCGCCGGCCGTTACATTCTGGGAAGCACTCACCGAGAAACAGGCAGTAAATGTGCGCGGGAGCGCGAGCGGCGGGATAAAGTGTTGAGCCCGTGAGTTCTGGCCGCATCGAACGTGCTAAACGCGGCTAAATATAAAGAGCGGCGCCGCGGGCCCGTATCGATCCGCCTCCAGCCCTCGTCCAATCTGCCCACGCCTGCGCGGTTACGAGGCTAACCGTGGCGGTTTGGACGGGCTAAGGGGCCGCGCTGGGTCGTTGCACGTGCACGCGCGCAGGCCGCACGCGTTAGCAACAGTCACGCCGGCAGCAGGTTTGATTTTGGGCTGAAATGGGCAGATTCGACGTCTAGAGACGCAGGAGACACGGATTGAGGCCGCTAACCCGCGGGGACAAAGTCGGAATCCACGCTAACAACGACAACGAGCTCGTTTTTTTGGTTCATGATGGAGAACTTTCACGTTTTTGGTTTTTTTTATTGCGACATCCTGAAGTTTTGGTTCAAACCTGAGACCGTTTGTGAGGTCAAAGGTCATGAAAACTCCCTTTGATGGAAAAACAAACTGAGCGGCGTTTCCTCGATGATAGCACACACACACACACACACACACACACTCGGGGGCTTATTAAGCGACACAAACCTGCAGCTTCCTTCCCTCATCTCTTTTATTCCCGTCTCCGTCAACGCCTCTCGTGACGCCGTCTGTCTGACTGCGATTGGAAAAACAGCTGGAGCGGTTTGGTGCTGCCTGATTAATCTGTGGAATAAACCAGCGCTGGAAAAGCACGTGCACGGCCGCAGCGCTGAGTGCAAGTGCAAACGGCGGCGTCAGACCAGCGCCGGGAGGCTGTTTGTCCGGCAGAAACGATTTTTATTTGCCTCCTTCTGCCAAACTAGGAGCCAGGGGAAGGGGCGTGGCCAGAGGAAGGGCGGGGCCAGGTGAGGGGCGGAGCCAGATGAGGGGCGGGGTCAGGAGTTCCAGCTAACAAAGAAGAATGAAGCCCCAGAGAGCCAAAACGAGGCAAATTTCCCCCCAAATTCAAACGCGCCGGTCGGTTTGGACCAGAACCGGGTCGGTTGCAGACGGGAAACAGGAAGTGTGAAAAGAGAGGCTGAAAACCACACCTGTCGGGGTGGTGGCAGGACGTCTGACCATCAGGAAGCGTTACTCGTGGTTGCCGACTCGCCCCCCCCACCCCGCTCCCCCGTCCTGCCGGCACGGGAGCATCTGGCTTTGAAGCGGCCAATAAAAAAGCCGCTGGGAGGTGAGCGGAGGAGGTGTGGGAGGAAGTGTGAAGAGCAGCGCAGCGATGGAGCGACAGCGAGGCGGCGGCGGCGGAGACAGCGCCAGCGTGTTAGAGTGCTGGGGGGGCGAGCCCCCTCCAGATGACATCCTTCACCAAACTGTGCTTCACACGCGGCTTCAGAGGCCAAACAGCTTTTCGTCCGCCGGCGGGTTCAGATTCCACTTCGCACCCGCAGGAACGTCCGCGTGCTCGGAAGAAGAGAAATTCTCAGACGCCTTCAAAGGAAATAGCTCTTTCCTGCGTTTAAACCTCAAAGACAGTCACAAAATCAACGACTCCTGTTAAGGCCGACTTCCTGTTCCCTCGACTCGTCGTTTAAGGAGATCAAAGACCAACACGGAGGTGCGGACCGTGGCGCCGCTGACAGAGTGACGGGACCGCTGACAGCTAGCTGTCAGGCTGGCGGAGGTGTCGCACTCCCGTCACCGTGCGATGGCTCTCATTTGCAACGCTGAACGGCTTTACGCAGCTCTGAGAGGGGAACGCCGGCGCGCCGCTGTCACCGGGAAAAACCCCCCGCTGCCGGATCTAGAGATAAGCACGCGCAGATGCCTCTTAGCATCGAAGCTAACCTTCAAAATCCATCAGGTGCAGCGTTCCTTGTGATGCTGATGACACTGGATTATTTTTAACAGAACAAAATAGCAAAAAAACCCCAAAAAATCCATGCTAACTTTCCGCGCAGAAGCTAACTGACGTAGCCCCTCTGTGGGCGGAGTCTGCACCCACACCTACATCCTCCTGCCTGACCTCAAGTTAAGGCTACCTTTCCACAAAGAGCAGAGATCCTTCGTTTTGAGTGCCGGAGTTTGCAGATTCCCTTAAATCCGTGAACTCCGGCAGCGGGAGGCCACAGATTTCGTTTGCATCGCTGCTCCCCAAAGTCGGTCAACACAAATCAGCGCCTTCCGGAACAGTAAGCAAAGGTGAGCACCTCCGCCGTCTCGGGGGTGAAGGCGCCGCTTCTGTGACTCGGCGGGAAATGTGCCGACACCAGCGGTTTTTCCCAGCCTGCGGCGGGTAAACAGGAGCAGCCGCCCTCGGTGTTCCCGCTGTTCCCGTAAGCCTTAATGAGACAAACACACACACCGAGGCTGCAGATATGCAGAGTTGGGAGAGAAGCAGCTCGAGCCGAGGCCCAAACATCACGACTTCCAGGCAGCAATTCCCAGAGGTCCCAGTTCCCATCCCGACCTGTCAGGTGCTGTCAGGGGGAACAAGAGGCGCCAAAAAAACCCACTTCAACCTCATTTCCCTCTGCTCGGACCGCTGGAAACTCTCATCAACGGCGGAGGGACACATTCTTCTGTCCCGTTACCCAAAAAGTCCCGTTAGCGCGCTGCTAGGACGCCAGGAAAGCAGCCAGGTTCTCTGCTTTCCCAAACCGGATCATCGCGTCAAAGTTTTAGCCTCTTTCTTTCGGACACGATTCAAAGTCAAAAGAGTTCTTTAAATCCAGCAATAGTTTAGTTTTATGGTCCTGCTGCGTTTATAGTTCCTGCGCAGCAGCAGAGCGACGCTCGGACGCCCACAGCCCAGCCCAGACTCCCCCGGGAACCACTTCCTGGTTAGAGCCGCACCAACAGGAAGCACGGCTCTTTCACAAGACAAGCACCATCTAGCTAGTCCCTCTGCAGGCCCCGAAACAGGCGGAGGAACACAGGCGGAGGAGGCGTGAGAGGGCCTGTTTACTCTACTTTTTCATGCCAAAACTTTGATATTTTCATGCAAATGTTGGATATTTGGACGGCGACAAAGAGGAAAGTCAGACTAATTAAGCAGCGACCGTCAGAGTCCAAGCGTGAAAGTCAGAAAACACTTCTCCAAATTTGACGCGTGGAGAAAACACGGGGGTGTTTTGTTGACGCGTCAGCCGGGAGGGCGGCGCCCATCAAAGCGGCCCCGCTTGTCACAAGATCCGCTAATAATACTCCGAGTCGGAACTTACCTTTGACAGTTTTGGGAAGTCTCGGAGAGGAGTGGATGCGAAGCTGTTGCCAGTGGCCAGAGCGTGCACGTGAGCGGCGAGTGGAAGCTCTCCAGCGCGGCTTATCTCCCCGTGTAATGAAATAGCATCTGCTGAAGGCGCCGCGGCCGGCGGGCACGCCGACACGTCTGCAGACAAGCGACGGAGGAGAAGCAGCTCGTTAGCTTTCAAAGGAAGAGCTGAACAGGAAGTTAATGAAAAGAAGGAAACAGATTCAGGTTTCAGAGCCGCTTTAATATTCAACACGCGCTCGTGTCGCCGTCGAAGCCGCACGACTAACTTTAATGAGGCGGCTGAGCAGGAAATCTGCACTTTGATGAGTTAAAACGAGGAAAAACATGTAAAAGTGCTTCTCAGCCGCTCAACAGTCAGAGAAAGCACCAGAACCAGGCTGGCAGAGCCCAGGACGCAGCCTCACCTGCAGCGTCCGGAAGCCTCCAGGCCTCGGGCGGAGGAGCGGAGACGCTGCACGTGGGAGGAGGATCCGGGAGGGAGTCCTGAACTCACCGGTGGGCTGAGTGGCTGTGCCGGCTGGCTGTGTGCAGGCTGCCACGCGGCAATCAGGCCTGACGGAGTCCAGGTGGGGCTGCTTGCCCAGGCTGCTGCTGCTCCAGGGCCAGGGAAGCAGCCTGGGCCTCCAGACCTGCCGCACCTGCACGGGAACCACTGGGTGGATGGATGGATGGATGGATGGAGGATTATTTCATCATTGTTTATTACCCAAACCGCCACCTCCCAACAGCGCCCCCTTCAGCCTGTAGTGTGAATTACACCCAACAGTACCATTTGCTCCAGGGTGTGGGCGTAACCCTAGCAACCAGGTTCCTTTCTTCGCACCCTGTTCAAGCAGGCCGTCACGTTTGCGGACTTCCCACCAACTTCCCTTTGTCCTGCAACTTCTTGCCCCGTCTCTCTTTAACGAGGACCAGGCGTGCACGGAATGGAAGAATGTTCTGTCCTTCACACTGTCTGATTTGCGTAGGAAGGGCGCGCACGTCTAATCCCAACGACGGCGCTGGAAATCTTGGCTCGCTTTCAGAGGCTAGATTGGTCCTGCCCCGACGACCTTCCCTGGGAGAAGGCGGAAAGTTTACCTGCTCGATATGTCACAGGCGGGGCGAGCTGAGGAGGAGAACAAGGATGGAGTGATTAAATAGGCCGCGTCCGCCGCCGCCGATGTCAGGAGGAGCGCCGCTCGGCTTGAGCGATGAGATCATCGGAAATTGTATCAGGGTGAAACGCTCTTTTCCTGGACGCATGCGGTTTTTAGGAATCGACAGAAGGGTTTTGTGGAGCACTAAGTCAAGGGAAATGGATTTAAAGAGGTCAGGTGACAGGCTAGCCTAGCCTAGCCTAGCTTAGCTTAGCCTAGCCCAACGGTATCATTCTGAGAGAAGCTGCGGCTTCACTGACGCCAATAACAGCTAAACCAGCAAACGCACATTTCCTAAATTAGCCTCACAGGAAGTTGAAACAAAGTGTTAAAACGGGGTTAACTGAATCGTGAGTTTGAACATGACTGCTTTAATTGTGTTTTTACCACCTGGAATAAGACGTGGGCACAGTTTTGTCCAGTAAATCTAACTTTTGCCACATTTTAATAAGAACTGTTAGCAACACGCTATAGGAATAGCCCCTGAGCGATGCTAGCTGACTTTCTCAAGCTAAGGTGGAGTGAAACCGGAACCGCGACGTTCCAGCGCCCGCGGACGGGCTCCGTGTCGCTGTGAGCCGCTGCTACGCTACGCTAGCCTGTAAGCGCGCGCTGGTGTTTACGGAATTCCTGCCAGTCGAGCTCTTTAAAAGGCGCCCGGCCGATCGCCGTGGAGCCGCACGAGACCAAGCATGCGTCAGCCTGGTTTGGGGCTGCTGGCACTTTTGATCCGTTGCTCAAGGGCACTGCGGGGCAGATGTTTCCCAGACACCAGAATTTGATCACAGCCCCCCAATTAAGCAGCGCACTTCCTACTTCTCACATTTGTGATTTCAACAGGCAGCGGAGGAACCGGGACGGTCGCAGGATGTCATTAGCCTAATGGACGGGAGCGCCGCATGGCAGGAATGAGTGATTGCATTATGGAGCCATTTGCCGCCGACCGTATCCTGACATAAATAGTGCAAACAAACAATAACTGTCCCCCTGCCCGCTGGACTGGACTGTGATGGTTCCTTCTGTCATACACGAGTTCACGCCGGGGTCTGAGAGCGGGAGAGGAGCCCGCGTCTGCCCTGCCGCCGGAGCCAGCGGGTGGGGCGGAGGCTAAGTAGCTGGGAACTGGATTAAGACGCGACTCCGCCGTCCGGCAGGACCACTCTGCGAGGAATACAAGCAGATAAGAGGGGAGAGGGGGGAGGGGGAGAACAGACCCAGAGCTTCTCCTTCTTTCCGAGCCATCTCGTCCGGAACGCTTGAATGGAGCCTTTATGAAGGCTAGATCCAGCTAGCAGCAGACAGTTTAAATAAGAATACTGTTGCTGCCGGGCTGCAAACCGGAGGTTTGGTCCAAAGAGCGTAATCTCCTCTAAAGATATTCCAACATAAAAGCTTGAGAAGCAGAAATAACTGGGATTAAACTGCTCCCAACTCTGAAATCACCTCATCTAAAGAGGTCGCAGGCAAATAAAAGCCTCAGCCGGGCGGATCTGGCGGCGGCGTTTGCATCTGAAGTCCTTTTGTAATTCAGGTCTTGTGCTACATGGCAGTCCTTGATGTACTTAATCCAGTCTAACAGACTGCAAATGACCCATTTGTGTGAAGGAAATAAGCATATTTGATTTGTCAGTATTTTCAATGAAGTCATTAAGCACTGAAGTCACAGCAATTATGCTAATTGCTATTGATGTTACCCCGTGATTGCCAAATAATAACCAATGATACGCCGCTCCCGTCATCACATTTGCATGCCGCTCGTTAGCGTCGTGACGCGGGGCAGATCCCGATCCACTTTTGCCATCTGCACCCCCGTTCTGCGGGGGGCCGTCACGGGTTTGGCAGAAAGAGCGCCGCTGCTGCCTCGTCACATCCAGGCGCCACGCTCCATCTCCCTCTCTCCATCTTCCCGTCTTGGTCGGGGGACGCGCAGAAAACATCCGTCTGCATCCGGAGCTGTCCCCGCGGTCTCGCCGGAGATTCCCAGCCCCCACCGGGGCCGCGGGAGGCAAGCAACAGTGGCTACATCAAAGCTACAGCTAACCTATGGGTAAAGCATCAAATGACAATTACCCATCAACACAATCCACACAAGCACACGCGTCGTGGGCACGGAAACGCAGAATTCTTTCAAGTTTTCTTTTTCCCTCACTCTAATTAATGTGCCACGTCTTGGGCGCACTTGAGGTAATTAACATTGTTTTTGCCGGCAACACACAGCAGATGGTGATTGAAAATAGAGAGATGAGTCGCTCAATCAACCACCATTTGTCTGGAGCCATTAATTATCCTGCAAAGAATATGTTCAGTCCCAAAGTTGAGAGTTGGGGGGGAGAAGAAGAATACTGTCCGTCTGTTCCTCATAACGCTTTAACAGCGGAAACTAGAGCGCCGAACCGCAACATTGTGATTTTTAAGGCGCGGCCGTTATCTCCTAGCATAAGGTGGCGGACGACCAGTCTGGTGGAAGTCTGGTGGTAACAACCCGCTCGCCTGTCCCGGCCCGGCCCTGTCTCGTCGAGACGCTTGTGGCGTCGGAGAAACGCGACGCGTTGGCTTCCGAGGCAACACGAAAGGTCCATCAGCGCTCAGAAGGAGGGTTAGCCAATGCTCAGGTTAGGGGCTAGCCGCTCGCCCCAGGCTCTGGGCCTCAGGTGCAGCTCGTCGCATCGGGACGGACGCTAAATGACCTGCTCGGTGAGCTACCGCTCCTTCGGCTGCAGGGTAACTAACATCACGGGGGCGGGGCTTCTGATCCGTCAAAGCCCCCATTGGAGTGTCCACAGAGGGCGACTCTTGCCTGTAAGAGCCTTCCTGTCATGTGACCGCTCTGGAGGAAGTGCGAGTGACTCATCCCTGGTTTGTCGGCGCTCTGGAAGAAACGCCTCCGGTTATCGGTCACCACACCCTGACGTCTCAAGATCTGACCTCCCCCCCTTCAGCTCCCGATCAGTCCGGTTGGCGTTGCCTCACGAGCACGCGGGCGGCGAGATCTGCCCGGCAACCCGTTAGCAGCAGACATCCAGCTCACCCGGAGCTCTCTAAAAATAAAAAGCAAAGGTGAGGCGCGGGACAGAGCGAGCACAGACGAGCGTTTGGGGACTGGAGCGCAGAGGAAGCTGGAAGGGACACTGGAGGCAACGTCTCCGCAGCGCGCTTGATGTTGTTCTGTTTGCCGCATAACTGAAATAGAAGCCTCGTCTGCAAGATCGTTTGTTCTGGTCTGATTCTGACGGGAAATTTGCACTCTTGACGCATTCCTCGCCACGCTGAGAATTAAAAAAGTACTTGGCGGCGAATTACCAGTAGGATTGCTCGTGTTCCACCCCACGGGCTTTAATTAACTACTCCCAGAGAGTCTAATCGTATTATCAGAGACGCCCTAACCTGCTTACATGATACCGAGACAGGCGCTCGGAAGGAGCTGCCAAAAACGTGCCGGGCTTTTCATTTCCCGGTCTCGCGCGCTCTCGTCACACAGACGGAAACACAGGCTGAACAGCGAGGGCCACTTTCGGGGCTTGGACGGCGTCGGATGCGGCAGCCTCAGCGCGAGATGCCAAATAAAATCGGGGAGGACACATCTCAGCCGTGGCGTGGCGGGGCTCGTCCCCGCGGAGAGCCCGGCCCCATCAAACCCCATTATTTCCAAGGCTAGCACTTACTTCCAAATGGAGTAGAGATAGCTGCTTATCTACTGGTTAATAATAAAAAAGACACATCACCGATAGAAAAAAAGAGAAAAGAGCCATTCTATCATGATGGAAAGAGAGAGATGGCAGAGGAAAAAGCCGAGGGGGAGCTGAGAGAGATTTCCAGGGACAGTTTCATTCTGTGGAAAGGGCAAGCAGAGGGAGACCTCCCGCTGTAATGCAGCAGCCGAGCTGAAATGAAAGGCAGCCGCTCTCTTCTCGGGGGCTAAACAGCGGCCTTAATAAAAAACACAATCAGACCCCCAACCTTAAAGTTTAATGCACATTCTTCCCATATTTCTCTCCTCACCGGCGAGGGGGAAAAAAAACGGCGGAGGCTCCCGGTGCGATCCGAGTTCCGGGGCCAAGACGTGAGGTAAAGGCGGGAGGGGGGCGCTGAGGGGCCGGGGGGGTTGTTTTAATCATTATGAAGCCCATTGAATATCAAGCACACCATCAACTCTCTGGCTCTCAATCGCGTTAATGAAATTGTTCCCCCAACTTTTTAATTAACTTTGCAGACTTGCTGTGGCGTGGAGTCGAGCCGCGGACGCAGACGAGACTCTGCTCTGCCAGGTGACGGGAATTTCAAAGAGGGGAAGTTGCTCGGCGCCAGGAGACCACGCCCCCGCTGGGGCTAAACGACGGAAACGACGACCGCCGACATAAACGGGGTCCACATGCCACGATGCATTAAAAAAAAAACGTGCTGCGTTAGCAACTGAGGCGTGGTACCTGGGGTTTCCTGGCTCCCACCACTAGAGGGCGAAGGAGCTGGTTTGGACTGGATGGCGCTAGCCTTTAGCCTGGCCTAAAAGCAGCTGAAAAAGACAGCACGGATGTGTGTAGGACTACGAGCAGGCAAGGACTACGAGCAGGCAGACAACAAGGACTACGAGCAGGCAGACAACAAGGACTACGAGCAGGCAGACAACGACTACGAGCAGGCGAACGACGACTACAAGCAGGCAGACGACAAGGACTACGAGCAGGCAGACAACAAGGACTACGAGCAGGCAGACGACTACGAGCAGGCAGACAACAAGGACTACGAGCAGGCAGACGACGACTACGAGCAGGCAGACGACGACTACGAGCAGGCAGACAACAAGGACGACGAGCAGGGGCTAACGGCTAGCGATCACGAAGCTTTATCCAGAGGGATCCCAACTGTCAGCGTGGAGCTTTGGCGGACAAACGCTGAATTCTGGCTGAAGGATTTCTGCCGGCTAGCTTTCAGCGACAGCATCGATCCCGAGCGTTCCTCGGTGATGGCTGAACGTGGCACGGCGGTCCTCGACGGAGGGACACTGGTCACAGGGATGGGGGGAGACACTAGGGAAATAAAGACGGTTCTTTGCTCTCTCTTTTTCAAACACATTTCCCTTTATTGGCATGGTGAGGCTGATGAGAATTGCACATAAAAAAATGAAGTTCACAAGAAAGTCGTACAATAGGTAGAATCACAAAGGCATTGGTAAGGACTTGGCAGAAGGCAACGTGGATAGGACACAAACAGAGACACCCCCACCCCCACTCCACAAACACCCGCAGAAATCACACACACACACACACACACGTTTGTTCGTACACATTTTGTCCTTCCAAAAGAAACATGATTACCCGACAAACGCTGACGCGGTGCCCTCGACCGGACATGAAAGAGTCGGCCACGGTTGAAATCTGAACCAGGAGGATTTGGAATATATTGCTACTCTAGGCAATTTACAAAGCTTTGTTTTTCTTCGTTATTATCATTATTACAAGGATTAAAGCCACATCTATCAAACGGGACACGACACCATTACCCAAACGCTATACCAACAGCAAAAAAACCAAACAATGTTAAAAGACGGGCACAGTTTTTTTTTCTTCTGTAATATTTTTCTCCTTCCTTTCATCTTCCTTTGATCTTTTCTGGGTTCTTCTCGTCCGTTCTGTCGGAACGCTAACCCCAGTCTGCCAGTCACAGTAACGACGTTAAAGGGAGGAGCAGGAGGCGGGTGGGATGGAGTCGACCTAGCAACCAGCGGCTGGGTAATGGGTCGAGTCCAAAAACACACGACAGTAGGAGCTAAAATACAACTCTGAAAAATAATTTATTGCTTTTTATATATTTTCCCTTCATTTATATTATCATTAATCATCTCGTAATTATTGTGAATGAGAGCATCATATATATATATATTTTTTTATATTTATATTTTACATCAAATACAAGGTCTTTTAAAAAATTCAGGAAAAGGAAATTGTAAACTTTAGTTTGGCGTTCACATAATCAAGCGTGAGTGATGCGTTTCCTGTGGTTCCAACAAAAGAAAACCTGCTAAATTATTGCTTCATGTTCGGCCTGGAGACGGAAACGGCGGGAGTGATGCGCTGATTGTTCCGGAAAGGCAGAAAAGGTCACCCAACTGTCGTCGTTCACCCTGTCTCGTGATTGGTGAGATAACAAAAACAAAACAAAACAAACCTGGATAACTTAGCTGGGGCCCCCACGAGGTATGTAAAAATGAGAGCCCATAAATAGTCTTGATTGAAATATTAAAATAAATAGATAAATATGCTTTGTTTTGCTGATTAAAAAGATTAAAATGCACCATTTCACTGATTCAAACCTTACAAAGAAATAAAATCAAACTTAATTACACACAAGTAACATTTTACAAGAAGGATGCGTTAATTCACAGTAGTTAGCGTCAACAGTCGCTAATCGCTGCTTATTACTGCTTGTTACTACACCCTTGTCGTATGGAGTTACTCGTGAACGTCGTTTATGTACACAAATTCATTTAGAAATAATTAATAAAAATGCCTTCCTGTTTTTTTTTTTCTTTTTACAATCATGAAAAACGTTAAAAACGCATTTTACATCGGTCGTATAAGCAAAAAACACTGATTGAGAAACTTTATAAACAGATAAAACTATACATGGCTGAGTGTCCCCGCCCCTCCCCCAACAAAATAACTTAAAAAAAACCCCACGTTTGTTCACGCGCTCCCTCCAAACCAGTCAGACGCATCTTTTTTTCTCATTTTAACAATCATGTCTCGGAAACATCAACGTTTACAGTATCGTTGTTACTACAGATCGACATTCGGATTTAAGAAATCTTCTCCGTGTTTTAAAAAAAGGCTGCATTTTACAGTGCATAGCTGTAACAAATAAAGATATTCCCTATGTACAGAAAACAAAAATAATCTTCTTCTATAGGATTTGTAAATACGCGGCTACATTTCTCCGTAAAATGTAGACGATAACTTCGCCTTGACAGTTTCCTGTTCTGTAACGCAGGAACCCAACAAACGCAAGAAAATCGACGGCAAAAACAAACAAAAGCAACCGCCGAATCTGGCTGAACAGGCTGCATGTCTTCACCCCCAGAGACTTCTGGGAGTTGTAGTGCTTGAAGAGAAACAAAGAGGTGGTCACCGGTTCCGGTTCTTCGGCCACCCGTGCTCGTACAGCAGAGAGCGCACGGAAAGGCGGTGCGGCGGCGTCTGAGGCTCGGCGTTTCGGTTTGTTTTTCACTCCCACAGCGTCTCTTGCTCAGCTCTTCAGCAGCTTTTGATCATGTAAACTTCATTTTTAGGGACGTACACGGACAGACGTTCCTTCAGACTCCGCCCTGCGTGGCGTGTGAAAAGCTTGGCGGCGAGCGGACGGCGGTGAGGTATGGCGAGGTCCTCTGGGCGGCGGTTACCTGCGGAGGCTGCGCTGGGCCTCCCGCAGCAAGCTGTCGAAGTCCAGGCAGCCGTACTTGCTCTTGGTGGAGGCCGGATCAAAGTCGTCCGAGTGGGAGTCTGAAAGTGGCGGGAAAAGAACGGCGCTCAGGTGAGTACGCGTTTTTAGCCTGCTGTCACCGCATTTTGGTTTTTCTCCGGAACTTTTCCGACTTCGAAACGTTACCAATTCGTCAACCCGACTAGCTTCCGTCCTCACGTGGCTACGACCCCGCCCTGGAGCTCAGTCCTCACAGTCAAATTTATCGCAAATAGCGCCGTCGCTAGCTGCGTTCCTGCCGAGTTCCTATCGGCCGGTTATGAAAAGCTCTGTCCGAGGCCGCTCGTCCCTCCTGTGCTCCGTTTTTCCCGATCAGCCCGATAAAAGCTAATCTCGGCCTTATCTCTGACAGCAGACAGCTTCACAAATGGAAGTCCCCCAAAGGGCCCAGCGGCCCTCTCCGCAGGCCTGGGAGAAATGGCTACGACCACGGCGGCTGGGCGGCGACACGCCGCGCACCTTGAGGGATGAGAAAAAGCCCCGACGCTCCACTTAGAACTAATGGCCGGCGACTCGGCGAGGAAGAAGATTGAGAAGATGGTTGAGATTGAGCGGGATTAGCAGATTATTGCCGTCGGTGTCCTCGAGCGGCGGCGGAATGGAGGCGTTTGATCAGTCGACGCGGCCGCGGCGTCCACGTCAAGGCTGCGGAATGAGCTGCGTGTCCGTTTGTCACCGCGCCGCCGCTTCAGCAGCTGACGGCGTCAAACGTGAGCTTGGAGAATCTAAAGTAACCACGGCGGCGGTTTCCGGGGAGACGAACCTCCTTCATTCCCGACCTGGATCGACGGAGATTTGACCGATAAATATCCGCTTATTGTTTAGCTCCGCCCACGGTGTAAATGCAAACAGCTGGCAGCAGATGGCGTCGCTCAGGAGGAGGGGCGGGAGACTAACCTTCCTCCCACCTTCCTCTTCGTCGCCTTCCCTCCCTCCGCTTCCTCCCTCGCTCGCACGGACGACGAACACAAAGCCGACTACGAGTTGATCTGAGGGGGCGGGGCCTGCCCCTCCTCCGCTTCCTCCGGTTAACAGGAAGGAGATGCTATTTCTGTCCTGACCGCGGGGCGACCTTTGAACTCCGCTTGCTCCCACAGCTGCAACCAGCTGACGGACGCACTGGGAGCTGCGGGAATTCCGAGCGCCTCTTCTGACCTGGAAGCATCACTCGGGGCCTTTTCCTTTCCTTTCCCTCTTTCTCGCGCTCTGATTACTCCCTCCCCTCAGCCAGCTGACGGCGGGAGGCTGATGGCGGCGCCCGCCGGCGGCGTTCGCTTACCCAAGTCTGTGTAATGCGATTTGCAGAACTGCTTTTGTCCGCCGAAGCACAGCTCGAACTGAGGCTCGTCCGAGCGGCGTAAGGTGTGTCCGTTCTCCAGGGCGGCGAAGGCGTCGCAGGTGTAGCGGTACGTGATGAAGCCAAAGTTGTCCCTGGTGGTGCAGAGCGACAACAGCAGCTGGTCAGAACTGGGGCGGGTTCATGAGCGGCTCTGGAAGGCTGGCCGGAACCACTCAGGGTTCTGGGGCTCGCAGGGTCGCTCCAGGGACCCCCTCCATCCCCCAACCTCCATCCCCAACAAGTCAAAAGAAAGTTTTCCAGACACGGAGAACTCGTTAGGGTTCCGCCGAGGACCCCCCCCCCCGCCCACCTTGACCTTTGACCGGGGAGCAGGAGCAGCCTTACCCGTCGTCCCTCAGGTTCACCGCACATTCTTCGATCTCGCCAAAGACTTCAAAGCGGCGCTTCAGCTCCGTGCGCGTGCAGTCGGACCGCAGTCGGCCCACGTACACGACCCGTCTCTCCTCCTGCTCGTTAGGAGAGAAGACAGACATAAAAGCCAGAGATTAAAGGTGGAAGTCTGTTGTTTCTCATCAGCGAGTCTTAATGAAAAGGTCCTGATCGCGCCGCTTCCTTCCGGAGACCCTTTTCTGTCTCCGCCCGCCGTTCCCTCTCTGATTGGTTCAGCTTGTTTCCCCTTATCTGATAAGGTTGCCAGTGGAGCGCCCGCCGTCTGCCTCGCCAACGCAGCTCCTCCCTCCCCACTCATCAGCCGGAGCGATTTTTATCAAATGATGTCTAAGTTTGGGGGCTTCTGCTAAAAATAAAAGTGACGCAGAGACGCAGACGGACATCGGCAACAAAAGTCTTTTCAACCTTCAAACACGGCCGCTCCCTTCTCCCAGTACCGGGATATTCATGTCCTGTCGAGGCGGCGAGCCACGGGGCGGTTCCAGAACCTCAGAGGACGTCGGGGTCATCGCCGTATAATTCCAGAACAAAAGTGCGGCGGGCAGCAATTACAGCTTTTGAGTAATTTAATTGCATCTGCTAATCATATAACAGAGAGAAGGCCCGGAGCTAAAGTGCTACGCCGTTATTTATTTATTGGCTCGCTGGTTTGCCGTGAGCGGAGGGAGTCCGCCGAGGCCTGCCGGAGCCTTCGGAGCGCGCTGGTGAATCAGTAGCCCGCCGCTAAACTTTGACTGGCTGTTTTCGCAGAAACAGCAACGCGTGGAAAAGCTGCGCACGTGAACGCAGACGAGCAAAACGCGCAAAATCGTCAGGAGCGTTCAAAGAACAAGCTGACGACTGCGTCCTTTTCTCTGGTGCTGGTGGTGGAGCGCCAACGCGTCTGCTGGAGCCGCTTCAGCTGCTGACAGCTGATAAACCGCCGGCCTTGGCGTGACGGCGCCCCGAGGGCGGGAGACAGACGCACGGACAGGACGGGAGGACGCGCGTCTGACAGCTCGAGCTGCTGCTAATTGTTTGTCTTTCGGAGGAGAAATGCATTCACGCCGAGTCAGGTTTGCGCCGCTGCATCATTAAATGCGCCCGTTATCAGCGGGCGGCGCCCGCGTTCCCTCCCGGCTGGAAGCCGCCGGTAATTTCACACTGAGACGCGAGACTGATGAAATTTGGGAGCGCGTGCGGCACGGGGTCCTTTCCCTTTGTCTTTTGCACCTCGCCGTCTTCCGCCGTCTTGCGCTATTTTGGCGTTTCGGCCCGTGGTGAGACTAGTGATGGAGACGAAGGGGGCGGGGCCTGTCGCCCGACTCAATCGGAAGACGCTGGCGCCGAGTAATGAATTCATTTGCGATATCTAAATAACTCATAACAAATCATCTCCGCAACGCCGCCAGGATAGCGCGCGACAGCTTTGCTAACTTTAGCACCTCGGCGTCACGTGCTCTGCTATCGGCGTTAGCAAGACGCGCGGCGAGCTGTTTAGCCATTCATAGGCTGATAAAGGGATCGTTAACGGACGCACGTGCGGATCAGTTCCTCTGAGTTGCACAACCGCGCTAGCATTTATGGCAGACATTAAACCAAAGACAGTAAAGTCCCACAGCGAATCAGAAGCTCTGACTATCGGAGGTGATTAGCAACGTGGCGATAATCAAAGCCCGGCCAGGTGATGGATGGCTTTGGTGATGTAATAACCCAGGTGAGCAGCGTTGCACGTCCGGGACTCACTATTGCTTTTTGCCGTTGCTTCTCCCGCTGCTCGGCCCTCTCGGACTCGCGCTTCTCGTAGTCCCGGCGGTGCTCCTCCCTCCTCAGCCTCTCGTGCTGGTACTCCTCATAACTGTCATACCTGCGCGGGAAAGCAAACACGCTGTCATCGCCGTCCTCGCCGTCCTCGCCCGTCCTCTAAATTCGCCCGTCCCGTTGACGCCTATGAATAAGAAAATAGCCGGCAGTCACCAAGGACTCGGCCCAATGTCGCTGAGAGCAGCCAGTAAAGAGACATGTTAATAAGATGTCTCTTCGCCGCCTCTATGATTGCGGCGCCCGCTGGAGAGGCCCGCGGGAGCGCCGGCGAGCGGCGCGGTCGGGGAGCGGGCCAGCTGCAGCTGTCAGCACTACTTCACATGTCATTACTTTCTGCTTAGTTAGGGCTTCATCAAGAGGGAAAGTGCAACTTTCTCCTCCCCCCCGCCACTGACGCAGACTTCCAGAGACGTGTCTGCTCCGTCTCGCACTGCTGGCGGCGACTCCGGGCTTGTCTGCCGCCATTAGCGCCGGCGAATGCCAAATCAGCGCGGCTCTCTGCATACGAAACGCTCCCGTCTGCAGAGGCACTTAGCGGAATCAGTGTCACTACAGGAACGCCAGCGCCGCCGCTGAGCGCGCATCAGCGGGCATCAGCGTGCTGGAGGATCACGTCCCCGCTAGTCTGCTAAAGCGCCATCACCTTGGCCTGCGGCTGAGAGGAGAGCGAGGCCGAGGGCGGGGGCGGGGGCTCTTCTGGGTCCTGGAACGGAAAGTGCTGGAGTCCGTGCTGTGTCGAGACCTGCGGGACGAGAAGGAGAAAGTAAGGAAAAGCATTCTGGAAGGCGTCTGAAAGCTTCCAGGAAGACCCTGGCACGCTTGCTGTCAGCGCCTTTATTCCTGCCACGCCTTCGCCTCTGGGACACCTCATCTGTTCTGGGCTTCAGCGGCCAATTTAACTCTGCTGTTCCCTGACTTAGAAGTCCGGAACTGGGTTAATTCCAGATAAAAGAATTCCACAACTTTGCTGCTGGCGCCATCTATGTTGCATGAGGCCCCGGTCGATACGCTCCGCTCCGCTCCGGTGGCTCGCCTGTGGAGCTTGTACACCTGCACACCTTCAGCTCCCCGACCTTTCATTATTGAAGAGCTGCTGAAGAAGCCCTGAATTATGGAGGCGGAGGTGTTTGGGGAAGCGGACGGAAGGAAAGAAGCGCCGGTTTGGAAAGACGGAGGATGCGCCACGGTCCGGCCGGGTTTGGAGAATCCTTCCGTGGAAGTTCTAACGGCCAAACAGAAGGAGCTTCGTGTTGGGCTGCTAACGGCCTTTAGCTAGTACACGGGAGCGCGTGTCGCCGTCACACTGGGATGTCCCGAGTGTGGCTGTGGAATCCGTAAGCATAAAGAGGCGCCCTGGCAGAAGGAAGGCCTCCCAGTGGCTCCGAGGAGCAAACTGACCTTTAGGTAATCGGAACAAACGGAGCCGCCTCCGCTCAGGGAAGCTGCTCCTGACAAACACAATCCCACCCGGAGACCGCAGCTCCGTCCTTCCGCCCACCAGGAAGAAAAACCCACCCAGCAGCAGCAGCAGCAAGGAGGCCCTCAGCTCTGATCAAAGGGAAGTATGGGAAGTGTAGTCCTCGCGCAGCGCCGAGACGACGGCAGCTACAGGTCGTCCCCGCAGCCTGGAGAGCCCCTTCATCTGCGGGACGTGAAAGAGGGCGCTAAAAACAACAGCTGCCACTTAAAACCACGTCCCCCACATCAAAGACACATAAGGAAGACGCCAGGGGAGGAGACGCTGAGATGAGAAATCCCAACCACAATCAAAGTCCGCAACGTCCCTTTTGTTGGCGGCGACACGGCGTTTGTGCTGAAGACGTGTTCGAGTTGCGTGGACTCGCTTTCGCCTCCCTTCGCTCCTTAAATCTCTGGGCAAAATTAGCCCTGGGTTTTGTTCAGGCAAGGAAAAGACGGGCGGGGGGTCACGACCCCACGCCAGGAGCCTCCGGGGCCTCGCCGGCGCCGCGAGCGCAGCTGCGGAGCGATCAGGCCCGTTTCACCCGCCTCGGCCTCATCCCCCGCCGTGGCCGAGCCCCCAGTTAACCTCGCGGGTGGGCGGCGACTAAAGTTCAAGCAGAGGAGGAAGAATTGGACAGCTTACCAAGAGGAGGGGCGTCTGTCAGGTGAAGCAGAGAGGGAGCGCCTCCGATGGTGCGAGGAGGAGCTGCGGGAGCGGGAGCGGGAGCCGCCGCTGCTCCAGCAGAACGGCCTGCTGGGCGAGAGGAGCAGGGAGGAAGGCGGGGAGACGGAGCCTCGCGAAGGGGAGCAGCTGGAGGGTGGGGAGCAGGAGGGAGAGCCTGGGGGGCAGTCAAAGAGTAGGTCCAGGGGGGTGCCCTCCCACGGGTAGAGCAAGCGGCCCTCGCGGCCCTGGGCCAGCTCCAGCTCTTCGTGGAAGGGCAGGAAGCCTGGACGCAGGTAGCTGGAGCCAGGCAGCCGGTGGGGGTAGTAGCTGTCCTCGCCCTGCTGGAGGGGCTGGGCGCCGGCGGGCTCCCTCCCCTGGCTGGCCTGGCTGTAGAGGGCCTGCAAAGGGGGGCCAAAGTGCTTATTGAGTTCTGCTCGGATCTCATTGTCTCGCAGGAGCTTCCGGCCGGCGGCAGAAGGTTGCTGCTGGTCCTCAGCACCGGCGGCCTCTTGGGCCGGGCTCCGGGGGGGCCCGGACCCCTGCGCGGGGGCTGCTCTTCCGGAGGGACCAGAAGGAGCTTTCGGTGAGGGTGAAGATGAGGAGGAGGAGGAGGAGGAGGAGGAGGAAGAGGACGGCGGCATGGCCAAGTCTTTACATTCCACATGCCCGTCCTCCACTCGGCCCACAGTCGGTGCAGCCGTAGCCATGGTAACAGTGTCAGCGCCGCTGTCCTTTCTAGCTGATGCCTGGCAATAGTCGTGGTCACTGTGGCGGCGGGACGCCGCCCGCTTGCTGCTGCGGTGCTCCTGGGGGCCGTCCCCGGCCGCGTGCTGGGTGCTGAGAGAAGGTAGGGCGGCGGAAGCTTTGCTCAGCTGGGCATAGAGCTCAGTCTGTTCCGGACCCTTCCTAATGGGGCCCCCGTCTGCCGGGGCCGGGGGGGCGGGGCCCGGCTCGCTCAGCCTGGCTCGCTTGCACGCTGAGGCTGAGGAGGAACATGAAGACGACTTGGTTGTGAGCGATGCTTTGAAAGGGTTCTCTTGACTGGCTTTGTGTGGGGGCGTGGTCGGCGGCGTCAAACCTGCAGAGGGAGGAGACGGCACAAGTTGGTGGAAGTCATAAACGGAGATGGAATCACAACCCCCCCCCGCCCGCCCCCCCGTAAACTGCTGGGCCGGTTTATGGAGGGCGGATCCAGATCGGTGCCTGATTAAAACTGCGGCGTTCTGATGCTGATCCGGCTTTTATTGCAGCCCTGACAGCTTCATGTAACGCTCGGGCTAGCTGAAGATGGCGGCGCTCTAACATGGAGTCGCCGCCATCTCCTTCCTGTCTGACCTTGGATGGAGCCTCTTCCGCTGGGATCCGGCCAGTTCATCTGAGGCGCGGACGCACCCCTCGCTCCTGATTTTTAGGGAATCTTGCTGGCGACTCCCTTTCTCGTGACGCGAAGCGCCACCAAACAGGGCGCCGCCTGCCTCCGACGGCGTGCCCTGGCTGCCCGTAACCCCTTCGCCACCCCCGCCGCGCACATCCTACAGATTTACGAGCAGACAGATGGCAGTTATATGGGAAGTCCTGAGATGAGCCCGCTTTATAGCATTGTTAATGCACTCGCGCAAACAGCCGCCGCCATTATTCTCTCTCTCGCCTCAGTCCGCTCCTGCTGCCTCCCTGTCTTCTCCGGATCAATCGCTACTCCTCCTGCTTCTTCGCACCCGATCCCATTTGTGTGCCACGGCAACTGCATCGCCGCTCCACAACACCTACGCGCTCTTCTGATTCTTTGCCTTTCGTGTAACGCGTATCGCTCCTCTCTCGCCTGCTGAATCGCAGCAAATTATAGCTATTTGTGTTAAACCCAGATCGGGTATTAAGAGCGCAGACAAGGAAGAAAGCTTAGCGAATCGAGCGCGCAAGCCTGAAATCTAAACACGCAATTTCCTGAAAACAAGAGTGCAGGTTTGTTGTCAACCCTGCTTGAGAGAGCAAAGATCCGGCCTGAAATGTGAGAGTTGTCAAGATTATCCGGCGGTATCAATAACGTAGGCAGCGCGGGAGGTTTCCGAGCATTAAATATCAATGTTGTTGCACCGTTTGCAGCATTTCTGAGCTCTGCTATAGAACCTGCGGGGTTAGGGGGTCGAAACAAAGTCGCCCCTTCAGCTTCGCCTGGAAGAACCGGCTGTGATGCTAACGCTGATGCTAGCGCCGCGCTCCTCATCCGCTCCCTCCTTCCCGCTGCGTCTCTGACGGTGACGCAGCGCAGGCAGCGGCACACGCATCCGTGAAATGAGCTATGAAATGTGAAAAGGAGAAGGGGTGCTCCGGCGCCAATGAAGCGCCATCTGTCCGGAATGGCGCGCATGCGGGGTCGTAAACCGGGAGCCATTAGCGACGGGGGTGAAATAAATCACAATTAGAGAAAACGTGCGCCTCTCACTCAAACGTGTCGAGTGGCGGATGGCGCGCACGGTGGCGGCGGACAAAAACGAGCCAGACAAAAGGAGGACGGAGGATTCCGGAGGAGGCGGCGGAGTCAATCACCAACTGAAGCTGCGTCAACGGCGGAGCCGCGACGCCCCCCACCCCCCAGCGTCAGGAGATACCGTAATTCAACACAAGGCAGCCAGTGCAGGAGGATTAGGCCAGAGAAGGCCCAGCCCAGGGGGGCGGGGGTTCACTTCCTGTTGTGATTATTGGTGTCACGAAGGCAGCGGGTGCTGTTATTTAACATTAAACATCATATGGTTCAGTGGACGTTGATAATTGTTTGTATCCTTTGAGTAAAACAGGACCACGAAGGTTAAACGTGTGAATGGGGCGAGGAACCGGGCTCCCTGGATGGCTAATGGCTTTCCTGCTAATATTCAATCCTAGCGCTGCTGTCTGAAAAAACGACACCATGAAAGCTTGGAAAAAAAAAAAACTGATGCGGTGGAACGGAACAGACGTCCGGGTTTGGTCAGAGGTCACCGGACTCGTTGGCGTGCGGGAAAAATCGGGGAGAAATATTAACCACGTCAAATAGCTGCAGAGATTAAGCAGCCTGAATATATTCCTTGGTTAGGTCCCAATGGGCGTGCTCTTTGACCCCGAACGCTTAGTTACACAAAAGGGTTAAACAGCACTCCCGCCAAGGTCAGAGGGACGCGTCAGAGATTTCCATCCCCCGTGAAGGCAGTGGTGGAGGAAGCGTTCCCCTCCACACGCTGGAGAACAAGGTGTCGTCCTTGGGGGCAGCCATTTTGTGGAATGAATCCGCTAATATCAGGAGCAGAGCGAGACGTGATGAGCCACAGAATCACATCCATCCGATGCTAATGTTGCTAATTACTGCCTGTCGCCGAAAACCAGGCAAATATGTCTGGAGCGACCCACCCCGAGCGCCACGCGCCGGCCACGCTGAAGCCTGGACTCCATTTAGAAAAGGCGCCCTTTACGCGGCAGCATTAACATTGGAAAATTGCGCCCCCGTCAGCTGATCTACAGTAATTGGCTGCATGTCTGCGGAGCGAAGGTAGGGAAGGTCCAGATCATCCCCGCAAAAGTGAATTACAAAACCAATTAAAGCAATCAGAGCGCCATTTCAATTTCCCTATGATGTGACGGCTAAGTAAGCTGTCAGTCAGGGAGCATTAGGATCTGATGGAGGAAGAGGAAAAGCATATTAACTCCTCTGGAAATGGGAGGGGGAAGGTGCTGGAGGATGGGAGGGGGTTTGCTAATAAACCCCGGAGAGATTGGAAAGCCTAATCAATACTCCGGCACATAAAAAGGCTCTCCTACGCCTTGACCTTGAACTCTGAACTCTGAAGGAACCACGGAGACGTTGAGGCAGAGCTAACCCATGAACAGAGGGCTAGCTTAGCGCCTGCTAAGCTTTATTTGCTTTGGCTTTCGAGTAACTGCAGGGGACTTACCAGGGGTTCCAGCTATCTCCACACTTAATGTGCGTTCAATGGTTTTGTTCTCAAACGGCGATCCCTTGTGGTCACTGCAAGACAAAAGCCAGATTGCGGCGTTTTACTTTTACGGCAGCAAACGAGAAGATCAATGTTTAATGACCTAAGGAATGGAAATGACTCACAAAAGTGCCTCAATCTGGATTTTTAGTCTACATCTGTTGCTTGCTTTTGATTTGCCCGTTTGTGGCTGTTTTTTTTTTGTTTTTTTTCCCTGGAAAATTATGTGGAAAAACTTCTCACACTTACTTTGGAGACTCTGGGGTCAAAGGAAGTGGCAAGGTGGTTGGTTTGGCTGCAGAACACAAAGGAGCATGGGTAATTATTGATCTAGGTATGACACTCACGGCAGAAGAGAAAAGGTCCACATTCTGCAACAGTTAATCTCAAATTGGCTCATTAAATGCAATTATTACTACAGAAACACTCATTAGGAAGTCTGGCTATGGATACTAGTCAACAAACCATGACCTTTGAGATTGACCCCGTTTAACTAGCTAATGTCTTAGCACTGACTGTTTACTGTGAGGCAGGATGGAGTGATGGTGCGGACTTTACAGGTGGAGCCCACGCAGAACGACAGAGAGGTCGGAATGGGACAAAGACACAGCGTGACGATGCCACAAACAAGACGCATGACAGTGGGTGAGCCCCTCCCTGGCTAATCAAGTCAACGTAGCATGCACCAACAGCAGAGAAGAGGACAAGTTGAAAGAAAGGAGAGTCAAGGAAGCTTGTGCAGTTGCCCGAGGCGCTGGCCGGCGTTGTGCTCCAGCTAACGTGAACGCGGCGTTAGCAGCGCTACGCTAAGCGGCTTTCTGACGCTAGGCAATCGGCCGAGACTAGCGTGGCTTCAGGGTCAACGTTACCGGTACGGCTGGGGGATAAGAAGGCCTGCCCCCTTTTCCCACCCGCCAAATTTGAGACGCCTCCGAGGCTAAAAGCAGCGGCTAGCAGGGAGTCGCTGCTGTTCGGGCCCCCAACAAAGGTGGCTGTTAGACTTGCGTTAGACTCGGGGTTAGTGGCGAAGTCAAACAGGAAGTTGTTAGATGAGGACAGGAGAGGACAGAGCAGAGGGAAGCCCAGTGGGGGGATGCAGTCTTGATTACCTAACAACGGGTGGCCCTGGTCGTCGGGGTGCTCGCTGAGTGCCTGCCTGTGCGGCTGGCCCTGCCCTCGTGTGATGCAGGGAGGGGTGGGCGTTGCAATTCTAGTATCTGGGAAGAGTGGGCTGGGAGGAGCCTGCGAGAGCACCACGGCAGGGCTGCCCGTCACAGGGTCATCATCAACATCACCAGCATCGTCATCGTCACCGTCATGATCATGGTCAACATCCTCCCCGTGCTCTCGCCGCCCCGCTTCTAGTCCCCTGTGGGTCCCTGCGCGCGCCTGGCTACCCCAGCTGTCACCAGACTCTTGACCCTGACTTCCTGTCCGGCCGTGGGAATCTGCCTCCCCGTCCAATTTGCCCCCCTGGCCCTTTGGTGCTGCCCTGACTGGGGTGGCCGAGCGTTTGCCAGCGAACTGGCTTGAAACCCCGGTTAAAGGTTGGAGTAGGTGGGCTCGGTTCTGACCAGGCCTCTGATTGGAGGAGAGCAGCTGGCTGAGTAAAGGGTGCCCCGGCTTCTCGCCTCTTTTCCTAACGGTCACTGTGACGTGCTTACTGGCTGCACGGAAAGGCACGGCACCGTCGCCTTTACTGCGGCCTCGCCGGCCAAACCCTCCACTAGCTTGAGTGGCGCCTGCAGCCTCTCGGCAACGCTCACAGCCGTGACTCACCTCTCGGGGAGGGAGGGAATAAGAATGCATATACCTAATAAACCTAGCGGCAGCCAGGCGGCCCACATCGCCTGGCGGCCTTCCTTCTTCGCCGGGCAGCCCGTGCTCCAGCTTAGGGCGGGCGTGGCCGCAGGCGGAGTCTCTGTGGCCCACAGGGACAGACGCGCCCTCCAACTCCTCAAACCCGTCACCGTGACTGCAACGCTGCCATTTCCCAGCCCCAACACCAGCCACACTACACTCGCCTGCAGCCCGGCTCTCACCTCGCTGGTGATGCTGCTGCTGCGGCGGTGGCGGCGGCGGCGGCGGCTGCGAAGATGCAGCCGACTTCTTCTTGGAGGTGCTGGAGGAAGTGGAAGACGAGGTGGAGGACAGGGAGGAAAAGGAGGAGGTGGACGAGGAGGACGGCGAAGAGGAGGAGGAAGACTCGCCGAGACCCAGGCCGCTCTTGTCCCTGCTGCCGGCGCCCCCCCAGGTGCCCTTGGCCTCGCTGTTTTTGGGGTGCAGCAGAATATCATCGGTGGCTGTCAGGTACTTCAGCAGCTCGGTGCAATGCCGCCTCACTGGGCGGTTCTGCTGGCCCGAGCCCCCTCTGGTTTTGCCGTTCCAGGGGCTCTCCATCTGCAGGACGGACAGACAGACAGACAGACAGACAGACAGACAGGCGCACGGCTGAAAACAGAACGCTGCTGAGAAAGCAAACAGGAACAAAAGAAGGCGATGATTTGCAAAACAGAAAATGAAATGGAAAAGAGCAGACGAGCTATCAGACGTGGGGGCTGAACGCTAAGTGCTCGCTCGGTTGATGGCCAACTCTCTGGCAGCGCCCCCCGCCCCCCGCCACCCCCTTCGTCTTAATTGCGCGGCCCTGCGACCCGCCGCCACGCCGCCTTCCTCGCCACCGCGTCCTCCTTCTCCGTGCTCCAGAAACGGATGACTCAAAGGCGCGGTGTGAAAATAGAAACTGCGAGGAAGGCTGAGGCGCCAATCCACGCGTGAGCCTGTTTACCGCCGCCGCCGCGGGAAGACTCAGACGTTTTCCCTCAAAGAAGAGCAAACGAGGAAGCGTGGTAAACGACGCCCAACGCGCGGCTCACACAAGCCCATCACCGAAACCGCCAAACGCGCGCTAGCCGCGACGAAGCGCCGCCGAATCATTTGAGAGCCGTCTAATGAGAACATCAAGCCTGATGTTTTGATCTCGCTGTCTGGAGGCGTCAATCCGGCTGCAGCGGCACCTGTCTGCCATGTTTCTCCCCTCCAACAGGCGCCGCCAGCAGCACCACGGCGGCGGATAAGTGCTGGAGCTAATGAGACGACGGTGGAAAACCCAACAGCAATCAGCCTGTTTTCATTACGGGACGGCCCCCCGGGACAGGGCGCCGAGCGGTAGTCTTCCAAGGACAGCCATCGGAACACGACGGCGGCGGCGGAGGCGGGAGGGAGGACAAGAAAGCAAGAAGAGAGTGGTGGGGGGGAAGAGGAAGAGGAACAATGTGTGTGCTGGATGGAAAAAAGCAGCTTAGAAGAGAGACAGAGAGAGTGTGTGTGTGTGTGTGTGTGTGTGTCCCTACCTTGACGACGGCAGGTGGTGGTCTGATTCGGTGGTTGCTGCTGGCTGCATGGTTCTGCGCCTTGCCACCTGTGTATTGATTATAGCTGAGCTGGGAGTTTGCGGGTGCCAGAAGGAGCTTCTTCAGCTGTGAACAGGCCCCAAACGAGAGCAGCAAGTGAGTGTTGTTGTATTCAAATCAGCATTTTCTTTCAATTAGGCAGCCTGTTCCCGGTACAGACGGACGCGCACGCAAATTCTATTACACGCGGACATTTGTTGGAGCGCTTGCCTACGAGTGCGCCTCTGGGGTTCGAGCCAGATTTTCTGTCATTTTTGTTCAGATAAGATAATTATCAGACAAATTCTAATTATCCCTGCCCCCCCCGCCCCCGTCAGCGCTGGAAGAGGAAGAGCAGCGGAGCGTTCCTGACCCATCCGGGACAGAGGTCAGACCGTGTTTTCCTGTAAACACAGCCACGCTCCTCCGCTGTGATTGGGTAAACACTCGTGGGTGGACGGGCATGAGCAATAATGGACTACAACCGGACAAAGCACGTCCGTCAGGAGGACCCAGACCCAGACCCAGACCTGCTGAGAGCAGCTGGATTTACTGGTCCCGTTATTAGCCCCGCCCCGCTTTCATGTCCGGAGCCTTTGGTTCGCTTCCGACGACCCCCAACAGCCCCCGTTAGCGCTGAACCGGTCAACAAGATGGCCGAACACAGCGCGGGGGGAGGATGCTGCTGTTCTTACCAGGGACGGCTCCTCGGGCTCGGGGGTGCGTGGCGAGCCGTCAGGGGACGAGGGACAGCTCCTGTCACTGGCATTGGTCACGTCCCCGTCTGCCAGGGCCTCAAACGAAGGCAATCCGTCCTCATCCACCGGGATGCTGTCCAGGGTCTCTGTAAGCACTGCCAGCAAGTTGGCCTCATTTTCTTCATCTATCTTCTTAGGAGGGGGAAGAGGAGGAGGAGGGCGGGAAAAAAAACAAGAGAAATGGAAAAATAGGACATTTTAGTCAGACAGAAGGTGCATGTCATTTATTTTGAGGAAGTAAAGGTGGTGGGTGTCGCATGTTCTCGGCGCGAACAGAAATAAGTTCCTCTTTTTTTTCTTCTTTTTTTTTCTCGCAGTCGAGCAGAGTCGACTCCGTTCTGTCAAACTGTCTCCCGGCGCGAGCAAGTCGAGCCTGTCACTCATATTCTAAGTACACAGCTTACTGGACCAAAATAATACCCCCCCCCCCAGAAAGCCATTACCAGGGCTGACACGTAGCTACTCCGGGAAGCCGGGGGAGGGTCAGGGTGGGGAGCTGCGGGGGGACCGGAAACAATGACGGAAAGATGATTCCCCCCCCCCCACGGTTCGGAGAGAGGATTGCCTGGCTGTCAAGATGTTTGCAAGCAGCCCACAGATAAGGCGAATTACCACCCACCGCCGCTACAGCAATGCTCTGTTTAATGCGTTAGCGCGAGAGGCGGGAAGCTAGCATCAACATTTCACCAAGAAGGAAGCGCCGCCTCGCCGCCTCTCCGAGCCCGTTTAATGAGGGGGGGATTAGAACGGGGCCGCGGACGTGAGCGATCGGCACGGGGGATTCAGACGGCGCAATAGCGCACGTGTGGAAAGTTACAAAGGGAAGTGCGAGTTCCAGGGACAAGAAAGCCCCCGGGGAGGTGAAGACAGCGGAAAGATAAACAGCATCGTCACCCTGGGACGTTCCGAGGCCGGCTGCAACAGAACAAATCCCTTTATGCACGCGGCAGGATCGTTAGCGCCGTCGTTACGCTAGCGGGAGGGAAGCAAACCTCTGCCGTAGCGGGAGAGGACTCGGAGTGCGAGCACCGCGCCACAGATGCGAGCCGGTGTGGACGTAGCGATGAGATAGCCGCCACTGTTAGCCGCCCCTCCTCCCTTCCGTCCCTTTCGTTGTTATTTATGGACGCGGTGGACATCCTGGGCGTTTAGTTAGCCAGCTAGCGGCCAGTTCATCTGATGCTGGTCTGTTAAAATCAGGAGCACTCAGTCATTATTAAAACAGATAGCGGGTACATATTTCGCCGATAAGGCCTTGCAGGAAATTGCTCTGTATGAGGTGGCACGCCGTTTAATTACTTGAAAGGACCTTCAAATCCACTGTGCTGGAACCCACTTTGACTGAAATTGCAACCATTTTGCAGCGACCCAAGTTATTACCTGAGCGCTAAACGGGCGGGTATTAGCGGCTGATAAATCCGGAGCTTTTCTTTGCCCAAACATACATCCGCGCAGGAGAAATTGAAAGCAGCATCATTTCAGATTAGCTCAAATGAGTCTTTAATGAAGCAGCCGGCCTCGCCCGGGTGGGGCTTTATCCACCTTAGCAACTTTAAATGCTGGCATTCTGGGGGGATTCCAGCCTCCACCACGCCGCTAGCGTTGACACTTAAAAGACTCCTCCTGGTGCCACGCTTTAGAAGGGATGGGGAGCTTTGCGAAGCGGCGGCAGGTTCAAAGATAGATATTCAAGCCTGTTTCACGAGCCTCCCCAGTGTCTCGAGGCCGACGAGGACCCCGGAATCTGGCTTCAGGGGTTCGCCACGGAGCCGTCACGCCACGGACTTCCTGGACAACATGCTGACGGCCACGCGAGCTAGTATCGACCGGGGAAAGGGTCCCTGGGAGGAGCGAGGGCAGGAAGAACAAAGAGAGGGGAGAAAAGTGGCCTCGGTGGCAGTACTCACGCGCCCATTCCGCTTAATGGAGCTCACCGAATTAAAGAGATCTTAACAATCCCGGGCTAATTGAGGGATCACGATATATTAACCCCATTCCTGTTCTAAAGGGTACCATTTTGTGGCTGTTTTATTCCAAATGCCTCAATTACCCATAAAACATGCTGGCAAGTGCTGGCAGGGCTCCCCCCTCCCGGCCCCTCCAGCCCAGGCCTGCCTTAGTAGGTGAGGCCCTTTTGTTATCAGGCCGGCTTGTCTTTGAGATTGTCCTTGCCTCCAAGTCTTTTATTGAGTTCCGCCGGACGCCTTTGTGTTCCAACCGATACTATTTGGGCAACTGATAATAGAAGGTGAAGGCAAAAGGAGAGAAAAAGAGAAAGCAGACTGGGGCAAACAGCTAAATTAAATCTGCTAATTGCTTCAGGAGGATTCCAGGGATCAAAACTCGGGCTTTTTGGTGGGCCGGCGCCTCGTTTAGGCGCTAAAATCAGCCAAACGCGCCGCGAGAGGGGCCGAAGGATGGAAGCCCTGTGAATAATGCAGAGTTTCAACAGCAGCTGTCAGAAACGTCAAATGAGGCGCCAAACAGGCGTCAGACGGAGATATAATATCTGCCATTAAATGGGTCATCCGGCGTCTAAAGTGCCGTTTTCGCTCCCTTTTCTGCTCCTTTTTTCCCTGTAGACCAGCCGAGAACATCCGGCGACTTCGCACGGAAAACATTCTAAATAAATTGCTCCGTAAATTGAGTGGCGGGGTTAAATCCGTCTCTTGACAATTTAATTGCGTTGCTTCATCTCAATCTTTACCCCTCCCCCGGCGGCTCTCTGCTCTGTCAGATTTCAGAAACGTTTGCTCGGACCGCGTCGAGCTACCGGCCGCACCTCCTGATGCCGGCCCAATCGGAAACCACGGGCCCTTTAGCCGCCACCCATTTGATAAACAACCAATGCCCCTGTGGGTTATTACCCCCAGCGCCCACCTTTCAGGCCTGGCGTGGAAGGAGGCCAGCAGGGGTGCGGCCAGGGAGAGACAAATGGCGGCGGCCGCCGGAGACGCTCGGTCATTTAGCACGAGCTCACCGAGATGAAGCGAGGGTGATTATGGCCTGTACGCGGCGCCGGGTCTCTGTGCGTCCTCAATCATAAAACTAAGCGCTACGCTAACGCCCGGATCACAGCTCTGATCGGCTCTCCGTCACCGGGCACTTTCCAAACCTCAATCCTGGTCAGTAACGAGCAAATAAAGCCATAAATATCAGAGGGTGGCGGGAAACCTGACCGCCGAAAGCAGCCGGACTGAGCCGGGAGCGCTGGGTTCCTTCCCAGAGCCTCATCCTGAATAAAGGAGAGAAAAATGGTTCCTGATAACAGACGAAACATGAGCAGATCCGAGATACCGGCGCAAAAGTACTCCAGGACCTGGACCTGAGAGCGGAGGCGGTCTCCCGGGAACCATCCGGGTTTGTTAGACCAATATCAGATGAACTGGGGGGGGTGGGACGAGGAGCGCTGATATGGCCGAGTCTGCTTCCCGTCCCCGGCTGTCTGCCCTGCTAACGCTAACGCTAACGCCCCTGCGCTCCTCCATCCAAGCAGCAGACAACCATCCGATCCGCGGCCTCCCCGTGCACGCCGCTTCCCCGAGCTGCTGTTGTTTGCGATTCCAGCCGCCCGACAGATGGTCGGAGCGGCCGTTTTCTAACACCGCCCAGTCGCACGGCGCCGTAACGAGCGGACGCTGGCTGCTTCTTTTGGCAGCGCCTTCCCTGTTGGCTTGGCAGGAGGAAGGCCCTGATTGCTGTGATTACTCTGACTTTGACTTGCTTTGACGGTCACAGCGGGCGCGTGGGGGGGTGGGGGGGTGAAAACAGACATTTGGAGCCCAGGATGAGGAATATTCGGATCGACGGAGATGTGGGATGAAGAACGCTGCTTCCGTCGGCGCTTTTTCCCGCCTAATGGCCTGCAAATAGCTATTTGCTGAAGTGGGCAGCTCTGGGTGCGCGCCGCCCCGGGAGGGGGCTTTTGAACACGCTGCTGGAGGCGTTAAAGGGGGCGCAGGAGCGGTCCTCGTGGCCGCTCCCTGGCTGAGACGTCAACCTCCCATCAGCAGCCGGGCGTGCCCGTCCATAAAACAATTAGACCCACACAAGGCCGGCCCCTCCGCTGACATTTGCATGGCTCTGCCAGGGGAGGGGGGCCGAGCAGGACCTCGTGTTTCTCTCGCCGCTGGCGCCGCCTCCGCACACGCTCGCTACGCTCTGACCTTTCCGGCCCCGCCGGGCCCGTCCGGGGTTCGCGGCGTTTCATTTGTCACGCTAATGTCTCCCTCGGAACGACGCCAGGACGACCGGGGACGCACAGGTGCGAGCCTGTGGCCGAGGACGCAACGTCACAAATTTATGGTAATTGAAATGGAAAAATCTTTTGGGGGGGGAATGCAGTCGATTTGATTCGGCGGCGAAAACAGGGTCGACCGATTCAATTTGCACTTGATGGCGTTCGGAGGTGCGACAGGAAAACACCTGAAAGCTAACGATCTTATCACAGCCTCGCAGCGCTCGCCACTTACCCGCTGCATGAAAGCTATTTGCTGATTGCTAAATAAATGCATTATCTTTTACCTTGCCTCGTGTGCGCGCTCGCCGGCGGCGGGCGGCGGCTGCGGGCCTCTTATCCACGCTGTGACTTTGTGCTATCGGAGCGGTCCTCTCCGCTTCCCCTCCAGCGCATGCATCCACGCGGCTAACGCGGCGGACTTCAAAGCTGCACCTATCTTTACAAGCCGCGGACGAAAGGAGCCGATGCTAACCCGATGCTGCGAGCGCGGAGCGTTCCTTCCTCTGAGGCGCCGACGTCAGATTCGGAGCTGCGCGCTTCCATCCTGCGTGGAGGCCGCAGCACCGGCCCCATGCGGGGGACTGTCTGGCCTGGAAACGCTCCTCTGGACGGAGCAATCAGGCATCGGGGCTCCTGATTGCGCCGGATCCACGGCACCTTTTAGCGTCAGAGACGTGCTGGGCTTTTTTTTTTTTTTTTTGCGCATTGGCCCTGCTTTCCTCTCATCAGATATGCGTAAAAGCTTCTGCGCGGGTTCGGGCGACTGGCCTGCGAGTGAGTCATCCAAGCAGCGCGTCCCTCATGCATCAGCGGAGCCTCGGAGAGCCTCTTCAGCGACCTGGGGCCTGTGTGGACTTAAATGCTTCGGGGGGGCTAAGCCGCAGCTATAAGCATGCGGCGCACATCGTGGAACTTGGTTGGGACGGAGGAGGCTTTTTTCTGCATGGGTGGAGGAGCTCTTAAGGAGAGAAGCAGAACTAAAGACGCCTCCAAATCAATTCAGCTAAATTATGAACTAGCGCTTCTTCTGAAAATGGACCTTCAAACGTTCCCTTTACCAGGCAACCAGCACGGCTAAGCTAGCGGCTAAGCTAACGGCTGCGCCGAGCCCAACCCGCTAGCTTGCCGGCTGCGAGAGCGCCAAAGCAGAACCGTCTGATGGCGTCTAGGAGGAAGGACGAGCGCGCAGACGCATTCGCATTTGATCGGCCGCCTGTTAGCAGGAACAATTTCCCCCCTGGTTTGGAAACGCCATTCTCTCCGCCGTCGTTCTCTATCAGCTTGTTTTCATCCTTGGCTCGGCTCGGGGAATGAAAGCCTCCTTCCCGTCTCCTGCGCTGAAGTCTGCGCTGTTAAACGCCACAAAGAGGCTCGCTCTTGCTCCCCAGCATGGTTGCAGCACATCGCCGAGAGCGTGTGAGTGAATAAGAGTCGGCGGTGGATTATTGGCTTAGTGTTTTGGCCAGGTTTGAGCGAAACAGCCCTGAAAGGCTCTTAGCTGAGATTACCCCAGGTACTAAAAATAGTCCTTCCCACCCAACACACGCGACAGGAAGTGATGCGAGTGTTGTGTCTGGCCAGGAAAGAGCGCTATCTGATCTGTGTTCAGGGTGTCTCAATTACACAAAGACACGCTGCCGACGCCAGCGGGGGCCCGGGATCAGCTGGGGCCAGCGCGCCACACTGCGCCCCAATCAGCAAAGATGGAGGCCCACTGGGAGCACTGGGGGCAGGGGGGGGTGATTTCACCTGACCAAGCTCTGCTGTCATGTTTGGCCTCTGCTCAGCTAACAAGCACGAGCTGCGGATGCTAGCTAACCGCTAGCCGCTCAAAGGTTAAACCAACACGACTCCTCTGAGCAGACGACCCCAGAGGGCAATAAAACACGTCAGACGAGGAGTGTTTACACAAAAAGAACGCAGGAAGGTCGCTGGAAACGATCTTCTTCATTCACGTCTTCAGACCGGAAAAGAAGGAAAGACGCTGTCGCTGACGCGTTTCAGAGGAAAACAACACAAGTCAGCGGCTCCAGCCCGGATCAGGACACGACGTGACATCCACACCCAAAGGCTGCGGCTAAAATTAGCCTTCAAACAGTTCTGGTGTGTGTTTACATCCTGTGTGTGTGTGTGGGTGTGTGTGTGGATGCTCTTTTTCCAAACAGTCCCAGAGGGACCTTTCTTAATATTTCTCCTTCTTTCTTTTGCTCTCCCTCTCTTTCTTCCTTCTCTTGTTCCCTCTGCCGTTTCCTTGCGCAAGCTAGCCCGTGGAGGCCGGAACCATCGGCCTGCAACAAAGAGCACGCTGCCTTCGGACGGGACGGCAGAGAGCAGAGCTCGCGGTGGTGCCCAGCGGCCAGCTCAGAGCTCTGGTTGCCGAGTGGAACTGACAGACGACGCGGCGCTGCAAACAGCTTCCGCCGCAGGTCCGACGTTGCCTCTGGCGACGGAGGAGTTCATCCATCAGACGGCGCAAACAATGCATCAGCGCGGGTGGAGGGAAGACTGAGGGAGCGGCGTGTTGGGCGTGCTCCAGTCAGAGCTGATGGTGATTCCCACAGCCTCCGCCGGAGCGGCCCACTGCTACCGCTTCCAAATGTCAGCGTACATTAGCAAAAGAAAAGAAGGCAGCAGGGACAATAAGGATCTCAGCTGCCTCGTGCACGTGTGTGTGTGTGTGTGTGTGTGTGAGTGAGTTTGGCCAACAAGTGGGCGAGGTAATCTTCAGCAACATGTCATCAAAGCTCGCTAAAGACGGCCGTCTTAGCTAGCGTACTCCCGGCAAAGCGCCGAGCATCTGTCCAAAAACATGCGAGACAAAGCAGCGTAACGAATGTCAAACGCCGCCGCCGCCGTGCACGCTGCTCCGTTGCACGACGCTCACGAGTAGCGCGCATATGCGAGTAATGCTTTAAGCCGTCGGATCTTGTTTTACCGCCTGCAAAGCCCGTAACCTTTTTTCCGCACCATCCGCGGGAAGGCGGAGCCCCGCCTCATCCATCTGTCACTTCCTGTCTGCGCCACCTGCGCGTCCTTCAAAGGATCCACGCAATAACGTTCGAGGCTTTGATCCGGCATCGTTTTGAAGACGCGTGCGAAACTGCAGCACGGCAGATTTCTGCCCTTGTCCTTTCGTCCCCGCGTCCCCGCGTCTATCAATAGAGACGCTCCATAATCGCGCCGAAAACGGTTTGGCTGCGCGGGCGCCGGGTCACGCCGCAGCGCGGTTATCTTTGGCAGGACGCTGGGAACGCTGCAGCGGCCTCCGCTCAACAACTGCAGCCCGAAATAGACGGCGGGCATTCACTGCAGGCCGGTTTGAAGAGGTGTCAAACACGCTGTCCCAGGAAGGCTAGCTGCTGTGTGTGTGCGTGTGTGTGTCTGTGTGTGTCTGTGTGTTCATAATTCTTCACATTTCATGGTGGAACAGTTTGCACGGTGGCAGCGACTGGAGTAAAAAGGCCAGCCAGAGGACAGCATGTGATATAAGTGTGTGTTCCTGACAACACACACACACACACACACACACA